>CM060946.1:426437239-427687239 GCA_030765085.1 Allium cepa | reverse complement strand
CTTGAGTGACACTAGACAGAGTGTTGACATCCTTTGGCCTTGCGACGTGCATGTGGAATTGTTCAACGAATTTTGTGGCCAACCGGTCGAACGAAGAGACGGATCGAGGTGGCAGTCGAGTGAACCACATGGTAGCGATGCCCCCCAAGGATATAGGGAAACTACGACACTTCACTGCATCGTCGGCTCTGGCAGCGGTCATCGACCATTCATATTTCAGAATATGTTGCTTGGGGTTGGAGTTTACTTCGTACATGGGTAGAGTTGGCATTCTGAATCGCCGTGGGCGTTCAGCAGTAAGGATATCGTCCGTAAAAGGAGTGTGACCTCGGGAAACTGCCCAATTGTCATTTGTGAATCCCTTGCTCTCACGGATCATCTGATGTATCATAGTTGAAAGATCCGGCATTTGCGCGTTTCGTGCGGCTTGCGCCGGAGTATGATAACGTTCCATTCTTTGAGGTTGGACCGGATATTGTCGCCGGTCCAAGTCTTGCCTTCTTGGCTCAGAGTCTTCCGGGACGTATGGTTCAGGAGTACATCCGTTATGATGACGGTCCAGGTTCGACTAATCTTGAGTGTCGATTCCTGGTTCAACCGCGACGTTAGTGGCGCGGTACTCTGTGGTGTGGTGAGGGACGGCACCCCCTCGGGAGGAGGGTCCGGTTTGGAAACTGGCTGATGGACCAACTCTCAGTTGTCCAACGGTCATTGCCGGTTGATCTCCAGTGACTGGCATGCGATTCCCATCTAGCCGGGGTCGTGGAGATCGATTATAATAATCAGAAGATGAAGAACTTTCGCTGGAGGAGCGAGAAGCATGGTCTCTTTCGGATCTCTTTCGCTTCTGGCGATCCAACTTGTTGATCAGCTTGGCATTAGCGCGTAGCTGTTCTGCTAGTTGTTGCCGACTCTGGGTCAGCTCTTGGAGTAGCAACTAAAGCTCTTGCCTAGTGGCATAGGATTCTGTCGATCTTGTTCTTCTTGATTGATAGCGTTTGAGGTGGTTCTTGTGCTAACCATCTTGAAAGTTGAATTCCTTTCCTTAGACTTTTGCAAATTTGAGTAGAATGGAAGGAACTTGGATTTGATGATCTGGATCTCTCTCTTGGATTTATTCAATCCGGTATCGATGACAGATCCAAAGAGCAGGAGAAAATCTGGGTTTTCTCAGCGAAAGCACCAAAGTGTTTGCACCAAAATTGGTCACAACACTCTTCGGGAGTTGTTGAAGAGATAATAATGAAGAATGTAAATTCAAAACAGATATTATCTAACAAAAACTCCAATCAACAGTAAGGTAAATTTGTAGACAAGCGATTTATAGTAGTTCGGCGTGTTGCCTACGTCCACTATGAAGTTTTTTGATATTTTATTGATTCTCTTTCAATGATTACAAGTTGTTACAGCGATCAACAACGAGTTACAACCGAAAATTCAAAATCAACAGCAAAATTATGATGTAGGATGATGGAGATCTCGATCCGGCAGAGTCTGGGCGCTTGAGAGTCGAAAGATCCTTTTTCGATTGGCTCTGGGGCTCTATTTATAGGCGTAGGATGCCGATACTTCGCTGAAAATTTGGGAGACCACTTCTGGCACGTGAGGGGGCCCACGCGCCCGGTCTAAGGAAATTTGGGCCCACTTTGGCATCGATTCGAACTCCATTTGAACCGATCATAAAATCATCCAATCGAGGCAAAATTTGGTGTGGACATTCTTCAACATGTATGCAAGCTTCTGTGAAAATTTCATGGCATTTGGATCAGCAGATTGAGAGATATGATGGATACGAGATGACGTTCTTCGTGCAGCTGTTTAGTTCGAAACCATCCCTTCGAATCAATGGTTTCGAATCGATGGTGGCACGCGCCTTTGTGATGGCGTGGAGCTTAAACCTCGAATCGATCCGACCTTCACTCCGAGTTGACCGCTTCGACTCCATGTATCTCGACGCATTCGAACCGATGGATGACACATCATCATGGCTAGTTGACTTGGTGGATTCGAACGAAGTTTCACTGATGGGTTCAAACAAGGCTTCACTGATTGGGTCGAACGAGGCTTCACCGATGGGTTCGAACAAGGCTTTACTGATGGGTTCGAACGAGGCTTCCTCTGATGGATACGACCTTTGTGACTTCTCTATGGATACGAGGTCCATCGATACGAACTCGATGGATTCGAATTTGATGGAGTCGAATCCGAGGCACCTCGATGGATTCAAAGTTGATCGATACGAAGGTGACCCGTTCGGACCAGTGCTCGATGATGGATTCGAAGACACCTACAATGATGGATACGAAACCAGTGCTTTTCCCTTCAAATTGAATCGATCATAACTTGAGCGTATGAACTCGGATTGACTTGAAATTTGAGATGCAGACTTCTATGATCTTTCTTATTATGTCCTATCAATTGTAGCTCAATCTGGACTCGGACAAAATTTATAGATATCCATAGCGAAACGAAGTTTGACCAATCTCTGAGACGAACTGTCCTCCATTTTCGATCGATCTTTCGGTATCACGGCTTTGCCAAAAAGCGGGATAACAACAGTTATTCTTCTCATCATTTCTAAAATGAATATCATATGTGCCATACTTAAATTTGATACAACGTGAAAGCTACTCTTCTCATGATTTCTGAAACTGCATAGTGTGAGCATGTATTTATGGTTTTGTTCTTGTATTTGGAAAATCACAAATATATGCACAATATCAAGCTAGAATTGAAGAATTGAAAAGTCAGGGCACAGTAATTTCGTATGAAGTCGAGGAAGAAGTATTCGACAAGCTTACCGGTGCTATAGCTAAAAGAAAGGACCATAGGCCATATTATGGCAATATCCTTGGAGTAAGTATTTAAAATTTCAACAAAACATTATTTTAATTAGTTTAAAATGCAGAAATTGATGCAATATTTGATAAAATGCAGAAATACAAAGACGCCACTTGTAGCATTAATAAGGGAGATGCACAGACTAGAGCCGAACTAGAGGAAAAGATGGAGCGTCAAGAAGGGGAGATTCAAATGCTGAAGATGCAGTATGAACAACTCATCGAGATGCTTCGACAGCGATTTGATGAAGAGCCGAATGATCATCATGAGGGATGAGGGTATTGAAAACTTTTTAATGGTATCCGTTTGATGTCATGTATCATGAACATATTATCATATTATTTTAACATATAGGAACTTGATTAATATTGTTTGACTTTGTAATATGAATGAGATAATTTTTTTTTGAATTAAAGATGAATGGTTTGACGTTAATCTTTTTGTTGGAATGTGTATATATATAAAATAAGTTAATTTTAGTTTCTATTTAATGTGGTGAAATGAAATAGAATAGTAATATATCAAAATTGCTTCAGAAAAGACGTAAGGAAGGTGTAGGGAAGGCGTAGGTAAATGAAATATTAATGCAGCAAAAAGTCGTGTGCATGGCCTAGGAAAAACATTAAAAACACAGGCGTAGATAAACCATGGATAAATGAATGACGTAGAAAAGACGTAGGAAACGTAATATGTAAGAATGACGTAGGGAAAGCGTAGGAAAACTGGGCGTAGGGAAGACGTTGGTAAACGAATGACGTAGGAAAGTCGTAAGTACTTAAAAAAGTGAAAATGTTGTAACAAAACCGTAGGTACAACATGGCTTGGGGAAGACGTAGGAAAATTATGGCGTAAGAAAGGCGTAGGAAACAACTCCACGAATGGCGTAGGTAAGATGTAGGTGTTTTATTACCTACGCAGGTTTTACCCACGGCAGAATTGGCATAGGGGTTATGTAGTTGCTGCGTATACCTACGCCCCGCTTACGCCATATTGGCGTAGGTAAACTGCAGTTTTCTTGTAGTGTTCGACCGCCAACATCAGCCTCCTTTCTAACGCTAGCACACCATGTCGAACTTCCTCCATCATCGCCCTAATTTACCAAAATCGCCAACCCGCATATCGTAGCTTCCTCCAGGGATGCGCTCACGCGCCTCCTCAAAATTGCAAACCTAGGTCATTATCGCCTTCATCCACGTCGTATGCTTTGAAGTCACTCATCAAAAGGTAGCGACCCACATCAACCATTACAAAGTCGCCGTGACCTCCTCTTAGTCAATTACAAGCCAAATCCCTTGAGTCGACGATGTTGCCGAGCCAGATCAACTCGAGCACAATTCCGCTCACGTTTTTTTTCGTGAGTGAATTTTGGTTTTTAGTTAATTAAGGCATAAAGGGTTCGTCTTAACGAATTTGAAGGGGTGCAAATTTGGGCTTGAGCCTTGAAATCTCCAAAAGCACGGACAAAACGAGCAATGTTTGGGCCTTGATTATTTTGGACCGATTCCAAATCAATTTAATTCCAATTCAATCATTTTTACTTCATTTTCTATTCGAATTTAACTTTTAATCCTTAATATTTATTTGTAAATATATTCCATTCCAATTCAAATTGATTTATTCGAAGAGAATTTGTTAGTTTACTTCAATTATAAACACCAGAACTATTTTATATAAATTGAATAAATATTCACTTTCAACCTAATAATTATATAACATCGATTTCAAACAATTTTATTATGATTAAATTTACATATATTTATGGTGTAAAAAGAAGGGTTGTTATTGATAGCTGGACAGTTTTTTTCAATTGGATATCTGCTTACTGTTAGCGTCAAAATTGGGCACTAACACCAAAACCCAAATGAAAACACCATAATCACAATCACAATCATAGATATAATGTATGTAGAGGATAGTAATGTGAAGAAAAACAAAAGTTTCAAATGACAGCAGTAAAGAACAAAAGATTTTATAGTGGTTTGGCTAACTTCGGCCTACGTCCACTCCAAAAATTTCCTTTTTATTGCTGTAATAACCGATTGTAGTTACAAAATGGTGGAGTAGGGTTATCCTTAGAAAATAGAAAGCCGGAGAGCCTAAAGAGAAGATTCCTTTTCTGGAAACCCCCATGCTATATTTATAGGCAAACCCAGGTAGTCGGGCCTTTTGAGTATTCTAGGCCCACCAAGTCCTTGGCCGAGCTCACACCTTTCATCTCGACCAACTCCAAGTCCTCCATAAAACGACCCAAAGCAAACATAGTACAGACTTGAAGCGAAATGCTCAGTGACTCGAAGCAAGCGGACCTATAGCCTAGGTCAAACCTCGGTTGAAGTAACTTTTACCTAAATGTCGAAGCAAAGCACTCCACAATGCCGAGCCATGAAGCCCAACAAAGCCGACCCACTACATCTTGCCGACCCAAACCATACCGAGCCACCTCCAATGCCGAACTGCTCAAATGTTGATCCACATATGCCAAACGAGAATGCCGATCCCATGACTCGCATGTTGACCAACTCATTCCAGTGCCAAACGTCTCAAATGCCGATCCACATGTGTCCCTCGTCACTGGCCAAACCACCTCATCTAGGCCGAATCACCTCACTAAAGCTGGGTCGTGCCACCCTGACCGAACCATCTCGCCTAGGCCGAACCACTTCATTGAAGCCGAGCCATCAATGCCGAGCCACTCATGCCTAACGACCCACAACATCCAGACCTAGCCGCTTATACCGAACGACACATAACTTCCAGACCGAGCCATTCATGTCGAATGACCCAGAGCTTCCAGATCGAGCCGCCCATGTCAAACGACTCACAACTTCTAGACCGAGCCATGTATCTTCTCAACTTCTCGACCAATTTCCATATCCAAGCGAACTTCATCCTTTTAGACCGAATCCATCATATTCTAGCCTCGATCATCGTAAAGTTAGTTAGGTTGAATCCGTCTGTTTGTGGCCTTGACAAAAGACAGGTTAACATTTTTCCCCTCAAAACATGACTTGCGATAGGAATGCGTGTTTTGAATAGATTTTAATCCATCGTCCACAGTCCGTACGTCATCCACAGCCATGCCATTTGATCCATAATCCAATCCATTTTATCCAAGTGTCATTGCCGTATTCTTACCCAAATCCACGTCTACTCCGAGTCGATATCTGATTTCTATCCAGTAACAAAATCCTTATCCCATTCTACATCTATCCAAACCCGACAACCGAGTTCTAATCCATCCGTATCCAATAACCAATAACCACATCCATGACCTCTCCGTGTCGATATCCAAATACGGGACCGCTCCGGGTCCATGCCCAAATCCTTAGCTATTCATAGCCAATATCCAAATCCGTACCTCTCCGAGCGCTTGCCAAGCGTAATGCACACTCAGCGACCTGTGTTAAATAATGCCATGATGTTCTTGGTTCAGTGTCACTGAACGCTAAGTAATGTCGTGGCTTAAGTCCTAAGCCGAATTTCGGTCATCTCGAGCCCTTGCCAAGTGTAGTCCATATTCGACGACCAATGATAATAACCGATATATAATATGGGGCCTAAGTCCTAGGCCAGAACCTGGTCTCTCTGGACCCTTGTCGAGCATAGTCCATGCTCGACGACCTTTTAACCAAAAACTAGACAAAAAGTCAACCCAAATCCAAAATCCAGATTCAAACCAGAAAACCGAAAATCCATATCAAAAGTCCAAATCAAAATCCAAATCGAAAGTGAGACATCCAAACCAAAAAAACAACAAATATGGGAGTTCAATCCAAACCCCAAAACTAAAGCGGAAAAAGCAAATGTCCAAGTCAAAAGGAAAAAACAAATTTCACAAACCGGAGCGCCTCGGTAACCATCATCTTAAAGCATGCCTAAGAGTTATCTCCGACACCGTACATGAGTAAGTGATTTTTCCGTTTGCCCAGAGTTTGTTACTTATTCCAAATCATCACGATTAGTTGATGACTAAATGACCACCATTCTTGGGCCTCATGCCTTCGTCGTTCAAGGTAGGCGGTGGCTGCTCATGTTCCACCGCCGCATTCCGAGTTCCAACATTTTGCTGCAACTGACCATTTCTTACATGTTCCTCGATTATATCCTTTAGATGCCTGCAACTGTTAGTATCATGCGCGTCTAAGTCATGAAAAAGACAGTGCCTTCCAGATGACCTTTCGCGTTCTGAGGGCTCCCTCCTTGTCGGCCTTCGATACGGAAGGCAATCTCGAGTATCCAAGAATATCCGCTCCAGTGTTGCATTCAATCCTATGTAAGTGGATAATTTTGGTTCTCCCCAGCGCTTTCTCTTTCATTTATCCTTGTCCTTACTCGAGATTTCGCTAGGCAGTCCCCCATCCTTAACCATGTTTACTTCCTATGACTTCATATCCAAACATGCATCCTCTTGTCGAAGAAATCTCTTAGCTTCATGAAAGAATTCTCCGAGATCCATTGGTGGGTCCCATATCAACGATACTTTGAAATTTCGAATTATCCCTGGCTCCTGATACCGCAGCCATCAGAACCATTGATGGATCCAACTGATCCACCGAAGCAACTGCTGCATTAAACCGAGTTAAGAATGTCCTGAACGATTCATCCGCCCTCTATTTAACTGAAGTTAGTTTCATTACATTCTTTGGCCTTTTTATGTGAACTCGAAACTGACTTAAGAACTTGTCCACCAGTTCTGTCCATGCTCCAATAGATCCATCCTCTAGTTGTCTGAACCACATAGCAGCTACATCGGTCAAGTACAGGGGGAAACATCGGGCCATGATCTCCTCTGATGCCCCTGGCACTTCCAAATGCCTTGTGTACCTCATCAAGTGGTCAGTGGGATCTGTCTTACCGTTATATACTTTCAGAGTGGGTAGCTTGAAATCGGGTGGATTCCTAGCTATCCAAATGTTCTGGGTAAATGAACTTTGTTTACTCCCTCCAAACCTCTATTTTCCAGATCTCCGCGAATAGTCCGCCTAATAATGTCAGCCAATCCAGCATTTCCAACCAAGGGTTGTCCCCTATCCATATTTCCTAGCTGCTCTCCAACTCCGCATGGAAATTCTGGCACATATTCCTCGTCACGTACTCCTGTGTTCCTATTGACGCCGGGTTGCATAGCATCACCTGATATCTCTCCAAAGGTTAGTCCAACATTATTCGGCGGTGTTCCTCCAATTCTTGGTCCATCCGGGTTAATATTTGTTTGTTGATTGGGAGCTGCCCTTACTGAATCATTCCATCTGCCTGCTGGCTGAGTCCCTCTTATCCAGCTCCTAGAACTTGAGCACTAGGAGTCCCCGATTGTCCAAATCTCCTATGAAGAGCCTGCATCATCTCCTCTTGCTGTTTTATTATTTGCTCTTGCATGGAATTCATCATGACCTGCATCTCGTCCCTATTGATGTAGGCGGAGGCTTGATTAGCTCCAGAGGAAGCCTCCTAACTTCCCTCTTGCTAACTTCTTTCCGCTGCTTGCTTTCTTGTCGATGGTCTAGCTATTGCTGTCTAGAATCTAAGTTTCTAAGCTCCTAAATCCAAAATCCAAGCTCTAAAATACCCGAGTTCTAGAGTTCTCAGTGAAAGTACCAAAACGTTAGCGCCAAAATTGGTCACTAACACCCAAACCCAGATGAATGCACCAAAATCACAATCACAATCACAGATAGAATGTATGTAGAGGATATTAATGTGAAGAACAATAAATTTTTTAAATGAAAGCAGTAAATAACGATAGATTTTATAGTGGTTCGGCTAAGTCCGGCCTACATCCACTCCAAAAATTTCCTTTTTATTGCTATAATAACTGATTACAGTTACAAAACGGCAGAGTAGCCTTAGCCTTAGAAAATAGAAAGCCGGAGAACCCAAAGAGAAGATCCTTTTTCTGGAACCCTACATGCTATATTTATAGGCAAACGCAGGTAGTCGGGCCTTTTGAGTATTTTGGGCCCACCAAGTCCTTGGCCGAGCTCACACCTTTCATCTCGACCGACCCTAAATCCTCCATAAACCGACCCGAAGAAAACATAGTACTGACTCAAAGCGAAATTCTCAGCGTCTCGAAGCAACCGGACCTACAGCCTAGGTCAAACCCCGGTCAAATTTACTTTCACCTAAATGTCGAAGCGAAGCACTCCCTAATGTCGAACCACGAAGTCCGTCTTGCCGACCCAAACCATACCGAGCCACCTCCAATGCCGAACTGCTCAAATGTTGATCCACATATACCAAACAAGAATGCCGACCCCATGACTCGCTTGTTGACCAACCCATTCCAGTGCCGAATGGCTCAAATGCCGATCCACATGTGTCCCTCGTCACTGGCCGAACCACCTCACCAAGGCCGAATCACCTTACTAAAATCGGGTCGTGCCATCCTGACCGAACCATCTCGCCTAAGCCGAACCATTTCACTGAAGCCGAGCCATCAATGCTGAGCCACTCATGCCAAACTACCCACAATTTCCAGACCGAGCCGCCCACGCCGAACGACCCACAACTTCCAGACGAGCCTCTCATGCCGAACGACCCAGAACTTCCAGACCGAGCCACCCATGTCAAACGACTCACAACTTCTAGACCGAGCCATGTATCTTCTCCGCTTTTCGAACGAATGACATATCCAAGTGAACTTCATCCTTTTAGACCGAATCCATCATATTCTAGCCTCGATAATCATAAAGTTGGTTAGGTTGAATCCGTCTGTTTGTGGCCTTGACAAAAGGCGGGTTAACACTTACTTAATTCCACTATTTTATTTTAAGCACATATAGTTAATTACATTTAAAAAAAATATTTTTGTATTCAATTGAAACAATTTATTTAATTTCAATATATTATTTTAAAATAATTTATAAATTTAATTCAATTTATTAAAATAAATCTTATGCTAAATATGCTTTAAATAAATAAGAAATTATTTTCAAAATACTAAAAACTTTTATTAAATAGAATATTTACAAAAAAAATTCATTTTCAAAATATAAATTATTAAATATTGAATCCAAACACTTTTATTTTAATTATATTTACATTTTATTAAGGCATAAAAACCATGATTGTCATAGACTCTCTCTTAAGAAAATTGCACCCTTGCAATTTCATATATGGAAACATCAATACAACTCAAACCCCGACTATCTTCATAATCTACAAACTTCTATCAGTTAACACAATCCTTCATATGGCTCTACATTCCAACCCACTTTTTCATATGCTGCTACATATTCAATTAGTGACTTTTTATTTTTTGCATACGATAATTTTTTATGAAAATATTCCAAGTGTTGGATTTTTTGAAAAATTTCAGCAGTCTCCTTTGTATGGAGAAAGTTTTGAAAAATCAAAACACAATATAATTACATGATATACATCTCCGAAGAGGCAACCCGGCATAGGGCATTCTAAAACATGGGAAAAAATATAATATCATATAATATATCGATATACGTGAAAACATACCTTTCCTTAGCAATTTACCTTACTATTAAGCATGCATAAGCTTGATATCCATGCCAAAATATCTAAATAAGCTCCAAAGGTACCTATACTTAACTCAATTGAAATATTAATCACATATATAATGGAAGCACGATAATTATGCAACAATGTAAAGTGAAAGAAAAGCAACATTCATGTTTAACCACTTCCCAACAACTTTCAATAGTCAAATACACGAAATCAAGTTATGGTTTCAAAGGCTGAATGGTTATATAATGTATTGCTTCCCAAAACAACTCCCGGCACACTAAAGTATGGATTACAACTCAAGTTACCAGAGATTTTCCAAAAAGGTGAAGATCAGATTATTCAAAAAACATGCTGGCCCACTTAAGGAATACACGAATTTGGACTATAAAACATCAAACTTTTGAGAAATACTTTAAATGAATTTTTTTGCTTCCATTTTAAACTTTCCGAAATGGGCAAGATTATTGAAATCAGACTGTTTGTTTAAAAGTTATGGCTAAAACAATTCAAAGCCGTTATGGGAAGTTGCATTTTTGGGAGATCGATTGGATTCAATTCCAAAATAGACTTAGCACTAGCAAACTTTGAATATTACATTAATTTACAAATATAAATGTTCCTCTAATGACAAGCTTGCCAACTAAATTAAAATTGTCGCAAACGGATTAATGATTTGAGATTTATGGTTAAAACTAATTAGTATTTCAAAAACACTATAAATAAACTTCACTTACGAAATATCAACAAAAACCTATCAAACATTAATTAAATTTGCAAATCGCTCTCGGTGATAATTTATATCACTTCAAAATACATCTCTATCTTTTCATAATTTTCCAATAATCTGAAACCAATTTTCAAACTTTCACTGAATCTATTCAACATAATATTTTTCTTTCTTTAACACAAAACCATTTCACTATATTTCCTTAGATCCAAAATCGAAAAATATATTTATTTCGATTTTCAAATTACCAAACCTTTCTTAAAACTCGTTTGTTCACAATTCAAATTTATATACCTTTTAAATAGAAATCAGTTCCAATAAAAGCCAAATATGATATGAACACTACAAATTAACTTTGCTTGAGTTACATTTGGTTCCATATTTCCAAGCCATTTAAAATCATTTTCTTCCAATTGCTTACTCTCAAAATATCTTTCACTTTAAGAGCAATTTTTCTCGAAATCTAAAATTTTAAATTCATAATATATTTATAACTTTGCTAGAACATAAACTTTCAAAATATTACTCGAAACACCCATCTTTACAAAATCGTATTTATAATATTCTTTGAAACATTATTTTCAAAACATTGATATATTACACAAAATATATTTTTTCCCAAATAATTAGATTTCTTTTCAAATATTTCCTACTTTGCTCAAAACACTTTGCTTTTTATAAAATATTGTTCTTCTTCCAAAACAATAAGTTTCCATTCACTAAGAATTTCGCTTGTTACTAAATATTATTCATATAGATCTAATCCGTTCAAAATAACGAACATAACTTTCTTCAAAACTGGTGACCCTAATTTTTACTAACATTATTTAGAATATTTAATTAAATGAAATAATGTAGATAGTTAATAGAGTGAGATTTGTTAATTAAGAAGTAGCCATGCTTTAATGAATGCATCAACAAAAGAGAACTAAAAATAAGTAGGAGGAAAATGGTAAGGGTAAAATGAGGATAGCTTTTATTCCAATACCCTAAGCCCTTCCATTTTTCATTCCTTATTCATTTGAAATATTAAAAACAAAACTAAAACCTTAAAGGAACTCGGTCGACCATAATTAAGAAGATCTAAAGGGAAAATAAGCTAGGATTCAAGCAGAAGCTAGGCTAGAAGAAATCAATCTAAAGAAAAATATCAACCTTCTTAACATAGAGCCAAGTGAATAATTAATTTACATCTCACTTTTGATAAGATTTTGGTTTTTAAGTTAGATCCGAACCATGTTTGCAAATAATATGCCTATGTCTGTTAAAATGGATATATATATATATATATATATATATATATATGCTTGCTTATGATTTATACAGTTTAGTATAGATTTTATGATATCTTTGGATTAGAAAACCTATCAAATGACATCCAACTATGATCAGATTGGACATTATAAGATCGGTGCAAAGAACGGGCCAATGATGGAAAGGGAAATGTGTTTGTAGTGGAACCATGTACCTCAAGACCAACAGCAAAGGAGAAAGAAAAAGCTATTTGGGAGGTATGTTTTTGATTCATGGTGTGTCAGTTAGAGTTCTATTTGATACTGGTGCATCACATGCTTTTACATCTGGTGGATAACATTAACCTAGAATCTTCATTCCCAGTTACATCCTTAACGATTAAGAATCCGATAGGTATGTGATGATTGGGATGAGATGTGAGCAGTTAGAGTTTGAATTGTTGGGTCATATATTTGCTTGTAGTTTGCATGTATTTGATTTCTTAGGATTTAGAATTATTTTGGGTATGGATTGGTTAAGTAAGTACGATGCTAGGATATTTTTCATGATAGGAAAAATATCACTTTGACACCCTAGTTGTAGTGATCAAATTATATACTCCATAGAAAATCCTATTTTTGAAGTTAACGCTTTGTTGGGTATCATCGAGGATGAAGCCGAGTTAAATCAAGTTTTCTTTGTCAAAGAATTCGCAGATGTTTTTGAGCATGTGATAGGACTTCTACCAAAACTAACTATCGAATTTCGGATAGATTTAGTACCAGAAGTCGAACCTGTTAGTAGTCCACTAAGTATAATGACACCTACAGAGATGAAGGAGCTAAAGGTACAGTTGGTAGATTTAAAAGGAATGAACTTTATCAGAACAAGCAGTTCGTCTTGAAGAGAAGTTGTAGTATTTGTTAAGAAGCCGGAAAGGTTGTTGAGGTTATATATCAATTATCATAAGCTGAAGAAGAAGCCGATATAAAACCGATATCCATTACCTAGATTCACGATTTGTTCGACCAGTAGAGTGGAGTCAAAGTATTTTCTTAGTTGGATTTGGCAACAGGGTTTCAACAACTTAGATTAGAAGAGGATAGTATTCCTTTAATGGTATTTAGGACCAGATATGGATCATACAAATGGTTAGTGATGTCGTTTGGTCTAACTAACGCGCCAACATTTTTCATTAACTTGATGAACAGATTCTTCCTGGAATATCTTTGCAGATTTGTATTAGTATTCATAAATAATATATTGATATATTCTAGGGATGAAAGAGATCATGAAGTTCATCTTAGGATAGTGCTTGAGACATTAAGACAACATCAGACGAAGGCAAAGTTTTCGAAGTGTCACTTTTGGAAGAAAGAATTAAGTTTCTTGGGCACGTAGTTTAATAGAAAGGGTTGTAAGAAGATCTGGCTAAGATCGAGGAAGTGAATAATTGGAAGAGACCTGAGATAATGACTGAGATAAAGAGCTTTCTTAGGTTAGCTGGCTACTATCGGAGGTTCATTAGGATTTTTCATGGATAGCCACACTAATGACTAAGCTAACTTGGAAAGATGCGAAATTTGTTTGGACTGATAAGTGTGAGGAGGCAATCTAGAAATTGAAACATTTATTGACTAATGCACATGTGCCAGTTATTCTAAGGGGGAATCAAGACTTAGCCGTATATAGGGCTGTCAATGGGTCAGGTCGGGTTCGGGTCAGGTCAAGTCATGTTCGGGTTGATTTTAAATAGGTTGGATCAACCCGTTTATTAAACAAGTCAAAAAAGCTCAATCCAAACCCGCCCCGATGATAAACGGGTTGACCCGACCCGACCCGTGTAACCCGATTATAACCAGTTCGAGTCGGATCGGGTCGGGTCGTAAACGGGTCGGGTTAACCCGTATAAGGTATAAATGTGTTATAAGCGGGTCGTAAACGGGTTATAAACGGGTCAAATTCAGGTTCACGGGTCATAATCAGGTCAGGACAACCCATATAAGTATAAATGGGTTATAAACGGGTCAAATTCGGGTTCATGGGTCATAGTCGGGTCGGTCCAACCTATATAGTATAAACGGGTTATAAATAGGTCAAATTCGGGTTCACGGGCCAACTCAAAACCCACCCGTTTATAAATGGGTCAAATTCGGGTTGACCCGAAAATGACCTGCCAACTTTACTAGATCGGGTTAACCTACTAATTTCCATGTAATCTTCGGGTCATGCTGGAAATTGATAGCCCTAGCCGTATACACAGTTGCATGTGGAACAGGATTAGGAGCTGTGTTAATGCATAGGGGTGAAGTGATTACCTATGATTCTTGACAGCTCAGACCGCATGAAATTAGATATCCAACTCATGATTTGGAATTAGTAGCAGTAATTTTCATGTTGAAGGTGTGGAGACATTACCATTTAGGAGAAAGATTCGATTTGTATACGGATCATACATCATTAAGATATCTATTCTCTCAGAAGGAGTTGAATATAAGACAACAAAGATGATTAGAGTTCATAGCTGCATACGATTTTGTTATTAAGTACACACCAGGAAAAGGAAATAAAGTTGCAGATGCACTTAGCAGAAAACATCAGAATGCATCATAGACAATGATAGCTGAGAGAAAATATGTAGAAGCATTGACTACATGCAGAGTGCAAAATCTGAGCACTCTATTCCATTTCATTGATCAAGAGTAGAATGATTGAAAAAAAAGTATTGGTATCTCTTAAACTTTAAATACTGAATATAGCAATAGTACCAATTGTACTAAATCTATGGATATCTAAGGCCAGTTCTAGTCGAGAAACCACCATGTTATCAAATTTAGAAATTCGACTGATGATGATCGAAAAGATTGTATCTAAGCAGAAAGATGACCCGGTGTCAGCTGAGAAGATTAGAAGTCTAGTGGCGGGAATCTAGATTTATGATCTAAATGATTTTACTCTTGACTAAAGAGGGTTGTTGAGAAAGATGGGATGATTGTGTGTCCCAAATGTAGAAAACTTAATAAAGGAGGTCCTTAGAGAATGTAATTAATCAAAATTTATGATTCATCCTGTAGGAACTAAAATGTATCAGGATATGAAGAGGAGTTTCTACTGGGAAGTTATGAAGAGAGATATAGGCTTATGGATGAGGTAGTGTTTGAACTGTCATTCGGTAAAATATGAACATCAGAAACCAAGTGGATTACTTCAGCCTTTGGATGTTCTAGTCTAGAAATAGGATTCTATGTTAATGGATTTCATAAATGGGTTACCAAGGTCGAATAAAGGAAATGAGAGTATCTAGGTTATAGTTGATAGGTTGGCTAAGAGTGCATAATTTATACCCATCAAGTCGACCAGAATAGCATCGAAATTAGCTAAGTTATTCATGAAGAATATAGTTGATTGCATGGAATTCCTAGTAGTAAGTAAGTGATAGAGATTCCTTATTCACCAGTGAGCTCTGGAAGAGTCTATAAGAGACTTTAGGTGCCCAACTCAAAATGAGTCGCTTACCATTCGCAAGCAGATGGGAAAATGGAGAGGGTTAACAAAGTCTTAGAGGATTTGTTAAGAGCTTATGTGTTAGATTTCGAAGGATCATGGGAGGACCATCTACACTTTGTCGAGTTTTCATATACCAATAGTTATCAAACTAGTAGAGGATGACACCGTTTGAAGCTTTGTATGAAAGGCCATGCAAATCTTCCATTTGTTTGTTAGAGACCGAGGATAGATTAATTCTTGGTTGAGATTTGGTTAAACAAGATGTAGAAAAGATTGAGTTAATTCGAGCTAGAATAAAGGAAGCTCAGTTTAGACAGAAGAGTTATGCTGATAAGAGAAGAAAGACTTAGATTTCTCAGCTGCCTAGCCTGGTTGGTGCTGACCTAATGCAAATTAGGAGATCACGTTTCCATCAAAGTACCACCGATGAAAGGAGTGATCAGATTTGGAAAATCAGGAAAATTGGTACCAAGATACGTTAGACCATTTTTTACTATAGAAAGGATTGGGAAACTCGTGTATAGGTTAGAGTTACATAATAGCTCGGTAGGAGTCCATAATGTTTTCCATATTTCACGTCTAAGGAAGTGCATTCAAGATCCAGAGACTATACACCAATTGTCTTAAAGGATCTAGTAGTAGAACCAAATATGACTATAGTTAGAAAACCAATTTGTATAGTTTCAAGAGATAAGAAGAGATTAAGGAATAAGACAGTCAAACTAGTAAAAGTCCAGTGGAGTGACGACGAGAGAGACTGTACTACTTGGGAAACTAAGAGCAGAATTAGTGATGCTTATCCCAACATGTTGATGGTAGGTTTTACCTTTATGGTTGATTGTTGTGAGTACCTTATGATAATTTCGAGGATGAAATTCTTTAAGGAGTGGAGTCTATAATGACCCTAATTTTGACTAACATTATTTTGAATATTTAATTAAATAAAATAATGTAGATAGTTAAGAGATTGAGATTTGTAATTAAGAAGTAGCCATGCCATAATGAATGTATTAGGAAAAGAGAACTTAAAATAAGCAAGTAGGAGGAATATGGTAAGGGTAAAATGGGGATAGCATTTATTCCTATAACTCAAGCCTTTCCATTCTTCATTCCTCATTTATTTTAACTACTACAAACAAAACTAAAACCCTAAAGGAACCGATGGGCACCATCAAGAAAATCGAAACGGAAGTAAGCTAGGATTCAAGTAGAAAGCTTGAAAAATCGATCTAAAGGCAAATCTCAACCTTATTATCATAGAGCCAAGGTGAATAATTAATTTTACATCTCACTTTTGATAATCATTTTGATTTCAAGTTAGATCCAGACTATGTTTGCAAATAATATGCCATGTTATGTTTGTTAAAACAGATATATACGCTTGTTAATTATTTATACGATTTAATATAGATTTTATGATATGTTTGGATTATAAAACCTATCAAATGACATTCAAATGAGATGACGTTTTTAATATGCATCTGTATCGCTTAGCTTCGGGCCTCAAAATAGGGGACCTTATAGAAATATTATTCAAACAATGGTTTTTAATATAATTCAAAATATATTACTTCCCTAAAACAATACATCCATTTTAATTCTTATCTAAACGATAACCAACCTTGAAATTTAATTCATTTTATTTTTTTAAACGTATATACACATATTTTCATACCATAATGCATCATGTTATAGATATAAATTCACATCATTCAAGTCACAGTAAAAAAATACTACACGGCAGACATACAATAACAACACCATATCCCAAATAATTTCAAATTCTAATATATGTAAATAGATCGCCAATGCCTCGGCATGAATTTCTAGTGGCTCACTTTATCGATTAGCTGTAATGTTGACTATGTGATCAATATTGCCTCGCCATCGACTTCAGCTGTCCATTAATGCTCGATGGCTGCAATCATCACATCAAATATCTAAATGTAGAAAAATATGTTTATTATTTTTATTTTCGAAACAATAAATCTCCATTTTCCAAAATGTTGCCATCCTTACAAAACTTCAAATATAACTGCTCGAAAAAAATAATTTTTGAAGATTGCCGAGATATATTACTTTATCCCAAAACTTTGCATCCATATGTCTCGTCCTAGTGTTTATGAATCTTTATCGATAATGCTGATCAAGCGCACAGAATTCTTAAATCACTCAATGGACAGATCAACATGAATTCAACTTTAAAAATTTCTTTAAATAACTATATTTGGATATTTTCATATGGAAAGTACTTGTTGGAGAAACTAAAAAATTTCTTGTATAATGTAAAAACAAGTACATTTAATAGAAAATGTTTCATTCACAAAATATAATTGCTTTATAAAAAATACCATTCTATCTTCAAATAATTTTTTTCCAAAATCATTACTAATATCTATCATCCAATATTCAAATTCCTTTCAAACTAATATTTAACTTATCTTAAACTATTATGTATTGTCGAAATCTCATATATCACTCAAAAATATTATTTTAATCACTGTAACAAATCCAATACATATTTCTATTAAATAATGTACTTGTTATATAAAAATATTAATTTATTAAAATATGTATATTCATTTAGTTTAATAACCATTCACAACAAGGCAATTAGCCACAAATAGTACATCCATAATATCAAATAAGCTATCTAGCAATACATACATTTCTAAACAAACAAACAAACGCCTTTAGCGGAAAACTATCAGTCGGTTTCCACTATGCAGCTTTGATCACTACTGGATCTTCATATTCATCTTGCCTCAATGCAATTTGGATTTATGATGTATTTAATATGAATTTTAAGTTAGGGTGTTGTATGGCTTCCTTATACGAATAACTCCCTTGTACTACTGAACCATATAGATGTTTAGTGCTCATCGTTTATACCGACACTACTGACTGGACTAACCACTTCTAACTTCACAACCTTTATCAGCTGCTATGTATCTCATACAGAGACTTAAACCCAGCTAAGGTAGAAGAAATACATTATATAATAAGAAAAATACAAATATGTCCCCAGATGATTAACACAATAATTACTGCATACTCCTACTATTGCTTAAATATATATAATAATCTATCACATACCCACGAGGACAAGTACTCTAAGTCTCATCTAAGTCCCGGACTCATGTCTCTTATACTATGTATTGCTCTAAACCTACCATGATACCAAATGTAACCCCCAACCTCTATATCTATACTATCCAAGAGTATTACTGGGTAGTATTGTCGGATAATATGGAGAATGAGGCTGTATGGGTACACATGTGAATATTCCCTAGGACTAACACTGGTACTTATCCAAAAATCACAAAAAACTCACACATACTTGCATAATATTGGCATAAAGCAATAAACAGGTGTGCCTTCAGGATAGAATAATACACAGTGCAAAATAAATCATAGATAACATTGAGCCATCAACGCAGTGATAACATATAATAAATAATATACGTGGGTCCAAGCGGGAAATAAAACAGGTCTCAAAAATATAAAAATATCATTAATCAGCTAAAATACAATGTATAAATCCAATACATACATTTTAACATCATTAATATACATGAGGTTAAAAAATAGATAATGCTACACTAATCAGCTAATAGTCTAACCTACGTCAGCACCCAACAATCATATTCTGGTCAATTTGTCTCTTAATCTAAATGTCTTTGACTGGATCGAGTATTATATAAATAACATACAGTTTAGACTATGTCTAGAATGAAGGTGTCAATGTATCTCAATAATAATAAGATGTCAAATGTAACATGAAGTGATGTTAGGGTACTTAATACAAAAACATATCAGAAGACATGTACAGGTTGTATCACCTATAAAGAAAGTCAAGTCAAACCATGTTCTAATGAATAATGTTAAGTGGGTGAAACAACCTATGCATCCAAATATCATTAATATAAATAATCATAACAATATAGGATATGCTCTTAGCATTGCCCCGATTATCTCTCAGATAATCATAAAGTAGACATACCTAGAATCCTTCATAATCATCACATATAAAACATACACGTAAGAAAATACAAATATAGCATACCTCATTATCCAAAATCATCTATTAGATGACCAAAAGTGATAGAAAAGGGTATAAATCGATGCTCTCAATATCTCTAGCTATCCTCGGTAGCATTACAAACAACGTATATGGGGTTACTCAACTACAAAGTCTCTTAGTCCAAAGAATAATTACAGAGATCAATGATCCCATAATAATCATCTAGACATTAGCCTTGTAGTTATCTTCTTGGCTCTCAGCCAAAAAATTAATCATATGGACTCTCAAACCTCCAATAATCTACTTAACTCTCAATATGGTAAATAATCACCTCTTTCAGTCCAAATGGGTTCTCCGCACCATATATAACTATATCAGCATCAATCTTGATATATGATCTAGATGACTCTCAGCCACATCTATAGTGATCTCATAAAGGTGAATTAGCTGTGTTTATATCAACAATAAGAAAATGGGAGACTGACAGCTCTCGACCTACTCCCGGAGCCCTTCTCATATGCTCTCAGTGCTACTCCTACAGTCATCGGTTACCTCGATGACTATGTGACCCAACATCCATCGAGTGTAAGACAACATTACGCAATGGCCACGACCCTACAAGTGCCTCAATGGTAACTGTCAGTTGAGCTACGTGACATAGAGGCAATGGCTCCTAACCATATACAATAAAAAAATATGTAACATATTAATGGAGCGACCCTGTAATCAGGCCGCTAAGATGGATATTAGCTAATATGGTTTTCTCCCCCACTGTATATCAGGAGCATACACACGAGATAAACACACTTATGGCTCTCAGCCTGCTCACACTCAGCTCGCATCACCATAAATATTAAATAATGCCCCGTAAGACATGACCATATCGAGTGACATCTACTTTTAGAGAGTAATTGAACATGTATCATATCAGACGTCCTATACCACCCAGTGTTACTCGAATAATTACTCATTGTTCATAAACTATACTCGCCTATTATTCCATATAACAAGTCCAAAGAATAACATGAGAAATAGTACTGAATGTCACATGCTAAATAGTGGTATTACTTTATTTATTCTAATTCCATGTTATACAGAAATATATAACAGTCAAAATATAAAATTTTATTATTATTGACTCGGAAGGGTTTTTATCACAAACCACATTTTTCTCAAAATCAGCAAAAGAATTTCGTACATCGAAGTTTTCAATCGAAAGAAAATCAGTTTGCAAAATTCCCATTCTTTCCTTAAAATCCATTTTTTGTTTCAAAATAACTAGTTGTATATCTATTATTTAATGATAAGAAAATCAATAAATTACAATTCAATTCAAATTTGTTACATAAACTCTTTCTAAGAATAATTAATACATTTTCAAAGTTCTTCCCTAATAATTGAAAATAATGATTATGTTATTATTAAACACGTTTTATAATTCAAAATTTCCATCAAATAACAAATCAACTTAATTCTGCTTTTCCAATAAGGATTTTCAATTATAAATAATCTCCCAAAGCTATAAAACAGAATTCATAACTAAAAATTTCCATTCACTAAATGAGTTACATTCAACTTACCCTTACTTCAAAATATTATTTTTTGAGACTTCTAGTTTAATAAACTCAAAAGGAATTGATTAATCACTCTAAAAATATAAATTTAAATGTCAATTTATAAAAATCATTTAAAAATAGTCAAAGATTCACTTATTTGATAAAATCAAAAATTAATCATTTCCAAATAATTCTATTTGTAGAATCCTCAAAATATTTTACTTGAATAATTTTCCATAAATAATAATATTTCTAATTTTGAATTAAAAAAATTTAAAAATCTAATATTTATTTCCATAAATATTTCATCTACTTCGAAAGTTTTCTATTTCAATTTATTCATCCTTTTCTAATCACTTACTAGTATGATCTTATCACAACAATAATCGATTAAAAATATCCAATTCAATTTCATACCAGCAAACAACACATCACCAAATAATCAACAAATTTCCAGATCGTATTGGCGATATATCGAAATACTACTCATCCAAATAATGTCAATATATCCAATCAACTATCCAATACCAATTCAAAATTCGAACAAGATTAATCTGCCAATAATTCCTCACGACAACAAGCAAACAAGATTCAGGTTCAACAAGCTTTAGACTTCTTTCTATTTGCCTCAAGAAGTATTTGATCATTGTGTGAAATATGATCTGTTTTGAAAAGAAGAGGAGGGACGGGGGTGCATTATAGAAGGCTCTAAAGCATGATGTTTATGAAGCATTGAAGAGACTGCCAGTTTGTACTGCTGCTTCGAGTTATGCTTAGAGGTAGCATATGGTCTACTTTGGGTTTAGTCTATGTTCTTTTTTCTTTTCCTTCTTTGTATTCTAAGTGTGCCTATTTTTAAAGTTTTTTCCCTTGCGTGTAATTGTAACTTGTATTCATTACAAGCTATTTCATTTTATTTTTTTTGTTGCAATAAAATTAGGTAGGAGCCCTGTTAACCCCGCTAGCCTTTGCTAAAAAGAGATTAAGGTTCAACACCATTAATAATCAACATAAATAATGAAAAGGGAAACTAGGTCATAGTCGTGAGTTATGAAAGATAACTCACCGAATGGTGTATGCCATGCCATATAGCTTGAGCCGATGACTAACTATACCGTGTATAGTAAGCCTTTAATAGACAAGCAAAAATGCAAGCAATCCCAGTTACTAAAATTGCATGTTCCACCATTGCGAACCACCACATAGCCAAGCTCCATATCACCCGCCTTCAGCCTAAAGTTCTTCGCCCGTCGCACCCCAAATCTCCTACCATGAAGGGTCAGGCCATCATCCCCTTCATCGATGCGTGCGTGCCAATCGCCTACTCCTGGTCGGTTGACTTCCAAAAAAGCCATGCAAACGGATTTTGTTTTGTTTGTTTTTTGATGAATTTTGCGATTTTGATTTAGTGGATTATGGCAAGCAATGGGAGCCGAAGAGGAAAGAAGGTAATAGGCTTTGGGTTATGCATAAGCGAAGGATGAAAAGAATTCTCGAGAAGTAAAAAATGGTTAAGGGAAATGGGCTTGGCTACTCGATTTCTAGGCTAGATTTTAATTTATATTCTGCCTAATCTAATTAAATTTAATATACACTTCATACAAATTGTATTACGATAGTTGGACAATTTTTTCAATTCGATGTCCGCTTACTTAATTCCACTATCTTAAACACATAACAATTAATTACACTTGTAGAAATATTTTTATTCCATTGAAACAACTAATTCAATTTCAATATATTATTTGAGCAAAAGTTATAAATTTATTCAATTTATTAAAACAAATCTTTTATTAAATAGGCTTCAAATAAATAAGAAATTACTTTCAAAATACCATACTAAATATTACACATGACATATCATCAACCGATACAATAATGAAGTAAACTAAAACGGTATTTTGGATTTAATGTATATATCCATATGAGTGTAGTACTGATATTATGTAGACTCACATCTTATATGATAAATGATGTATATTATTCGCTGCAACTGCTGACTGCCCATAAACTGGACCAACTGTCCGAATCAAATGGACTAACTGTCCGAATTATTTTCTTAGGGATAACTACCCTATATCTTCTTCCTTGAAAACCTTTTCAAAATGATTTAACCTTTTAAATCATACTTATACAAGGAAAATAGTTTCTTACTTTTACACAAAGCTATTTTGACGTAATATATATATTTTACTAAAAATAATGTTGATGGATTTTAATGAGGATAAATATCCTTCCAAAACAAGTAAAAACCCTTTTTAACTTGAAAATACTAAGGCTACATTACCTATTTAATACATTCGAAACCTTTTTTCAAAACTTTTAAAGAAACCTTTTGAAATCATTGAAGGTAACCCCTTCAAAACCATTGAAAGGCCCTTTCGAAACTATTGTTGCCTTTCGAAAAAATTGTAAAAACCTTTCCTTTCTTTTCTCCATAAGCTTTAAAATATGAGACATCCTTCTTTAAAACCTTTTAAATATTGCCTTTCGAAAACATAGATAAAATCCTTCCTTCCAACCCTTTCGAAACCCTAGGGAACCACCCCTTTCGAAACCATTCATTAAAACCTTTCAAAACAGTTAAAACTCAATCGTTTTGAAAGCACTTTGGGTTCAATTTAAAACATGTGGAAACCTTTCGAAACCATTCAAAATTTTACGCCATCGAAACCTTTGATAAACATCTCCGTCAAAACCATTTGGATTCTGCCTTCAAGTAGGGAAAAAGGACCAGAAACCCATTAAAGTCGAAAGCATATGTTTCGAAACCATTTAAAACAGTCTCTTTCAGAACCAATTTGGGTTTTACTTCAATCATAGCAAAAAGGGTCTTTAAAACATTTAAGTCGAAAGAATCTACTTTGAAACATTGCCTAAGTAAAGAAATAATGGTGTTAAAACCATCCTTCGAAAGCATTATAGAGGTGGCCAGATTTTTAGAAAACAAAACAACGCTTTTGAAACCATCTAGGTCGAAGGGTAGGAAGCGACAAAAAAAGGCTTCGAATCAGTCGAAAGCAATCATTTAAAACAAAAGCGCAACCCAATCGAAATAACACATTTTAAAACCATTTACCTAGTCGAAAGCATCTTAGTTAAAAGCAAACAGGCATATTTTTAATTTAAAAACAAAGTACTGCCCTAACCCCTTCGGAACCCTGGTTTCGACTCCCTATCTTATGCCTTCATCCAATTCACTACATATTGGTTCCCTAATACCATGTGCATTGGTTTTGATTGTTTCGAAAGCAAAGATGAGGAGGCAGAACCTGGTGTTGACGGCGTCAAAATAGTAAAAACATGTAGTCAATAATTCTTTCCAGCTAACATGCCTTACATGTCTAATTGTGATTGGTTGCCTCTTTCATTCCTAATAAAATGTACTACACTTTTCAAAAGTGTTGCCGACTTTCTAGATTTAATAATTTAAATTGTTATACAAAAAGCCCATTCTCCTCTCTTAATTATATAAAACATTTAAGTCCCATACCTTAAATAATTTTATATAACCACTGGAACACTTTGGAAAAATCTACAAAAATTCCAGAAAATCTCTTTTAATATGTTTTCCAACATATAAAAATTTTAGGCCTAAATCTTTTATTATTTAACCTAAAATAATTATTAACCCAATTTAACATTTTATTTACTAGAAAATTCATATAAATTTCATATAATTTCAAAAAATTTCAAAATTGAAAACCATCTCTAAAATATTATTTAGGATCTTCATAAAAATTCTCAAGGCATTTGGATGTCATTTTATAAGGTTTTCACCTTAAAACATATCATAAAATCAATATGAACATACATAAATCATCAACATATATATATATATATATGTAATCATTCCATCATTCAAAAACATAGCAAATCAATGCAAAATATTCGAAAATCATCTAAAAACCGAAAATACAATCAAAAGTTTGTAAACATTATTCACCTCAACTTTCGAAAATAAAGAGATTGAGTTGTGAATAAATTTGATTTGAATTAGCTTCTTTCTAGCTTTTCTTCCTATTTTCCTTATTAAAGGTGGCCAGCCTTGTATTTTAGTGAAATGAAATGGATGTGTAGGGGTACACTGCCAAAGGCTTTAGAACATAAGAATGGCCTCTTTCCTATTTTACACCTCCTCTATTTCAATTTAAACGCTTCTTTTAATTCATTATCAAATGGCATGGCTACCCTTTAATTTATTCAAATCCAATCCCCTAATCAACAAATAATTTCATTTCATTTAACTAATTAAATATTCTAAATAATGTTACCAAAAACTTGGGTATTACAAACTCTCCTCCTTCAAAAATTTCATCCTCGAAATTACAATAAGGAACACAACAAATCAAACAAGAAGGTAAAACATACCATCAAACAGGTCAGGATAAATATCTCTAATCCTTCTCTCAATCTCCCAAGCACAGTTCCTGTCATCTCGCTCCACTGGACTTTGATTAATCTGACGTCTTTGTTCTAAGCCTCTTCTCATCTCTCGCAACAATACAAATATTTTTCCTCACTATAATCAAATCTGATTCTACCACTAAGTCTTCTAGTACAGTCGGTGCAATAGCAGTCTCCGGGTCTCTAACACACTTTCTGAGATGAGATACATCGAAAAAATCGTGGACTCCTGCTAAACTGCTTGGTAACTCAACTCTATATGCGAGTTTCCCGATCCACTCAATAATAGGAAAAAGTCCAACGAATCTCGGTGCTAACTTTCCTGATTTCCCAAACCTAATGACACCCTTCATTGGTGATACTTTGATGAAAACCTAATCTCCAACTGAGAACTCTAGATCTTCCGTCTCTTATCTACATAAATTTTCTATCTAGACGGAGCCTTCTTCATTCTAGCCCGAATGACCTTAATCTTTTCTACAGTTTATCTGACTAAATCTGGACCAAGAAACAACTTATCCCCAATCTCTAGCCAACATACGGGAAATTTGCATGGCTTTCCATGCAAAGCTTTAAGCGGTGCCATCCCAATACTAGTTTGATAACTCTTATTATATGAAAACTCGACTAAATGCAAATGGTCGTACCATGATCCCATGGAATCTAATATACAAGCTCTTAACAAATCTTCCATGATTTTTCTAATTCTTTCTGTTTGCCCATCTGTCTCCGGATGGTAAGCGGTACTCATCTTGAGCTTGGTCTCCATAACTTCCTACGGACTCTTCCAGAACTCGCTAGTGAATAAAGGATCTCTATCACAACCTATGCTACTAGGAATTTTATGCAGTCTAACCACATTCTTCATAAACAACTTTGCTAAAGCAGATGCCATTCTGGTTGACCAAACTGGAACGAAATGGGCACTCTTGGTCAGTCTGTCCACTATGACCCATATATTATCATTTCCTCCGTTCGACCTTGGTAACCTGTCAATAAAATCCATGGAGATAGAATCCTACTTCCATACTAGAATATCCAATGGCTGAAGCAACCTACTTGGAATTTAGTGTTCGGCTTTTGCCTGCTAGAAAATCATGCACTGCTTCAAACACAACCTAATATCCCACTTCATACCTTCCTAGAAGAAACTCCTCTTCATATCCTGATACATCTTAGTACCTCATGGGTCGAACGATTAAGATTTCTTTCCTTATGTTTCCTACACTCGGAAGACATAACTTTCCTTTCTTTCTCTACCTCCTATTCTGGTCAAGACTAAAATATTTCAAATCATCTCTCTTGGTTCCATCTCTTAGCTTCCTGATCCGTTCGACTAATATTGGGTCCTCTTCCTGTTTAGAAGCACTCCTCTCGATCATCATTGGGCGAACTTCCTAATAAGATAGCACCGCAGTTTCTTCACCAAACCCAGCCTCATATCTCCACTGCACTGTGTGGTCTACCAATGCTTCTAAATCTTTCCACTCAGCAATCATCGCCAGTACTGCATTTTGATGCTTCTTGCTAAGTGCGTCCGTAACCTTGTTGCCTTTCTCCGGTGTGTACTCAATCCCAAAACCATAAGCAGCGATAAATTCTAACCACCTCTGTTGTTCCATGTTCAACTCCTTTTGAGAGAACAAATATTTCAGCGACTTATAATCTGTATATAACTCAAACCTTTCTCCCAAAAGGTAATGTCCCTATACCTTCAATGCAAAAATCACTGCAGCCAATTCCAAATCATGCGTCGGATATCTGACCCTATGCGGTCTAAGCTGTCTAGAAGTGCAGGCAATCACTTTACCCCTCTGCATCAACACAATGTAGGATCAATTTCACCCTAAAGGAGGAGTGAATATGATGATACTAAAAATAATAAAAATTAACGCGGAAATATTTTATTAAATTGGCTTGGAAGCGCAATCTTTTGGTCCGACAGTGAAATTCCAAAATTGCCCTTTATATACAAATTTTTATAACATTTCCTACTATCCTAAAAAATAGCATCTGCATATTTGTTCCTAACCTCAATGCATCTATTAATTTATCATAAAAATAGCATATACATACTTGATCCTAAACTCATGTGCACCGCACTTTTATTGCATATAGTATTATCGTCAACTGCAAACTACGGATATTAAAAATTGTTAATATCACTTAAAAATAGGATCTAGCAAATATACTTTTTTGCAAATTCGTAACGCTCTTTTACATATATTACCAAATTTAATATCGCTTAAAAATATGGTCTGGTAAATAAACTTTCTATACATTTTTGCTTTTTATCAATTGATAACGGAAAAAAAATTGAAACTAACAAAAAAATTAAACGATACAACTTACAAATAGAAATTAAAACTAACAAAAAAATTAAACGATGCAACATAGAAATAAAAATTCAAGCCGACTACACATGACTCCAACATAAAATCATAGCTAAATATTAATAAAAATCTTTTTTTTGAATATGAAGTATATATAATTTGTAAAAAGATCAATTTATTTGCGAAGGGTATATTATTATCACGCGCAAAGTGTGCCGTAACACTTATATAATAATTGCAGCACAGATAATAGAAGAATAATAAAAGCAGAAATAGAACAATACAGATTTACCCAGCTTTGTCAAAACCCTGCCTAAGTGCTGCCCCCAAGGTTTCTACTAGAAATTAAGTAGTAAGACGCTTACACACATAAACTTGTGACACCCACTAACAACTAACCAAACTCTGTGCTCAAAACCCTGCCATACCTCAGCCACTAAGTTGTGAATTCTCGAACTACACCACTGTGGTTCGTATCCCAGCCACACGACTAGAGAGTTAATTTTTCAAAAAAGGAAAATTAAAATATAAATAAAAAAATACAAAACCCTAGTTATAAAATTAAAGCCCAAATAAAATTTATAAAGGCCGGCCCATTTTAATTTATATCACAAGGAAAAATGTCTCCCTTTAAATTTCTTCAGCCCAATATGAAACGAGATAACTTCAATACTTCGGCCGACTTTGTTATTTACTCCGTGAGTCCAATGGCTGCTTCATTCCTTTTCAAAGTTAGGGCTTCAGGAAAATTTGAAGCTGCCAATTCCTATAGATTGATTAAACCGTGTTTCTGCTTCGAGCTGCTTCGTCAATCGATTTGCTTGCTTTGATTAATATGCAGATGCTCCAATTCAGTCGAGTTCAATTTGTGCTTTGAGTTGGTACGTGAATTTTGCCCCTTTTAATTCTCGACTTTGATTCGAGTTATAAATTTGTTTTTGATTTAAGAGTATACTCTGGATTTTTTTCTTGAAGTCGAAAGAATAGTATGCCGATGATGAATTGGGTTTTATAGGGAACGAACCCCTTAATTTTCGTTCGTATTTTCGATTTTAATTCTTCAACTAATTTTTTTTTGCTGTTCGATTTTGCTTGAATACTTGTGATTGTACTGACTTGTTCAAGTCATACTCGATTGGATTTGGATCCGTTATTTTCTGGCATTTGAATTTGTTTCTCGTTCATTTCTTCAATGAATTCGGCACTTTGAATTCTTGAGATAATTGATTTGGTTAATTTCTATTCATCATATTATCTACTGTGAGATAAAAATTGACTTTGATATTTAAATATTTTAGATAAACTTGACTTGTTCACTCTGTTGACTTGTTGCAATTTTTGGGTTACTCTCTGATTTCATCGACTTTTTGGGCTTGATCAATTTAAGAAACAAAACTGCTGCTTTTCTTCGAATTGTGACTTGCAACTACGTTTACTATAAGCATATAAACATGTATATACATACATAGATGTATGTATATATGTGTACAATTGTTTCCTATCCACTTGGTTTCATCGATTGTTCATGGTTTTTGCTCTTTAGTATGTATGCATGTATATTATTGCTTCTTGGAGTGTGGTTGCTTTACTTTGAATCATACTTGCTGTCACACACTGTCACTTGATCCAGGTCTGGTACCATATGTTGGATGCTCTTACTTGTTCTTGCATTTGTGTTCAAGTGTATGTTTACTTGAGTCTGTATTGTGTGGTTGACTTTATCCTTGTGCATATTGGTTCATTGATAACCTACTTCTTGGTTACATGTGCTTACTGCCGTCCTTGCGCATTTGAGTGTTGAGGCTGTGTAGTTTGTCACCATGCTTGTATCAATTCATATTGTATTCATCTCTGGTTTACTTTGTTATTGTAGTCAAGTCATGTATACATTTGTTTTCATGTAATGTGAAGCCTTGTTTATTTGAGTCTGCACTGGTTCTAAAACTTGTGAGCATGTTGTTGTTCTGATTTGATGCACTTGAAGCATATTGTAATCCAGTTGCATTCCATGTCTAGTTTATGTGGTCTGAAACATGTTGAGGCATTTGTATTTATCCAAAGTTGTATGTTGAATTGTTTTCATTTCATATTACTTCTTACCATGTCATGCTGAGTTGCTTCACATGTATATCATGTATGGTGGCAAGTTGTATGTGGTTAGCTATGTCTGATGTACATTGTTTGCTTCGACTGCTTCCTTTTAAAATTCTTTCAGGTTGACTTTGTGTCCACTGCTCTATTGCATCATGTACATCATGTTGTCTAGATTTGCTCGGGCATTTTGTATATGTTCATGTTCAAGTTGTAACTGAACTTGATTTTGAAGTCTGGTTTATTTTGTGTACATGTGTGGGTTGTTGCGACCACTTGAGTCTGGTTTCATTGGAGATCATTTGTTCGAACCATTGAACTTGTGTATGGTTATGTTGATTTGGTCGAGACTCATATGCACTTGAGTTGAATCCACCATTTGGTTGGGTTTGGCCTTATGCTCACTTATCCCTGGAATTTTATCTAGTGTACATCGGTGTGTATGGCCTTATGGCATGTACGGTGATACATTATGCATGTCACAAGTTGTTAGTGTAGACGAATTCAAAATAAATGACAATGAACAACCTAAATAACCGAGGCAAATGATGTTTTCAAACACACACTTTTATTATATACTACAAAATATTTCTTTTTCAATTTTACTACGTTAGTGTTTATTTTGCACATAATGTAAATGATGGATACAAACTGGAATAGAATTGAAGAACAAATACGAGTATATGAGTGACATGTTGTGAGATGATGAATTGTAAATCGAAATTTGTAATGTAATCGAAATTATGTCGTAAAATGACAATGTGTAAATGTATGGTGAGAGCTTAAATTTGTACTATTCGAATTTGTAATAAAATATTTATTTGAATAAAATATTTGTTTGAATATGAATTCTGTGTTATTTATTTTATTCAACAAATATTTATTTAATTATGTGAAAAATAAAATAGTATAATAACAAATATATTTAAATGAATATATATATATATATATATGTTTATTACCATCAAACATAAAGTCATATACTATCATTTTCCACAATCTCCCCCTTTTAATGGTAACAAACATATATGAAGATTTTGAGTTTATTAAATGTATTTAGTCATTGATGAATTTTATTTGCTCCCCCTATTTGAATGCTCCCTCTCTACAACAATGATCGCCCTTTATATGCATGAAAATAAATAAAATATGCAAATGAACCTAGATGAGAATATGCACATAAAAAATAAGTATTTGAACTTTATTAGCCAAAATCTTCTCTCCTACTTTTGTTATCAACAAAAGAGTAATAGTGTTAGAAATATAGACATAAACCGATATTAATACAACATTAGTACCCAATCGAGTATAAATATTAAATTTTAATAAAAAATCAAACAAAAATCATAAATACTCTATTAGCTGCATATTCCACTTTATAGTGATAAGGGTGATGTCGGCATATAAAACCTTATGGTTGCGTCTATTTATAGTATATTTATATAAGGAATTTGAATACTTACTAGCTATGCATAATCGTTAGGACTTGTAAATGAGATTAGTAGTATTCCTAATTTTTATATAAAAAAATGAATTTCAAGCATCTTCTAACCATGCATAACCGCGAGGACTTTTAAATGGGATTAGAATCAACTCGTCTATTTAATAATCAATTTTGATATGTGTTCTATACATGCATAACTGTGAGGACTTTTAAATGAGCATGAAAGCACATAATCAAATATTCCAAGTAATTCACATATGCATAACCGCGAGGACTTTTAAATGAGAGTGAATACTTTAGATGTTTTTATTACTAATTAAATTAAGAAAATGAATAATTTCCTGTTTAGAATACCACAATTTGACATACTATATTGGATTTTGATGAGTGATGGTCATTAAAAATATAATAGAAATAGGGATGATCATGAAATTTTTACCAACAAGAGTTATTATAAATCTTGTTTAAATTTTTAAAGAAATTTACTAACAATACTTTCTCAAGTCATAATATATGATTAATATCGACACTCAACACTTTTTAAATCACTATTTATCTTTTCGATAATTAGTAGGGAGTCAGATTAGTTAATATAGTCATTTAAGATCGAATCCAAAAATAAATATAAAATCAAATTCCTAAAACGTCTAAACTGAAATGGAATCAACAACAACTATTTTCTGGAAGGGGTTTTAGAAAAATATCTGCTAATTGAAAATTAGTTGAAATGAAAAATATGCAGATATTTTCTCAACTAATGAATGTCTCTACATAAAATGCGTTCTACTAGTAATTTTTTATCAACTAGGTTACCAGTGCAATCTGCATCTTAATTTCCCTTTAACTCAAGGTTATCATTAGATAAATATCATAGACCAAATCGCGGAGTGTGCAACAAATACCTTAAAATTCTTTTTACAACTTTTAAATGAAATTCTTTTGAATTTGAATTGAAAACGTGCATATAAAGAACTAGTGAAAATAGTATCAGATCTAGAAGTAGTAAGATAAAAAAGAATATCCATGTGTATCTAGAGTAATCATCAACCAATAAAACAACATCATTAGTCCGAACATATCTATATTAACTAGTTCAAGGATAAAAAGAAGATTGGTCAACATTTCTGCATAAGTCAGAATCAAAATCAACATTCATTTATTTATCATATAACCGGCTGATTTAAATTAGATTATGGTGCAGATTTTCAACATATAATATATCGTTCAAGATAAATGTTTCGTTACCTATTTTACCTTAACCAATAATTTTTCGTTGTTACCCATTATGACTCTGCCACATTTGTACTAGGCTAAGGAACTTTGATTTGTTGCCTGTAAGCCTTGAACAGCAAGAATCCAGGTAACACTATTGTTGTTCCTTAGCTTGTCACCACATCTACACGAGAAAAGTTTTTTGTGACCTATTGTTTTTATAGGTCCATGGTTCTTAGTGATAAAAGATTTTGAAAAATATGTTTGAGTAGACCCAAGAAAATTTATATTTGTTCCATTTGTCACCTAGATTTGTTTGAGTTTAAGGGATTTTATATTCGTGCCTTTTGGAACCCAAATTGGTATGGTTTCCATGTGTTTGGGTCTATACCAGTAATTATTGTGAATGTGTCCAGTTTTTCCACAAATCGTGCACTTAGAATTGACTTGATTAATTTTTCTTCTAACACGTCTAGATTGATTATACCAAAGTCCTTTTCTAATAGTTGACAATTTGTTTCCCTATTAGCATATTTAGTGATTTCTCTCCTCTGGAGAATTTTCCTAAAGTTGTAGAAAATTGTTGGACTTGTGTTTTGAGTGATTCAATTTCACTCAATAACAAGGTGCACATTATAATAGAATTTTCTCTCCTAGTGTTTTCATTTTCTTTCAAAATCAGAATTCCATTTTCAAGCGATTTAATTTTAATTTCTGATTTTCTAATTTCTTCTTCAAGTGATGGACACTTATCACACTTAGGGCTCTTATTTCGATAGTTTTTAACCAATTGATTAAGCTGTTTAATTAATTCCATCAAACTATCTCTTTTGATTCAATTTTAGCATACTTTTTTGTAAGTCTTTCAAAATAGTCATTTACTTCATTAAAATATATAAGTAATTTCGAATGAGTAAGTTTTGATACCTCACTTATCTCGTCGTCATCACTGTAAGTTATTTCTCCTTGAAGACACAAATTTTCTTTTTCACTCTCACTACTAGTGCTTTTATTAGCTTCATCAGTTTCATCCCAAGTAGCTGCAAAACTTCTCCTTTTTGGTTTCCTTCCTTAGCTAAGTCGATTTTGAGGACAATTGGGCTTGATATGACTAGGTTTATTGCACTTGTGACAAATGATCTCCTGCTCTTCTAAGTTGTCTAGAACTTTGACCATTTTGCTTTTCATTTGTTGATTTAGAGACGGATTTCCATATTTGTGATTCCATCTTTGGAATTTCTTTATTATCAGCGCTAATTATGCTACACCATCACTATCTTCACTTTCGATTGTTCCTTTGAGAGATGTTGATTTCTTTCAAGTATCACCTCCTTCGCATTCTTCCTTGAATTTCATTTCTCGTTCATAAGTGGTGAGATTTCTCGATGAGTTATTCAACTTTGATTTGTTTAGATCTTTTGATTCTTGAATGGCAGTAACTTTTGCGTCAAAATTTCGAGGAAGGACTCTAAAGATTTTTTAGACTATTTCCATTTCTATGTATGGTTTTCAGAGAGCTTTTGATTTGTATATAAGATTAGAAAGTCACCCATACATTTCTTTGACTTTTTCATCCTTGGCCATTGTGAAGTTCTCGTATTTTCTACTAAGCATGGCAAGGCGAGATTCTTTGACTTGGGAGGTTTCTTCATGAGTCACTTCAAATGTGTGTCAAATTTCTTGTGCAGTTAGATAATGTGAGATACGATTAAATTTAATTTGATCTAATGAACAAATAATAGAATTTATAGCTTTAGCGTTAGCATTTGCAGTTTATTTCAAGATCTATCCATTGGTCCATCGGTTTTCCAATTTCTTAATTATCTACCACTATAGTTGGTGTTCTATATCCCGTCTCAACAATATTCCATGCATCCATAGTTTTCAGAAAAATTTTCATTCTGTTTTTCTAGTAAGCATATTCAGCATTGAACATGGATGGTCTAACTATGGACCAACCCTTAGCAAAAGCATTATTAAAAGAAGTCATGTAAAAAATCAAAATTTTAAAACAAAAACTGGTTTTTGAAAAATAAAAAATTTAAAACAAAAAAGGGTTTTCGTTCCTAGCTTTGAGACCACTTGTAGGATTGATTTCACCCTAGAAGGGGAGTGAATAGGGTGATAATAAAAATAATAAAAATTAATACGGAAATAAATATAATAATTGCAGCATAGATAATAGCAGAAATAGAACAACACAAATTTACCTAGCTTCGACAAAACCCTGCCTACGTACCTCCCCTAAGGTTCCTACTAGAAATTAAGTAATCTGACGCTTACACACGTAAACTTGCGACACCCGCTAACGACTAACCTAACTCTACGCTCAAAATCCAACCACAACTCAGTCACTGAGTTCCGAATTCTCGAACTACACCACCGTAGTTCGTAACCTAGTCACACGACTAGAGAGTTAATATAAAAAAAAGGAAAACTACTGTAACGACCCGTAAATTTTTAATAATTTTTATTTGTTTTATTTATATATTTAATTTAATTTTTGTGAAATCTTAAATAATTGAATTTTAAAACAAAAATTTGATATTTGAAATACGTCCATTTAAACATAGCAACTGGTAAATTTTCATCAGATAATATGGAAGTATATTTTCTTGTGTAATTTTATTTCAGTTTAAATCAGTTAATAACAGTTGAATTTAAAAGTGTTCCAAAACCTAAATATGTCAACATGAGAAAAATTATTTAGAACACTCTGAATAAGACTGTGTAATTCGTTTCGCAAATTTCGGATGTTTCTAGCTCCGTTTGGATTTTTCTGTACGGAATAGCAACGTATATCAGGGTCTGATATCGATTTTGATCAGATGATCATACCATCAATATTTGTACGCCGTTTTGATCGTCTCCTCGTGCTGATCTGAATAGTGTATTCATGTATGTACTTCGAAAATCTGGTATATGATGAAATCTGTGGAACCATTAATCGTACCGGTACACATTTTAAACTTTTGGGTTTCCATTCATCTATGTATCGTTAAATCAAACAGTCGCTAATCTTTTAATATTCCTAGATATCACCGGTTGCTTTTATTTTGGTTGCTTTCATTTTCTATCGGTTTGTAGATTTAAAAAGCGTACATGCCTGTTCATTTTCACAGCTCACCTTCATCTTCTTTGTTCTGCTCTGTTGAAAAAAAAAACAGAAGCTTTCCAATGATCGGTTGCACCCTCGTGTGAACCCATTACTCCATCCTCTCTCCACCGATCTGTTTTCCCTTCCAAGCCAAGCAACCTCCACCCTACACATGACCAAGCCACCTCACTCTCTCCGCACACGAAAGTCACAGCATAACCCACTCGCCTATTCCACTCGCCTACTTGCATGAAACCCTTCCATCGGCCTTCTTTCCCACCTTCACCAAGCAATGGCGGCATCTCGAACTCCATCACAGCCTTGTCGTTTGTAGCCTCCACCAGTTCGAGCAAGACCAGACATCACCACTTCCCAGGCCGAGTGCAGTTCCTTCTTTTAAGGTGTATATATATATAATTTTAGTATATATATGTACATAAATATCTTGATTGTGTAGAGATTATATACGTGTGTATATATATATTCCAATATTTTTATTAATTCAAATATTCTCAGATGTACGAGTTATATAATCTGTACTTATTTTAGCATATATAAACTATATAAATGAGATTGTATCGAGTATATATATTCTGGCTGCATCGTTTAGTTGTGGTTTACAAAGTTATGATGGTGTGTGTGTGTATATATATTGTTTATAATCTGTTCGAAATTATATATATATATATATATAATGATAATCATACTTAAATATATTGTGAGTTTATTTTACTGTTGCTATATGAATATATATGTGTGTGTGTGTTTTCCAGAGTTTGGTTTCAATTGTAATATAAATGAGTATACTTGTTTATAGTTTATTTATATTATGTAGCTATACATGTTTCAAAATATGCTATAATACATACTATATAAAATAAGTTATATATATATATATATATATATATATATATATATATATATATATACGGATCAGTTTTATACCATGCTATTGATGTTGTTCTAAATAGATGTCACGTATATAAATATTATATATATATATAGATCTTTACAAATTTTTGTTGTATTCAATTTGATTATTTTATATGTGAATACATATACATATAGATTTATTTACATCACATGCGCTTACAGTAATACATATATGAGGTTGTTTATTTAAGCTCTTATAATATCATTGGTGAGTGTGTATATATACACTTAGGTGTTTGATAACCAATATTTGCAAACTAGTTTAAGTTTATATATGTTGTATCATATATGAGCTTTTAATATATTGTGTTAACCTATATATATATATATATATATATATAGCTTAGGTGAATCATGTAATATACTATACATAGGCTTTTAAAACTCTTCTTTAATGTTAAGTTCTTATGTGTTATAATAAAATTTTACTAATATAAATATATAGTTTGCTTTGTTCCCAGCTTATGTCTTTAATATAATATATATATATATATATATATATATATATAAACTATATTATATGTGTACAAAATTTTAAATAGGTAAGTTTGGTTATATATATTTTATATACGCATATATTATAGGCAAGTTTGTCTGGATATAAGCTTATATGTATATAATACCTATAATATAGTTATGTATATAGTTATGTATAAAGTTACGGTATGTATACTATAATAGAAATATGTCAGCTTATATGGGTCTTATTATATATTATATATCTATTGATGCTTAGATTCCAAAATGCATATAGATTTTCCTATAATATATATGTATTTTGATTTTTATTGATATAGATTTGATTTTTTCAGTGTATTCATTTTAAAGTTATACTGATTTTTTTTCAAATATATATTTATTATTTTAAAAATACATGTTTGATTTAAATATTGTTTCAAAAGAAAGTGATATATAATAAAATACTTTCTATATGTATCAAAATTGACTCTGATTAGTTCTCAATCAGCTTTGTCCGTCGTACCTGTTGTCTTCATCGAATAGTCTCCATCTAACATTGCTTTGGATTTCGTAGCTCATTCTATTATCAAATTTCTCTAGCCTCAAAAGGTGAGAAATCACTCATGATTAATGTTCTCATATTTATTGAATTTGATTTCAATTGAAACCACAATTAAAATATGTTGCTGTTAGTTATTTACATTGCTATATATATGTTGTTATTTATATCTGTTCACCTGTGACATCTGACACCATTATCTGTTATATATATTGATGATATATGCCTATTATATTATTATCGTATCTGTTATCACTCTGTAAGTTTCCTATTAATAAATAGAATTCACTATGGGTTGAAATGATATATACCCGAGCGGACTTTAGAATAGGAGAAAATCGTTATGGGTTGAAATGATAAACCCAAGCAATTTTCATTTGAATTGAATTTGGGATTGCGAGTTGAAATGATATATACCCGTATATATTTAAATTGCAGATTGATATGATAAATATCTGTACCACTTAACTATAGGATAGAAAATTATATACAGACACCATGGTCTATATATAAATATTTTGAAATGACTTCTATAGTTTTGGAAAAATATATGGTTTTACATAAATATTAATTTTATTTTGGAATGATTTCTATGGTTTGGAAAAGTATATGGTTTTACATAAATATTAATTTTATTTTGAAATGATTTCTATGGTTTTGAAGAAATATATGGTTTTATATAAATATTGATTTTAGATATTATATAAATGCTATTTTATATATATAGTTAAATTCTTAAATTAGTTAAATTCTCGATTTAAGCTATGTATAAATTTGTTTGATATAAAATAAGTTTAATAATAAAGTTGATTTTATTAAAATATAATACGGATAAGTATTTATTTAAATTATATTTTGATATAGAGTTATAATGATTTAATAAATTAAGGTTGAGAAGATAGATTTGAAATTGATTGAAACTGTATTTAATTAAGGATTTATTTAATTAATCGAGTTGAAACTTATGGAATTTGAAATTTTAAAAGATATGATTTTATATCTTGATTTTGGAAAGTGATTTAAATCAATATATCAAGTTTGAATAAATTGAGGGAAATATTCGATTATTTGAAATTTGGAGTTTATTTAAATGATATTAAATTTATTAAGCAAATTTTTCAAAACTAAATAATAGTAAATTGAATTTGATATATATTATGTTATCTAATTTAGTTTTGAAATGTTGAATATTTAAATATTTGAAATATACTGAATGGTTTATTTTGTGGTCAAGTATGTATTTGAAATTGAAATGGATTGAAACGGATTATTGAAAAATGAATTGAGTTGAAATTTATGAATTGAGAGTTGATTTAAATTGAAATTTTTGGTTTCAAGTTGATTTGAATCAACTTGTGAAGTTGAGGAAATTATTTTATTTTATAAAGTAATTTTAAATTTAAAACTATTTTCTTATATATACTATTTGAATATCTAAACTATTTAAATGGTGAAAGTTATGGTTTCGAAGCTATGAATTTCAAAGTATTATGAAAGTGTTATAATTTCAAGTGTTTGGGTTCGGAAGTGTTATAACTCTGAAAACTGCTATGATTTTGGAAAAAGAGATATTTGAAATGAAAATGGTATCATATTGATTTGGTTTTGAAATGGAAATGATATTATATTTATATGGTTTTGAAAGGCAATGATATTTTGGTTTTGAAGTATAAATTATTTTGAAATGACCGTGGTGTTATAATAACGTTTGGTTGTTAAAGAGACCGAGATTGGAAGTTGTCATACTCTCTACCAACTCCGAAAACCACTTTAAAAACCATGTATGCGGTGGAGATTCCAGAATGAAGTAGGATGATGGCGACGTCCTATTGAGGTATTTACGTGGACCCGACTCCCGTGAGTTGGCATAAGGTGGCTAAAACAAGAGCGATTCCGGCCCGATGAGGTAGCTCCTCTTATCGGACACACTTCTTCGATACCATTCTATTACTTTGTAATTCATTGGGTGCACCCTTGATTTTGGGAGTGTGGCTCGAGGTGGGTGGTAGTGGCTGCTACGCGTTACCACCAGTCCGGATGCATAATTGGCATGTCTACCCTGGCATTGCCTAGTTGTGTCGTGTCACCCACCCTAGCTCGCCTTGTACGATTTTGGTTTTGCACCGTAGCCCATGGAGTATCCTTTGGTGGCTTCCCAATCAGGAGGGACTATGATACTGGATAGAGTACTTGGACTATGTATGTGTTAAGGTGGAAAATGTAAAGCCTTAACACTATTTTTAAGTAAGTTTACTTTACCTTAGACATTATTATAATAGCATATATTACTACATAGTAAATAGTTTAATGGATCCTTAGAGGATGGTTATCCCAAATATCCTTGAGTTACTTGTATTTCAGTTGTTATTTCACTTGAGTTGGAATTATTGATATAAGAATGTTAATCCTGACTCGAGTATTTTGTGTTTCGCTTTATACTCGGGTCAGACTGATTGATACAGCTTTTGAGACTCACCTTTGGAGTTGGAGCTTCGCTTGGAGATCCAGTTATCTATCCAGCTTTTAGATATTCAGTTGATTCTAGTGATGTATTCTGATCTTGTGTTTGACTATGGTATTCGAGACTTCCGTTGTATCTTATTTGACTCTGTTATATATGTAGTAGCTTCATGAACTACTATCCTCTTGTTTCCGCTGCATTATTATATTGCTCTATGTTTGGGATCTGTGACTTATTTACAGTATATTCTGAGTTTTTCCAAATTTATATTAACAATCTGGTATTTTGAATTTTTCAAGTCTGGCATGTGTGGTTTTATTGTCGATTTGAATGGTCCAAAATAGCTGGTCGTTATAGATGGTATCATAGCTTTGGCTCTAGGAAAACTTAGCATATACGGTAAACTTATTTACAGAATCACTTTCATTCGAGCTTGAATCTTTTCCTTTTGACTCGATTTCCTTTAGACTTTGGAACGATCCCTACAGTTCCAAAACCCATTCTTGTCTCTCCCTATTCATATTCTTTTGATTTTGGAGTATCTCATAACTCCACTTCGAATGATGAATCAGCGGTCTCGCCAATCTCCAAATGGTTTGTAAAGGATGAAACTCCTTTATAATAGCATCGATTCACGGGAGATTTATATATCCTCGGTTTAGATGCTGATATCTCTTGAATGTCGAATTCTATCTCTTGCGATCGAATGTTGATTTGCCTCGGAATTCTGCATCGATCTTATTCTTGAAGTCACGGTCGACCCAGTTATGGTTGCCCGTGATTTATACAAACTTATCGATCTTCCAATTTTTTATTTAATCATCTTTTCTTTGTTTCGAATCTATCTTCGAATCAAAATTCTCTTTGATTTGAATCCATCAAATTTGAACCTCTATCCTTGCCTTGAAATCCATTCTTGTATCGTCAAGCGAGGAAGTGTATTTGTAAATTAATATTAAAAATGTTATATATGTATATATATATATATATATATATATATATATAAATATTGTGTTGTTTGAGTTGTAGATGTTGATTTGAATTTTCGATCGATTCGTCGGATCAATGCTATCTATAGGATTTTCAAAACACTTGAGCAGAGCAAACTGACAGAATATTATTTTCAAATTTGGTAAATAAACTAATTTTGTATGATTATATTACATATAAGTATAAGTTTCTGAAAATAAATTGTTAACTGAATTGGTTGTCAAAATAACATGATAATATTTGATTTTCATTTATTGTTTTGTAAACCATTGACTATTGCATAACATAAATAAATGAATTTATAAAACTTGGTTATAATTTGATTTAGAATTTAAAATGAATTTAAGTTAAGAATTTGAGAATTAAATTTCCGATGATTTCGGACTTTAGTTTTAAAATTTTAAAATGCATATTATTTGAAGTATTTTCGAATAGAGATTATTTCAAAGAATTTTTAAATGTTTAAATCAGTGCTCTTCTATTTTGTCACTGGAAAATAATTTCGGTGAAGGTGGCAGCATCATCGACATTCATTTTTGAGTTTCAGAATGGAAGGACCATTATGTAGCTTTGCTACAGTTTTTCTTTGGGAAATTAAATTGATTTGGATTTCTAATGTATGACTTGATTTGTAATATATATTGATATATGATTTAAATTTGATTTGATATATATTGTGTGTGTGTGTGTGTATTTATTTATCTCTAAATAAACTGAAAATTAATCGAAAATTTAATTCTTAAATTATGTTAAAGGATAATTTCAATTATAAAATGAAATTAAAATTTTGAATAAATATTTAAGCTTGAATAATTAAATTATAAAATTTTACTTCTATAATACTCAATTATAATCCAACAAAACTTACCTTTATTATTTAGAAGTTAACTATGCAATTGGATAATATACAATGTAAAATGATGTTGAAAAGAATTTATAAATAAATTTGAGTAGATGTAATAAGTGTAAATATACTTAATATAAGTGATAAGAGATATTAAGTGGAATAAGTTTAATAATAATTCGGAATGAAGAAGAATTAAATTTGTTGAATAAAATATGATTATAATAAATGACTATTCAAATTTATGATTTTAGAAAATTGTTAATAGAGGATAATTGGATAATAAGATAATGAATAAATGAGATAAATTAAATAAATTTTTCCTTGAAGAAATTAATAAATTAACACTTGAATCAACTTAATAAAATGTCTTGAATCAAAAAAATCAATTATTGAATATTAATTGATTTAAGTTGAAATTTATATGATTAGAATTAACAGTTAGAACTAACAAATTTAAAATGAATGACTATTTATTAATTTAATATAAATGGATTTACCAAAATTGTTAAATATTAATTAATTAAACTGAAATGTATATGGTTAAAATTAATCGTTTTATTTTGTTCCAATCTATTTTCTTCTGGTTGTTTCCATTCACCTACCTCCTTCCTTTTCAGGGACGAAAAGTTTTGAGTAGGGGAGAGTGTAACGATCTGTAAATTTTTAATAATTTTTATTTGTTTTATTTATATATTTAATTGAATTTTTGTGAAATCTTAAATAATTGGATTTTGAAATAAAAATTTGATATTTGAAATACGTCAATTTAAACATAGCAACTGGTAAATTTTCATCAGTTAATATGGAAGTTTATTTTCTTGTGTAATTTTATTTCAATTTAAATCGGTTAATAACAGTTGAATTTAAAAGTGTTCTGAAATCTAAATATGTCAACATGAGAAAATTTATTCAGAACACTCTAAATAAGACTATGTAATTCGTTTCGCAAATTTCGAACTTTTCTAGCTCCGTTTAGATTTTTCCATACGGAATAGCAATATATATTAGGGTTTAGTATCGATTTTGATCGGATGATCGTACCGTCAATATATGTATGTCATTTTGATCATCTCATCGTGATGATCTCAATAGTGTATTCATGTGCGCATTTCGAAAATCCGGTACGCGATGAAATTTGTGGAACCGTTAATCGTACCGCTATACGTTTTAAACTTTTGGGTTTCCACTCATCTATGTATCGTTAAATCAAACAGTCACTAACCTTTTAATATTCCTATAAATCACCAGCTATTTTATTTTGGTTTCTTTCATTTTCTATCAGTTTGTAAATTTAAAAAGCATACATGCCTGTTTATTTTCACGGCTCACCTTCATCTTCTTTGTTCTGCTCTGTTGAAGAAAAAAAAGAAGCTTTCCAATTATCGGTTGCACCCTCGCATGAACCCATTACTCCATCCTCTCTCCATCGATCTGTTTTCCCTTCTCAGCCGAGCAATCTCCACCCTACACACGACCAAGCCACCTCAGTCTCTTCACGCATAAAAGTCACAGCACAACCCACTCGCCTACTCGCATGAAACCCTTCCATCGGCCTTCTTTCCCACCTTCACCGAGCAACGGCGGCACCCTGAACTCCATCACAGCCTTGCCCTTTGTAGCCTCCACCAGTTCGAGCAAGACCAGACATCAGCTCTTCCCAGGCCGAGTGCAGTTCCTTTTTTTAAGGTATATATATATAATTCTATTATATATATGTAAATAAATATCTTAATTGTGTAGAGATTATATACGTATATATATATATATTCCAGTATTTTTATTAATTCAAATATTCTTAGATGTATGAGTTATATAATCTGTACTTATGTTAGTGTATATAAACTATATATATGAGATTGTTTCGAGTATATATATTTTGGCTGCATAGCTTAGTGGGGGTTTACAAAGTTATGATGGTATATATATATATATTATTTATATCTGTTCGAAATTATATATATATATAATGATATTTATAATCAAATATATTGTGAGTTTATTTTGCTGTTGCTATATGAATACATATATGTTTTCCAGAGTTTAGTTTCAATTGTAATATAAAGGAGTATACTTGTTTATAGTTTATTTATATTATGTAGCTATACATGTTTTGAAATATGCTGTAATACGTACTATATAAAATAAGTTATATATATATATATGTTGTAATATGTACTATATAAAATAAGTTATATATATATATATATGCTGTAATACGTACTATATAAAATAAGTTATATATATATACACGGATCTGTTTTATACCATGTTGTTGATGTTGTTATAAATAGATGTTACATATGTAGATATTATATATATATATATAGATCTTTACAAATTTTTGTTGTATTCAATTTGATTATTTTATATGTGAATACATATGCATATAGATTCGTTTACGTCACATGCGGTTACAGTAATACATATACAAGGTTGTTTATTTAAGCACTTATAATATCATCGGTGTGTGTGTGTGTGTGTGTACTTAGGTGTTTGATAACCAATATTTGCAGACTAATGTAAGTTTATATATGCTGTATTATATATGAGCTTTTCATATATTGTGTTAACCTATATATATAGCTTAGGCGAATCATGTAATATATTATACATAGACTTTTAAAACTCTTCTTTACTATTAAGTTCGTACGTGTTATAATAAAATTTTACTAATATAAATATATAGTTTTCTTTGTTCCCAGCTTATGTCTTTAATATATATAATAAATATATATATATATATAAACTATATTATATGTGTTTAAAATTTTAAATAGGTAAGTTTGGTTATATATATTTTATATATGCATATATTATAGGCAAGTTTGTATGGATATAAGCTTATATATATAATACATATAATATAGTTATGTGTATAGTTATATATAAAGTTATGGTATGTATACTATAATAGAAATATGTCAGCCTATATGGGTCTTATTATATATTATATATCTATTGATGCTTTGATTCCAAAATGCATATAGATTTTCCTATTATTAGATATGTATTTTGGTTTTTATTGATATAGTTTTGATTTTTTTAATGTATCCGTTTTAAAGTTATATTGATTTTTTTTTTTCAAATATATATTTATTATTTTAAAAATACGTGTTTGATTTAAATATTGTTTCAAAAGAAAGTGATATATAATAAAATATTTTTTGTATGTACCAAAATTGACTCTGATTAGTTCTCATCGTTTCCATCTATCAGCTTTGTCCGTCATGCCTGTTGCCTTCATCGAATCGTGTCTATCTAACGTTGCTTTGGATTTCATAGCTCATACTACCGTCAAATTTCTATAGCCTCGAAAGGTGAGCAATTACTCATGATTAATGTTCTTATATTTATTGAATTTGATTTCAATTTAAACGACAATTGAAATATGCTGTTGTTAGTTATTTACATTGCAATATATATGTTGTTATCTTATCTGTTCACCCGTGACATCCGACACCATTATTTTTTATATATTGATGATATATGCCTGTTATATTATTATCATATCTGTTATCACTCTGCAAGTTTCCTGTTAATATAGAATTCACTATGGGTTGAAATGATACATACCCGAACGGACTTTAGAATAGGAGAAAATCGTTATGGGTTGAAATGATAAACCCAAGTGATATTCATTTGAATTGAATTTGGAATTGCGGGTTGAAAGGATATATACCTGTATATATTTAAATTGCGGATTGAAATGATAAATATCTGTATCACTTGACCATACGATAGAAAATTATATACAGACACCGTGGTCTATATATAAATATTTTGAAATGATTTCTATAGTTTTGGAAAAATATATGGTTTTGCATAAATATTAATTTTATTTTGAAATGATTTCTTTGGTTTTGGAAAACTATATGGTTCTATGTAAATATTGATTTTAGATATTATATAAATACTATTTTATATGTATAGTTAAATTCTTAAATTAGTTAATTCTCGATTTAAGCTATGTATAAATTTGTTTGATATAAAATAAGTTTAATAATAAAGTTGATTTTATTAAAATATAATATGATAAGTACTTATTTAAATTATATTTTAATATAGGGTTATAATGATTTAATAAATTAAGGTTGAGAAGATAGATTTGAAATTGATTGAAATTGGATTTAATTAAGAATTTATTTAATTAATCGAGTTGAAACTTATGGAATTTGAAATTTTAAAAGATATGATTTTATAACTTGATTTTGGAAAGTGATTTAAATGAATATATCAAGTTTGAATAAATTAAGGGAAATATTCATTTATTTGAAATTTGGAGTTTATTTAAATGAAATTGAATTTATTAAGTAAATTTTTCAAAACTAAATAATAGTAAATTGAATTTGATATATGTTAAGTTGTCTAGTTTAGTTTTAAAATGTTGAATATTTAAAGCTTTGAAATATATTGAATGGTTTATTTTGTGGTCAAATCTGTATTTGAAATTGATATGAATTGAAATGGATTATTAAAAAATGAATTGAGTTGAAATTTATGAAATTGAGAGTTGAATTGAAATTTTTGGATTCAAGTTGATTTGAATCAATTTGTGAAATTGAGGAAATTATTTTATTTTATAAAGTAATTTTAATTTAAAACTATTTTATTATATATATATATATATATATATATATACACTAATTGAATATCAAAACTATTTAAGTGGTGAAAGTTATGGTTTCGAAGCTATGAATTTCAAAGTATTATGAAAGTGTCATAATTTCAAGTGTTTGGGTTTGAAAGTGTTATAACTTTGAAAACTGCTATGATTTTCGAAAAAGAGATATTTGAAATGAAAATGATAACGTATTGATTTGGTTTTGAAATGGAAATGATATCATATTTATATGGTTTTGAAAGGCAAAGATATTTTGGTTTGTAATTATAAATTATTTTGAATGACCGTGGTGTTATAATAACGTTTGGTTGTTAAAGAGACCGGGATCAGAAGTTGTCATACTCTCTGCCAACTCCGAAAACAACTTTAACAATCGTGCACGCGGTGGAGATTCCAGAACGAAGTAGCATGATGGCGACGTCCTATTGAGGTATATACATGGACCCGACTCCTGTAAGTTGGCATATGGTGGCTAAAACAGGAGCGATTCCGGGCCAATGAGGTAGCTCCTCTTATCGGACATACTTCTTCGATACCATCCTATTACTTTATGATTGATTGGGTGCACCTCTGATTTTGGAAGTGTGGCTCGAGGTGGGCGGTAGTGGCTGCTACGCGTTACCAACAGTCCGGATGCATAATTGGTATATGTTGAAAGAAATGTGGATTACGGATCTTAAGGCTAGGATTAACACTAAAGGGGGGGTGAATAGTGTTTATATAGAATTACTAAATCTTTTTGAGTTTATGTTAATTTAGACACATATGTATGCAATCTACATATGCATGGATAATCATAGAAACAAAAACAGATGCAAAAATAAAATAAAAGCAGTAAAGGAAAGAACACACAGGATTTTATACTGGTTCGGAGTTACCCTACATCCAGTCCTGCAACACAAGTACGGATTTCCTTTCAAAAGCAATTGTACAATTACACCCTCGATTTCAAGGCTACGAGGTACACCCTCCAGAATTTCAATCCTCTAGGTAGAGATACTTGATTTCCGAGCCACAAATTTACCCAATTGATTTACCAAGGCTACAATCACACCTTTTCTCGCTGATTGATTTTCAAGGCCACAATCACATCTTTTCTTGCTTAATAGATTACAAAGAAGTCTATAACTCTGAATAACACTGAGATCCTTGTTGAGATAGTGATAGAGAATCAAACTAGAAGTAATCAATTATGATTCAATATTGATTTCGGCAGAGTAATGGTAAGAGTATGTATTAAGAAATGTGGAAGAAGAAAAGGAGTGAAAAACCAGAAAATCTGATCTGAAATTCGTTGAAACTAACCCCTATTTATAGAAGAACAAAAACCATGTTCATTCATGAAGAGTTATGGTGAATAGATACTTCTTTTGAAATTTATATTTTGAACTCAACTGACACCATGTCGACATCGTCACCATAGGCATGTCGACATCCCGAAGCAATTTTTGATGATTTGATTTTCTTTGAAAATAACCTTTATCTTATATTAAAACTATTTTAAACTTTTCTAATATACTTGACTATAGTTAAAATTCATAAGTAAATATAGAGAATAATATATATAAAATTTAACTGTAATTTTATATTTAAATCTTAAGTACAAATATTTAAAACTTAAATATATTATTTTAAAAGATAGTTTAAAATCAGGAGTAATTTTGACTTTTGAAATTAAAGATAATTTTGAGGCTAAAATTATTTAAGATCAGGATAGAGGTTTTTGATGCTTTTAAAAGGAAGGCTTTGAAAACATTTTGAAAACAAGATATAATTTTGAAAAATCATTTTGAATAAAAAGTTAGCGGATACAAAACAATGTTCTACTAGATTTTTCGTTGGTTCCATCCTACTTAGGGTTTCATCCCTTTAACAGGCTCGAAGTGGATTCCATTCCACGAATAAATTGGATTTTAAGATGCCAGTGCTTTTCTACAAGTTTTAACAAAATTTCTAATTAAAGAATAAATTACTTCAAATCTTGAACTCTTGATATTCTTGATACTCATTAGTCTTCAATCTTGATATCTTGAATCTCTATACTGTACAGTCTTCATTCTTGGTACCTGCATGGTTAAAACCTACATATACATATATATCTAAACTTATAGTGTTAGGATATATATTTTATAATCTATTCTAAAGTTGTTGTCATCAAAACCATCATCTCACGGACTAACAATCTCCTCCTTTTTGATGATGACAACCTTTGTTTATAAAATATTACTTCTATCCTAATAACTCCCGCTTAATCTATAACTCCCCCTTAATTTATGCCTAACTAACCTATTTTATATTTCTCCCCCTTTGTCATCAACAAAAACTAACTCCCCCTCATTCTTGGACTAGAGTGCCAGTATTAATAAACTATACAATGGAATATATAATAAATAGATTAAGAAATAATTATCCTTATGGACATGATAATTAATCAAGGATTATATACATTTCAATGTATATATATACATGTTTTATGTAGCAACCATCAAACCAATTTATCAATTCACGCCAAGTATCAATCCAAACCAAATCAAATTAATTCAAACAAAGTAAACAAAATAAAAATCAAATGTTATGTGGAACTTCCACCCATCCTTCTTCTCCAAAGATTGGATCTGCCTTAATAGCATCCCAATTATCATTGTCGTTGGTGAGAGAGACTGGAGGATGTGTTTCGTTATCATCCTTGTGTAGGGAGGAAATAAACCATCGTATTGCATCGAAATGCCTTTCTTGCTCCTTGATCATCTGCATTTGACTCAACTCTAAGTGTCGCTGGTTACGAAGAATGAACAAGAGAATACTCTTGAACGAATTAAGAGTTTCTTCAAGATTTTCGAATAAATTGTGAATTGGATTAGCCATAGTTCAATTTGTGGAAGAAATGAAGAATTAGAAGATAGGAAAGAATTTTCAGTGAAGAATTATGGAAGAAATAGGTATATATAGGTGTAGAAATTCATTCAAAATGAATAGACATATTGTTGTTATTCAAATTTCAAATTCAAAATCAATTGTCATTTCTGACCAGTACATGTCGACATGGTCATAGAGGGGATGTCGACATGGGTTAGTGAAAAATTATGACTAATTTTATTTTGTGAATAATTGTGTGTGTGTATATATATTTATATACTATACTAACATTTATTCTGGAGATAAGATAAGGTAGATAACAGAAAAGAAATTTCATTTCATTGCATACTAAGATGTTGCAATGATTAAACACACACCAAACTACATAAACTTTCGAATTAAACAAACTAAAACACATACAACAAGATACGGAAAGATAAAACTAGTTAGAGGATGATGATGATGAAGAAAGTACAAGTTTCTTGCTGACTTTGGAAACGAACTTGGTCATCTTGGATGAAATTTTGTCCAACTTCTTACTAACGGATCGTTTAAGAACCCGTTAATTCTCATCGTCTTTTGATTTTTGAGAAGGGTTTTGGTGGATGGATTAGGAGGATAGTCAATGCTTTCCAAAAAGGTTTCACCTTCTTCTTCTTCAATTTCCATTTCATCCCCTTCTTCTTCTTCCTCTTCCTCTTCTTCCATTTCCTCATGAGCCAAACGCTCTTCCTTTTCGTCAAGGGTCTCGTAAGGTTGAAAAACAGATGGAATTTGCATAAGCGAAATGTTGGAATGATTAAAAATTTTCTAGAAACAAATTCTTCACCTTTGAAATCCACTCCAAAATAGTTAAAAATCCGAGTGAGATAAATTCCATGATATAAAGTATTCTCACCCATTTCAAGATTTTTAGGACGAAGTTCATCCAAAATATATTGCGCCTAATTTATGTCATAATTTCCAAAAATAGCAAAACGAGGTTTGTAAACTTTTGAAGTAGGATTGTTAAAACTCCCCGATCTTGGGGTCAAAGTATGTTGCAAAAGAAGATTGACAATCCTTGCCTTTGGTCGAAAATTTTAATTTTTGAATTCAAAATTATCATTCCCTTCGAAAATGTGATGAAATGTCTCACGATCATTTTTATCGATTTTGAAATTAGAAAGATACATTCTCTTACACTTGCAATTGAGAATGGTACCTAAAAGATCACAATTCAAAACAATTGTAGTGCCTTTGACACTGCTCCAAATTTCATCCTCATTTCCATGATAAAATCCTCGTTTTAAATTAGCATAGAAAAATTTGACAAGATTTGGATAGCAAACAAAATCATTTTGAGAAGCATCAATAAGACTAAGAACTCCATTGTTTGCAAAAAGAGAATCAAGTTCGTATGAAGAGAAATCTTGAAAAATAGCAAACTTTCCGAGATGGGATTTGGCATAATTAGCATAATTGATGTATGCTTTTATTGCCTCCGGATCATCGAATAATTTCTCTTTTATTTTTTTGGAAATTCTCATGGTGGAGGGGTTGCTTGGAGAACCATCAAAGTAGAGAGTAGAGAGCTTGAAGTTTTGAAGAGAGAGTTTGAATTAGAAAATGAGAGTGAAAAGATATGATAAAAGGTAGTGAATAAATAGATTCTCAAAGGACATATTCTCTGGTCAAAAGGTAGCATTTCAGAGAATTGAATGAAGTGAAAAGGTGAAGGGAAATTCAAACATTTGAATTCAAATTTTGAAATTCAAATTCTGGTACCCATGTCCACATAATGGTAGGGACCATGTCGACATATGCCAGTGAATTTTGATAATTTATTTTTCCTAAGTTCTCTAAAATATATATACATAAATATACTTATTATTTTTAATGTGTGTATATATATATATATATCTGAAATATTTATAGTATATTTCAGAAAATTATACTATTAAAAAATAATAAAACAATAATAAAATAATAAGATAATAATAAAAAAATTAAAATTCAAACAACACACCAATTCAAAATCAATCAAGCAATCAAGCAACTAATTCTAAGCAAGCAATTTCAACCAATTGTATTGTAAACGTGTGCCTTTTTTTGAGTCCATTTCTTTGAATTCTTCAGAGTCATGAACAGTTGTGAAACACAAATTCGAATTATCTGTCTTCTGATCATCATCACTTGAGGACGAGTCTGAGTCATCTAGAGTAGCAGTAAATGCACGCTTCCGTTTCTTTGCTGGATCATTGTTCATAGGAGGATTTTGCCTATCTGGATACGGACAGTTCTCTTTTGAAATGGCCTGGTTCATCACAGTTGTAACATTTCACATTATTTGGCACTACACTCTGATTTCCAGAGTTCTTATAGTTGTTTCTCTTGAGATTATTCATCTTTTTGTATTTTAGGAATTTCCTAAAATTTCTGGTCATAAAGGCTATCTCTTCATCATTATCGCTGTTTGAGTCTGATCCATCGGTCAATGCATTGAATGTCATTGATTTCTTTTCAGATGCTTTGTTTTCTCTTCTCTCGATCATCAAAACTTCATACAACATTAGATTTCCAATTAATTCTTCTATCTTTAAAGTACTGATGTCATTTGCCTCTTCGATAGCAAGTGTCTTTTGATCCCATTCTGGAGTAAGAGAATTTAAAATCTTTCTGACTTGATCTTCTTCAGAAAATTCCTTTCCCGAAGATATTAGAGAACACACAATATCCTGAAATCTACTATACATATCTGAAATAGACTCATTAGGATTTATTTTAAATAATTGAAACTGATTTGTGAGCATAGAAATTTTGGTCTGTTTAACTTTGTTTGTTCCTTCGTGAGTAACTTGCAAAGTTTTCCAGATTTCATATGCAGACTTACAAACTGACACTCTATTGAAGTCATTTCTATCTAGTGAACAAAAAAAAATTCATTGCCTTAGAATTATTTTGTGCAACAGTCTTTTACTCAGCAGTCCACTGTGCAAAATCAGTTGTGGGTTCAGAATATTCAATTTGTGTAATATTCCAAGTGTCTAATCCTGTAGATTGTAAGTATATTTTCATCCTTCATGCCCAATATGCATAGTTACTGCCATTAAAAAGTGGTGGTCTGACAGTAGATTGACCTTCTACAAATGAACTAGTGACAGGAATACTAGTGTTAGTAACAGTACCGTGTTGGTAGCCATTTTGAAAACTTTTCAAAAATCAGATTATGAAACTTTAAAAACCTTACTCTGATACCAATTGAAAGAAATGTGGATTACGGATCTTAAGGCTAGGGTTAACACTAGAGGGGGGTGAATAATGTTTATAAAGAATTACTAAATCTTTTTGAGTTTATGTTAATTTAGACATAGATGTATGCAATCTACAGATACAGGGTTAATCACAGAAACAAAAACAGATGCAGAAATAAAACAAAAGTAGTAAAGGAAAGAACACACAGGATTTTATACTGGTTTGGAGTTACCCTACATCCAGTCCCGCAACACAGGTACGAATTTCCTTTCAAAAGCAATTGTACAATTACACCTTCGATTTCAAGGCTACGAGGTACACCCTCCAGAATTAAATCCTTTGGGTAGAGATACTTGATTTCCGGGCCACAAGTTTACCCAATTGATTTACCAAGACTACAATCACACCTTTTCTCGCTTGATTGATTTTCAAGGCGAAAATCATACCTTTTCTTGCTTAATAGATTACAAAGAAGTCTATAACTCTGAATATCACTGAGAACCTTGTTGAGATAGTGATAGAGAATCAAACTAGAAGTAATCGAGTATGATTGAATATTGATTTCGGCAGAGTAATGGTAAGAGTATGTATTAAGAAATGTGGAAGAAGAAGAGGAGTGAAAAACCAAAAAAGCTGATCTGAAATTCGTTGAAACTAAGCCCTATTTATAGAAGAACAACAGCCATGTCCATTCATGAAGAGTTATGGCGAATAGACACTTATTTTGAAATTTAAATTTTGAATTCAACTGACACCATGCTGACATGGTCACCACAGGCATGTGGACATCCCAAGGCAATTTTTGATGATTTGATTTTCTTTGAAAATAATCTTTATCTTATATCAAAACTATTTTAAAATTTTCTAATATACTTGACTATAGTTAAAATTCATAAGTAAATATAGAGAATAATATATATATATATATAATTTAACTATAATTTTATATTTAAATATTAAGTATAAATATTTAAAAGTTAAATAAATTATTTTAAAATATAGTTTAAAATCAGGAGTAATTTTGACTTTTGAAATTAAAGATAATTTTGAGGCTACAATTATTTAAAATCAGGATAGAGGTTTTTGATGCTTTTAAAAGGAAGGTTTTGAAAACATTTTGAAAACATGATATAATTTTGAAAAATCATTTTGAATAAAAAGTTAGCGGATACAAAACAATGTTCCACTAGATTTTTCGTAGGTTCCATCCTACTTAGGGATCCATCCCTTTAACAGGCTCGAAGTGGATTCCGTTCCACGAATAAATTGGATTTTAAGATGCCAGTGATTTTCTATGAGTTTTAATAAAATTTCTAATTAAAGAATAAATTACTTCAATTGTTGAACTCTTGATATTCTTAATATTCATGAGTCTTCAATCTTGATATCTTGAATCTCTATACTGTACAGTCTTCATTCTTGGTACCTGCATGGTTAAAACCTGCATATACATATATATCTAAACTTATAATGTTAGTATTTATATTTTATAATCTATTCTAAGGTTGTTGTCATCAAAACCATCATCTCACGGACTAAAATATCTACCCTGGCATTGCCTAGTTATGCCGTGTCACCTACCCTAGAGCGCCTTGTACGATTTTGGTTTTGCACCGTAGCCTATGGAGTATCCTCTGGTAGCTTTCCGATCAGGAGGGACTTTGATATTGGATAGACTACTGGTACTATGTATGTGTTAAGGTGGGAAATGTAAAGCCTTAACGCTATTTTTAAGTAAGTTTACTTTACCTTAAACATTATTATAATAGCGTATATTACTACATAGTAAATAGTTTAACCGATCCTTAGAGGATGGTTATCCCAAACATCCTTTGAGTTACTTGTATTTCAGTTGTTATTTCACTTGAGTTGGATTTATTGATATAAGAATGTTAATCCTGAGTCGAGTGTTTTGTGTTTTGCTTTACGCTCGGGTCAGACTGATTGATACAGCTTTTGAGACTCGCTTTTGGAGTTGGAGCTTCGCTTGGCGATCTGACTACCTATCCAGCTTGCAGATATTCAGTTGATTCTAGTGATGTATTCTGATATTGTGTTTGACTATGGTATTCGAGACTTCTGTTGTATCTTATTTGACTCCGTTATATATATAGTAGCTTCATGAACTACTATCCTCTTCTTTCCGCTACATTATTATATTACTCTGTGTCTGTGATCTATGATATATTTAATGTATATTCTGAGTTTTGCCAAATTTAAAGTAACAATATGGTATTTTGAATTATTCAAGTTCGGCACGTGTGCTTTTATTGTCGATTTGAATGGTACAAAATAGCGGGTCATTACAATTACAATATAAATAAAACAAATACAAAACCCTAGTTATAAAATTAAAGCCCAAATAAAATTTATAAAGGCGGCCCACTTTAATTTATATCACAAGAAAAAACGTCTCCCTTAATATTTTTCGGCCCAATATGAAATGAGATAACTTCAATACTTTGGCCGATTTTGTTATTTACTTCGTGAGTCCAATGGATGCTTCGTTCCTCTTCAAAAATTAGGGCTTCATGAAAACTTGAAGCTACCAATTCCTATAGATTGAATGAACCATGTTTCTACTTTGAGTTGCTTCATCAATCGATTTGCTTGCTTTGATTAATATACGGCTGCTCCAATTCAGTCGAGCTCAATTCATGCTCTGAGTTGGTACATGAATTTTGCCCCTTTTATTTCTTGACTTTGATTCAAGTTATAATTTTGTTTTCGATTTAAGAGTATACTCTGGATTTTTGTCTTGAACTCGAATGAATAATATGCCAATGATGAATTGGGTTTTATAGGGAATGAACCCCTTATTCTCGTTTGTATTTTCGATTTGAATTCTTCAACTAATTTTGTTTGGCCGTTCGATTTTACTTGAATACTTATGATTGTACTGACTTGTTAAAGTCATACTCAGTTGGATTTGTTTTCATTCTTTTCTAACATTTGAATTTGTTTCTCGTTCATTTCTTCTACAACATCGGCACTTTAAATTCTTGAGATAATTGACTTGGCTAATTCGTGTTCATCACATTATCTACTGCAAGATAAAAATTGACTTTGGCATTTAAATAATTGAGATAAACTCGACTTGTTCACTCTCTTGACTTTATTCCAATTTTTATGTTGCTCTCTGATTTCACTGACTTTTCTGCTCGATCAATTTAAGAAATAAAACTGCTGCATTTCTTCGAATTGTGACTTGAACTGTGTTTACTATAAACGTATAAACACGTATATACATACATGTATGTATGTATTTGTACGATTGTTGCCTATTCACTTGGTTTCATTGATTGTTCATGGTTGTTGCTCTCCGGTCTGTATGCATATATATTAGTGCTTCTTGGAGTGTGGTTGCTTTACTTTGAATCATACTTGCTGTCACACACTGTCACTTGATCTTGGTTTGGTACCATATACTGGACGCTCCTACTTTTTTATGCATTTGTGTTCGAGCGTACGTTTACTTGTGTCTGCATTGTGTGGTTGACTTTATCCTTGTGCACATTGGTTCATTGATGACCTGCTTCTTGGTTACATGTGCTTACTGCCGTCCTTGTGCACTTAAGTGTTGAGGCTGTGTTGTTTGTCACCATGCTTGTATCAATTCATGTTGTATTCACCTTTGGTTTACTTTGTTGTCGTAGTCAAGTTATCTATACATTTTTTTTCATGTAAAGTGTAGACTTGTTTATTTGAGTCTGCACTGGTTCTAGAACTTATGAGCATGTTATTGTTCTAATTTGATGCACTTGAAGTATTTTGTAACCTGGTTGCATTCCATGTCCAGTTCATGCGGTCTAAAACATGTTGAGGCATTTGTATTTATGTAGATTTGTATGTTGAATTGTTTTCATTTCATATTGCTTCTGACCATGTCATGTTGAGTTTTTTCACATGTATATCATATATGGTGGCATGTTGTATGTGGCCAGCTGTGTCTGGTGTACATTGTCTGCTTCGAATGCTTCCTTTTAAAATGCTTTCAGGTTGACTTTGTGTCCACTGCTCTATTGCATTATGTACTTCATGTTTTCTGGATTTGCTTGGGAATTTTGTACATGTTCAAGTTCAAGTAGTAACTGAACTTGATTTTGATGTCTGGTTTATTTCGTGTGCATGTGTGGGTTGTTGCAGCCACTTGAGTCTGGTTTCATTGGAGATCACTTTTGTCGAACCATTGAACTTGAGTACGGTTATGTTGAATTGGTCGAGACTCATATGCACTTGAGTTGAATCCACCATTTGGTTGGGTTTGACCTTGACCTCACCTATCCCTGCAATTTTATCAAGTGTACATCGGTGTGCACGGCCTTGTGGCATATACATTGATACACTATGCATGTCACAAGTTGTTCGTGTAGATGAGTTCAAAATAAATGTGACGAACAATCCAAATAACTGAGGCAAATGATATTTTCTAACAAATTTTTATTGTATACTGCAAAATATTTCTTTTTCAATTTTACCGCATCGGTGTTTATTTCGCAGATTATTCAGATGTTGGATACAAACTGGAATAGAGTTAAAAAACAAATATGAGTGAATGAGTGACATGTAATGAGATGATAAATTGAAATTTGTACTTAATCGAAATTATATTGTAAAATGACAATTTGTAGATGTACAGTGAGTGCTTAAATTTGCACTATTCGAATTTGTAATAAAATATTTGTTTGGATAAAATATTTATTTGAAAATGAATTATGTGTTATTTATTTTATTCAACAAATATATATTTAATTATATGAAAAATAAAATGGTACAATAACAAATACATTTAAATGAATATATATGTATATTATCATCAAACAAAAAATCATATACTAGAATATTCTACACACAGCTTCTAGTCTTGTTCCACATGCATCAGTATAAACCACCAAATCTGGATTTCCTTTCGGAACAACTAACACCGGTGCATGGGTCATTAAGTGTTTCAAACTCTGGAATGCTTCCTCACACTTATTGATCCATACAAACTTTACATCTTTCTCGTTAGCTTGGTAATCGGTGCCGATATCCATGAAAAATTCTTAATGAACCTCCGACAATAACCAGCCAACCCAAGCAAACTCTTTATCTCCGTTACTGTCTTGGGTCTCTTCCAACTATTCACCGCTTCAACCTTAGTCAGATTTAATAACAATCCTTCCTATGAGACTACATGACCCAGAAACTTCACTTCCTTCTTCCATAAATGATACTTTAAAAACTTTTCCTTTAGGTGGTGATGTTTCAACATCTCAAGCGCCACTCAAAGATGAACTTAATGCTCTCTTTCATCCTTAGAGTAAATCAAGATATCATCTATAAAAACCTATATGAAACTACCCAAGATGCTCTCGAAAAACGCGATTCATCAAATCCACAAAGAAAGCTGGCGCATTAGTCGGTCCGAACGGCGTAACTAACCATTGGAACGACCCATATTAAGTCCTAAATGCCGTCAAAGTTAAACTATCATTTGCTACCCTGAGCTGATGGAAACTTATCGCCAAATCCAACTGCGTGCATACCTTGGCTTCACTCGACTGGTCAAACAAATCTTTAATCCTTGGAAATGGAAATCGATTCTTTATTGTCCTCTCATTCAACTTACAATAATTGATACATAGCCTCAGCGATTCATCCGGATTCTTAGCAAACACTACGGCTGCTCCCTAAGGCGAACTATTTGGCCTGATAAGACTCTTGGCTTCTAAATCCACCAACTACACCTTTAACTCCCTCATTTCTGTAGAGGTCATCCTGCTTGGCGGTCTACAAACTGGTTCTGCTCCTGGAACAAAATCTATCTGAAACTCAATGGCTTATTTTGGTGGCAATCCAACTATGGGCTTAAAAACATCCACGAATTTTCTAACCATGAAAACTCGACTCAACTCATGCACGAATTTTTCTAACCATGAAAATTCGACTCAACTCATCTTCCAATTCCATTGCATCCAACAAAGCATTCACTTCACCGCTAGAACATTCTACGGCATATACTATCTGATCAATACAATCTGGGTGTTTAAGCGATATTTTCCTATCCTGGCAAATTATCCTAGCATTGCACTTACTTAACCAATCCATCCTAAGAATAACACCGAATCCCGACACATGCAAACTACAAACAAAAGTATGACCTAACAGGTCAAACTCTAACTGAAATCACATCTCAACCCTAGAGTTGCATACCCTCCTATTGGATTCGCAACCCCTAAAGAAGTTACTAAATATGTGGGTCCTAGGTTGAGCTTATCCATTAAACATCTAGATATAAAAGAATGTGTTGCAGCAGTATCAAATAGAATACTAATAGACATACCATGAATTTGAAGCGTACCTCCTAAAAAACGCTTTTCCCTTCTCCTGAGTTGTTGGCTTAGAAGCAGCAGGTTCCAATGCATACAACTTGCCCTTTCCATCCTTTGCGGGTTCCTTTCATTGGCTCTTATAATGGCCAATCTGGTCACAGTTGAAGCACCTGGCATTCTTCTTTCCAGCTACCTCCTTTTCCTTCCTAGCACGACAATCATTAGCAAAGTGCCCCTTCTTATTACACTTGAAGCAAACAATCTCAGACTTCCCTTTCTAAGATGCTCCACCCTTCTGAGCATCTTTCTTAAGAAAGAACTTCCTCTTCTGATTCTGCCCAACCTGGTCTTCTTTAGCCTTACTCTTTTCTATAGACTAAAGAATCTTCTCATGCCTTAAGGCCATCTCCACTACAAAATCAGAAGGATCTCTAATATGAGGTAATGTGGCCCTAGCTAACTCAAGCTTCAACCCCTTGATGAACTTCTCATTCCTCTTCATGACTGTATCTACTGACGCATACCTATATCGGGCCAACTCCTCGAACTTTCTAGCATACTCCAGAACAGGCATCTCCCACTACTCTAACTCTGCAAACTTCCTAATCTGAGATGCCTATGCCATTGTAGACATAAACCTCTCGTGGAACCTTCCCTTGAAATCTGACCATAAAAAAGTTTCCTCATCCACACCAGCCGTCACACTGTTCCACCAAAATAATGCGGCTCCATGAAGCTGTTTGGATGCCAACCTTATCTTATGCTCATCATTGAGCCCCAAATCTGCAAAAATCCTTTCGTAGTGCAATAACCAATTTTCCACTTCTAAAACATCTTCTATCCCCAAAAAAGGCTTCCCTCCAAGCTTAGCATAATCTTCGCTCAACTTAGCATAATGGTTAACTATTGGAACTTCCGAAACTCCTGTCCTTGCAGCATCTCCTCCTACTATTCTAGCTGCAACTCCAACTTGCATTATATTTACAAAAAAACGATATATATCTCTCATTTCCACTTGTGGGACTCTAGCATCTGCATTCTCTGCTTGTGCCTAGCCTTGGGTCCTCCTTAGTTCTGGCATTTCCTTCGGTGCCCTCTTCTCCTGGGTTAACTCTTCCTATTCTACCTTCCATATCTGTATTCAAACCTTATGAGGTACAAAAAAATAATCTAACAAGGATAGGAGACTAGAGATAAAGCGTATATTTATATATAAAAAATACAAGTACGTTACTATAGCATTATCCTATACCCCAATCTTACACTAATTCCTTAGGATTATGTTTTAAAACCATTTCTAGTTTAAAGTTTTTCATAAACCATGCTCCGATACCAAGTTGTAACATCCCGTATCTAAAGGCCAAAAGCTAAGCGGTACAGATGTTGCAGTCATCCATAGTATTAACTTCTGATGACAAAATACAGTAATGATATAGGCAGAAGCATCAAATATGAACAAAATCATAGACTTTCAAAAAAACATTTTGCTGATTATATTTCAAAACAAATCCATATCCAAGTTACATATTCCCAAGTCGTTTCCTAGGTAAAGATTAATTATTATCATTACAAAAATACACCAAGAGTGACATATGGCGATGCCCCCTCGGTTGATCAAAGCAATATGGTCATATCTGGCTTAATATACACAGTAAATCAAAACAAAAATGAAATTGCAAATCCTAATTAGCTATCTGCTAGCCTCCTACTCGTCTTCGGAAGCTTTATTCGCCAAAAGACTAAAATCTGAAAACTTCAACCCTCAGCCTACTCAAATCAATTTTGAGCACCCGGGAGTTTAAGGGGAAACAAAAACTTCAAGTCGGACATAAAGCTTGGTGTAAATAATTCTATTACATCTTGGTTTACTGATATTAAGTGAGATCACGCCGCTTAGCAGAAGGGGTTTCCCCTCACTAATATCTTCTTTAAAACATATATTTAGCAAATCCCTTCCTGCAACCAAATTGGTTAATCAAACTGACTATATCAAAATAGAAATATCGTTTATGCTAATAAGTGGACTATCTATCCAAAAACAAGTAATAAGTAGACTATCTGTCCACAACGTAATAACAAGGTTTGTTATGCTACAACTGGACTATTTGTCTATATAACTGGGATGACTGCTCGCAAACTGAACTAACTGTCTGAATCAAATGGACTAACTATCTGTATTATTTTCTTAGGATTAACTACCCTATATCTTTTTCCTTGAAAACCTTTTTAAAAATAATTTAACCTTTTAATCATACTTATATGAGGATAATATTTTCTTAGCTTTACTCTAAGCTATTTTGCCATGATATATATGTACTTCACTCAAAATAATGTTAATGAATTTTGGTGAGGATTAACTATCCTTCTAAAACAAGTAAAACCCTTTTTAACTTGAAAATACTTAGGCTGCATTACCTATTTAATATATTCAAAAACCTTTGTTTAAAACCTTTAAACATTCCTTTCGAAAGCATTAAAGGTAATCCCTTCGAAACCATTGAAATGCCCTTTAGAAACTGTTTACGCCAAAATTGGTTACAAACCCCGAATATCGTGAAAGCACCAGTGTATAAATACATATCAATAGTATTCTAACACAACTCTTAGATCCAAACAAAGTAGAGAACAAAAGTTGAAAAATAACAAACAGAAACATAAGATTTATAGTGGTTCGGCTATCTCTTGCCTACGTCCACTTTGAAGGATAATTTTTTTTTGTTGATGTGCTTGCTGGTTACAGTGAATTACAGTAGTATTTTTAAAGCACAACAATGGAGTTTGAGTGCAATTGTGATTTTGGCAGAGTCTCGACGTCGCAGGATCCAAAAGTCCTTTTTATGTAGGCTCTAGGGTGCTATTTATAGGCACTCCATGCAAATATCTCACTCAAACTTCGGGAGACCACTTCTGGCACATGAGCGAGGCCATGCGATCGTCCCACACAATTTGGAATCGATCCGTGATCGATACAAACATAATTCATATCGATCAATATTTTGTCTAATGGAGTCGAAATTTAGCATGAACATTCCTTATCTTGTACGTAAGCACGTATGAAAATTTCATAGCATTTGTACTTGTGAATTGCGAGTTATGATTGATGCAAGTTCGTGTTTTCTTTAAACTTCTTCACTCGTATTAATACATTTCATATCGATCTATTCGACTCAATTTCGAGAACGTCCATGTAAGATCATGTAGTGTGACATTCTTGGATCGATCCACTCTTCGCGTCGAGTCGACCGAGCCTTATTCATACTCACTATCGGAGACTTGGTCATATCGGTCGCTTCGTCTTGTTTGTGTCGATGCTAGTGGTTGTTCGTATCGATCGTACTTTATCTCGTTCATATCGATCGACTGCATTTCCACTTCGTATCGATGAGGGATGTTGGTTTCGTATGGGTGAAAGGTCAATCGATACGAAATGTGCCTGATTGGTCGATACGAAATGAACAATAACATTATAATCAATGGATACAAAGTTCCGCTTTTTCATGGGTGTTGATCAGTGGACCTAATGGATACGAAACTATTTGATGGACACGGACCAAAGTCACGTTGATCGATACGAACTGCCGAAAATTCGATGGATATGAATAAGGCTTCGCTGGGTCGATACGAACACGATGGATACGAGGCGAAGCCACTCTGATCGATACGAGGCAAAGTCACTCTGATCGATACGAGCACGATAGATTCGAGCAGCATGGTCATGGATGGATTCGAACAGATCGACTTGATCATGGCTCTTTGTTGGATACGAATGGCATGTTTACTTGAGTTGCTTCGATCATATCTCGAGCATACAAACTCCGATTGACTTGAAATTTGAAACGTTGGCTTTCACGGCTTTGCCTTTCTTGTCTTGTCAATTGTGGCTCGATCTGGACTCAGAAAAAATTCATCAATATCCATAGTGAACCTGTGATGTATGATTGATATTTGGGATGAGCGATCACTAATTTTCAATCAATTTCTTGATATTTCTGCCTTGCTAAAAGGTGGGATAACAAAAACCATTATTGCCTTTCGAAAACATTGGGAAAACCTTTCCTTTCTTTTCTCTAAAAGCTTCAAAATATTAGACGTCCTCCTTTGAAACCTTTTACATATTTCCTTTTGAAAACATAGGAAAAATCCTTTCTTTCAACCCTTTCAAAACCCTGGGAACCACCCCTTTCGAAACCATTTATTAAAACCTTTCGAAACAGTCAAAACTCAATCTTTTCGAAACACTTTAAGTTCAATTTAAAACACATGGAAACCTTTTGAAACCATTTAAAATTTTACCTTATCAAAATCTTTGAAAAATGCCCCGGTCAAAACCATTTGGATTCCACCTTCAAGTAGGGAAAAATGACTAGAAACCCATTAAAGTCAAAATCATCTGTTTCGAAACCATTTAAAACTATCTATTTTGAAACAAATTTGGGTTTTACTTCAATCATAGAAAAAAGGGGCTTTAAAACATTTAAGTTCAAAGAAACTGCTTCGAAACCATTTCCTAAGTAAAGAGGTAATGGTGTCGAAACCATTCCTTCGAAAGCATTGGAGAGGTGGCCAGATTTTTAGAAAATAAAACAACCCTTTCGAAACCATCGGGGTAAGATGGTTTCGAAATGTAGGAAGCGGCAACAAAAAGGCTTTGACTCAGCCGAAAGCAACCATTTAAAACAAAAGTGCAACCCCTCAAAACCACTCCTTTTGAAACCATTTGACCTAGTCGAAAGCTACCATAGTCGAAAGCATCTTAGTCGAAAGAAAGCACGTGCATTTTTAATTTAAAATCAAAGTACCGTCTATCCCCTTCGGAACCCCTGGTTTCGACTCCCTAGCTTCAGCCTTCATCCAATTCATTATGTACCAGTACCCTAATACCATGTGCATTTGTTTCCACTTTGTCGGAAAAGAAGATGAGGCGAACCTAGTGCCAACGGTGTCGAAACTGCGAAAAACATGTAGCAAATAGTTCTTAACATCTAACCTGCCTTACGTGTCTAATTATGATTGATTGCCTCTTTCTTTACCAATAAAAAGTACTACACTTTTCAAAAGTTCTGCCGAATTTCCAGATTTAATAATTTAAATTATTTTAAAAAAAGCCCCTTCTACTCTCTTAATTGTATAAAACATTTAACTCCCATAACTTAAATAATTTTATATAACCATTGAAACACTTAGGAAAAAATTCCAAAAAAGCTCGTTTAATATGTTTTCCAACATATAAAAATTTCAGAGCTAAATTTTTTATTATTTAACCAAAAATAATTATTAACCCAATTTAAATTTTTTTACTAGAAAATTCATACAAATTCCCCATAATTTCAGAAAATTTCGAAAATTGAAACCCATCTCTAAATTATTGTTTACGATCATTATAAAAATCCTCAAGGCATTTGGATATCATTTTATAGATTTTTCACCTTAAAAATATCACAAAATCAATATGAACATACATAAATCATCGACATGTATATATAATCATTCCATTATTAAAAAATATGGCAAATCAATACAAAATATTCGTCATTAATGTAAAAACCGAAAATACAACCAAAAATGGGATGTAAACATTATTCGCCTTAGCTTCAGAGATTAAAGAGATTGAGATGTGAATAGATTTGATTTGAATTAGCTTCTTCCTAGCTTTTCTTCCATTTTTCTTGTTAATGTGTAGCCGGTCTCCCATTTTAAAATTATAATGAAATGAAATTGACGTTTAGGGGTACACGGTCAATGGGTTTAGGGTATAAGAATGGCCTCTTTCCTATTTTACCCCTCTTCTGTTTCAATTTAAACTCTTCTTTTAATTCACTATTAAATCGAACAGTTGCTCTTTAATTAAAGTCAAGTCTTAATCCCCTAATCAACACATTATTTTAGTTAATTTAACTAATTAAATATTCTAAATAATATTACCAAAAATCGGTTATGTTACATATACTATTTTGAATATATTAAATTGGTGTGTTTATTACTTTGTATTAATACTGTACACGTCAACATTTTTAGTTCAGATCCTCAAAAGGTAATAAATATGTGTCCATGTTAGTACAAAGATATATTCGCATTCGATCATCCTTAACCAACCATATTTCTCTATGTTATCAGATGACGTTACTTGTGATGTTTTAATATATGGATATAGCTGTGGGGTCATTATAGTCGTTAATCGAATAGAACTTTTTCAACAAAAATTCATTTTCAAAATATTAGTTATTAAATATCGAATTCAAACACTTTTATTAAATTTACATTTTATTATGGCGTAGAAAGTAAGGTTGTCACAAATAGTATACACAACCTGATTTGAAAATTTGAAATCAGTCTCAAACCTTTATTTGTAGAAGGTTGTAAAGCTTTTAAGATATTTCGAATCTATAACTGGGTTTTAAACTTGGTTATCCATTGTTTGTATCAAAATTGGACACAACACTCTTCTGAAGTATTTGAAGAGATAAAATGAAGAAACTAAATGAAAAAAGAGGATAATCTAACAAACACTTCAAAATTAGATAAGAAAATGCACAGAAACATAGGGATTTAGAGTGGTTAGGCGCTTGGCCTACGTCTACTATGAAATTATTGACTTTTATTAACTTTTACTTGCTGGTTACAACGGATTACAATAGTGAATTTCGAGTACAATAGTGATCTTTGAGTACAAAAATGATTTTGGCAGAGTCTGGACGTCGAGGAGCCAAAAAGTCCCTTTCCTATCGGTCCTAGGCTATTATTTATAAGCGTAGGCTACAAGTATCTCGCTCAGATCTCGAAAGACCCCTTCTCTCACGTGGGCGGGCCCAAACGATTGATCCAATGTCATTTGCACTCGGTTCTTGATCGATACGAACGAATTTCTATCGATCAAGATTTAGCCTAATCGAGTCGAAATTGAGCATGAACATTCTTTAGGTTGTACGTAAGCTTCTGTGAAAATTTGACAGCATTTGGACTTATAGATTATGAGTTATGATCGATGCAAGTTTAGGCTTTTCAGTTTCTATTACCTTCGCATCAATCCTCTTCGTATCGATGGTTTCGCATCGATGTGAGCACATGCTTGTTTGTTTACGTGGCGCTTGTTTTTTGGATCGATTAGAAGTCCATGCCGAATCGATCGAGTCTTCCTAATGTTTACACCTCATTCATATCGATCTAACTTGGTCCTGTTGACATCGATCGACTATGCCTCATTTTGTATCGATTTTACATATTCCATTCGCATCGATGCTTTGTGTTCTGCTTTGTATTGACGAGAAGCATTGACATCGTATCGATCACTTAGCATTCACTTCGCATCGATAGATGGGCGGTTTCTTCGTATCGACCACATAGTAGTTGCTTTCGTATCGATGGGTGATATTGATTTCGTATCGATCTGTGGCTGATCAAAACGAATTATGTTGAGAACATATCGATACGAAATAGACTCCTGCGTTATTTTACGATGGATACGAAATAGACAGCTGCGGATGGATACGAAATGGATGTTAGTTGATCGATACGAACAAGCTGGCGACGATCGATGTGAAGCGGTATGAAGAAGGATGGATACGAAGAACATTGCTACCCTGATCGATAAGAAACCATGCGCATCTGATGGATTCGAACCAGATCAATACGAAAGAAGGTTTTCTCTGGTTGTTTGATGGATACAAACAAGGTGTTTATTCGAACTGCATCGATCATATCTTGAGCATAGACTCGGATTGACTTGAAATTTGGAATATTGGCTTCTATAGCTTTGTTTGTCTCGTCATATCAATTTAGCTCGATTCGGACTTGGATAAAATTTATCGACATCCATAGTGAAATTGTGTATAACCAATCTTCGGGACGAACTGTCATTGGATTCTTGTTAATTCCTTGGTGTCACCGCTTTGCCAAAAGGCGGGATAACATTTGCTCCCCAAAAGTACGTTTTGTGAGAACATGACGTGCTTTGAAAAGTTGCAATCTTCATCCTGAACAGTTTTATATGACTCATTAGAATGGTTGTTGTCTTCTCTTTGAAAGATGTAAATTTTCATTGATTTTTAGTAGTACAAATAATGGATGGTTGACTGCCAATTGTTGCACTGTGCACTGTTGTAACTGAGTATTGAACGATAGCAAACTATTGACTGCTGTTATTATTGTCATCAGGTGAGCATTCAATTCCTGTAAATATTAAGAATTAAACGTTGAGTTATGGTATATAGGATATACATGAGCTTGGCTCTCGTCAACATTTATTCATTTACAGTTGTTGCCGAGTCCTTAGTTCATGTTTAGATCGAGTCTTGTATCAATCCTCCCATGGATCGATGTGAAATTCGAGTTGTAGCAACGATCAATAATCGTTTTAAGTAATTTTCTTTCGTATTGATCCTCACCTGGATCGATCCGAGATGTAGGAATCATACTTCGTTATGATGGTTATCGGTACCAAATGGATAGCCCATGGAGATGCAACGTATTGATGGATATATGGTCTTGGGTCTTCAATCTGATGGATACGGAATAGGCGTTTCGTATTGATGGAGTTGAAACAGATGGCTGGTAATTTGATGGGTACAAAGCGCTAGACTTTGGATTGCTTCGAGTTGATGGATATGAAAGTCGCTCTTCGCATCGATGAAATCTTCACTAACGGATACGAAATGACCGCGCAACCTGGCTGCTCCTTTTGAATTGATGGATTGATGGATACGAAAAGCCTCTCCCACAATCGATCGTGGATGGCTACGAAGAAAGCTCTCTCGTAACTTCCTGCCTTTGACCATTGCAACCGGTTCTGTTTACTGGGATATGAATCGTTTCCTTCCTTTGTTTTTGAGTCCATATAAATACTTTTTGGTACTTAGGCATTTTTCTCATCTGTTCATTCTACTATTTTACCTTCGTATCGCTTTAACTATTAGAAAATTGAAACTGACTTTTTCCCTTAAGTTATTTAATCCACTTAACGGCTCGAATTAGGTTATTGAATTGTTAATTCACATTCCAATGATGAGATTTCGAGGTCTAGCACCATCATATGCATGATCGTGATTGATTCCGGTCGTGTTGAGGCCGGAGGTTGCCCGGAGAAGGCTGAAATAGAATCTGAATTGATCAAGGAAGACGAGGTGTGGAGAGACGCAAAGCTTCAATTTCATATCGATGAAAGGAAAGAGAAGACTTGGATTTTTATCGATATGGGGCATAAGGTTCATATCGATAAAGAATTGACTGATGAAATGGTCGATTTCGTATTAATTCTGAGTGGAGACAATTCATATCGATTCGAGGCTATCAACAGAAATCGAAGGGCCACTGACCGATACAAAACCTATGGTAGGTGATCGATACGAATCTCGCGGTCTTCGATCGATATGAATATTACGGTCTTTGATCGATATGAATCCCACGGTCTTCGATTGATAAGAATTAACAAACTTTGATCGATACGAAACTAAAGTTCTCTGACCGATACGAAATTAACGCTTCTACCAATGCGAAGTAGAGCTTAGGTGATCAATACGGGTTGAACCTCGATGAACCTAAAACCTCTTGCACATTTGAATACCTGACTCCGACGAGCTTCAATCTTGCATTATTGGGCTTAACCATTTCACTACATATTTGACTATCCTTCGAAGCTCGCCAATGGACCTGTAACATAGCAAAATTTTAACGAACTTTAACTTGGATCGGTCTCAAACGTCTGGATGACATGGTTGTGACAGTCAGTGTTGATGGTCACTCCAGTTGAATCTCGAAGTCTTATCATTTAGACACTTCTTTTTTATTTCCATGAATTTTCTTGAGTATTACGTAGCAGTGCACTGCACCACGCATTCACACGCTTCACACTAGGTGATACGTAGGATTATTATCATCTAACTATGGTTTTTGATAATTTAATCAGTTATGGAATCCATAAGTTCACCATAGCAGGAGCCACAAAGTTCATCTCCTTTGGTAATAGAAATACCAGCTATCGCGGGTGAAGTTATAAGTCCAGCTCCGCATGAGCTTCTTGGAGTAAATGTAATTCTGAAATCGCAAGAATCAGTTCCATCGAACGTTTTCGAATTTCTGCTAGGGAGAATTTGCCAACGTCATGGGCTGTCGCTAAACGACGTTCTACTTACGGGGCCAAATGACAGGCCACATGCTCCCTTAGAGGGGTATACTTCCATTAACCCACATTCTTGTACAGTCGGGACACTACTTCCCATTCGAGAAGTGTTGGCTTTTTTAGGGATTGCTCCATCGCAATTGCATCTGAACGGGTATGCTTTGCTAAATAGCACATTCATTGTCTTCATGGAGCATCTCTTGTGGCTCCAACTCCAGAACAAACCAGATTTATATTTAATGTCAAAAGTAGGGGAGACAGCCCTTCTTTCACGTTCTCAGAGGCGGTTAGGAACTTCCCAATTGTGACCGGCTCCTGGACCAGATTGAGTTATTTCAAAACTGAATGGTTCTATGTCTGATACCCGCCGGGTTTCGCTAGGCGATGGATAGTTAGGCGCAAGTGCTTCATCTTTACACTGTTTGCACAAGTGATCTTACATGTTATCCATTCTAACATTTTATTCCTTTTGCAGTCTCGATTCCACAGCCAAAGGGCGCCCACTTTAAAGAGATAATTCGAATTCTTCAAGAGGTGCAAAGTGAAATGAGAGAAAAATTGATCCGGTACTTTCGGATGAGAACTTGAGGATTGTTGGGCTAATCGATCAAAATCAGAGCAGTAGACTCGAAGGATCGATCAGAATAACTCCGTCAAAACGGGCCAAACACAGAGCGCCCAAGATTGTAATAGTTGAGGAAGCGATTGAGAGGATACATCTACTCATAATGCGCCCGTAGTCGGACCTTCAGGCAGTTTTCAAGATTTGGATGAAAGGAGAAAAGGCAAGGCAGCCGCTTATAAGCATCATAAGCCACTAAGGTGGAAATCCGTAGTTTTGTCTCTGCCAGTCTCTGGTGTTAGAATCATGGAGACCCCTCCCCCTAGAGTAGAGAATCCCTTCGAAGGGCTTGCCGATATCCCCATCCCGGACTATGTGTCACTTCGACATGACACCGAATTGGAGAAGCTTCAAAGTGCTCTAGACTTATCCGAGTCTCTTCCCACAAGCATAGCCGACATTGCCAGTTGGTCGGTGGGTTGCACATACGTATACACTTCATGACACTACACAGTTTTCAGTCATAAGTTGCCGACTTCAGGAGATTACTGACTCGGTTTTTCTTTCTTCTTTTTAGATACAATGACCAGAAGAGAATCTATGTTGGGAAGTCTTCATTCAGCGCGTCAATCATTTAGCTCCTACTATAAGTCTCGTAAGAGGGAGGCTGAAAGAGACCGCGATCGCGGTTACTCTAGCCATGAACGTTGCGAGAGGGAGAGGGATAGGGATTATAGACATCGATCCCGATCGCGTTCTCCTCCAACGCGAGCCCCCCACCCCCCCCCCCCCCCCCCCACACACACACAACCTTCAGGCCATGGAAAACAACCAGTAGAGCCTCCTCACCAAAAAACTTCTTCTCAAACCTCTAGGCCTGAATCACAACATTGCAGACATGAGGCTAAAACTCCCATTGTTGATGAACAAGCTATCACTGAGCCTATTGGGGAAGGGGCTATTGGAATTGCCCAGTTGAAGAAAGATTTTCCAAATATATGCTTTGATGGCTACATCTTCCTCCCTCGTTTAAATAAAATTCCATTGGAAGCAGAAAACACAATGCATGATTACTTTCACGACACCTATACCCAGTATAAGGAGTGGTTGAAAGCTACAGAAAAAGCAACGAAGGAGGCCTTTGAGCGGGCAAAGACAGTTGAGAAACTAGAAAGTGAACTCACTCAAAAAGACCGGATTATTCAAGTGCTCAACAGCGAAGCCTAATCTTCTCGAAAATCTAAAATTGAGGCTACCCAAAAGGCCGATGAGGGGAACTTGGCAATGGAGAGGATGCAGCAGGCGCATTATGCCCTGGTTGAAGAAATGGGCTATCGGAACACTACAGTCATAGCTGAAGGGATGCTTCCTTGAAGGAGCTCAACGAACTAAAAGCTAAATTTACTGAAATTAACAAAGAAAAATATGACGCGAACAAGGCAGTCCAGGAGGCATATGAGCAGGCTGTGGCACTCGGGGGCGAGCGGGATGCGGCGTCGGCTAAAATCAGGGTGATGGAAGCCTAGGTTAAAGAAGAGGTTAAAACGGTCGGGTCTAGGCTAGAGACGGATATTGAAGATCTGCTCATTACTTACAATGCTAATGTCTTGGAACACAGAAACCAAGCCTGGCTTGAGAACTATTCGACACATCTGTACAACGCCTGGGGGCGAGTAGTTGACGATGAAAAAGCCGAGCACTAGGGTGAATTTTGATGAGTTTAAGCTCGAGAACCGAGTGTTGAGTGAAGATGAACGGAAAGTTATCCATGATGCAATGATCTTATATGAAAAGGAGAGACTTGGCACTCAACGCTCGGAGATTGGAGAAAGCTCTGGTGTCGTGCAACCTCACATAAGTTCTGAAACTGTTGTGCCGATTCAACCTGAGTTTACCTTTATGGTGGATCCTCAATCCATTCCTGCTTATAACCCCATTCAACCGCAGTTATCACTAGCTTGTGAAAAAGTTTCTGAAGCTGCTCCGGCACCGGTGGGCCAAACTAAGGAAGGTACTCCGAACGCTTCTCATACTTGTTCAAAATCGTAAGCACTACTTGAAGCGTTTACTAACAGTTTTTCTTTTGTCCCTTTCCAGTGATTGGAGCCACATCAGTTGCTCCTCCTACAACTCAAGAGTTGCATCATGTGCAGGAGGCGATCATTACGGAAGCGACCACGACATCAGCCACTGCACCCACAGATAATGTACAAGGGAGCACACTTTCATTCGATGAACAGATGATGGAGGAACTTCTTAGTCATCGTAGTGATCCTTTCTCTGACTTGCCATTTATTATGAGTAGAAGCACACCTACAACCAGCTCCTCAGGCCCAACCGCAAGCATTTTCGGCAATGCATAACCACTTCATGAGGAAGAAATTATAGCTGAGATTAACGCTGAAATGGAAGCAGCTGCCGGGCCAACAGCTTTGGAGGTCGAATGGCAGACCCTGGCCCGGCCTCCCTATGCAAGATATCTCCTGGCGGTACTGTTGTGGACACCAACATACCTATTCTTCCTCCTATAGGGGACCCGGTCCCTCCGACTCTGCCTGTAGGAAGTATTCCCATACACTTGAGTTCGGAAGAGAAAATCGATATAAGGCCTCCCATTGGAGATCAACCGCTGAAAGGCAAAGGCTCAAAGAGGAAACCCAGTGGCAGCTCCAGCGGGTCTACGCCGAAGAAGAAACCAAAAAAAAGTAAGAGTAGATATGCTTGTTCGTCTCATTTTTGATAGATAGATAGGAATTCACTTTTGCTTTTCTTTTATAGGCCATGTATAGATGCGGATTCAGCCCCTGCTAGTAGGACTTTTGGCATACCTTTGTACTTAGCATTTTTCTTCCAAAGAATGATTGGAATAAAATATCATTTTGCCTTCTGTTCAACTTGCGTTAATTTACGTAAGTGTTTCAGCACTTGAACTTCTGTTCAACACACTTGTGAAGTTTTAATCTTTCAATTCGGACCCAAATTCAATTGCTAAGTCTCGGAGTTACGCTTTCGGGTTGCAATTATGGTTGACTCGGGCCTACCAGATAATATAAGAAAAATATAACATCTATTAGACACACCTCTTCTGGACGGCCTGTCCTTAACTATCTATTAAATACTTCTTTCTTGGACGGTCTGTCCTAACTTAACATCTCTCAAGGTCGCCTGATCCTAATGGTTTTGCGGGCTAGCTAATAACCTATCTGTATGCAAATATATATTCTCTTCTGTGTGTAATCATAATTTTAGTCTTACCTGTGACAAAACCCTACAAACTAGAATTTTGGACTAAATTAGCTAAGGATGATAGCTAATATATAGGGCACGACCCTATACCAGTCCCATCTGGTATTCTAATATCTGAGTCATTTTACTTAGGGATATCTTCCCAAAATTTTCCTTGAAAACGTTTTTCAAATTGAGAAAATCTTTAAGTCAAACTCACACAATGAATTACATATATTCTATGCTTTACTCAAAATCATCTTGCCATGTTTTATACACACAGACACACTTTACTAAAACCTTAGTTGATGTAAACATTTAAGCACTTGAAAGTACCCCTTTCGATTCAATTGAAAGTACCTATTTCCAAACTGTTGAAAGCATCTCTTTCGAAACCAAGTAAAACCCTTTATTTATCTAGGCCGAAAGGCCAAAGCTTCCCTTTCGAAACCAAACTTAAACCCTTTCGAAACCATTAAAAGACATCCTTTCAAAAGCATTAAGACCTTAGATTTTTATCCCACCTTTTGGTCAAGGCCGGAATATCAACAAATTAGCTAGAAAGGATGGATATCAGGATTGAAGATCAATTAGAAATAAGGTTGTGATCGATGTCGTCAAAGTTTGGCCGAGCTCTAATCAAGGCAGGATCGATTGGGAATGATGACCAAGGCTAGGAGAGGCTACATTTTAAATTTCAGGTCAATCAAAGTTTGTATGCTTGAGATATGGGTGAATCAATATGGGAAGGGACTGATTTCGTATCGATACATTTCATATCGACACGGTTCGTATCGATAGAAGTGGTTTCTTCTACTTACTTTGGATCGACGCATTCATATCGATCAGGATGGACTCAGGCTACGGATTTCATATCGATACATACGTATCGATTAGATGGCACAGTATGTCGCAACATTTCGTATCGATCGGAGGAGAAGGAGGGAAGGTTTCGACTCGATGCTTTCATGTCGGTCCAGATGATTATAGGCGGCAAGCTTCGATTCGATATTTTCGTTTCGATCATGAAGAAATTGATACTTTCTTATCCATAAGGAGATGTTCTGATTCGCATCCATCAAGTAAGGCTTCATTCGTACCCATCCTAAGAATGAGTTTCGTATCCATCTGTTGGCCCTTCCAATCCCTGTTTCGTACCCATCACCTTGCGACCTTTTCGTATCGATCAAGAATGCATTCCCTATGGTTGTTTCGTATCGATCAACACGTATAGGATCGACACGAAATGTACATCTCGAATCGATACGAAAAAGGGAATGAATTGATGGATGTGAATGTAACAATGCAAGCAGTTGAATATGAATGTACCGTTGCGAAACTATGGATACGAATGAGCGTGAAGCATGGATGCGAATGAAGAATGTGCAGGATTCAAGGGAAGAAACATTCAACACGGCATGGAAAGTGGATCAAGCCTTGAAAATAGAGCCACGTCATCAACGCGCATGTGCATGGTGTCGATACGAGCAATTATCGATACGAAACAATCGACGCGAACCACGAACACTACATTTCATATTGATCATATCTCAAGATCTACAAGTCCAAATGCTATGAAATTTTCATAGGAGCTTACGTAAAAGCTAAAGAATGTTCATGCCAAATTTCGACTCTGTTGGACAAAATCTTGATCGATGCGAATTTCGTTCGTATCGATAAGGATCGTGTCAAAATTGCATTGGATCGATTGTGTGGGCCCGCTCATGTGCCAGAAGAGGTCTCTCGAAGTTTGAGCCAGATATTTGCATGGAGCGCCAATAAATAGCACCTTAGAGCCCACAAAAAAGGACTTTTTGGCTATCCGACGTCCAGAATCTGCCGAAAACACCTTTGCACTACTAGGATGTTGTTGTATTCGAATTTTATCACTGTAGTCAGCTGTAATCAGCAAGTAAAGTCAATAAACTTTTGAAGTGGACGTAGGCCGGAGATAGCCGAACCCATTATAAATTCTGTGTCTCTTTCTATTTCTTTCCGTTTGAACTTTATTATTCTTTATCTTTTATCCTCTACATTACTTAGATTTGTGATTTATGATCATTTATTACTAATCTATGTTTATACATTGGTGCTTTCACGATATTTGGGGTTTGTGACCAATTTTGGGGCAAACATAAGTATCATATCTTAAAACACTTCAAACATTGCCTTTAAAAACCTTGGAAAAACCTTCAATTTCAACCCTTTTGAAACCATTGGAAAATAATGCCTTTCGAAAGCTCTTTGGTTCAATTTAAAACATGGAGAAAAACACCTTTCGAAACCATTTAAGTGGAAACCATTCTCTTTCGAAACCGTTGGGTTATACTTCAATCAGAGCAGAAGGGTCATTTAAAAATATCTAAGTCGAAAGCCTCTCTTTCGAAACCTACTCCTAAGTAAAGAAGTGATGGTGTCGAAACCATCCCTTTGAAAGCATTGGAGAAACGGTTAATTTCAAAAACAAAGTATGCCTTCCGAAACCAATGTCTTCGAAAGGTAAAAGAGCGGCGGCTTGGGTTTTTGACCCCTTTCGAATGCGTTATTTAAAACATAAGAGTGCAACACATTCGAAACTTTTCCTTTTAAATATTTGACCCAGTCAAAAGCCAAGTGAGTAGATCTAACCTTTCGAAAGAAAAGCAGGTGCTACCTTTTATTTTAAAACAAAAAGGCGCTTCGACCCTATTGGAACCCCTTGGTTTCGACTCTTATCTTCCGCCTTTGTCCAATTCACCGTGTACTAACATGTTATACTTGTTGAGTCAAGATTTTTATAGAGTTTTGATTTCTGACAAAGGAATAAGCCGTGATCGACAAAAAGAAGTTATTCATTTAAGAAACACAAAGAGCTCCATATATTAGAGGTTAATTATTTGGTATGTTAGTAATTTATGTTAAAATCTATCCTCAAATAATCATATAACTTCAATCTTTCAATATATATACATATGCACATTAACTGTGCAAATTGGACTAAACCGGTCGACCGGTTGAAAATAAGGTGGTCGACCGTTTTTGCCCAGAATGCACAGATAACATGCACACATGCACATAACGTATATATATTTGAATTCCTGTCTACCGGTCCATTTTTGACCTGTCGACCGTTTTTAAACAGAAAGCAACTTTTCCAAAAGACACTTCTCTTCTCCAAAGGTTGCATCTCCTATCTTTCATCAATGATCATAACTCTTAATGGCAACTGTTCACAAAGAGTTACAACTATTTTTCTCTATATATACTCATCTAAATCATTGATTCAAACACAAGTTTTTACACGATCATATATGCTCTCTAATCTAATCTCTAACACTCCTGCATTCTAAAAATTAATAGCTTATTGAATCATTGAAATTATTTCATATCTTTTGATTCAATAAGCAAATACCTTCTTTTATCTTCACAAAACATCATTCATATTCTTTGAGGATAAGATTATAGGAAGGGTGTACTACTAGTGACAAATCCGTGTTTTCAAGAACACAAGTTGTCAACAACAATTGTATTTGTTTTTGTTGAAGTCCTCGTGTTGTAAGAGGCAAGTGTTGAAGTCCTAGGTGTTGTAAGAGGCAAGTGTTGAAGTCCTCAGTGTATTAGAGGCGTGAAATCCCGTTTGGCTGTTCGGGTATTGTAAACCTGTTCCTCCGGGTGAAGCGAAGTAGTTAATAGTGAAAATCCAGATAGGAGTCTGGGACTGGACGTAGGACGGTGCTCCGAACCAGTATAAAAATCTCTGGTGTGATTTTTTTATTTTTATTTTTGCTTTGCTACTATCATCTATTTTCCGCATTTATATTATAGTCCATATTACACGATCCGTGTGTACTATATTAGCACATATAATTGTATACACACCGCACTTTCATTTGGTATCAGAGCCTGGTTTTCTAGAGATCGTAACAACATCCTAGAATAAATGGCTACAAAGAGATCTAGTCAAGGCAATAAGAAGAGGAAGAGCAATAAAGAACAATCAAAGGAGCAAACAAACAAATTCTTCATGGCAAAAGATAACGAGGTTAGTGATCTAACTTTTGATGATATGATAGAAATAAATTCAGAACTTCTAGACACTTTAAAAAGTCTCAAAAGAAAATATAAGGAAGCTCTGGAAAATCAGAAGAAAGCAGAATTCGAAAGAGATATGCTTAAAGACGAGAAGAGAATATTAGAAGAAGAACTTGAGAAAATTCAAGATTCAGACAATTCTCAACTCGCTCTATTAAGTCAAGAAATAGAAGCTCAAAAAGAAAAGAATAATGCTCTAGTTTCTGAAAATCATGAGTTAAAAACAAAAATTAAAATTGTTGAGTTAGATAACACTAGTCTCAAAACTAAGCTTGATGGCATTACTAAAAATATTTCCAATTTTAATAAAGGGAGAGAAAATTTATCCAGGATTATTGAAAATTCTCAACCTGCTTCAAATAAGAAGGGATTAGGTTATGTTAAGAATCCAAAAGCTCACAATGATAGAAGTGGTGTAGGCTATAAACAAGCTAAAAGTAAAAATAGTACTAGATATACATTCATGTATACTAACTCTAGTGCTAGTACTAGTAATCAAGATAGTTTTAAAACCAGTTATAGTCATAATAGTACTTTGTTTAGAAATGATAGAAATTATTCTTTAAGTACTAAGCTAATGACTAATAGTATTAAGATATGGATTCCAGCTAATATGATTGATCATGATAAACAACTTTATATTAGCAACTATTATAAGAATGTAATTTGTAATAAAAATTATATTTATAAAGGTTCAACCACACCCAAATGGGTATGGTTTCCAAAGACCTAACCCCCCGGACCCTAACATAGTAAGTGGGTACCGAAAATTATTTTTTTTTTTTACAGGTACTCAGAGAAACAAAAGGAAAAGGATAGATTTTGGAATTTCAAAGAATGTTCCATATGTTTAATAAAATTACGTGCTTACAAATAAATATGGACTTCGGTAAATATGGGGGAGAAATTCATATGCATATAAATAGAGGGGGATATTATACTTAGGGGGAGATGTTATACTTAGGTGGAGCTTTAAAGACATTATCTGGCACTTGTGAGAATGTTACTTTTGATCTGTGATAGTGGTTTTATGTTGCCTATGGTTTTATGTTGCCTATAATCTGTTTTACATCTTCCATTTAACAACTCCTTTTTGTCGATGACAAAGGGGGAGAAAGTGCTAACAATTATTTGCAGGAATATATATATATAAGACAAAATCTCAGGGGGAGATCACATATTCAGGGGGAGATTCAGAACTTCAGATATATGTTGTCATCAATCAAAAAGGGGGAGAATGTTGAGTCAAGATTTTTATAGAGTTTTGATTTCTGACAAAGGAATAAGCCGTGATCGACAAAAAGAAGTTATTCATTTAAGAAACACAAAGAGCTCCATATATTAGAGGTTAATTATTTGGTATGTTAGTAATTTATGTTAAAATCTATCCTCAAATAATCATATAACTTCAATCTTTCAATATATATACATATGCACATTAACTGTGCAAATTGGACTAAACCGGTCGACCGGTTGAAAATAAGGTGGTCGACCGTTTTTGCCCAGAATGCACAGATAACATGCACACATGCACATAACGTATATATATTTGAATTCCTGTCTACCGGTCCATTTTTGACCTGTCGACCGTTTTTAAACAGAAAGCAACTTTTCCAAAAGACACTTCTCTTCTCCAAAGGTTGCATCTCCTATCTTTCATCAATGATCATAACTCTTAATGGCAACTGTTCACAAAGAGTTACAACTATTTTTCTCTATATATACTCATCTAAATCATTGATTCAAACACAAGTTTTTACACGATCATATATGCTCTCTAATCTAATCTCTAACACTCCTGCATTCTAAAAATTAATAGCTTATTGAATCATTGAAATTATTTCATATCTTTTGATTCAATAAGCAAATACCTTCTTTTATCTTCACAAAACATCATTCATATTCTTTGAGGATAAGATTATAGGAAGGGTGTACTACTAGTGACAAATCCGTGTTTTCAAGAACACAAGTTGTCAACAACAATTGTATTTGTTTTTGTTGAAGTCCTCGTGTTGTAAGAGGCAAGTGTTGAAGTCCTAGGTGTTGTAAGAGGCAAGTGTTGAAGTCCTCAGTGTATTAGAGGCGTGAAATCCCGTTCGGCTGTTCGGGTATTGTAAACCTGTTCCTCCGGGTGAAGCGAGGTAGTTAATAGTGAAAATCCAGATAGGAGTTTGGGACTGGACGTAGGACGGTGCTCCGAACCAGTATAAAAATCTCTGGTGTGATTTTTCTATTTTTATTTTTGCTTTGCTACTATCATCTATTTTCCGCATTTATATTATAGTCCATATTACACGATCCGTGTGTACTATATTAGCACATATAATTGTATACACACCGCACTTTCATTTGGTATCAGAGCATAGCGACTTTCAATACTATGTACATTGGTTTGTTGAAGGAGGCGGAGGGTCTTAGTTGAAAGCTACCTAGGCGAAACCAAAATTAGCGAAACATGCTTTTAGCATGAATTTCGGATTTAAACCCTTTTAAGTAAACTTTTTAACTAACCTGCTTTGTTTGTCAAACATTTATTGGTTGCTAATTTTTCTTACCTAAAAGTGCTGCCAAAATTTCAGAATTTAACTATAATTTTATTTTACAAAATACCTCCTCTCCTAATTAAATATATAAAACATTTAAGTCCCATACCATAAATAATTTTATATATCCATCAAAACACTTAGGAAAATTCCATAAAAATTCTAGAAAATCCTTTTCTATATTTTTTAACATATATTAATTTCAGACCTAAATAATTATTTATCATGCTATAAATAATTTATAACCCGATAAATCATTTTCTTCACTAGAAAATTAATATAAAATCCACATTTATTCAAAAAATTATGAAAATTGAAACCTGTCTCTAAATTATCATTTCTGATGTACAATTAAATTTTCAAGGCATTTGGACATCATTTAATAGATTTTTTATATCAAACATGTCATAAAAACTAATATGAACATGTATAAATAATCAACAAGCATATATGAACTTTCAATCATCCAAAACATGGCATTATCATGAAAAATCATTTTGGGTTATCCTTAAAACTGAAAATTATAAGAAAAATGGGATGTAGTAATCATTCACCTTAGTTTTGTGACTAAAGATGAGATATTTGATGTTGAATAAGTTGATGTACTTCTTCCTCTTGAAAATCCTTGCTTTATCTTCTCTTGAGATTGAAAAAGGTGGCCCGCCTTAGGGTATTTTTGCTTGAGAAACATGAAATGAATGTGTGCTTGATTTCCTAATTTTGTCATATTTCCCATTCCTCCCCCTATTACCGAACATTTTTCCCCATCTTATTTTCTTAGTTCATTATACATATAGGCACGACTACTTTTTGTTAAATCAAATCTCAACCCGTTAATCATCTTACATTATTATATTTAATTTAACTAATTAAATATCCTAAATAATGTTACTAAAAATATGGGGTGTTACAAAAAGGATCAAAAACTCATTAAAGTCGAAAGCATCTATTTTGGCACCATTTAAAACTATCGCTTTCGAAACCATTTGGGTTTTACTTCAATCGTAGAAAAAGGGTCGTTAAAACATACATGTCGAAAGCATCTATTTCGAAATCAATTCCTAAGTAAAGAAGTGATGGTGTCGAAACCATCCCTTCAAAAGCATTGGAGAAGAGCCAAATCTTAGAAAACACAGTACCTCTTCGAAACCATCTGGGTCGAAAAGTAAAAAGGCGGCAGGAAATGGTTTCGACTTACTCAAAAGCAATCATTTAAAAAAAAGTGCAACCCTATCGACACTATTTCTTTGAATGCATTTGACCTAGTCGAAAGCTAACCAAGTCAAAAGCTACTCAGTGAAAGCCATTTAGTTGAAAGCAAGCATGCGCACTTTTAATTTAAAAGCAAAGTGGTGTTTCGATCCCTTCGGAACCCATGGTTTCAACCTCATGCCTTTCATCTTCAATCCAATTTGCTACGTCCCAATACATTGATAATATGCGCATTGGTTTCGATGGTGTTGAAGGTGGAGGGACTTAATCGAAAACCAACCAAGGTGGAAGCAGGTGTCGAAAGCATAAAACAGTAAAAATCATGTAGCAAATAGTTCTTTTCACCTAAACTGCTTTACGTGTCAAATTTTGATTGGTTGCCTCTTTTCTTTACCGCTTAAAAGTGCTGCAATTTTCAGAACTAACTATATGGATTATTTGTACAAAAAAAAACCTTCTTCTTTTGTAAATATATAAAACATTTAAGTCACATACCTTAAATAATTTTATATATCCATTAAAACACTTAGAAAAAATCTACAAAAATTTCAGAAAATCTCTTTTAATATGTTTCCCAACATATTAAAAATTCTGACCCAAACCTTTTATTATTTAATTGTAAATAATTTATAACCCAGATTAACATTTTCATTACTTGAAAAGTCATATAAATTCCACAAAAATTCAAAAAATTCTGAAAATTGAAACCCATCTCCAAAATAATATTTCCAGTCTATATAAATTTGCAAGGCATTAGGATGTCATTTAATAGGGGTTTCATATTAAAACATGTTATAAAATCTGTATGAACAATCATAAATCATCAACAAGTATATATAATCATTCCATCATCCAAAAACATGGCAAATCAATGCCAAATATTTCGAATTTCATCTTAAAACCAAAAAAAATGAGATGCAAATAGTATTCACCTTAGCTTTGGAGATTAAATAGATTAAGATGTGAATGGATATTATTTGCTTAAGATACTTCCTAGCTTTTCTCTATCTTTTTCCCCTTTATCTTGTTAATGGTGGTCGACCACTTATCCAAATTTTTTGATCAAATGAAATGAACGTGTATAGGGGAATGCACGGCCAAGTTTAAGGGACATTAGAATGGCCTCTTTTCTATTTTACCCTTCCTCTATTTTAATTTAACTCTTATTTTAATTCGTAGGTTAAATAGCACCACTACCCTTTAATTAAATCAAATCTCAATCCCCTAATCAACACATTATTTTATTCAAATATCCTAAATAAAGTTACCAAAAATATGGGGTATTACAATAAGTATCCCTAATCATGTCCTATGTATCCTAAGTACAGTCTTTCGTTGTCACTCCACTGGACTTTCACTAACTTGACCGTCTTATTCCTTAATCTCGTCTCTTGTCATAAGTCGAACTGGTTGTATCACAAAAGTCGGATCTGGTTCTATTACTGAATATTCCAATGCAGTCGGAGCAATAGTAGTCTCTAGATCATGCACATATTTCCTAAGAGGAGAAACATGAAACACATTATGGACGTTGTCAAACTGCTTGGTAACTCTACTCGGTACACGAGTTTTTTGATTCTCTCTATAATAGGGAACGGTCCAACATATCTCGGTGCCAATTTTCCTAACTTTCCAAATCATACCACATCCTTCATCGGTGATATCTTAATGAAAACATGATCTCCAACTGAGAACTCTAAATTTTTATGCATTTTATCTGCGTAACTTTCTACCTTGGCAGAGCTTCTCTCGTCCTACCTCGAATTAATTCAATCTTCTCTATAGCTTCTCTTACCATATCTAGACCAGGGACCAACCTGTCTCCAGCCTCTAACCAACAAGCCGGTAATTTACATGGCCTCCCGTACAAAGCTTCGAAAGGCGTCATTCCTATACTAGTCTGATAACTATTATTGTAGGAAAACTCAACCAAGTGCAGATAGTCTTCCCACTACCCACCAAAATCTAGTACACGAGCTCTCAAAAAATCTTCAAGTACTCTGTCTGCCCATCCATCTATGGGTGATAAGCAGTACTCATCTTAAGCTTATTACCTAGTACTTCCTCTAGTAAACAAAGCATCTCTGTCACTGACAATACTACTAGGAATTCCATGCAGTCTAACTATGTTCTTCATAAACAACTTAACCAATACAGGCGTCATCCCAGTTGACTTAATAGGAAATAAATGGGCGCTCTTGGTCAATCTATCTACCATAACCCATATACTTTTATTTTTCCTATTTGAGCTTGGCAATCTATCAATAAAATCCATGGATACCGAATCCTATTTCCAAACCGGTGTATCCAAAGGCTGAAGCAATCCACTTGGCTTCTGATGTCCGGACTTCATTTGCCGGCAATTTGCACATTACTTCACCTATAAGCCTACATCCTTCTTCATACCTTCCCAGAAGAAATTTCTCTTCATATCCTGACACATCTTAGTTCCCCCAGGACGAATGGTAAACTTCGATCGATGACATTCCCAAAGAACCTCCTTCCATAGGTTTCCAACATACAAAACAAATAACCGTCCCTTCTTTCTTAACCGTCCCTTTGGTCCCTGTAGATAAATCGATCTCGGTTCCATCTTCTAATCTTTTTGGCTTATAATGGATCGTCTCTCTTCTAAGAAGTAATCCTTTTGATCAAAATTGGTCGAACTTCCAAGCAAGATAACATGGCTATACTTTGACTAGAACTAGTAGTCAACCTTAACTGCACACTACAAGTAGTCAACGCCTCCAGATCCTTCTAACATCACATTTGGATGTTTTCTGCTAAGTGCATATGCAACTTTATTTCTTTTCCTTGGTGTATACTCAATACAAAAATCATAAGCTGCTAAGAACTCCAACCACCCATGCTGTCTCATATTCAACTCTTTCTGAGAGAATAAATACCTCAAAGACTTATGATCCATTTACAACTCAAATTATTCTCCTAAAAGGTAGCACTCCACACTTTCAATGCGAAAATCACCATTGCCAATTCCAAATCATGAGTCGGATATCTAACTTCATGTGGCCTAAGCTACTAAGAAGCGTAGGCAATCACTTTATCCCCTGCATCAGTACAGCTCCTATCCCGTACCACAAGCATCTGTATACACCACCAAATCTTGATTGCCATCTAGAACTACTAATACGGGCACGTTAATCAACAAATGCTTCAACTCAAGGAAGGCTTCCTCATATTTATCAGACCAAATAAACTTCATGTCCTTTCTAGTTAGCTTAGCCAAGGGTACTGCTATCCATGAGAAATCCTTGATAAATCTCTAGTAAAAACAGGCTAATCTAAGAAAACTTCTTATCCCGGTCACAATCTTGGGTCTTTTCCAACTGTTAGCTGCTTTGATCTTGGCTGGATTGAATGACAACCCTTTCTCTGAAACTACATGACCCTAAGAAACTTAACTTCTTTCTTCCAGAAATGACAATTCAAAAATTTCGCTTTAGTAGATGCTGCCTCAACGTCTCAACACTATTTTAAAATGAATCTCATGATCTCTTTCATCCTTATAATACATCAAAATATAGTCAATGAACACGAGCACAAACCTATACAAGCGTTTTCGAAAATTCATGTTTATCATATCCACAATGAAAATTGGTGCATTAGTTAATCCGAATGGCATCACTAACTACTCATACGAACCGTACATCATTTGAAACGCCGTCAAAGGAATAATGTCCTCTGCTACTCTCAATTGATGGAACCCTGTTGCCAAATCCAATTGGGAAAATATACCCTTCTCCTTTTGTAAATATATAAAACATTTAAGTCACATACCTTAAATAATTTTATATATCCATTAAAACACTTAGAAAAAATCTACAAAAATTTTAGAAAATCTCTTTTAATATGTTTTCCAACATATTAAAAATTCTGACCCAAACCTTTTATTATTTAATTGTAAATAATTTACAACCCAGATTAACATTTTATTTACTAGAAAAATCATATAAATTCCACAAAATTCAGAAATTGAAACCTATCTCCAAAATAATATTTCTGGTCTATATAAAAATTTGCAATGCATTAGGATGTCATTTAATAGGGGTTTCATATAAAAACATTTTATAAAATCTGTATGAACAACCATAAATCATCAACAAGTATATATAATCATTCCATCATCCAAAAACATGGCAAATCAATGCCAAATATTTCGGATTTCATCTTAAAACCAAAAAAATATGAGATGTAAATAGTATTCACCTTAGCTTCGGAGATTACATAGATTAAGATGTGAGTGGATATTATTTGCTTAAGCTTCTTCCTAGCTTTTCTCTATCTTTTTCCCCTTTCTCTTGTTAATGGTGGTCGGCCACTTATTAATTTTTTTTGATTAAATGAAATGAACGTGTATAGGGGAATGCACGACCAAGTTTAAGGGATATTGGAATGGCTCTTTTCTATTTTACCCTTCCTCTATTTTAATTTAACTCTTATTTTAATTCATAGGTTAAATAGCACGACTACCCTTTAATTAAATCAAATCTCAATCCCCTAATCAACACATTATTTTATTTAAATATCCTAAATAATGTTACCAAAAATAAAGGGTATTACAATAAGTATCCCTAATCATGTCCTCTGTCTCCTAAGTGCAGTCTTTCGTTGTCACTCCACTGGACTTTCACTAACTTGACCGTCTTATTCCTTAATCTCTTCTCGTCTCTTGTCATAACTCGAACTGGTTGTCTCACAAAAGTCGGATCTGGTTCTATTACTAAATCTTCCAATGCAGTCGGAGCAATAGTAGTCTCTAGATCATGCACATATTTCCTAAGAGAAGAAACATGAAACACATTATGGACGTTGTCGAACTGCTTGGTAACTCTACTCGGTACACGAGTTTTCCAATTCTCTCTATAATAGGGAATGGTCCAACATATCTCGGTGCCAGTTTTCCCAACTTTCCAAATCATACCACATCCTTCATCGGTGATATCTTAATGAAAACATGATCTCCAACTGAGAACTCTAAATTTTTATGCATTTTATCTGCGTAACTTTTCTACCTAGACTGATCTTCTCTCATCCTACCTCAAATTAATTCAATCTTCTCTATAGCTTCTCTTACCATATCTGGACCAGGGACCAAACTGTCTCCAGTCTCTAACCAACATGCCGGTGATTTACAAGGCCTTCCGTACAAAGCTTCGAAAGGTGTCGTTCCTATACTAGTCTGATAACTATTATTATAGGAAAACTCAACCAAGTGCAGATAGTCTTCCCACTACCCACCAAAATCTAGTACACGAGCTCTCAAAAAATCTTCAAGTACTCTGTCTGCCCATCCGTCTATGGGTGATAAGCAGTACTCATCTTAAGATTATTACCTAGTACTTCCTCTAGTAAACAAAGCATCTCTATCACTGACAATACTACTAGGAATTCCATGCAGTCTAACTATGTTCTTCATAAACGACTTAGCCAATACAGGCGTCTTCCCAGTTGACTTAATAGGAAATAAATGGGTGCTCTTGGTCAATCTATCTACCATAACCCATATACTTTCATTTTTCCTATTTGAGCTTGGCAATCTATCAATAAAATCCATGGATACCGAATCCTATTTCCAAACCAGTGTATCCAAAGGCTGAAGCAATCCACTTGGCTTCTGATATCCGGACTTCATTTGCCGGCAATTTGCACATTACTTCACCTATAAGCCTACATCCTTCTTCATACCTTCCCAGAAGAAATTTCTCTTCATATCCTGGCACATCTTAGTTCCCCCAGGACGAATGGTAAACTTCAATCGATGACATTCCCAAAGAACCTCCTTCCATAGGTTTCCAACATACGAAACAAATAACCGTCCCTTCTTTCTTAACCGTCCCTTTGGTCCCTGTAGATAAATCGATCTCGGTTCCATCTTCTAATCTTTTTGGCTTATAATGGATCGTCTCTCTTCTAAGAAGTAATCCTTTTGATCAAAATTGGTCGAACTTCTAAGAAAGATAACATGGCTATACTTTGACTAGAACTAGTAGTCAACCTTAACTGCACACTACAAGTAGTCAACGCCTCCAGATCCTTCTAACATCACATTTGGATGTTTTCTGCTAAGTGCATATGCAACTTTATTTCCTTTCCTTGGTGTATACTCAATACAAAAATCATAAGCTGCTAAGAACTCCAACACCTATGCTGTCTCATATTCAACTCTTTCTGAAAGAATAAATACCTCAAAGACTTATGATCCATATAAAACTCAAATTGTTCTCCTAAAAGGTAGCTTCTCCACACTTTTAATGCGAAAATCACCACTGCCAACTCCAAATCATGAGTCGGATATCTAACTTCATGTGGCCTAAGCTACTAAGAAGCGTAGGCAATCACTTTGCCCTCTGCATCAATACAGCTCCTATCCCATACCATAAGCATCCGTATACACCACCAACTCTTGATTGCCATCTAGAACTACTAATACGGGCACGTTAATCAACAAATGCTTCAAATCAAGGAAGGCTTCCTCATATTTATCAGACCAAATAAACTTCATGTCCTTTCTAGTTAGCTTAGCCAAGGGAACTGCTATCCATGAGAAATCCTTGATAAATCTCTAGTAATAACTAGCTAATCCAAGAAAACTTCTTATCCCGGTCACCATCTTAGGTCTTTTCCAACTATTAGCTACTTTGATCTTGGCTGGATCGAATTACAACCCTTTCTCTGAAACTACATGACCCTAAGAAACTTAACTTCTTTCTTCCAGAAATGACAATTCGAAAACTTCGCTTTTACTGGATGTTGCCTCAACGTCTCAACACTATTTTAAAATGAATCTCATGATCTCTTTCATCCTTATAATACATCAAAATATAGTCAATGAACACGAGCACAAACCTATATAAGTGTTTTCGAAAATTCATGTTTATCATATCCATAATGAAAACTGGCGCATTAGTTAACCGAATGGCATCACTAACTACTCATACGAACCATACATTATTTGAAACGCCGTCAAAGGAATAATGTCCTCTGCTACTCTCAATTGATGGAACCCTGTTGCAAAATGCAACTGGGAAAATATTTTGGCTCCACTCAACTGATCAAATAAATCATCAATTCTCGGCAAAGGAGATTAATTCTCTATGGTCTTTTCATTCAACTTACGATAATTGATGCATAATCTTAACAACCCGTCTGGTATCTTCATAAACACTGCGGTCGCTCCCCAAGGAAAAGTGCTTGGTCTAATAAAAATCTTTCCTTCTAAGTCCACTAACTACACCTTTAACTCCTTCATCTCAGTAGGTGTCATCCTTCTAGGTGGTCTACTTATGGCTTCAGCTCCGGATACAAGATCTATTCGAAACTCGGTAACTCATTTCGGTGGTAGTCCTATAACCGGCTCAAAAAACCTAAAAATTCCCTTGCAACTAAAACGCGATTCACTTCGTCTTTTAACAATATTGCTCCCAACAAAATACAAATATCCACACTCAAGTTACTTACTAAGTATATAATTTGATCACAACTAACACGGTGTCTAATTGATATTTTCCTATCCTGGAAAAATATCCTAGCATCATATTTGCTCAACCAATCCACACAAATCAAATACATACAAACTGCAGGCAAAAGTATAACCTAGCAACTCAAACCCTAGATAGTCGCATCTAATCCCTAGAATTGTGTACCCTCCTATTGGATTAGTTATCCTTAAGGAAGTAACAAGGTATGATGGTTCTAAGCATAACTTATCTAACAAACACTAAGATATTAATGAATGTGATGCACCAATATCAAATAATACCCTTGCTGATATGTTATGAATCACAATCGTACCTTCCATCATAAGCTTTCCTTTCTCAGCTGTTGTTGGACTTGATGTAGATGGCCCCAAAGCTAACACCTTTCCTTTGTTAGCTTTGGCCGCTTTTGGACATTTGTTCTTATAATGCCCCCCGGTTGCAATTAAAGCACTTCACATTCTGCTTCTCTACAGCCACCTTGCCATCACCAGTGTTCGTCGACGGAAATTCTATCGGTTTAGAAAACCGTCGAACGAATTTTGAATTAAAAATAACCGCAAGCGCACGGTGTACGAATGTAGCACGTGGCGAATACGGGTCGATCCACAGTGAGTTGTTGATTTTAAAATTCTATTCAATCAAATTAAACCAAAGTCGAGAGTGATTAGCTAAAAAATGATAAAAACAAGCAAAAGAAAATTGATAAAAATATGAGAGTGTTAAGACAATTTAGAGATAAATCCACTCTCTAGATCATATAAATCAACAAAATGAAGTTATGATCTCTCTTTTCTTGTCATTAGTGAATTAGTTGATGTGCTTATCATAAGTATGGTATATTTGTGCTATTAATTAGCTCAATATAAACCATCAAACTATAGCACAACCACTAATACACACTTAACTCTCCTGAAATATGACAACAAAGTTGAAATAAAAATCTATTTTAAGCATAGCCTATTAACTATTGTTTAGAAATATAGGCTATCAAATTTCAATTTCAACATTCACTTCTTTGCCATAATCATATTTAGATGAAGAGGCAATTTGTGTTATGTTTGTTTAAGCATAACCTATTTGTTATGAAAAACATAGACTATCAAATTCAAAGCTAAACAACATCATTAAACCACTTCAAGTGTTTCCATTAAAGAGTATAAACATCAAAATGTTGCATCTACATACTAGAGAGCTTCATTACCCCTAAATTGTAGGGATTAAGCTCTCATATTTGTCATCATATGAACAAATGTAGCTTGCAACATGAAAGAAAAAGAAAAGGAAAAGAGAGCAAAGTGAAATGGAAAACTATTCTAATTGCATAAAGGAAAATCTACACTACTTGCATAAAAGGAAATGAACATGTAATTAAAAAGAAACAATAATTAACATTGCATAAAAGAAAAGAATTACATAAGAGAAGAAATGGCTAAGTAGCCATGAAAAGAGAAAGAGAGCTTTCTTTTATTTTCTAAACTAAAACTAACTAACTAAGAGGAAGATGGCTACATGAAACATAAGGGGTATTATACAAGTATTAAAACGCTAATTCATTTTTTTGGGGAATGCCCAAAATGCCCCTTAGGAAGTGTGGTCACCAAGTAACTATTAACTTCCACTAATCATCCATTAAGTATGCATGAAGATTTAATGGCCATAAGCATGTGGATTAGCTTCTAATTTGTACATGAAGAAAGGTGGGTAGGTGGGGTCCTCCATTATCATGCCTTTGAATTATTTCCATCTTCATTTGTTCTATTCACCATTGTGCATACATATGAAGCCACTTGTGTTTGAATTTTAATTCCTACAAAATACATAGAAATTTTCAATTAAATTTTCATAAATTAATAAATGCACAAAAAAGACAATTTTGTCCCTATATGAAGATGAATATGTGACAATTTGAAAATAATTTGAATTTGGTTTAAACAAGTTAAAATACCCAATATGATCATTTATTTAATTTAACAAGAATAAATATGGTGGTAAAAATATGCACATTTATGTGCACATCAAATACCCCCACACTTATCTTTTTATTCGTCCTCGAATAAAGAAAAACTAAGATAAATCCGTTTTCGTTGGAAGCACGATTGCATTGAGCGTATGCAACAAGCCGTTAAACCTCTGGGTGTCCCCAGTAGGACGAGTGTTGTCTCGTGAGGGTTTTCAGCGGATACTACCCACAAAATCCAAGTGCGGGATGAAAATATTTACAAAATGCAAGATTTATTTACAAAGAGATGAATGCAAAATTTTGAAAATATTTACAAATGAAGGATTTATTTTTAAATTGACACGAATAAGTTAAATATAGGTTTTGGTTATTCTCTTGAAAATTTATGTCATTTACTGGTCAAAATTTCCAACAAAAATCAAGTTATCATAACAAATAGATAATAGTTTACCTTGTTGTTTCGGTTGATAACAAAGTGTAATTATAAAATGGATCCTTAGTTGATTATCAAAGTTTACCAAAGTGGTATTTTCATTTCTTTTCAATAACAAATCAAATCAAATGAGTAAAAATAGTGCTAGGATTTCAATTGCTTTCTCTCTCATTATTTGCAAGAAAAATTACACACCTAGCTCAGGTAAACTGAGGCCAGATATACCACCCATGCACTGCCTTTCGGGCTTATGTGAGGGGATTACAGAGCATGGCGAGTGCACACACTTTCGTGCATACACCTATCGACCATAGGTGGTTTTTATTATGTTTTTTTTCTTTTTTTTACATGTGTTCCATACATGCATAACCGTGAGGACTTTTAAATGAGTATGAAAGCACATAATCAAAGATTCCAAGTAATTCACCCATGCATAACCGTGAGAACTTTTAAATGAGAGTGAATACTTGGATGTTATTATTATTTTTTATTTTTTTTATTATTATTTTTTTAAGAGAGAGAGAGTTTTGCAAAATCATCTTAGCACCATTTAACTAAGAAGACAAAAAAATGTTATATCCTTTACTTTAAATCAACCACTTTTTAAAACAAAGATTTTCAATTAGGATATACTTCATAATTAACACTACGAATCTTCCTATATACTAGTTAACCATTATTATTTGTAATCAAATTTCATTTTTATTTTCGTTTAGACAAATAAATTTCAAAAATTTCAATTTAATAAACCAAAGCCATGTATTTATCTTATAGTGTTTCTTTTAAAAATAAATCAAAAGAAAATTTGTTTTTGGGATTTTTTGTTTTGTTTTTGTGATTATAAAGTAAAAATAAACCATGAAAAAAAAAATAAAGATGAGTCTCCCCCACACTTGATTTTGACTGTGTCCCCACAGTCAACCCAAGTGGAAGGAGAAAAATAAAATAAAAATCTAATATTTACATGAAAGATTATTATTTACAAGAGATGAGAAAGTATACAGTCAAAAAGTAAATGAAACGGTCTTCTAAAGACCTATTCATTTGTCTCGTCAAATGTGCGAGACACAGCTTAAGCACGAAAAACCAAATAGTAAAAGATTTCGCAGTTGAATGTGGATTTGGAAAAACGAAAGTCATTTTATTGAAAATCATACGAGTTGTTTTATTTTCGATGATTTTTGGGGTAGATAGAAAAATTGGTTGAAGTTCAATTTCTTTCAAAGTATCGATTTCAAAACCAAAATGGTGATCAAAATTTCCCCTTCAAAATTCAACAACTCGTTTTCAAAAAGTCCATAAAACTCATGTTCGTTAAATTCGACTTCATTTGTTGGATTATCAACAACTTCATCATGTAAATCGAGTTTCAAAGTTGTCGTATTCAAATTTTCAGAAAAAGGAAGATCGAAGTTTAAATCGAGTTTCGCACCCTCAAAAGAATTGAAATCCAACTCAATTACCGTATTTTCAACAACTTGATTAAGATCGTCATCATCAAATTCAAAAGTTGTTATTGAAAATCGTCGATTTGGGTAAAAGGTGGATTATCACTTGACTCATCACACGTTGAGATTTGATTTTGTTGTTCACGTTGTTCCATATAAGTTTCCAACAACAAATCCGTGTGATTATCGTAAATTTCATTCTTTTGTTCAACAGAATCAAATTTATAGTTATTAAATTGAGAATTTTCGATTTGGATTTGTTGAGAACAAAAAATTTCACTCGTAACATGGTTAAGATTATTCCCATTGCCAAATTCGTTTGAAAAGTTTTTCCCATTTTCATGTTGATTTTGGAATTCATTTTGGAGTTCGAAATTAAATTGGCATGGGTTATAATCATAATCGTTTGAATTTTGAATTGAATTCAAATTTTGAAATCCTTGACTCGAGTTATTACAAAAATCAGAATTACATAAATCATTTATCTCTTGATTTTGTCGTGCAGAAAGTTCGAGTAAAGATGAAATCATTTCAATGCTATTTTCAAGAGTCGAACGTTGGTCATCGTTTTGAAAATTTTGTTGTTCGAAATTTGAATTATTCACAAAATAGTTGTTGTTAAAATATCCATACGAATTTGGACTGAAATCATATGGATTATATTGATTTTCACAACTATTGTAAAATTCAAGCGGATAAGAAAAAGGAAACTCGGACATTTTCAAGATTTTTTTTTTTGGTTTTTTTTTATAAAGAAAAATATTTACAAGTAGAATTTATTTTTCAAAATGGAAAATTGATTTTTGTTTTGTTTTTTTTTGGATTTTCAATTATTTTTTGGCTTTTTTTTTTAAGAAAAAGTTTTTTATATTTTTTTTGGATTTTTGTTTTTCTAAATTTTTTAGATTTTTGAAATTTCAAAGGAAAAGGATTTAAAGATTTCAAAGAAAAATAAAAAGATTATTTACAATTTTTTTAGTTTTGGATTTTGAAATTTTTTTGTTTTTTTTTTAAATATGCATGAACAAATGCAACTAAATGAATGCAATGGTTAAGTACAAATGATTTATCCTAAGTTAACCCAAAATTGTATATTCACAAATTGTCTTAGATAAACAAGATAGTTCTCAGCCAGGTAACGGGCATGATTTATCGGTGCACCACGAATCACCGTAGCAATGCAGCCGAAGGTTTAAGTACCTTCAGAGGAACAACCACTATAATATTTACGAATCACCGTAATATTTATAAATGGTTATTACTCTGCCGTAGCCTAGACACCAAGAAATTAAATTGTTCAAAAAAAGACAAATTGTTAATATACAATTAAGTGTTATCGATGTCTAACCATTATTATTAATCAAAATCTAAGATGAAATGCAGAACAGAAACTAAAAGTGTATTAACAATGCAACTACGAATGAATTTTTTTTATTTTTTAAAATGCAAATGCAAGCAACCAACAATTCAATTTAAATAAAACTAGAAATGAAAGCAGAATTTTTTAGCAAGCAGAGCAATTTATTTTGGCTAGCTAAGGAAGCAATTTTCAGCAAGCTATTCTTCCTTTATTTCCTGCTTTGGCAACTTGAAAATTAAAAACTAAGATATATACAACTTTTTTTTTTGAAAGGAAATTTAAAAGTAGGGTTTTACTTAAAAAAAAACATGCACATTTAAAAAGAAAAAATATCATTTTCATTTACAATTTTGTTTTGATTACATTTTCATTTGCATTGTTTTACAACTTTACATTCACTATATCACATTTTACAAAATCTTCACTGTGCACTCCTCACTGTCTGTGCATTTCCCTGGCTCTCTGTCTCTGTTACAATCACTACCATACTTCTCTGGCCAAACTTCTCTCACCATCTCCACTCTTTGCAAACAGTTCTCCCTGCCTAACTACCTAACTGCCGAGACACAACCATTGTGTTAGTTCATCAAACTTCTCACTGCTCACTGTCAACAACAGTTCACCACAAAAGACTCAACTGCCATCTCAAACTTCATCTCTGACCATCCTCTACAGTCTCTTCCCATTTCAATATCACCAACACTTGCCACTTCCTCCTCGCATTCATCTTCATTGCCTAATTTCCACAGCCTCTAACTATCAACAAGTTTACAAGCACTCTGCCAACGCACACATCCACCATCTGCCCAAACAATTCCATTTACAAATTACTCTGTCACAATTCCCTTTCTGTTGCATTTCCCTCTCTCTGTTGCTTTTCTGCCTACAGTCTCTTTTTCCTCTGTTGCATTTCTGCCTGACCTCTCCTTTTATTCACTGCTCTTCCCCTCTTCTCTTCTCTGGCCATATACCTTGCGATTTCTCCACAAACAGTGGCCACAACAACAACTTCTCCACAAACATTTATACCTCTTTGCTCTTCCCTGTCAACACCCCTCACCATTGCCTGCAGCAACCATAAAAACTGCTGCTCCTCCTCAAAACTTCGGCTGCACCCTTTCCGTCATCTGCGCCTTCCGCTGACCAACTGCATCACCATCAACAGTCAACGGCACATCACCATCTCAAATCACCCCAACATCTTTTGCCCTGCCTGAACACAACTGCTTGCTTTCTACCATCAAACCCCCTTACTGTTGCCTTACTATTGCATTAAAACTTCAACCTTTCTGATCACTGCACACTCCAACACCATCTAACAAAGCTAACAACCACTACAGTGCCTTCTCTCTGCCCTTAATTTCACACAGTTCATCACTGTGCTTGTGCACTTGCAAACAAGCCACTGCAAACACTTCTGTCAACTCTGCCATAGCAGTTGCAACACACCAGACATCGTTGCCGTTGAATACCAAGCACCACCACGACTCCAAACCACATAGAAACCATCTGACCATCATCTCGACCTATCAGCCTTCATCTCTGCCACAAGTTCAAACCTAAACAAAATTGCCTCCATATACCAATTGTTCCATCTCCAAACAACCAGAAAAAAAAACAAAAAACAAAAAAACTTACCGGGCTGCATCAACAATCAATTTACATTCCAGACAGCAAGCTACCAACCACCTTCATTGCCAACTTATAAACTACATACTCCTTCAACCGTCAACATTCCATTGCTTACAATTCCACTCCCCTGAACATAACAAAACCACTGCTCACCCTTCAACAAAATACACCCCTTTACCGTGATAAACAAACTGTGCGCACTGATAAAAAAGCAGGTCCTCCTTCTGTCACAAAAACATCAGCAGCCTCACAGCGCCGTAGTGTATAAAAAAAAAGAATTTTCTTGTCACATTTGTAACAAACTATATCAACTTTCCCTATTTTGGTAGCCCCACCTTCCTGAACTCCCTTCTTCTTAAAGAATTTTCTCTTCTTATTTTTAGAATTATGATTCTCCACCAACTTCTCTTTCCCAAAGCTCAAAAGCATTTCTTCATTCCCGATAGCATCTCCACCATTACTGACGCAGCGGATATTAAACAAAACGATATGAATCGATGAAAGTAGCAATCGGTGGATTGATGAATACCAAAATGCCCAAATTCGTTGATCCGAAGATACCGAATTCTAGCTATCTCTAACACGTTGATCGCGCACGATACCGTGAAAGAAGATCTTCAATTCTTCAAGCGTTGATCAAGCGCACTTGATTCCGCGAATCGGCGTCAACAATCGTTGATTCGAGCGCACTCGAATAACCGAAAGTGGAGATAGGAGATTACACTCAACTACCAATTTAAGATGAAAGCACACAGCAATCAACAAGAAATTTTATTCCAAAATCAACCACCTCGAAATGTACAACTCACTCTCTATTTATAGTGTTTCACCCCCTGACCCTTAAGTCGTTCACGACTCATGACCCACGACTCACGACTCACGACTTAGGACTCACGACTTAGCAACAATACCATACCCATATTACAACACAACGCATAGGTCGCTGACGACCTAAAATACAACACGAGTTAACAAGGTAAACGACATAACCTTACAACATACTATAATGACATACAACACGTTACAGTAAGGTATCAACAACATACGACTCAACACAGGTCGACTTACGACCTAAAAGTATCGAACGACTCAAGTGAAAACAAGCAAATTACAAAATTTAGGTCGTAGACGTCCTAACGATACAACACAGTACACGACATAAGAAACACGCGACATACGACTCATCATACAATGCGACTTATAGAAGATGGCGACTCAACACTTCAACGTCTTATCATAAGTCGTAACTCGTGGCATTTTGAAAGTGCGGCATCTTCCCTCGACTCAACTAAGTCGTAACCCGTTTCTATCTTAAGGCTTTCAACTACTGGGCTTCCCTCTGCTTCTTGATGAGTCGTGGACGACTTATAGCTGATCAACCCTGAACGACTTAGGCTCCCATTAAGTCGTAACATTTTCCCCTGATCTTTGTTAAGTCGTGGACGATCTATCGCCTTCAGCTTAAGCCGTGGACGACTTAACTTCCTCTTGAGTCGCGTACGACTTATCACTTGCCTTTCTCTTGAGTCGCGTATGACATCTCTGGCCTGAGCTGCATCATCCTCCCCTGGTTGAGAAAAATTCGTCCTCGAATTTGTAAATTCTTCCCCATCAGATTGTTCATCTCCATAATACGGCACAAGATGCTTAACATTGAATACGTCAGAAGTGTATACATCCTCCGGCAGTTTCAACTTATAAGCATTCTCATTGATCCGTTTCACAACTTCTACTGGACCAATTTTTCTGGCTTTCAACTTGTTATAAGCGCCTACTGGAAAACGATCCTTTGTTAACACAGCATACACCAAATCTCCTTCGTTAAATTCAACATTTCGTCGCTTCAAGTCTGCAAATTTCTTATATTTCTCATTTGACTTTTCCAATCGTTCCTGAACGATCTTATGACATTCAGTTAATTCATCAACAAAATCAACAGCTCATTTAATTGTCCCCTTCGGTTGTGGTACTACTGCTAAATCCAACGGTCCCCTGGGTATGTTTGAATATACAATCTGAAATGGACTGAATCCCGTATTGCGATTCACTGCATGATTATGTGCAAACTCTGCCTGGCATAACTTCATATTCCAACTCTTCAGATTGTCCTTCACAAGACATCACAACAAATTTCCCAACGATCTGTTAACAACTTCTGTTTGTCCATTAGTTTGCGGATGATAAGCGCTGCTAAATTTCAACTTCGTTCCCACCATCTTCCACAAACTAAGCCAAAAATGACTCAAAAATCTGGTATCTCTATCTGACACAATAGACTCTGGCAATCCGTGAAGTCGATAGATCTCCTTGAAAAATAATTGAGCAACATGAAGAGCATCCGCCGTCTTCTTACAAGCAGTAAAATGTGCCATTTTCGAAAATCTATCCACCACAACAAATATAGAATCATTTCCCCGCTGAGTTCTAGGCAAACCCAAAACAAAATCCATGCTGATATCAACCCACGGTTTAGATGGTACAGGTAACGGCATATACAATCCTGCATTTGTCGCTATTCCCTTCGAAACCTGACATATATGACATCTCTCCACAAACTTTTCAACCTCTTTCCTCATCGATGGCCAAAAGTAAGATTGAGAAATTAACTGCAAAGTACGATCTCTGCCCACATGGCCTTCTTCGTGCAACTCTTTGATAATCTTTATTCTCAAACTGCTCTCTGGAATACATAATCGATTTCCTTTAAGCAAGAATCCATCAACCAACATAAATTCATCAGTATCTCCATCCTTAACTTTCTCGACGAACTTTGCAAAGTAAGGATCCTCCCCAAACAATTCTGGTAATAATTCAAACCCTGTCACCTCAACTTTCATTGTAGTCAACAAATGGTTCCTTCTACTCAAAGCATCAGCTACACGATTCGTCACCCCAGATTTGTGCTTAACAACAAACGTAAATTGCTGTAAATAAGCAATCCATGATGCATGCCTCGCTGTAATCTTATCCTGTCCTTGTAAATGCTTCAACGCTTCATGATCCGTGTAAAGAACAAACTCTTTCTGAAATAGATAATGCCTCCAATGCTTAACAGCTTGCACAACAGCATAAAACTCAACATCGTATGTACTGTATCTCATCTTTGCCCCTGATAGCTTTTCACTGAAATAAGCAACTGGCTTCCCACTCTGACTCAACACTCCTCCAATCCCAACCTTTGATGCATCAGTGTGTAGCTCAAACAACAACTGAAAATCTGGTAATACAAGAATTGGTGATGTCGACAACAGTTCTTTGATTAGTTCGAAAGCAACCCCAGCTTCCTCTGTCCAAGAAAATTGTTTCCCTTTCATACAATCAGTAACCGGTGCCATCACGCTACTGAAGTGAGGAATAAACCTTCGGTAGAATGATGACAATCCATGAAAACTTCTAACTTCAGTGGTAGTTCTCGGCTGTGGCCAATTTCTAATAGCTTCAACTTTACTCTAGTCCACCTGGATTGCCTTCTCAGATACAACATATCCCAGAAATAAAACACTTCGTGTCATGAACACACATTTCTTCGTAGCTGCATAAAATTGTTCCTCACGAAGAATAATTAACACCTTTCTCAAATGCTCTACATGCTCCTCCGTACTCGCACTATAAATCAGAATATCATCAAAGTAAACTACAACAAACTTCCCAATGAATGGTCTAAAGATTTGATTCATCACCCTCATGAATGTACTTGGTGCATTTGATAACCCAAATGGCATAACCAACCATTCATATAAACCTTCCCTCGTCTTGAATGCGGTCTTCCATTCGTCTCCCGGTCTAATTCGAATCTGATGATAACCACTCTTCAAATCAATCTTCGAAAAGATAGTTGCCCCACTCAACTGATCTAGCAAGTCATCCAACCTTGGCATAGGAAATCTATAGCGGACAGTAATCTTATTCAAAGCTCTACTATCGGTACACATTCTCCATGTTCCATCCTTCTTTGGCACCAACAATGCTGGTACTGCACAAGGACTCAAGCTTTCCTAAACACGTCCCTGTTCTAACAACTCTTCCACTTGCCTCCGCAACTCCTCATGTTCCTTTGGACTCATTCGGTAATGTGGTCGATGTGGTAAAACTGCTCCCGGAACAAAGATCAATTTGATGTTGAATGTCCCTCAGTGGCGGTAACTCCTTAGGCAATTCTTCTGGAAATACATCCTCAAATTCTTTCAAAACTGGCTTCTCTTCTTCTGGAATCTCAACCTCTTCATGACTCTCTCGTCCAATCAACAAATAGACTTCAGGCTCATCTTCTACTTCCTTAACAAACTCCTTCAAAGATAGCAAAGTTTTCAGTTCTTCGATCTCCTCTAGCTTGCTTTCCTTCTGTTGCTGCTTCTTGGGAACTAAAGTGATTTTAGTACCTTCGAACATAAAACTGTAACTATTAGCACGACCATCATGTTGTACTGCTCTATCAAACTGCCATGGTCTACCCAACAACAGATGACACACATCCATGTCTACAACGTCACACCAAATTTCGTCTGTGTACTTCTTCCCAATAGAAAAATTCACACAAGCTCTTCGACACACCTTCACTTCACCACCCTTCCTTAACCATGCTAGCTTGTACGGTTTAGGATGCTTCTCAGTTTTCAAGTTCAACTTCCTTACTGCTTCTGTAGAGATAATATTATCACAGCTTCCAGCATCAATAACGAACATGCAAACTTTCCCTAGAATAGTGCATGTCGACTAAAAAATATTGCTCCTCAACCAACTAGAATCCTCTTCTTGCTTTGGTGTAAGACATGACCTCCTCATCATAAGATTACAACCTTCATCCCCGGACAATAAGTCTTCCTCCTCAACATAAGGTGCATTTGAACATTCTGCCTCCTCACCGTCATCCTCAATCTCAGCAACCATTGCTCTCTTCTTCGGCTTCGGACATTCATTGCTTTTGTGACCCAACTCCTGACAATTATAACATTTGAAACCACTGCTAACCTTCGCCTTCTCAGTCTCCTTCACCACTGGTTTACTGACAGGTTTAGGAGCATTAGAACTCCCACTAACACCCTTCGCTTGATTATTGGAATTAGTAAACACACCACCTCCACGCCTTCCTTGCTTCTCCCAAGCCAACGCTTTCTGATGTGCCTCTGCAACAGATCTCGGATCGAACATATTAACCATATCCTGGATCTGCATTCTCAATCCCCCAATGAATCTAGCAGTTAGTTGTTCTTCCGTTTCCATAATATCATTCCTGGCAATGAGTTGGTAAAATTCATCAGCATAATCACTAACAGACTTCGTCCCTTGCCTCAGATTCTGCAACCTCTAGTACATAAGTGATTGGTAGTTGTAAGGTAAGAAAGTAGCTCTCATCATTTTCTTCATCTTCTCCCATGATTCAATCTTTGACTTTCCCATTCTCTCCCTTGTAAGTTTAGTTTGCTGCCACCATGCCAAAGCTCTCCCCCTCAACCTAGTAGCAACCAACTTCACCCTTCGATTTTCTGGAACCTCCTTGAAATCAAAGATTTCCTCCATATTTGACAACCAATCAAGAAATTCTTCAGCCACCATTCCGCCCTTGAACTCTGGAATTTCCATCTTCATACCCGACTCCCATCGACGATCATCTTCAACATCCCGATAATAATTTCGAACTTGGTCTCGATCTCGATAATGAATGCTAGCTCTATCACCCTCTTCATCAAAATCAAATGTACGTCTATATCGATCTCGACCATTATCATCCCTTCGTTCATGCATGCTTCTTCGACTATGTCTCTCTTCATCTCTATACGCCCCATTGTCAAATTCACGTTGACTTCTTCTCTCTTCATGTCCATAGTCATGATGATCTCTTCGTGATGAAATTGATGTTTCTCTTCTTTCTCTAAATGATTGCGGTGATACCCTCCTCGCTTCCGTAACCGATGGCGAAACTCGGTTTCCTCCATGGTTCGAGTTTGGTGATCTCCTCCTTTGAGTTTGATTCAAATCATTCATTAACTTCTCTAACTTTCCAATGCCTTCATCAAATTTCTCATTAATACGTTGTTCCATAAGCTCAGCTTCTTCTCTTCTATACAAAGTTTCAACATTTTGATGACGATTAGCTCTTCTAGGCGGCATGATTGAAAACTTCTCAAAAACTTCAACAAATACTTCAAAACTTGCAACACAAGTCAAACAATTCACGGCTCAACCTTGACTCGGCAATAGCTCTACTTCAACAAAAATGTACTTCAAAACTCTCCAACACAAGCCAAACAATGCACGACCTCACACTAGCTCGCACAACTCCTTAGCTCGGTTCAACACTAACTCGGCTCGGCTTCTTCCAGCTCGCACACTTGCTTCGACCCAAAGTTAGCTCGGCTATACCACTTCAACCCTTGACTCGGCCTCGCTTGCAACTTCAAATTCAAACACTTCTCCAACTCTATATCCAAAATGAAATGGATCAAAATCTTCAAACTCGTTGCAACTTCAATAAGAACACGATGAACAACAACTTCAAAAATTGGCTCCAAGTTTCGGCTTAGCTATGATTGGCTAAGTCTAGCTCTGATACCAAACTGACGCAGCGGATATTAAACAAAACGATATGAATCGATGAAAGTAGCAATCGGTGGATTGATGAATACCAAAATGCCCAAATTCGTTGATCCGAAGATACCGAATTCTAGCTATCTCTAACACGTTGATCGCGCACGATACCGTGAAAGAAGATCTTCAATTCTTCAAGCGTTGATCACGCGCACTTGATTCCGCGAATCGGCTTCAACAATCGTTGATTCGAGCGCACTCGAATAACCGAAAGTGGAGATAGGAGATTACACTCAACTACCAATTTAAGATGAAAGCACACAGCAATCAACAAGAAATTTTATTCCAAAATCAACCACCTCGAAATGTACAACTCACTCCCTATTTATAGTGTTTCACCCCCTGACCCTTAAGTCGTTCACGACTCATGACCCACGACTCACGACTCACGACTTAGGACTCACGACTTAGCAACAATACCATACCCATATTACAACACAACGCATAGGTCGCTGACGACCTAAAATACAACACGAGTTAACAAGGTAAACGACATAACCTTACAACATACTATAATGACATACAACACGTTACAGCAAGGTATCAACGACATACGACTCAACACAGGTCGACTTACGACCTAAAATATCGAACGACTCAAGTGAAAACAAGCAAATTACAAAATTTAGGTCGTAGACGTCCTAACGATACAACACAGTACAAGACATAAGAAACACGCGACATACGACTCATCATACAATGCGACTTCTAGAAGATGGTGACTCAACACTTCAACGTCTTATCATAAGTCGTAACTCGTGGCATTTTGAAAGTGCGGCATCTTCCCTCGACTCAACTAAGTCGTAACCCGTTTCTATCTTAAGGCTTTCAACTACTGGGCTTCCCTCTGCTTCTTGATGAGTCGTGGACGACTTATAGCAGATCAACCCTGAACGACTTAGGCTCCCATTAAGTTGTAACATTTTCCCCTGATCTTTGTTAATTCGTGGACGATCTATCGCCTCCATCTTAAGCCGTGGACGACTTAACTTCCTCTTGAGTAGCGTACGACTTATCACTTGCCTTTCTCTTGAGTCGCGTATGACATCTCTGGCCTGAGCTGCATCAATTACATTCGATAGATATCTGAGATGTAACATGGCTGCACTAGCAATCTCCGATCGTAACCCTCGGATAAATTTCTTGTTCCTCTTGATACCAGTATCAATAGTGGCATATCCATACCTGAACAGGTCATCATACTTAGTAGGGCACTCCAACAATGACATTCCCCCTACTCTAACTTCATAAACTTCTTGAGCAAGGCTGACTTAGCTACTTCGAGCAAAATCCTTTCCTCCAATCTCCTTCGAAATTCTGCCTTACTCAATTCCTCTTTTGGTACCGCTACGGTCACCCCAGTTCACCAGAATAAAGCAGCTCCTCGCAACTGTCTCGAAGCAATCTCCCTTTCTGCTCATCATTTAGACCCAAATAAGAAAAAATCCTTTTAAAATGTAATAGCCAGTTCTTCACTTCTATTGTGTCCTCAGTACCCAGAAAAGGCTTCCCACCTAGACTTGTGTAATCGCAACTCAGCTTAGCATAGTCATTACCAGTTGGTGCTACAAGATTGACTCCTCCTGCATTAGCAACATTTCTTCCAACTACTCCTACAGTTGCTCCAGCTTGCATCAAATTGACAAAGAACTGATGCATAGTCCCCATATCCACTAGTGGGGTTGCAGCACCTACATTGGCATTTTCATTTTGATTAGCATTTACCTGTCGACCCTGATTCCTCCTGGTATTGGGCCGAACATTTCCATTGGTTTTGATGCTTCCGGCACCAAGATGTTAAAGAATAATTAATTAATAATTTTGGTCCCACAAATTTTATATGTTAAAGAATATGTTAATCCTGATTTTTGATGAATTTCTGATATTTTTCCCAAGAGATTATGATTTTATATGAATTTATTAAGTTATAAAGGCTTAAAAAATATATTAAAATATTAATATAATTTAATGGTTAGCAAAAGTATTTGGGAATGATAAATCTGATCTTTATCAGTTTTTTAAAAAGTTTTGGTGAAGGAAGTTATTATCCCATAAGAAGTTGATAAAGAATTGGAGTTAGTAAAAGATATTGTTTATAATGAAATAAAATAGTTTTTATATTAATTACGGGAATGCCATGCGCCATTAATCGATGTTGACGTCTATCTATGTCGCATGTTGTAACTAACCTGACGCAGCGGATAAATCGAAACAAACTTCAATTGATGGAATGTAGCAATCGGTGAGTCGAGAATACTGCAAGGCCCAAATCCGTTGATCCAAAGATACCGGATTCTAGCTATCTTCGTCTCGTTGATCGCGCACGATGCCGAGAAAGAAGATCTATGATTCTTCGCACGTTGATCTAGCGCACTAGATACCGTGAATCGGCTTCTACGATCGTTGAATCGAGCGCACTCGATTAACCGAAAGAGGAGATAGGAGATCACACTCAACTACCAATTTGGATGAAAGCACAAAGCTAACAAAAGAGAATTTTATTCAAATATCAACCACTTTACAAATGACTCAACCCTGCGATTTATAGAGTTTACAACACACACACAACTCAACATTGGACAACACTTAGGTCGTGCACGACTTATTACAACACACACTTACAAACAACCCATCACACGACCTATATTAGGTCGTTGCCGACTTAACAGACACACAGCACCCTTCCAGCGACCTAAAACAACGGTAACTCAACCCTCCTACAACTTACGACTTTACTAGGTCGTTGCCGACCTAACAGATTACAAAACAGTAGGCGCTTCACACATAACGACCTAAAGACCAACGGCTCACACTTGTCTGCGACCTAGCACATCAACGGCTTATGATTTAGGTCATTCGCGACCTAAAGGAGCGGCTTCAGAAATCATTCCGTGACCTAAAGGAGTTAGGTCGTACGCGACCTAAAAACGCGGCTTCCTCCATACGACCTAAGGGTCTGTTAGCTCGTAGCTTCTTTCCACATGTTTCTTTAGGCCGTAGACCACCTAACATTCCTTCCATAGGTCGTGAGCGTTCTTCAACATTATCATTAGGTCGTGGCCGACCTAAGTCTTCTTCCTTAGGTCGTTGCCAACCTAAAACATCAGAACGACCAAAAACCGAAACTTCGTTAACTCGTGTTGCCTCTTCGTTAGGTCGGAAACGACTTAACTCCTCTACATTAACTCGCATCTTTTCCCCACATGGTTCCTTAGATCGGAGCCGACCTAGGCCTTCACATCCTGGATTCCAGTTAGGTCGGAAACGACTCAATCTTTCTTTACTAACTCGTGTGTCTTCCTCCTGTAACCCCTTAGGTCGGAGCTCATTAGATCGAGGCTCGTTAGGTCGGAACTCTTCACCTTGTGATTTCTTAGGTCGTGCTCGTCTTAAAAACAAGTTAGGTCGGAGCCGACCTATGACTTCGTCTCTCTGGTTTGCATCGTCCTTCCCGGGTTGAGAAAAATTCGTCCTCGAATTTGTAAATTTTCCTACATCTGATTGTTCATCTTCATAATATGGCACAAGATGTTTAACATTGAACACGTCAGAAGTGTACACATCCTCCGGCAGCTTCAACTTATAAGCGTTTTCATTAATCCGTTTCACAACTTCCACAGGACCAATTTTTCTAGCTTTCAACTTGTTATAAGCACCCACCGGAAAACGATCCTTCGTCAATACAGCATAAACCAAATCACCTTCCTTAAATTCAACACTCCGTCGTTTCAAATCCGCAACCCGCTTATACTTCTCATTTGACTTTTCCAATCGTTCTTGAACGATTCTATGACATTCCGTCAATCCTTCAACAAAATCAGCAGCTCGTTTAACCGTCCCCTTCGGTTGTGGTACCACCGCTAAGTCCAACGGTCCCCTGGGTAAATTTGAATATACAATCTGAAATGGACTGAATCCCGTGCTACGATTCACTGCATGATTATGTGCAAACTCAGCTTGGCATAACTTCATGTCCCAACTCTTCAGATTGTCCTTCACAAGACATCACAACAAATTTCCCAACGATCTGTTAACAACTTCGGTCTGTCCGTCTGTTTGTGGATGATAAGCACTGCTAAAATTCAACTTCGTTCCCACCATCTTCCACAAACTTAACCAAAAGTGACTCAGAAAACGAGTATCTCTATCCGACACAATAGACTCTGGCAATCCATGAAGTCGACAGATCTCCTTGAAAAATAACTGAGCAACACGAACAGCATCCGCCGTCTTCTTGCAATCAATAAAATGTGCCATTTTAGAAAATCTGTCAACCACTACATATATAGAATCATTACCACGCTGCGTTCTCGGCAATCCCAATACAAAGTCCATACTCACATCAACCCATGGTTTAGCCGGTACAGGCAACGGCATATACAACCCAGCATTGGTCGCGGTTCCTTTCGAAACTTGGCAAATATGACATCGCTCCACAAACCTTCCCACTTCTTTCCTCATCGACGGCCAAAAGTAAGACTGTGAAAACAATTGCAAAGTACGATCACGGCCCACATGCCCTTCCTCGTGTAACTCCTTGATAATTTTCAATCTCAAACTACAATCTGGAATACATAATTGATTCCCCTTAAACAAGAATCCCTCAACCATCGCAAATTCATCGGTATTTCCTTCCTTGACTTTCTCTACACATTTCACAAAGTAAGGATCTTCTTCAATCAGCTCTGGCAACATTTCAAACCCTGTCACCTCAACCTTCAATGTCGTTAATAAATGACTCCTCCTGCTTAATGCATCTGCTACACGATTCGTCACCCCTGACTTATGTCTCACGACAAAAGTAAACTGTTGTAAATAAGCAATCCATGATCCATGTCTCGCTGAAATCTTGTCTTGTCCCTGTAAATGCTTCAATGCCTCATGATCAGTGTACAGAACAAATTCTTTCTGAAATAGATAGTGCCTCCAGTGCTTAACAGCTTGTACCACAGCATAGAATTCAACGTCATATGTACTGTATCTCATCTTTGCTCCTGATAACTTTTCACTGAAATAAGCAATTGGCTTCCCATTCTGACTCAGAACTCCTCCAATACCAACCTTCGATGCATCAGTATGCAATTCAAACAATAACTGAAAATTCGGTAAAACAAGAATTGGTGCAGACGTCAACAATTCCTTGATCTTCTCAAAAGCAACCCCCGCTTCCTCTGACCATACAAACTGTTTCCCCTTCATGCAATCAGTAACTGGAGCCATCACGCTACTGAAGTGCGGAATGAATCTTCGGTAGAATGATGCTAGCCCATGAAAACTTCTCACCTCTGTAATCGTCCTCGGCTGTGGCCAATTCCTGACTTCTTCCACTTTATTCTGGTCAACTTGAATTCCTGCTTCCGAAACAATATACCCCAGAAATAAAACACTTCTTGCCATGAACACACATTTCTTCGTAGCAGCATAAAATTGTTCCTCGCGAAGAATAATCAACACTTCCCTCAAATGTAGAACATGCTCCTCCATACTCCTGCTATATATCAGAATATCGTCGAAATAAACTACCACGAACTTCCCAATGAATGGTCTAAAGATTTGATTCATCACCCGCATGAATGTACTAGGTGCATTTGATAAACCAAATGGCATAACCAACCATTCGTATAACCCCTCTCTCGTCTTGAACGTTGTCTTCCATTCGTCTCCAGGTCTAATCCGAATCTGGTGGTAACCACTCTTCAAATCAATCTTCGAAAAGATAGTTGCCCCACTCAACTGATCCAGCAAGTCATCCAACCTCGGCATTGGAAATCTATATTTCACGGTAATCTTGTTCAATGCTCGACTGTCAGTGCACATCCTCCACGTCCCGTCCTTTTTGGGTACCAATAAAGCTGGCACAGCACATGGACTCAGACTCTCCTGCACACGTCCCTGTTCAAGCAACTCTTCCACCTGCCTTCTCAACTCTTCATGTTCCTTCGGACTCATTCGATAATGTGGTCTATGCGGTAATACTGCTCCCGGAACAAGATCGATTTGATGTTGAATGTCTCTCAGTGGCGGTAACTCCTTTGGCAACTCTTCTGGAAATACATCTTCAAACTCTTTCAAACTGGCTTTGCTTCTTCGGCAATTTCAACCTCTTCACTGCTCTCACGCCCAATCAACAAGTATACTTCAGGCTCCTCTTCAACCTCCTTAACAAACTCCTTCAAAGTCAACAGAGTTTTCAATTCCTCAATCTCCTCCAGCTTGCTCTCCTTCTGTTGTTGCTTCTTGGGAACTAAAGTGATTTTAGTACCTTCGAACATGAAACTATAGCTATTGGCCCGACCATCGTGTTGTACTGCTCGATCAAACTGCCATGGCCTGCCCAACAACAGATGACACGCATCCATGTCCACTACATCGCACCAGATTTCATTTTTGTATTTCTTCCCAATAGAAAATTTCACGCAAGCTCTTCTCCCAACTTTCACTTCACCACCCTTCCTTAACCAAGCTAACTTGTATGGTTTAGGATGCTTCTCGGTTTTCAACTCCAATTTCCTCACTGCCTCTGTAGAGATAATATTATCGCAACTCCCAGCATCAATGACAAATTTACAAACTTTCCCAAGAATAGTGCAAGTAGATTGAAATATGTTATTCCTCAACCAACTATCTTCCTCCTCTTGTTTTGGCGTCAAACAAGACCTCCTCATCATCAGATTACAACCTTCGTCTCCCGACACTTCTTCTTCCTCCTCAACATAAGGTGAATTAGAACATTCAGCTTCTTCCTCCCATCCTCAGCTTCAACTATCATAGTTCTCTTCTTCGGCTTCGGACATTCATTGCTTTTATGACCCATCTCCTGGCAGTTGTAACATTTGAATCCACTGCCAACCTTCGCCTTCTCACCCTCCTTCACAACTGGTTTGGCAACAGCTTTAGTAACATTAGAACTTCCACCGACACCCTTTGCTTGATTGTTAGAATTAGTAAACACACCACCTCCACGCCTTCCTTGCTTTTCCCAAGCTAACGCCTTTTGATGTGCCTCCGCTACAGATCTGGGATCGAACATATTAACCATATCCTGGATCTGCATTCTCAACCCTCCAACAAACCTAACAGTCAGCTATTCTTCTGTCTCCATTATATCGTTCCTGGTAATGAGTTGGTAAAATTCATCTGTATAGTCATTTACTGATTTTGTCCCCTGCCGTAGATTCTGCAATCTCTGGTACATAAGTGATTGATAGTTGTATGGTAAAAATGTAGCTCTCATCATCTTCTTCATCTTATCCCAAGACTCAACCTTTGACTTCCCCATCCGTTCTCTGGTAAGTTTAGTTTGCTGCCACCATGCCAATGCTCTTCCCCTCAACCTAGTAGCAACTAACTTCACCCGTCGATTCTCCGGAACTTCCTTAAAGTCAAAATTTTCCTCCACATTAGATAACCAATCCAAGAATTCTTCAGCTACCATCCCTCCTTTAAACTCCGGAATTTCCATCTTCATTCCCGATTCCCAACGTCGATCATCATCAATAACCCGATACTGACGTTGTCCCTGATCTCGGTCTCTGAAATGAATACTTCCCCTCTCACCGTCAAACTCCTCATCAAAGTCTGATGTATATCGTTGTCTTTCACGTCCTCCAACATCTCTACCACCACCACCCCTACTACCAACATCCCGTCTATCATGATCATCAACATTCCTACTACTTCGATTGTCAACACTCCTATGCTCTTGACTTTCTCTCCTCTCTCGTTCTGAATGTGATGACACTCTACTACCCCCACGGATGGATTCAGGTGAATTTCTTCTTCTACTTTGATTCATATCAATCATAAGCTTCTCCAACCTACCAATGCCTTCATCAATCTTCTCATGCATACGTTGCTCCATTTGATCGGCTTCTTCTCTTCGATACAAAGCTTCAACGTTTTGATGTCGGTTAGCTCTTCTAGGCGGCATGATTGAACAACAAAATCTTCAAGTCACGGTTTCACAAGCTTCCACACAACTTCACAAGGCTCGGCCTTAAACTTCTCTTGACTCGGCCTATACCACTACACAACTTCACAAGGCTCGGCCTTAAACTTCTCTTGACTCGGCCTATACCACTACACAACTTCACAAGGCTCGGCCTTAAACTTCTCTTGACTCGGCCTATACCACTACACAACTTAGCTCGGCTCAAGCTCAAGTACTTCAACACAAATCAAATTCAAATAAATCTCCACTCTAGATCTAAAATGGAATGGATCGGAATCTTCAAACTCGTTGCAACTTCAAGATGAACACGATAAACTCCAAATACTTGGCTCCAAGAATCAACTTAGCTATGATTGGCTAAGTATGGCTCTGATACCAAAAAACTGACGCAGCGGATAAATCGAAACAAACTTCAACTGATGGAATGTAGCAATCGGTGAGTCGAGAATACTGCAAGGCCCAAATCCGTTGATCCAAAGATACCGGATTCTAGCTATCTTCGTCTCGTTGATCGCGCACGATGCCGAGAAAGAAGATCTACGATTCTTCGCACGTTGATCTAGCGCACTAGATACCGTGAATCGGCTTCTACGATCGTTGAATCGAGCGCACTCGATTAACCGAAAGAGGAGATAGGAGATCACACTCAACTACCAATTTGTATGAAATCACAAAGCTAACAAAAGAGAATTTTATTCAAATATCAACCACTTTACAAATGACTCAACCCTGCTATTTATAGAGTTTACAACACACACACAACTCAACATTGGACAACACTTAGGTCGTGCACGACTTATTACAACACACACTTACAAACAACCCATCACACGACCTATATTAGGTCGTTGCCGACTTAACAGACATACATCACCCTTCCAGCGACCTAAAACAACGGTAACTCAACCCTCCTACAACCTACGACTTTACTAGGTCGTTGCCGACCTAACAGATTACAAAACAGTAGGCGCTTCACACATAATGACCTAAAGACCAACGGCTCACACTTGTCTGCGACCTAGCACATCAACGGCTTATGATTTAGGTCGTTCGCGACCTAAAGGAGCGGCTTCAGAAATCATTCCGTGACCTAAAGGAGTTAGGTCGTACGCGACCTAAAAACGCGGCTTCCTCCATACGACCTAAGGGTCTGTTAGCTCGTAACTTCTTTCCACATGTTTCTTTAGGTCGTAGACCACCTAACATTCCTTCCATAGGTCGTGAGCGTTCTTCAACATTATCATTAGGTCGTGGCCGACCTAAGTCTTCTTCCTTAGGTCGTTGCCGACCTAAAACATCAGAACGACCAAAAACCGAAACTTCGTTAACTCGTGTTGCCTCTTCGTTAGGTCGGAAATGACTTAACTCCTCTACATTAACTCGCATCTTTTCCCCACATGGTTCCTTAGATCGGAGCCGACCTAGGCCTTCACATCCTGGATTCCAGTTAGGTCGGAAACGACTCAATCTTTCTTTACTAACTCGTGTGTCTTCCTCCTGTAACCCCTTAGGTCGGAGCTCATTAGATCGAGGCTCGTTAGGTCGGAACTCTTCACCTTGTGATTTCTTAGGTCGTGCTCGTCTTAAAAACAAGTTAGGTCGAAGCCGACCTATGACTTCGTCTCTCTGGTTTGCATCATAACCTGTAGGGAAGCATACGATATCAACCTCGCTGGGATGAAACGATTCCTCTAAAGTTGGAACCTATGGATGTCGCATGCCACCACTTATATATATTGGCATTGAGGGTGCCGCTAGTATTCTATATCAACTCCTATTTATTCTATACCGCATCTCTCTATGTCGCATGCTTATCTATGCCGCCTTTTTTTATGCCATCAACCTTTAAGTAACGGTAATAATGCTGCCTATCTTTATATCGGCTGCAATGATACCGCCTATTTTCAATTTCAACATAATATTTATAGCAGTAATGCCGCTAGTCTTCTTTCATAAGCGACATAGTAGCCTAACTTTATGAAATTGATTTCAATTGTTTTAAAATGATGATGTCAAAGGACATTAAGGGCGACATTCCTATTTATGAGGCTGGAAACCTTTATTTCATGCGAACTAAGTTTCATATAGTGTTGGAAACTTATGCATCCGACATAAATGATTTTAGCCCCAAGGCCTTACACTCTATAAAATCGAAATTATTTTGAGAGTTTTGATATGAAGGGATGCGACATCCTATATCGACTATATCAATGCAGCTAGTTTTCAAATATAAACATATTCTAGTTTTGGCACTATGCCTTATGGTGGAGAGGTGCGACATCCTCCTATTATATTCTAACGTATACATGGCGTTATTAAATGATTTATAAAGCGGCATGAGAAATTGGTACAATAAGGGGCTATGTTTTCCTTATTTTAAATACGAATTAAAGGGATTAATCATATATAGTGATAAATTTTTTTAAGGAATAACTTATTGTTTAACCAAGTTTTTATCTGAAATTACTAAAGAGGGTTATTACTTAAGGTTAAGTAATTATAAGATACTAATTTATTGAACATATTTGAATGATGGATGTTATACGTTCTTATATTATTTGATCAGTTATTTTGCATGATTATTATTGTCATACTCACAAAACATTGACCCATAACTGCATTTTGGAAAAAAAACATGGGTAGAATGACCAGCAAGTTTGACCGATTGTAAGTATAATCGGATTTAACTTCCGAGTGAGTAGAATTGCATCCAAAAGATCGGATAGATTAGAATAGTTTGGATGCCTAAAACTGATCGAAAGATTATGATATAAGATACAGTATTGAAAGGGTCTAATAGGTTAACATCGATCCGATAAAAACTATGGCTTGAGTAGTGTTATTGGAGAATATCCAGTAGTTTCCTAGTGATATAATGAATACAATGATTTGAATACATGGTATTGGAAGAATCCAAAAGGTTCATAGTCATCCCATTAAAAACTATGATTTGAGAGATGTTATCGGAGAATCCCACTAGGTTTATCGTGATCCAGTGAAATCTATGATTGGACAGTGTTATTGGTGGAAGCCAATAGGTTCTTGGTGATGTCATGAAAATTATGATTTAGGACAGGTTGTCCTTAAGAGATTTGATAGGTTATTAGTCAGCCCATGAAAACTAATAGGTTCATAGAGGCCCTAGGAAAACTATGGATTGAGACAAGTAGTCAGTTTGGTAAAAGGGTGAACTTAGGGTAGATATAACCCTATGTTGACAGAAGAGTCGGTCTTATCCACATTGCATAGTTGTGTATAATTATGTTATTATGTTTTAACCATTTTTGATGTAGAAGCACGGTATATAGTTGATATGTTGGTTAAGGTATTAGTGACGGGAAAACCTTCTCCGCTCAGCGGCGTGGTCTCACTGGATATCTATTTTTGGTTTGAGATGGTCGGTTATTATTTACACTAGACTGTTTGTCTAGCCCGAAGTTTTTGTTTTTTCCCTTAAACACTTGGGTACTTATTTTACTAGGTCGGGAGTAAGGGATTTCAAGTTTCCATTAAGACGAATAAGCTTTCGGAGACGTGCAGGAGGCAACCTAGCTGTTTAGGAGTTCTTACCTAATCGTCGTGTTATTTAATTTTGTTTGTATGGATGTAATGGCAAGTTATATAATTGTCAAGTATTAGACTCCGATCCACCAAGAGGGCATTTTCATATGTCGCTCTAGGAGTATTTTGTAACAATTATATTGTATTTGAACGTGGGATTACGAATGAGATTATGTAATGAATATGAAATGTGAAAGTTGGTTATTAAATTTTATTTAAAAATTTTCATATTTATGTTCTTCTGATTATTGATATGATTAACATAGCCGCATTTTATCGTCGAAAATTAATACTATGAATGACTGCAGCATCCATAGCACTTAGTTTTGGACCTCAAAGCAGGGGATGTTACAAATCAATTCTATATTCTGAAAACAATAAAAAAACACCTTTAAAAGATATTATATATTGAATAGTACTTAAATTTATTTATATAATCCCAGAACAAAGATTTAAATACAAAAATTCTTTTCCATATTTTCTATAATTAAATACTATTTCAAAATAATTTCTTTGTATTTCAAACCATCAAATATAATCTAAAACCTTCACTAATATTCAAAATCATTGATGATTATATTAAAATCTTAATAATATTTAAAAGTCACTTTATTATTTTCCATAATTACAAACTATTTTCAAATTAATTTATAATCTAGAAAATATATTTTTATTTATAATATAGAATATTATCTAAAGTATCCTATTTACATTCAAAATTGTTGATAATACTCTTTCACATCAATTAAATGCATTTTAGAAATGATTTCATATTCTATAGATAATATATAAAATTTCTAACTAATGATTTGAAAACCATACTCGAATTTAAAATATAACAATTATAATGGTGATTTTAAAATGGTTTTGTAATCAAAAGAAAACTATATCTTAAATTAAAATATATTTCTAAAATAGGAAATTTTGGTTAAACTGAATAAAATTATAGTAAATTAGTTATAAAATACTTTTAAATCAATTTTAGATACTTAAAAAAATTTCCAAAACTTTCCAAAAAAATCAATTAAAACAAGTAAAATGAATAAAACATCCACAGAAAGCATACATATCAACATTCAAATATATAATGTTCAATTTGCAATCAGACAGAGTTCCATTTGCAATTTGACACTTGCAACCAATGCAAACTATCAACCATCTCAACTAATTCCAATCCAATGTATCAAACAGTCCATTCAATAATTAACTCAAGCAATTAACGAGATAGGTATATATACTTTTCACTGCATTGGAGACATAGATATAGTGTAAGTGTAAAAGCTCACCTTAAGTGATTGCTACCCAAAACTTCTTTAATGCGTGCTTCATCCAACATCGAATTCCCAAGAAATATATGCTCAAACCCTGGTGTCGCATCATCCTCTACCTACCCAGCAATTATCGTTCAATGCCACTAGACCAGTGATCATCTTCTTACTTATTAGCATGCGCAACAAAGAAATCCATCGTCAACAAGCCGAAGTTTCCAGCCAAAATCACGGCTACCTTATCATCATTTATCCAAGCTTGAGTTCACCTCGAGATTGTCAGTTCATGTAGTGCGTCACTATGCTAGCCTCGCCAAGTATGCATTGCCCTAACGCATGACTCAACCTTCCCCAAGACCTACCAGCTCCCTTTGACTGCTCCTCTCGCATTCATCACCGAGCTACATCTTCCCATGATTTTTTCGAAAGAACAAAATGATTTTAAGGCATATTGAAGATAATAGGTATTATTGTTGATTTGGGGCTAAATTTAAAAAAGGAGAAAGGAAGATTTTAGGAATTGTGTTTAGGCTTAAGTGGTTAAGGGCTAGCGTTATGCCTATTTGGTTTAAATATTTATTTTATTTCCTTTTGTTAGTAAATAAATTTTAATTTAATTCAATATGAACCGCACTTCAGTTAAAAAATATATTTCGATAACAACACAATTTTATTTAATTCAATCCCTATTTATTTTCACTATTTTAATCATATAAAAAATATTTACACTTTAAAATAATAATTTATATTCAATTAAAACAATTTATTCAATTTCAATATATTATTTGAAAATAATTTCTTAAGATAATTCAATTTATTAAAAAAAATCTTTTATCAAATAGCCTTCAATTAAATAAATAATTACTTTCAAAACCAATAATTATCGAATATCAAATCAAACAAATTTATTTTAATTTTAATTTATTTTTGTTACAAATGTTATATGCTGATCCTAAAATCCTCCAAAGTCCATGATGCAAGCTCTCAACAATTCATATAAAACCCTATTCACCGTTTCTGTCTAGCCATCGGTCTATGGGTGATAAGCGATGCTAAGATTCAATGTGGTCCCTAAGGCTGACTACAAGCTCCCCTAAAATTCACAAATGAATAGAGGGTACCTATAGCTAATAATGCTAATTGGAACTCTGTGGAGCCATACTACCTCGCTGAATAAATTTGCGCCAGAGATGTTGCAGTCCTATTACTTCTAATGGGAATAAAATCGGTGCTTTTAGTAATTCTATCTAGTATGACCCATATAGCTTCATTGCCTCTTTGACTTCTAGGCAACCCATCTATAAAACCCAACGATACATGCTTCCACTTCCAAGTCGTCACGTCCAAGAGTAATAACAGTCCTTCGGGCTTCTCTTTGTTGGGCGAATTCTCACCCAGGAGACCATCAGTTCCTGACTGAAAGGGAATGCTTTTGGGCTTTCGAAGTGCCGATAATATGTTGATTGATTCGATGATTATTCGCGTGTACCCAAGACCAATAGGCGTCAGTTCCATCTTGGATCGCAGTCTCCATCCTCGTTCGGCGATACCCCACAAGCTCCATTCGGCACCTCCGTGGACACAGTCCCATTCGGCACCTCCATGTACCCAAGTCATTCGGCGTCTCCATGTGCCATGATCCATCCGGCAGTCCCATGCTCCTTCACCCATTCGGTATAGCCGGTCCAAGCCCCGCCGAATACCACCACCGGACCACGCTATTGCCGAACCACCTTCCCATCACATCTCCTCCGGACCAACCTCTCCAATATCCACCCATCACCGGACCACCATAGCCGGACCAGGCACCACCGGTCCAAACTCCAACATCTCCCTACCGAACGAGGCTACCACCGGTCCAACCTCACCACCGAATGAACCTCGCCGAACCAGACAACTGCCAGTCCAGATCGCTTCAGCCCGGGCCCACCAGCAGTTATATACTTCCAAGACCCCTGCCCCCTACCTCATTCTATAAATAGAGGGGCAGGGGTACAACAATGGCAGACAAGTTTGAGAGCTCAAGCAAGGAAGGAACTTTCAAACTACTTTCATATACTGATATACGAAGCATTGTACCTGTAATCTGAAAGAAAGAAGATAATAACATATAAAGTGGACGTAGGCACATTCTGGCCGAACCACTATAAATCTGTGTGTCTTTTACATTTCAGCCCCTACTTCTTTCATATTAATATACTCATCTAAAATCATTGAAAATCACATATAATCAACTAAATAATACGACTTGGAGGTGTTTGTCCATTTTTTGTGCAAACATTTTTGGTGCTTTCACTGAGAATTGAACTCAGGCTTCATCTTCTCCCACTCAACCTTCTTCCTAACAACATCACTCGTTGCTTAGAAATCATGCCTTCCAAACAGAGAAGGGATGTTAACAAAGGAAAGAACATCGCAACTAGCAGCCTTCCAGATCCAGCAATCACAGATCAGCCCACTTCAACAGCAGTACCAGATGAAAATCAGGAAAATCCAACTGGTCCCGCAACGGAACAACCAATCACTAGGGCAGATCTGGACAGGGTTGTGGCTGAAGTAACTAACCGCTTCACATCCCAACAAGAAATTTTGGTGGACCAACTCATGACACGCTTAAGGGATGCTGAAGAGTCCAACCGCAACACTGAATCATGGGGTGAATCCCAATCCGGAGGATCCCGGAGGCAACAAAGGTCTTCACTCTTCGAACAAGCTATCAACAGGAAAAACGATGATAGGGGCCGCGCCCGGACTCAGCCCGAATTCCGACTCGAGGAAGCCCTTGGAACCGAACCTAGCGGGGGAGGCACCAGGCGAGGGTCGGATGTAGCTGAGCCAGTCATGCCACCTAATCATAGAAACCCCGCTGAACGGAGCCGAGCTAGAACCCAGCCCGAAGTTGACCCCATGGATATGCTCGAAACAGAACCCCACAGGGGAAGATCAAGGCAGGGGGCAACTGTAGCTGGTCCTAGCGTGCATCCAAGCAGCCAAAGACAACCACTGGATAATGCTAGAGGTGATAGACTATACCATCCCTACAGGTCATCTGGACGAGATAGATCCCGCAGGGAAGAACCGAGCTCATTTTTGTCCGCTCCAAGTTCTGACGAGCGGATGGCACGATTATTCAGAGAATGTGTCCAACGGGAGCAAAGGGACCGGGGAATAGGCGCTAGGGTCACCAGTCCCTTTACCCGAAATATCGAAACTGCCATCACTCCCCGGGAATGGAAAATGCCAACCATGGAACCTTACAAAGGAACTTCCGACCCCATCGTACACCTGCAGAGATACACCCAGCATATGCTCATGAGTGGAGCAACAGAAGGAGTATTATGTAAATGCTTTCCGCTATTCCTATCAGATCTAGCTACCTCCTGGTTCTGCCATCTACCCCAAGGATCCATCGGCTCATGGGAGATGTTAAAAGAAAGGTTTATTAGCCAGTTCCGCATCCATGTGGAACAACCCAAGGATGCTTATTCTCTATCCAATGTCAAACAGAAATCCGGAGAGACGCTGCAACAATATCTAACACGGTTCAACGCCGCAGCGGCAGCAGTTCAAGATGCCGATGAAAAACTCACTCTAATGGCCCTCTGTAGTGGTGTACATCCAGACACCAAGTTTGCCAGAAGATTAACTAAGGAAAAACCAGCTACCTTGCCTGATTTCTTCCATGAAGCTGGAAAGTATATGAGACTTGAAGACGCTGCTACGGAGAGGCAGTCAGGGCAACAAGGCAAGATAGTTCAGGACAAGGTTCCCACTGCAGCTAAGGACGCTCGAAGAAATGAATCTAGAGACAATGCTGGGGGCAGAAAGGTTAAGAAGCGCCAATATCGACCAGGGCCAAGATTTGACTCCTACACTCCTTTGAATGAAACAATCGAAAACATCTACCTAGCCACTCAGGGCGAACTCGGATACAAGCGCCCCCCGCACAAGAAAGAATCAGATAACGCACTCAAGTCCGGAAAGTTCTGTCGCTTCCACGAATCCCACGGACATGACACCAATGAATGCCACCATCTTCGGGACTTGATCGAAGAACACATTAGAAGAAGAAGACTGGAACGTTATGTGAAAGGTCAGAACAGGACTCCAACTCCTGCCAATGAGAACTCAAAGCAACCCCTCCCAGAAGTAGGCGGAGGGAATCGCAACAATCACAACACCAGTGGCTCTAGTCAAGAGAAGATAGTAGTCCTTACCATCTCAGGAGGACCACACATTGCCGACAGAAGTTGGGCAGAGATGGAAAGGTACGGCAAGTCGCTTAGAAATGCCGAAGGATATGTTAACTCCATTACGGAGGAACGCCACCCGAAACGAAAAGAAAACAATGACATTGTATTCAGTAGGCATGATTTGGAAGGGAGACAGTACCCACATATGGATCCCATGGTCATCTCTGCCTGGTTTGGTCCAGCTAAAGTTTTTCGGATTCTAATAGACACGGGAAGCTCCGTAAATATCCTGTTCAAACATGCTTTCGACAAAATGAAATTATCAATGAAGGATGTATCCCCCTGTGACAAACCACTGCACGGTTTCACTGGAGATGCAAAAATGCCCCTCGGGCAACTTGACCTCTTCGTCGAAATAGGAAGTCATCCCCGCTCCGTTGTGCGAAAACAAACGTTCGTACTAATAGAAAACCACTCGGCTTACAACGCTTTCTTGGGAAAACCAGCCTTGTCTGACTTTCAGATTGTATTAGCCCCTTGGTGCCTGAAAATGAAATTTCCAACAGACAACGGAGTAGGAGAAGTAGAAGGAGATCAAGATGCCGCCCGAGACTGCTACGTAACTGAACTTCGCAATAACCGCAGAAAGAATAAAGGAAAAGATGCAGAGACTATTCTCTGCATGAAAAGCTTGGAGGCATAGCAACTAAAGAAAGCCCCTCCTCTTCGATACACAAGCGATCCCTTCAATGAACTAGACCCCAGGGATAAAGAGGAGGAGGCTACCGCCGAGCCTGCAGAGGCTATGGAGTTCGTATCGGTAGATAAGCATGATTCAAGTAGATTATTAAAAATCGGATCTCAGCTGAAAACGGAATTGAAGGATCAACTCATTGACTTCCTCCGCCACAACTTAGATGTATTTGCGTGGACCCATGCCGATATGACAGGAATCTCCCCAGACATAGCATGCCACATGTTGAACATCGATCCCACCAAGGTACCAGTAAAGCAGAAAAAGAGGAGCATGGGGGCAGAGCGATCAGCAGCCCTTGATGAGGAAGTAAAAAATCTACTTGCTAATGGCTTCATACGAGAAGCCATCTACCCAGAATGGATCGCTAACCCAGTGCTAGTAAAAAAGGCCAATGGAAAGTGGCGAACATGTATTGACTTCTCCAATCTGAATGACGCTTGCCCGAAAGACTGCTTCCCACTTCCCCGAATTGACCAACTCGTAGACAGCACAGCTGGGCACGAACTCCTATCTTTTATGGATGCATACTCCGGATATAACCAGATCCCCATGCACGCTCCCGATCAGGACCACACTAGCTTCATCACCGACCGCGGATTATATTGTTACAAAGTCATGCCTTTTGGACTCAAAAATGCTGGAGCTACCTATCAACGCCTCGTCAACAAAATGTTCGCAGAACTGATAGGACGAACTATGGAAGTATATGTGGATGACATGTTGGTGAAGTCCAGGAAAGCCGACGACCATGTAAGCCATCTGGACGATATGTTTCGGGTACTTCGCCGATATGGAATGAAGCTGAATCCTCTAAAGTGCTCCTTCGGAGTATCATCGGGAAAATTCTTAGGATTCATCGTCCACGCCAGAGGAATCGAAGCAAACCCTGAACAAATCCGGGCTTTAAAAGAAATAAGGATACCTTCCACTCGAAAAGAAATGCAGAGCCTAAACGGAAAGGTGGCCGCCCTAAGCAGATTCATTTCCAAGGCAACTGACAAGTGTGTCCCTTTCTTCGAAGCACTCAAGAAAGACAAAGGGAGGTTCGAGTGGACCGACGAATGCTTAAAAGCCTTCCTCAACCTAATCGAACACCTTCAGAGACCACCAGTACTCTCAACTCCAAATGAAGGTGAAGTGTTATACCTATACCTCGCTGTATCATCTCATGCTCTAAGCGCCGCCTTGGTAAGAGAAGAAGACCGCACACAACGCCCGGTTTACTTTGTAAGTAAGAGATTTACAGGGGCAGAGGCCAGATATCCTAAACTTGAGAAATTAGCATATTGTTTATTGATCGCGTCACGAAAACTGCGACACTACTTCCAGTCTCACTCCATCAGGGTTCTAACCGATCAACCACTAAGACAAGTGCTCCATCGTCCTGACACTTCTGGGCGACTCCTCAAATGGTGCATCGAACTAAGTCAGTATGATATCACCTACCATCCTCGCGCCGCTATCAAAGGACAAGCCATGGCTGATTTCATTGCCGAATTCACTATCAACGAAGGCAAGGAACAATCCGAAGTAGCAAAAAACATCAAGTGGAACCTCTTTGTAGACGGAGCATCGAACGAACAAGGCTCGGGGGCAGGTATTGTGATCATCACCCCCAGGGGAAGAAAGTTGTACTATGCATTAAGATTGGAGTTCACGGCCACTAACAACGATGCTGAATATGAAGCAGTAATAGCGGGATTGGAACTGGCCCTAGAAATTGGAATCAATTCCTTATGTATTCATAGTGATTCTCAGCTTATCGTAAACCAGGTACTAGGAGAATTCCAGACTCGAGGAGAACGACTCACAGCATACCTAAAGAAAACCAAACTGCTGCTCGATCAATTGGACCATTATCTAATCAAACACATTCCTCGAGAAGAAAACCAAGAGGCAGATGAACTTGCAAAGCAAGCTAGTATGAAGAACAGCACCATTTCCGGAGCACTAGCAATCTCAAGGCAGCTAGCCCCAAGTTTCGAACAAGTGAATCTGATAACTGCAATCGAAGAAGGAACCTGGATGACTCCTATCCGGAAATATTTGCAAGATGGCATACTACCCGACAGGCGTGACGAAGCCAAGAAGATCTTGAGGAAAGTTCCCCACTACACAATACAAGAAGGCATCCTCTACCGGCGTGGTTTCTCTAGCCCCCTATTAAGATGCGTCGCCGGAAGGGAAGCCAAGGAGATATTAACAAACATCCATCAGGGAGGATGCGGAGATCACACTGGAGGACAGACTTTGACAAGAAAGATACTCCGATATGGATATTACTGGCCCACACTAAACAAAGATGCCCTAGACTTCGTTAAGAAATGCGACAGATGTCAGAAGTTCGCCAAGATTCCTCGACTGCCCACAAACGAAATTACTCAAATGACTAGCCCTTGTCCCTTTGCTGTATGGGGAATTGACTTAATTGGCGAACTGCCAACGGGCCGAGGCGGAGCCAAATATGCTATAGTGGCAGTCGATTATTTCACCAAATGGGTGGAAGCGGAACCTTTAAATAAAATATCTTCAGCAAAAGTTATCAACTTCTTGATCAAAAACATTCTGTGCAGGTATGGAGTCCCCCTCAAGATCGTATCAGACAACGGGCTCCAATTTGACAGCGAAGAATTTGCCGACTGGTGCCAAGAGCATGGAATTCATAAAAGCTTCTCATCAGTAGCTTACCCTCAGGCAAACGGACAAGTTGAAGCTGTCAACAAAATTCTCAAAACCCTAATCAAGAAGAAACTTGAAAAGTCAAAAGGCGCTTGGGTGGACGAACTTCCTACGGCACTATGGGCATACCGCACATCTTTCAGAACATCAACGGGACATACTCCTTTCTCTTTGGCATATGGATCGGAGGCAATGCTCCCAGTTGAGACTGTTATGCCTTCTCACCGTAGGATCCACTACAACCCAGAAGAAAACGAAGAACTCCTCCTCATGTCTTTGGATCTGATTGAGGAAAGGAGGAACGACGTAGCACTCAAAGCAGCAGCTCACAAACAAAAAGTGGCAGCACTATACAATTCCAAAGTCAAACATCGCAGCTTACAAGAAGGAGATCTTGTCCTCAGGCGAATCTTTCCGCGCCCCGGGGCACTGGACCCCATCTGGGACGGACCCATATGTAATTCACAAAGATCTCCACAACGGAGCTTACATTTTGTCAACAGTGGACGGAGAGGTGTTCCAGAGGGCATGGAACATCCGACACCTCCGTCGATACTTTTCTTAACTTGTACTGCCCATATGAAGTGAATTAACAAAGAGAATCAGTGGACGTAGGCATTTTCGTGCCGAACCACTTTAAAAAATCTTGTCTCTTTTTAACTTGTTCCTTTATGTCTTGGCTACTTGTTAAGTTTTATCCCTTTCTGTTGAACAAAATCCTATGGCATCTCCACTCAAGACGCACCGCGGCCTCATCTGGACTAGGCCTAACAGGTACGCTACGATTCTATGCACTCGCCAATGAGACTCTTTTGCTCCAGCATCCCTCTGCTGCGGGTTAACTCATTGCGCGCCTGCCCTCAAAGCCAACTGTAATGAGCCGATTATAAGTCATCATAAAGGCCGACTATAGCCGATGGCAGCTCATTACGGCGTTCGGCTCGCCGGTAACTGTGAACCTACTTTAAGCCCCAACATAAGGTGTGGCCAGCCAGGGGTAGTTCACGGCCAACGGCACCCACGCTAGCCGGCCACGGTAAATCGAATAATACCCACGATTACGGACCATAATGGTTCGGGTAGTTACCGTGCGCGATCTCGGCTCCGATGTGTCTTAAGTGCGGCTGTGGTAAAAAAGAAAACTCCCCGCGGAGGCGTAAGATGGGTGACAAATGTCTCCAAGACCCACAGCTAGGGAAAGTGACTACAAAACCCGTTTGCCACGAACTTAAGCACATCGACGGCCTTCCGTGACTGGAAGTTTTACTTTTACTATATTTCCATTTCACTTAAATATTTTTCTCCTATCCTGTATAACAAACTCTAAAGTACAGGAAACCAAATAGGAAGCATTCACTCATGAGGCTCCAAGCCTGCGTGCTGGGTGGCAGGGCGCTCAGCTATACCCGTGAACAATTACACAAGACACTCAAAGCTACCGCCTGCGAATAAAGCATAAAGGGCGGTACTCTCTTCTCTTGTACATAAATGCGTAACTATAGCTTATTCATACACTGACATTGCAAAACGTGAAATTATATTTCAAGCAAAAACTTAACATCAAACACAACTGGAATCACAGGCATATACATAATTATACTTCTCACACAGCACATACAGATAGCAACAACATTTAAACATGACAAAATCAGCTTATATTATAAGATCACACGAAGTTATTCTTTGCAAATAATTTTATTACAGTTGCATATCAAAGACTAACATGAACAGTGATAAAAAAGAAACAAAAAGATGGCAGATGCATCCACACTCCATCACCAACTCCCCCAGCCTACTTAGCCGCAGGATCAGATCCCCCAGCATGTGGATCTGAAGTCCCACCTGTCCAGATCAGAGGAGGAATTCATTAAGTGAACGATCAAGTTATGAAAACACGGAAAGAAACAGCATCGTCCTTGACGAAGAACCACTCTTTCTTGAACATGGTGAACTTGGAATACAAGTCCAGAACTGGTTTGAAGGGCACGGCCGCCTCCAGACTAATATACGGAGACCCCTTCTTATAGCCTCTCAGGTTGTACAAGTATCGGATTTCCCGGTTAGAAGGAGGACGCCCGTACCTCCTCTGGAAGATAACAAAGAGGCTCACCAGGATGGCATATGAGTTAGGCTGGAGCTGGAAAGGAGCCACCTTCAAATAGGTGGTGAAGCTTACTATCCAAGCGTTGATAGGGGGGATAGCGCCGCACATGCAATGGTATCTGCTAAAAGCGAAGTAGCCCTCGGGAGGATTATATGGCATCACCCCATCTCCTGGCAGCAGCATAAGAGCCCTATCTATCCCAAAGGAACGGGATATGACGTCAAGTTGCTCCTCCTTTAAGGAGCTAGGAAAGCAATCAGGGGGGGAGATCAAAAGTTCCTGTGGACCATATCCATCCACTAGAGACCTTGGAATGGGTCGATGTTGCTCGGATCCTGATTGGACTGGGGGCAAGGAAGAAGAGGGCTCTCTTGTGCCTCTAGATTTCTTTCTGTCTGATCGTGTTTCCGCTTTGCGAGACATTTTCTGCAGCACAAGAAAAACACGGTGTTAGAGCAAGAAGTATAGAAAGATAAACAAGAAAGTATCTAAAGAAAGCATATAAAAGCATAAGATTCCGCTCAAGGTTCAAGTATGAAGTCTCATTCGGCGGTGCAAGACGAGTTCATTCGGCACCAAACTCCAATGCTCATTCGGCATACATGTCGTTCGGCATGCATGTCATTCGGCATATCTCATTCGGCTATTCAATACACTCCGTGCACATTCGGCCAACAGGGCCATCCGGTGGCAAAGGTTCATTCGGCAGAAAGTATACATACCTAGTTCGGTATAAGCTGGTTCGGCGAAGACTTTGGTTCGGCAGCACAATATGATTCGGCTCTACTCGTTCGGTAATGAAAAACGAGGGGGGTACGGCCTCTATATATAGGCGAGCTCAGGACCGGACCAAGGCATTCGACATACCGGACCGAATGAAAACCGAATGGAACTATCCATACCGGACCAGCCTCCAACCGAATGAAACCTGTGCCAACTCGAACCCGAACGAAGCTACCTCTACCAGCAGAAACCAGAAACAGGGGGCACGCAGGCGCTTCACTCAGATAAGTACCGAACTCTAGAACTAACTAATAAAATAAGATTATGATAACGGTGAATAAGTCGTAAAATCCTCACCGACGTGGATTAAATCGTTTACACGTGTACGCGACCTCGAATGGTCCATAGGCACGCTCTGAATGGTTGTTAACCCTACCATCGTGGGAATTTACACTTTGACACGCATTCTTAAGCCCAGCGGTCATATGGATATTTGATAATTATGAAATGGCTAAGCTACTTACACATGTACGGGGTTGCGAACGATCCCTAGGCATGCTCTGAGCTGGCAATAAACCATCTTCACAAACATAAACCGGGCATCGACGATGCCAAGCCCCTTCGGGGCTCACTCTCTCGTCCTGAACGGCACAGTTCACTTCATCTCGAATATTTCGATCATGAACGGTCGTTATTTGAAATCATACTGAAACCGTAAGTCCCTTTGCAGGACATCAACAAGATACGAACATCTAGCCCATGGCGTTACAAAACGAGCCTTCCCACCACAGAAAAACAAAGCGCGGCACATGCAAGCACGTACCCCACTTTGGGGGGCAAATGTTGGGCGAATTCTCACCCAGGAGACCATCAGTTCCTGACTGAAAGGGAATGCTTTTGGGCTTTCGAAGTGCCGATAATATGTTGATTGATTCGATGATTATTCGCGTGTACCCAAGACCAATAGGCGTCAGTTCCATCTTGGATCGCAGTCTCCATCCTCGTTCGGCGATACCCCACAAGCTCCATTCGGCACCTCCGTGGACACAGTCCCATTCGGCACCTCCATGTACCCAAGTCATTCGGCGTCTCCATGTGCCATGATCCATCCGGCAGTCCCATGCTCCTTCACCCATTCGGTATAGCCGGTCCAAGCCCCGCCGAATACCACCACCGGACCACGCTATTGCCGAACCACCTTCCCATCACATCTCCTCCGGACCAACCTCTCCAATATCCACCCATCACCGGACCACCATAGCCGGACCAGGCACCACCGGTCCAAACTCCAACATCTCCCTACCGAACGAGGCTACCACCGGTCCAACCTCACCACCGAATGAACCTCGCCGAACCAGACAACTGCCAGTCCAGATCGCTTCAGCCCGGGCCCACCAGCAGTTATATACTTCCAAGACCCCTGCCCCCTACCTCATTCTATAAATAGAGGGGCAGGGGTACAACAATGGCAGACAAGTTTGAGAGCTCAAGCAAGGAAGGAACTTTCAAACTACTTTCATATACTGATATACGAAGCATTGTACCTGTAATCTGAAAGAAAGAAGATAATAACATATAAAGTGGACGTAGGCACATTCTGGCCGAACCACTATAAATCTGTGTGTCTTTTACATTTCAGCCCCTACTTCTTTCATATTAATATACTCATCTAAAATCATTGAAAATCACATATAATCAACTAAATAATACGACTTGGAGGTGTTTGTCCATTTTTTGTGCAAACACTCTTACTCTACTTTTATCTTTTGGCATGTCAAATACCTAGGAATAAATTCTACTTCTTTTTTCCTTATCCTCCACCCGTTGAAAATTCGCTTCATATTTTTATACATCTTATCTCCTCTAGGGTGAATGATCATCCTAGAATGGTGACAGTCTGCTAGCACTGACTCCAAAATATCCTCAACCATAGGAACATAAAGGCATCCATCCCTCCTCAAACATCCTCTTTGATCAATTTCATATCTATCACCATAGGGACAATACTCTCTTCTACTAAACTTACCGATAACGTCTACAATCGTTGCATCATTCTTCCGCTCTTGCCTAATGCCATCTATCAATGCTAGCCTAACTTCCATCACCACCAAGTAGCCTAGGGTGGGTTTAGTTGGAGGTTATAAATTGAAATTGGAGTGGACCTCCAATTACATCCATTCGTATATTGCACCTAGGGTAGCATGCCTCCAACTAAGGGCATCGGCAACAACATTCCTTTTTCTGGGGTATACTGTATCTCAAAGTCATATGATGCCCTAAACTCCATCCACCTTTGCTGCATAATTTTCAAATCATTTTTGAGAAATTAGGTATTTGAGGAATTTATGGTCAGTGAACATCCTTGCAACTTTTTCCTAAAAGATAGCGCCTCTACATCTTCAAGGCAAAGACAAGATCTGTTAACTCCAAGTCATGAGTTGGGTATCTTTTATCATGGTCCTTCAATTGTCCTCTTGCGTTGGCTATCACTCTACCCTCTTTCATAAGAATAGCTCCTAATCCTGTACTACACGCGTTTGTGTAAACCATGAAAGGCTTCATCCTATCATGAATGGTAAGTATTGGCGCACAAGTCAACGACTCCTTCAACTTCTTGAATGCTTCCATGCATTTCTCATCCCATACAAATACTAGATTTTTCTTGGTTAAGCGAGTTAGTGGGACTGCTATCTTCGAAAAGTCCTTGATAAACTTCCTATAGAAACCCTCTGACCCAAGAAAGCTCCTAACCTCCAAGGCGTTCTTCGAAACCTTCCAATCTTGAATAGCTTCCACCTTTGTGGGGTCATCCGACAATCCCTTCTCGGAAACAATATGTCTAAGAAATCTCACCTCCTTCTTCCAAAAGTGACATTTTGAGAATTTAGCTTTAAGTTGGTGCCATCACAAAGTCCCTAGTATCTCCCTTAATCTACTTTCATGCCCATCCTCACTTTTAGAACATACTAGAATATAATCTTCAAACACTATAGCAAATTCATTCGGTTGTCCCCTAAAGACTCTACTCATCAAATCTACAAAGTATGTAGGCGCATTCATCAATCTAAAAGGCATCACTTCTCATTCCTAGAATCCATCTGGAGTTTGAAATGTGGTCTTCTACTTGTTATCCTCGAGATTCCTCAATTGATGAAATCCAGTCACCATTGGGAACAGATTTTGGCTCCAACAATCTGATCAAAAAAATCAACTATTCTAGGTAAGGTATACCTATTCTTATTTTTCAACTTGTTGATTTCTCAATAGTCAAGGCATAGCCTTAAAGAGTCGTCTGCCTTGATGGAAAAGACAATAGGTGATTCCCATTCAGAAGTACTGCAACGAATAAATCCCTTCTATAATAGCTCTAAAATTTGCTTATTCAACTCTCACCTTTCTTTGGGGGCCATGTGCCTTGGTGGCAGAGCGACAAATCTAACATCCTTCTCAAAATTGATTCTAAACTTAAAATCCCTTCAAGGTGGAGCCCCGATACTTCCTCAAATACATGAGGAAATTCTCGAACGACGGGTATAGATGAGAGCTCATCTTGTGACAAGCTTAACCAATACAAATAGCCTAACTCGACTGAGTTTTGGGGTGTACAACGAATATATATATATATATCTCGCCCCTTACAACTCCTTAACCATACAACCCTCATATCGCAATCTAAGATGTCCCCATAGTTAGACAACCAGTCCATACCCCTCAAAATTAAGAATGTACGAGTTGCACGTAAAATCGACATATGTCCACAACTAAGTCTTTGAAAATTAGAAAAGGTGTATCGACCCTCCGATCAGATTTGATATGACCATAGGGTTGGTGACAACTTGGGCATTTAGACTTAAGGAGTTTACTACATTTTTGGCTATGAATTAATGTGATTACCTTGAATCAAATAGGATACGAATAGTATTCCTAGAAATGATAGTTGTACCATCCATTGCAGTGATCCCTAGGGGAAGTCTACTCGAGATAGGTATGGCCTCAATGGCATAAGCCTTCCCACTCTATCATTCCTTAGCTAGCTTTGGACACTGATTCTTATAGTGTCCCTCCTCATGGCAGTAGTAGCATCTTTCTTTGAACTCCTCTCTCATCAAGCTCACCTTACAATCCTTAGCAGCATGTCCTTTCTTATAACACCTATGACATGTTATACCTCCCTTCTTAATGTTTCCTTTACCCTTCTTGTCAGCCCAAAATCCTCCTTTTCTTGGCTCCTCCTTTATTTGTAGATGGTCCCACCTTCTCCTTCCACTTCTCCTGCGAGCCAATAGTCCGAAGCAAAGCCATCTCAACTAACATCTTATAAGCGGTGCCTACGGGTACTTAGGTCAAAAGTAGCTCCTTAAGTGGGGAATTCAAGCCTTTAACAAACATCATAGCCCTCTTTATGGGTGTATCAAGCAAACTCATCCCAAACTTAGCTAGCATGAACTTACAGATATATTCCTTCAATATGGAGTCTCCCAGCCTAAGCAGTATAAACTTCTCCAACTACAAACTAACTTCTGCTCCAAACATGAATTACGACTCAAAGCGAGTTGTGAAATCCGCCCAAGTGATTCCTTCCTCAGAATTCTCCTCGGCTAATATCATGCACTAATCTAACACTTCTCCCTTAAGATGCCAGGTAGTCGTCCTCCTTTTTATCTGGTCTTCCCATCCAAGCTCCCGAAATATCCACTCACAATCGTTAATCCAAGCCTTTGCCTCCATAAAACCATCAACTCCTGCATACACCTTTCCTCCCATATTTTGAAAGTCCTTGCACATCTAAGGAAAGTCTAAAGGGCGGGGTGCTACTTCAGCGGGCGGAGCAATGGGTGTCGCCGGTGTAGCTTGCCGAGGAATGGGAATTTGCCCATGCCTTAAGTATTGCTTGAACCATTCAGTTGTCCCCCAAATAGTGGGTATCTCTTAGATAGAGGGGTTCCTAGCCTTGAAGGAATGATTTTCAACTATTATCAACTATCTGTAGGTTTAAGCTTTTATTTACAACTTCTTAAGATAGTATTAATTGCTGAAATATAATATTTTCCTACTGTATTCACGTATGTCCCCATACATACATACGTACGTACGTACATAAGTACATACATATACATATATTAGTAGGGTTTTGAAAAATACTTTAAAAATAACAATTATGTCCTCTTACATATACCTATCTCTTTTTGATTGGGTAACCTAAGCTCTGATACAAAATGTAACATCCCGCCTCAAAACAGGCCTAATTTTCTATCCAATAAAAGCCTTTTGAAACTTAGGTCCATTCTAAAGTTGGCCGTCGATTGGAAAATTTTATACAATAAATAATACATAGAGCTATGTATCTATACTTTAGTATTTCATAACAGAAAGAATAAAATATAATACCATAAATAGTACCCATTTTATAAAAATTCAATCTTATAACAAAACATAACATCCTATTATATGAAATACAATATCTCAAAATACAACAAGATCATGTCTGAGATGGGGACATTTCTTTTAGAGAAATGTGCGATCCTTTATTAGAAGAGGAGAGCACTTATGTATTTTATTCTACACTAGAAAAAGGAGTTATCAATATGCCTGTCGGGTAGCAATACCCATCCCATACAATGTTAAAAAAAAAACCCAATCCTAAAGGTCCGTAATAAAATAATATAACGCTATAATCCCCTAAAAAAAGATTAGTAATCATATCTTCAACATAAGCTAAATCCATCCAATCCAACGAGCATATCCAATTCTGCAAAAAAGACTAAACCAAAAAATGTAAGATCGACACACACACACACATATACACACCTCTATGTGTGTGTATGCATGTATTTATATACGTATATATGCATTATATATATGCTAAAAAAAGATATACTAATCTAATAAAAAAGAATAAACAATATTATGATTAAAACTTAGCAAGAAACAATAATGGGTATAAAACATTCCAATTAACTAAAAACAAACAAATTAATGAAAAATCTGATTCAAGAATAATGCCCTAATAATATTGAAGTATCAGATGTGTCATTAGTAAAGTTGTCCAAGGAAGCTAAATTTGGTTCATTACTATTTTTTTTATTATCGATAATAAATATCATAAATTTTAAGATGAATGTTATATACAAAATTGCAAAGTTTTAAAATCTAACCAATTTCACAAATATAGTATAGTGCCAAATTCATTGGCATTCATGTCAATTAAAAAAGTCTTTACAGTGATATTGTTATTTCTATTTTTAAATATTACATTTTTCTTAACTAAATCAATACGAGATTAACTTTCTTAAGATATTCATTGAAATTAATATTATTATCAATATTATAACCATGGCTTGAAATCCAATTAACACAAGACAAAGCAATTATACATAATACATTGTCCATTGAAGTACCGATATTATTGAAAAACCTTGATTCCTTTCATACCATAAATACCAATATATTATAATAAAAATAGTATCAATTACTAGTCTATGATGACCATTATAATGAAACCTAAGCTTATTCCATAATAATTCACAATTAATATAATTATTAGTCATATTAAGATAAAAAAAATGTTAAGACAATTGAAAAGAATCTAACTAGTGATATGATTCTCAAAATATAAATGCACAATATTTTCTATTCCTATTTCACAGAAAAAACATTTATTATCAATAACTATATTTGTGCTTTTTAATAGTGCTATAATATTTAATTTTCCATGTATAATTAACCATATATGTACTTTAGCTTTGGGCATGCTATTACCATTTTAAATATATCTAAATATACTCGATTTTATACCCAAAAAATTAAGAAATTTATAAAAAAGAGTGCATTGTATAAATTTTATTATTATCCTAACAACATATTTCAATGCCATTTTTATTATCAATATTATACAATTCTTATTTAGCACATAGTAAGGAAAACTTCGATAATTTATTTCTAGCTAAAGTACGATTAAAACAAAATTTCTATGGAGAATTTAAATTTGGTCTAAATATTTCTGAAATCAACACATTTTTAAAGTTACAAATTTCATAAAGTTTATTAAATTCTACTTTAAGAGGAATTACCTATATCCAACTTCCATGCCAAAAGGAGGTATTATTCCTCGAATGTACCATATTATTAATTCCTAATTTATAAATATCACATTATTTTATTATTGATTTTCAAAAATGAGAGATTATTTGTACTATCAGTGGAAATATGTTGTATATTATAAGTACCGGTATACTATTGATTTGATATTATTTCTTTCCAAATTAAATTATTATATGTAAATTTTATATTCATTTTTCTAATAAAGAAGTATTTAAATTATGTAAATTTATAATGCTTAACCCTCCCTCTTCTTTAGATTTACATACTATTTTCCAAGCTAAACATTTTGAACAATTGTCAGGATTATTACCACTCCATAAAATATCCCTCCTAATTTTATCTATTTGACAATTACCCATTCTGTAAAGCGAGAAAATGACATCCAGTAAATGGGTAATGTTAACCAAATAGAGTTAACAAGGACTATCCTACCCGCCCTTGATAAAAATATACCTTATCATTTAGTTAATCTTTTATTAATTTTATCTATTATTATTAACCGGTCATTATGTTTGAGTTTTGTTGGCCGTATTAAAATTCCTAAATATTCTATGAGAAAGTTCATAGTCATACAATTTAATTTACATATGACATGATTTTCTATCTTATACACACACACACACACACACACATCATTCAAAACTAACGCCAAACTATTATTAAAGTTAATCTCTATTCTAGAGAGCAATTCAAAATTATATAATATAAACTTAAGTGCTATAATATGTCTATGTGAGTGCGATTTAAAAAGTATGGTATCATCCGCAAATAGTAAAATGAAGATGCCATTATTTGTAATTTCATTTACAACATTATATAAAATCCCTTTACTAGTGGCTATTTTGATAATTCAAGCAAAAAAGTCCACCATTAAATTAAGCAAATGAGGTGATAATGGATCACCTTACCTAAGACCACGTTTCAATCGAATTTTATATTCTAATATACCATTAGCCATAATACTTGAATTTCCAGTTTTGAGTAAAGACATAATCCAGCTCACCCATCTAATACTGAAATTCCTAGCTAATAATAAATCTTGTAGAAAATCCCAATCAATTGAATCAAAGGTTTTGCATAACCAAGTTTTAAAAGTGCACAAGTAATATTATTTTTACAAAAATGATTAATTCTTGAACTACGGCTACCGCATCTATAATGTTTCTATCATTGATAAATGCAGTTTAAGTAATATCAATTAATTCGTTCATTTTAGTGTTTAGCTTATTGGCTAAAACCTTAGAAATGATTTTGAAAGAACAGTTTAATAGTGAAATAGATCTAAAATCTTTTAACTCATTTGCACTCATTTTCTTATGTAATAAGATTACATTAGCAAAGTTAAACCTATCTAATTGTAATAAACCATCATAAGATTCGTTAAAAATATTAATTAAATCATATTTAATACACACCAAAAAAATTCATAAAATAATGTAGGAAATCCATAAGGGCCAGGGAAATTATAATTTGGCATATCTTTTACAGCCCTCGATATTTCCTCTTCCGTAAACGGAAAATCAAGTCCTCCCAAATCAATCCTAGTGTCATCAGGATAAAATTCATCCCAATTAGCTCTAATCCTATATTTTTTAGTTCCAAATATTCCTTTATGATAATAAGTAAATGCTTCACTTGATTCTTTTTGATTAAATATCTCAACATTATTAATTAAAATAGAATTAATGGTGTTGCTACGTTTTCTATCATTTGCTACTTTATGAAAAAAAGTTGTATCCATATCACCATCTTCCATCTATTGAACCCTAGATCTTTATCTCAACATTACTTCTTCTTATATTATTTAATTCATCTTTTAAATTTGAAAGCACGTTTTTTTTTAATATTTAAATTCCCGAGTTCTTCTATTTAATTCAGTTTTAGAATTTCACATAGTAATTTACCCTCTTTAATTCTAATATTACCAAAAATATCTTTATTCCATTTCTTAAGAAAATTTCTTAAATCTGTAATTTTACTTACAAATATTATAGATATATTTCCTAAAAGTTTATAATTATATTTACCGAGAGAAAACCAATTATTTGCTATTAATTCTGAAAAGTTATTTTCTAACAACCATATTTTTTCAAATCTAACTAATTTATTTCTATTGATTATTACAAGATAAAATTATTGGACAATGATCCAACTAAATACTTGAAAGCCCAACCACCTTACAAATAGGATATTTATCTTCCATTTCATCGCTATAAAAAAACCTATCTAAAAGAGTCATCTATGGTCATCTCTTTTATTCGACCAAGTGTAACGTCTATTGTTTAACTATATTTCAATTAAATTACTGTTTGCGCCAAAATTGGTCACAAACACCCAATAGTCGTGAAAGCACCTGTTTACGTACTCAAATCGATAATAATCGACACAGAACTCAGAAACAATCAATATAAAATTCAGCTCTAAGCAGCAACAATCACAATAATTCACAAATCAACAATCACAAACATAGGATTTATAGTGGTTCGGCGTTCGTGCCTACGTCCACTTCGAAGGTTTTCTCTTTATTGCTTTGCTTGATTAGATCGATTACAACGGATTACAATTGATAATAGCTTTGAAATCTGAATACAACAGTGATTCTGATGAATAGAATTAAATCCGGCAGAGTCTTGGTGTTCAATGGCAGAAGTTCCCAGAAGATCCCCTTTTCTGAAGGCTTCAGGGTGCTATTTATATGCGTTGGAGGCCCAGATCTTGCTGAAACTTCGGGAGACCTCTTCTGGCACGTGAGTGGGCCCACGCGACCGACCCCACCAAGTTTCGTCTCGATCTGACATCGGTTCGAAGTCATTTCGAACCCATCAAGGAATGGTCCAATCGAGCTGAAACTTGGCAGGAACAATCTTTACCTTGTATGGAAGCTACTGTGTAAATTTGGTTGCATTTGGATGTGTGGTTGAGGAGATATGATCGGTTCGAAATGGTATTCTTCGGTTAGCTGTGGAGTCCGAAACGATCACTTCGAAACCACGCACTTCGAATCGATCGGCTCACGTGACTTTGCGTTGAGGCAGCGCGCGTTTCTCGAATCGATCCGGATTTATCTCCGAGTGGACCGCTTCGACTCCGTGAATTATGGCGACTTCGTATCGATAGAGTGACACGTTATTCAAACCAGCTGACTCGGTGGATTCGAATAATGGAGTATCCCTGGCTTTGAACCGACCGATTCGAATCGAGGAGTCCCTATGGGTTCGAACTCGATCGATTCGAACAGGGTTGGTTCGAAGTGACATGGACTCAAAGCTAGAGGGTTTTTTATGGACTCGAACATACTGGTGAGGATGGAGAAGGACTTCTACTCGGTGGGTACGAAGGAAGGCTTCGGGATGGGTTCGAACCGGATGGGTTCGAACTAGATGGGTTCGAAACAAGGACATTGGACGGGTTCGAAGGTGATGGTTTCGAAGCACTCCAACGTGATGGGTTCGAACCAGACAATGACTACCTTTCTCAAATTGAATCCATCATTACTTGAACATACGAACTCGGATTGACTTGAAATTTGAAATGACGACTCCTACGACCTTTCTTGTCATGCCCTATCAATTGTGGCCCGTTCTGGACTCTGACAAAATTCATCGATATCCATAGCAAAGTGAAGTATAACCAATCTCTGAGACGAACTGTCTTTTGTTTTCGACCAATCTTTTGGTATCACGGCTTTGCCAAAAAGTGGGATAACAATTACTATTAATAATAAATTGGTCAAATTCTTCCATGGTAAAGAAATCTGATTCTCTATGAATTAGTTTACCTAGATATCTAGTGACATTGAAATCCTCTTCCATCATCTAAGGACCTAGAGCGAGTGATTTATAGTCCAAACACTCACTCCAAAGAACCCTAAGATCTAATTTAGATTTCAGTCCATAAACACGGGTAACATTTGAAAATGAGCCATCATCAAGATTAGAAAAAAATTAAATGCAATGAGTGAGTTTTAATAATAGATTCCAAAAATCTACCACAATTTTCTTTCTAACCAACCATTAATCCTTCAGAGCTACCCAGGTCGGAGGGTGGACCCAATGACTAATATGCAGACATCTAAAAACCTAAAAGTCTATAGTCAAGGTGTTCTATTTTTGTTTCTTGTAATAGCACAATGAGAATATCATTATTTTTAAAAAATGATTTAATTTTACTACATTTTCATATATTGTATAAGCCTCTAAATACTGCATATCACTAGTGGATAAACTACTAAAAGAACATGGATTGTATGTACTACCCAAAAGAAAATCCATACCTAAGCTAGAGTTATTAAAAGCCATAACCGCTCTACGAAGAACGCTCCTCTTCACCAATCTAGATGCACTAGAACTAGATCCAATCTCTCTATGGGCTGTGAAATCGGTGCCACTACACACTGTAGAGCCAACATCTAGCCTGCTCACATCACTAATTCTTCTATATTGGATTAAATCTATTCCTTTGTGCACTTTGTGCTAGAAACAAATCTACATGCTAATTGAATATTTAATTCTTTAAAATGCAGTGTCATGTCAACCACATCCTTAATATCACTTGCCTGAGGCACTAACTTTTCATTTTTTAATCTACTTGAACTATTATTTTTTACGACAAGCACCATTGTCTAAGTGGTTAATTGAATCGGCTTTGGTGCAAGAGGTCACAAGTTCGAAACTTGCTTTCGAACGTTTATTGACATGGGATATGTTGTCCCAATGATTTGTTGTATATAAAGTACCATTTTTCAAAAAAAAAAACTATTATCTTTTACATAGCGTGTTGTGTATGCTCTCTTATCTACAAGTACCTCTCCAACATTAACATCCATACTTTCAAACTTTGTGCATATATTATTATACAAAAAACCCTTATTATCTTCGAAATTTTATGAATCAGCATCCCTTTCTTTAGTATTATATCCATCATCATTCATCATATGTCCTAAGACTCTAGTTTCCTCACCATCAAACTTATTATTTTGTACAAACCGCACTATGATGTTTTCCAGATTTTCAACCAAATCATTATTTTATACTCCTCTAGATTACTATTCCATAACACTTCCTCTTCATCACACAACATACAAGACATCATATCACAATTATCCTCTGAACAATCCCTAGATCCATAACCACATCCCTTGTTGTATATTGTTAAAACATTTTGCACCCTATGCCATGAATTACTGTCAAATTCCAACCTAACATATTCCTCAATAGCCTCGCTAGCACTATTAGCTTTAACTGCTTTGCAAAAAACCTCATGGGTACTGCATTTGTTAGCATGTTCAATGAAAAGTTCTGAAGCTCCAAAACACTGTTGAGCATGTGATACTCTACATGTATTGCTATGTGCAATTGTGCACATAAATGTACAGTGGTGCCCTCTTGCATTATTTTCAGGTATTGGAACAACACATTCTACCAAACAACCTTTCATATTAACCTCTTCTTCCTCATCATACTTCATGCCTATATTCTCAAATTTCTTATCATAAATGTAGTATTGGTGGCTCTATGATATAAAAAACAAATTAAAAATAAATCAGTAAAAACTCCTCATCCATGAAACAGAAACTAAACCCACCATTTTGTAAATCTCTACATTTCCTCTCACTATGAATAGGCTTGCATAATGATCTAGAATTTGTACTAGTCGCATCAACATGCTTTAAACCATACTGATCCTTATTCACATCAAATAATTCACCCTCTTCAAGTGCATTCATGATCAATTCAACCACTTCATTATCATTAGCCATACCTTTTCCATCTGAAACTAACTCATCAATACAACAAAAAGCTTCGCTGTTATCATCTGAAAAACAGTCATCCGTACCACTTAAAACTTCAAAAATGTTTTAAACATCTATCATAAAGCAACAGTTTTTGATTTTTTTGGCTTGGTGTTTAGCGTCAATGATATAATCTTCCTTAATATCACTAACTCCTATATAATCAGGTATTAGAGCGGTACAATTTCTGCCACCATCTAATATTTTATCTGTGTTATATTTATGTAACTTGTTCTTGGATTCCATTATCATCACAACAGGATCAAGAATAAAAGAATCTGGATACATTTCCTCCATAGAGTCTTTCTTTATTATAACAGCTAAAAGATCGTCATCTATTCCTCTTGAACTAATTTTCCATGCCCAGAATTCAAATATACATTAATCATTTCCTTCCCATTGTCTTTACCAATAGTAGAACCCTCAACATAATTTTCAAATTTTTAGTTGAAATTCCTACCAATATTAACTGAATTAATTGAATCAAAATGTAGAAACATTTCTTCTAGTAATTCAATTCCTTCATTTCTTTTTATCCATTAGTGATTAAGATAAGCTTCATACTTTTCAATACGAAGAAAAAACCATGATTTGTGATTGAGTGATTCATGGATGTTTTTTTCTTACTCTTAGGTTCATCAAGCGACAATTCCTTCTATGACCCAAAATTCCGCATTTGAAACACCGTATTGCCTCATGGCAATCTTTGGCGAAGTGTTCAGCATCTCCGCTTCTGAAACAAAAGAAACCCCCTTTTGACGATCAATCCAATTTCTGGTAGGTGGTTTTTGATTGCGAAATTGAAGAGAAGGCCTCTGATTATCTTTAACCACTAATCGTCATGAGTACATAGAAATTGCCATAAGTCCTCGCCTTCGCCTTCATCCTCTAAATCATATCATCTCACCTAACCTGTGTCTTATAATAAGGAGGTGGGTGAAACCAACAGAGTCCGGTGAATGAAAATTTCAAATTTCACCATATTAGTAATGGGGAGTATTATTTAGCTATGTAATGTGTTGCATTCTAACTATATTCTGGCAAGAATACTTACTATTATAAGCACGAAGGCCTTTTCAATCTAATACTATAACTTACACTCCATCAATCCAACTCCATAACTTACCATCAACTGTAGATGAAAAGGCCTTTATGGTACTACAGAACTTCGTTAATCATGTCCTAACAATGTGAGAGAAAGTACCTTAGCCACTTGATACTTTTTCAATGGAAATTTTGTAGAATCTGACCATTTAATACCTATATTTTAGGCAAGTCTCCACCATGTAATACCTTACCCATGGCAGACCCCTCTCAAGTACTCTTTAGCTAACATTGCACAAAATCTCATCAGGCCAATTAATACTTCTTTATTGGAGAGATGGATCCTACAACAGCCACTTAATAACTAGACCCCAAAGCGGACCCTTCTCAAGATTTACCACTACCATGCCTAAACAATAACCCCGACCATTTAATACTTCTTAAGTAGGAACAAGAAAGGAGGTGGACCCTACAACAGCCACTTAATACCCCCAACCTCGAAGCAGATCCTACGTATTATAACCTGTAAACCAAACCGTGACGTCTCATATTAGTACTACTATTCGTAGGTGCTGGTGGCCAGATTAGCTGGCCAGACTTACCCTACAGAATTGGAACTAACCTCGCGTCCCCGATGGGTACTTAATATAGTTGATATCTTACATCAATTTCAAAGTCGCACTGCTGGTATTTAGATTAGCTGGACAGACTTCTGTGTGCTTTTAACCGACCTCGCAAATCCCTATAACTTAGTCATAATTTCCACTCTCCTAACATACTACTATATTTATCTTACTGCATTTCCCAATTAGAGCTATATATAGAAAACTCTTTATTTCACACTTAACTTCCTTCCTAAGGGGGTTTAATACTAATTACTAACCTATTTATACTACGCTATTAACACATACGTTGTTTATATGCTTATACGCACATACTCACACACATACTAGATATTCCTAAGCATGCGAAGATTTCGTGTCCTATACTAATCTTTTTAATGTAAAAACTTTCAAATTATATACACAAGTCCAACTTCAAAAATAACTTACAAAATAGCTAATATCCTTAGCCAAACCAATAAACTTGCATAAAATAAAATAGAATCTTATGTCAAACTTGTTCTATATTAAAATAGTAGAGTTAATGCTTTTATTTTAAGGAATAACATTACAATTTAATTTTTTTATATTGTATTCATTTTTTATATAAACAAATCGAAAGTGAATAGAATTCATATTCAAATCGTGGAAATTGTCAGTGCAAACTATTTTTTTTGAACTGGATTGTCAGTGCAAACTACGAATAAGAGAATTCGTACCTTACACACCATTTTTAACTAAATTTCCTTTTTAAATCCTTGAACACATCAACAAAGAAGAATTGAAAGTGGAATGAAATATAAAATACCCAAATTAAAATATCCAGACAAACTCTACTATTTTAATATAAAAAATTGAGATTCCAATAAAAATTAACATTTCGCTTAGAGGAATTTTGGAGCTTTAATTTTTATTTAATGTTGTCATGAACGAAATTCCCCAAGGCATAAAATAAATCCAAATTCAACCATACAAATACTAAAATGAGAAAAACTTAAGATTTCCACTCATAGATGATACCCAGCTTTCTCTTGGATTTGATTACACTTATTTCTAATCATTTCTCAGGCTTTTTCCTTTTTGAAATATACAAAAATTAGATTGTATGTGGATTAGATTTAGAATTTCAGGGATTGAAGAAGGATAGAATAAGAAATTGAACATCAAATACCTAGAATCTCTTACTTGAAAATCCTAAAAAATTCTGAATCGTATATAAGAAACTGACAGAGCTCCGCTTGCATTCCCAAATAATTTATCAATAAAAGCGAGGGGACCAACTTCTTATTTATAGTGGTTAGAAAGCAGCAGAACCGTGTTTAACAACGGAAATTCTATCGAATTAGAAAACCGTCGATTTTTTTTTAATAAAATTACCGCAAGGGCACAGCTTACTATCGTAGTACGTGGTGAATACAGGTCGATCCGCAGGGAATTGTTAGATTTTAAATTTCTATTCAATCAAATTAAACTAAAGTTGATAATGGTTAGCTAAAAATGAGAAAAACAAGCAAACGAAAATTGATAAAAAATATAAGAGTTTGAGGACAACTTAGAGATAAATTCACTCTCTAGATCATATAAATCAACAAAATGAAGTTATGATCTTTCTTTTCTTGTCGTTAGTGTAATTAGTTGATGTGCTTATCATAAGTATGGTATATTTATGTTATTACTTAGCCCAATATAAACGATCAAACTATAACACAACCACTAATATACGTTTAACTCTCATGAAATATGACAACAAAGTTAAAATAAAAATTTATTTTAAGCATAGCCTATTAACTATTATTTAGAAATATAGGCTATCAAATTTCAATTTCAACATTCACTTCTTTGTCATAATCATATTTAGATGAAGAGGCAATTTGTGTTATGTTTGTTTAAGCATAGCTTATTTGTTATGAACAACAAAGACTATCAAATTCAAAGCTAAAAAACATCAATAAACCACTTCAAGTATTTCCATTAAAGCACAAAAGGAGAGTATAAACACTAAAATGTTGCATCTACATACTAGAAAGCTTTATTACCCCTAAATTGTAGAGATTAAACTCTCATATTTGTTATCAAATCAAAAAATGTAGAAAGCAACATGAAATTAACAAGAGGAAAAAGAGAGAAAATGAAAGAAAAAAACTATTCTACTTGCATGAAAAATAAATCTACACTACTAACATGAAAGTAAATAAAGAAAAGAAGCATGTAAAAGAAAGAGAGCACTAATTAACATTGCATAAAAAAATTGAACTCTAATTAACATTGCATAAAAAATGGAAGTTACATGAAAATAAAAATGGCTAAATAGCCATGGAAAAGAGAAGAGGGCTTTCTTTTATTTGATCTAAAACTAACTAAGAGGAAGAGAAGATGTTACATGAACATAATGGATTATTTATACAAGCATGAAACTCTAATCTATAATTTGGGGAATGCCCAAACTACCCTTGAGAAAGTGTGGAGGCCAATTAATCATTAGCTTATACTAATCATCATTTAACTGTGCATGAAGCCATTAATTCCATAAGCATATGCATTAGCCTCTAATTTGTACATTAAGGTAAGTGGGTAGGTGGGGTCCTCCATGTTCTTCACTTTGAATTATTTCCATCTTCATTCCTTTGTATTCATTTTGTATATGCATGTGTCTTCATGAAACCGCTCCTATTTGAGATCAAATTCCTACACAAATTTATATAAATTTTCAATTAATTTTTCTCAAAAAAATATACGCACACAAATGACCGTTTTGACCCTATATGAAGATGGATATGTGACAATTTAGAATTAATATGGATTTTGGTTAAAACAAGTTAAAATACCAATATGATCATTTATTTAATTTAAATAGATTAAATATGATGGTAAAAATATGCACATTTACGTGCACATCAAATATCCCCACACTTATTTTTTTATTCTTCCTCGAATAAAGAAAAACTAAGATAAATCCGTTTTCATTGGGAACACGATTGCATTGAGCATATGCAATAAGCCGTTAAACCTCTGCGCGTCCCCAGTAGGACGAGTGTTGTCTCATGATTTCACTGGGTACTACCCACAAAATCCAAATGCAGGATGAATATTTACAAAATGCAAGATTTATTTATAAAGAGATGAATGCGAGTTTTTGAAAATATTTATAATGAAGGATTCACTATTAAATCAACAGAAATAAGTTAAATATAGGTCTCAGTCATTATCTTGAAAATTTAAGTCATTTACTCGTCAAAATTTCCAACAAAAAATAAGTTATCATAACAAATAGACTATAGTTTAACTTGTTGTTTCGGTTGATAGCAAAGTGTAATTATAAAATGGATCCTTAGTTGATTATCAAAGTTTATCAAAGTGATATATTTATTTCTTTTCAACAACAAGTCAAATCAAATAAGTTAAAAATAGCGCTATGATTTCAATTGCTTACTCTCTCTTGTATTTATAATTTTTTTATTGATATTTACAATATTTATATATGCCTGACTCATATAAACTGAGGCTAGATATATTACCTATGCACAGCCTTGCGGACTTATGTAAGGGGAATACAGAGCGTGGCGAGTGAACACACGAGTGTGAACACCTATTGACTGTAGGCGTTATTAAAAATAATTTATATACTTTCAGCCTTACGTGAGAAAAGTATAGAGCATGATGAGTGTACACACAAGTATGTACACCTGTCCTTAGGTGTTAGTAGAAAATATTTACATATGAACAAATGTTTTGTTTTGTTTAATATGTTTTTTTTTCAAATTTTTTTTTGAAAGAGAGAGTTTTGCAAAATAATCTTAGCATCACTTAACTTAGAAGACGAAAAAATGTTATATCATTTACTTTAAATCAACCACTTTTTAAAACAAATATTTTCAACTAGGATGTATTTCATAATTAACACGTATGAATCTTCCTATATACTAGTTAAACCATTGTTGTTTGTAATCAAACTTCATTTTTATTTTTGTTAAGACGAATAATTTTCAGATTTTCAATTTAATAAACCAAAACCATATATTTATCCTATAGCGTTTCTTTAAAAATAAATCAAAATGCTTAAAAAAATTGTCTTTTAAAATTTTGATTTTTTTTGGGTTTTGAAAGAAAAAAATGAAAAATTAATCATGAAAAATTCAAAAGAAGATGAGTCTCCCCCACACTTGATTTTGACTGTGTCCCCACAGTCAAACCAAGTGAAAGTAACATTTATTATTATTTACATGAAAATGAAATGTATCTACACGGCATCGGAAAGTAAATGTTAAAAAGTAAATGAAATGGTCTTCCAAAAACCAATTCATTTATCTCGCTAAGTGTGCGAGAGACAGCTTAAGTGTAAAAAACCAAATCGTAAAAGATATCAGAATTGAATATTGATTTGGAAAAACGAATTTCGTTTTATTGAAAATCGTACGAGTTGATTTATTTTCGATGATTTTTGGGGTAGATATAACGATTGACTGAAATTCAAGTTTATTTTCACCAAATTGAAATTCAAGTTTGTCATAGAAAAATTCTTCAAAATTATTGATTTCAAAATCAAAGTGGTGATTTAAATCTTCCCTGTCGGAATTTAACAACTTGTCATCCAAAAGTCCAAAAAATTCATGTTCATTAAATTCGTCATCCTTTGTTGGATTATCAACAACTTCATTTCGTATCTCAAGTTCAAAATCCAAAGTTGTTGTATTCAAATTTTCAAAATCGAGAAAAGGAAGATCGAATCTTAAATCAAGTTTCTTATCCTCAAAAGAATTGAAATCCAACTCAATCACCGTGTTTTCAACAACTTCATTAAGATCATCATTTTCAGTTGCAAAAGTTGTTGTTTGAATATCGTCGATTTGGGTAAAAGATGGATGATCATTTGACTCGTCACGTGTTGGGATTTGGTTTTGTTTCTCACATTGTTTCATATTTGTTCAAACAATGAATCTGTGTGATCATCGTAAATTTCGTTCAGTTGTTCAACAAAATCCAACATGTAACTATTGACTAGAGAATTTTCGATTTGGATTTGTTGAGAACAAAAATTTTCAATCGTAACGTGGTTAAGATTATTCTCATTGCCAAATTCGTTTGAAAGTTGTTTCCATTTTCATTTTGAGTTTGAAATTCATTTCGAAGTTCGAAATTGAATTGGCATGAGTTATAATCAAAATCGTTTGAATTTTGAATTGAATTCAAATTTTGAAATCCTTGACTTGAGTTATTACACAAATCATTTATACTTTGATTTTGTTGTGTAGAGAATTCAAGTAAAGATGAATGCTATTTTCAAGAGTTGAGGGTTGTTCATCATTTTGAAATTTTTGTGGTTCGAAATTCGAATTGTTTATACAAAAGTTGTCGTTAAAATATCCATACAATTGGAGTGAAATTATATGGATTATATTGATTTTCACAACTATTGTAAAATTCATGTAAATGGGGAAACTCGAACATTTTCAAGAACGTTTTTTGTTGTTTTTTTATAGAAAGAAAAATATTTACAAATGAAATTTATTAAGGGAAATTGCCTTTTGTTTTGTTTTTTGGTTTTTAAATTTTTTCCTTCGTTTTTGAAAAGGTTTTATAATTTTTTTTTTGGATTTTTGAAATTTCAAAGAAAAAGGATTTAAAAATATCAAAGGAAAAGGAATATTTACAATTTTTTTAGTTTTGGATTTTGAATTTTTTTTTTAAATATGAAAGAACTAATGCAACTAAATAAATGCAAGGGTTTTAATTACAAATGATTTATCCTAAGTTAACCCAAAGTTATATAATCACGCTCTGTCTTAAATCAACAGGATATTTCTCAGTCAGGTAATGGGCATGAGTTATCGGTGCACCATGAATCACCGTAGCAATGCAGTCGAAGGTTTAAGTACCTTCAAAGGAACAACCACTGTAATATTTACAAATCACCGTAATATTTATAAATAGTTATTACTCTGTCATAGCCTAGACACCAAGAAATTAAATTGTTCAAAGAAGACAAATTGTCAATATACAATTAACTGTTATCGATGTCTAACCCTTATTATTAGCAGATTCTAGGATGAAAGGCAAAATAGAAATTAAACGTATATTAACATTGCAACTACGAATGGATTTTTGTTTTGAATTTTTTTAAATGCAAGCAACCAATAATGCAAGACAAACAAAAAGAAAATTATAAATAAGCAAGCAGTTATTTTTTTGGCAAGCCAGGCAAAGCAAGCAACTCATTCTTTATTGTCTGCTTTGGCAACCTGAAAATAAAATAAGATATATACAATTTTTTTTTTTTAAATATATAAGGGTGGCACTAAAAACAAATTAAAACTAAACAAACCAAAACAAATTCAAGTATTTTTTTTTAAAAAAAAAGCATAAAACAAACTAAAACCAAATTAAACGCAATAAAGTAAGCAAAACCCTTTTTTTAAGAGACAAACAAAAGAGAATGTTTTTTTAATTTTCAACTAAAGAAAGAAAACAGCCGAACTAAAAAAAAGGAGGCCCAAAAGCCCACAATGCAAGCAGCCAAGCCCAGTGCAACTTCAACCACCTCACATTGACAAATTCATACTCAAAAAAGAAGTAGAGAAAAAAAACGAAATAAAGAATAAAAAGGGAAAACGCGATATCAAATCGCGATTTGGGTTGGAGTCAGTTTGAAGTCGATTTCAAATGCGGTTGTACTTTGCTCGATTTGGATCGGAATTTATGATTTGGTAAGCGTGAATGCTGATGGTTATTTGAAGTGGGTTCGACAATTGGAGTGGCGATGTTGGGCGTTCGCGGCTGCTGGAGATAAGGTGATTGATGAAGAGCTCACTGCCGCGATTTTGGGATTTTGGGTTTCGAATGGTGGTTCGTCGACTTTCTCTTAGTATTGGCTTTGGTTGCTGACTTGTTCGAAGTGATTGGCGTGAGTTGTTGCTGGCCTTTGGGTTCGAATTGGGGAGGTTTGGCTTTTGAAATCGATTCGGTGAAGCGGTTGAGGTTGTAGGGAGGTGAATAGAAGGTTTGCAGCAATTGTTGAGGTGGAGCCGACTGTGCTCGTAGTTGGATGAAGACTGAATTTTGTTGTGGAAGGTCGAGTAGCTGTTTGTTTGAAGTTTTCTGGCAGTAAGGTTAGGCCGTGCAGCAGTCTGGATGGTAAATTGTAATGTTGTGCTGGCACTGTGATGATGTAATGTGGATAGTAGGATGTGAGGAGATAGGGCAGAGGCAAGGGGTGTAGTAGTTTGCAGCAAAGGTGGGTTGGTTGAAGTTGGTCAGTGACAGGTTGGGTGGTTTGAAGGTTTGAAGTGGGAAGCACTGTTGGATACAGGGTTGAGTTGAATGAAGGTGGATGAAGATGAATTTGTTTGTAGCAGTTAGGGTTATGTAGTTGAACAGGGGAACTGAAGTGTTTGGTCACAGCTTGTTTGTGATGGAGGGGTATGTTAACAGTTGGAGGCTGTCATAGTGCTTGTATGAAAATGTGGGTACCGACAATGAATGTGGTTGAAGTAAGGAGTATATTTGCAAGTGATGGCAAGTTAATGTTTGATGCTTGGAGGGCTAATTGACACTTGCAGTGATGTTCAGGAGTACAGTCTGTTGTTTGAGCTGTTTGTGAAAATGGTAGTTATGGTAGTCTTGTTGATGTTCTGGAGGAAGCTGTGCTGTGGTAAGTTTTCTGGTCTAATGTTTGGATAAAAATGCAAGTGGAATAAAAAAAAAAAAAAAATCTTTGGAAATTGTGAATGCTTTTTTTTTAAATAGTGTAAATGCAAGTGGAAAAGAAACTAGCAAACTACAAACAACAAAAATCAAAATGCAATCACAAACACACAATTTTTTTTTAAATGTACAAACACACAAAACAAACACATGAAAATCAAACAAAAATAATTCGAAGGATATAAAATAAAAATAAAAATCAATTCCCCGACAACGGCGTCAAAAACTTGTTTAACGACGGAAATGCTATCGAATTAGAAAACCGTCGAAAAATTTATAATAAAATTACCTCGAGCGCACGGCGTACTATCGTAGTACGTGACGAATACAGGTCGATCCGCAGAGAATTGTTAGATTTTAAATTTTTATTCAATCAAATTAAAGCAAAGTTGACAGTGCTTAGCTAAAAAATGAAAAAAACAAGCAAAAAATTTTTGATAAAAATATGAGAGTTTGAAGACAATTTAGAGATAAATCCACTCTCTAGATCACATAAATCAACAAAATTAAGTTATGATCTCTCTTTTCTTGTCATTAGAGTAATTAGTTGATGTGCTTATCATAAGTATGATATATTTGTGCTATTAATTAGCCCAATATAAACCATCAAACTATAACACAGCCATTAATACACATTTAACTCTCATGAAAAATGACAACAAAGTTAAAATAAAAATCAATTTTAAGCATAGCCTATTAACTATTATTTAGAAATACAGGCTATCAAATTTCAATTTCAACATTTACTTCTTTGCCATAATCATGTTTAGATGAAGAGAATTTGTATTATGTTTTTTTTAAGCAGAACCTATTTGTTATGAACAGCATAGACTATTAAATTCAAAGCTAAACAGCATTATTAAACCACTTCAAGTAAAAGCATAAAAAGATAGTATAAACATCAAAATGATGCATTTACATACTAGAGAGCTTCATTATCCCTAAATTGTAGGGATTAGGCTCTCATATTTGTTATCAAATCAACAAATGTAGAAAGCAACATGAAACTAACAAGAGGAAAAAGAGAGAAAAATGAAAGAAAAAAACTATTCTACTTGCATGAAAAATAAATCTACACCGCTAATATGAAAGTAAATAAACAAAAGAAGCATGTAAAAGAAAAATAGCACTGATTAACATTGCATAAAAAATGGAACTCTAATTAACATTGCACAAAAAAATGGAAGTTACATAAATAAAAATGGCTAAGTAGCTATGGAAAAGAAAAGAGAGCTTTCTTTTATTTGATCTAAAACTAACTAAGGGGAAGAGAAGATGTAATATGAACATAATGGGTTATTTATACAAGCATGAAACGCTAGTCCATAATTTGGGGAATGCCCAAACTACCCTTGAAAAAGTGTGAAGGCAAAGTAATCATTAATTTCCACTAATCATCATTTAAGTGTACATGAAGTCATTAATTTCATAAGCATGTGTATTAGCCTCTAACTTGTACATTAAGGTAGATGGGTCGGTGGGGTCCTTCATGTTCTTCACTTTGAATTATTTTCATCTTCATTCCTTTGTATTCATTTTGTGCATGCATGTGTCTTCAAGAACCCGCTCCTATTTGAGATCAAATTCCTACACAAATATATATAAATTTTCAGTTAATTTTTCTCAACGAAATATACACACACAAATTACCGTTTTGCCCCTATATGAAGATGGATATGTAACAATTTGAAATTAATATGGATTTTGGTTAAAATAAGTTCAAATATCCAATATGATCATTTATTTAATTTGAATATATTAAATATGGTGGTAAAAATATGCACATTTACGTGCACATCAAACCGTCAAATTTAAGTCATTTTGAAATAATAAAATCCAGGCCGTTTTCTCCCCACAAAAACCTAGCCGCCCCTACATTCATCAATCAACCACACTTCCTCAAACGGTCAACCACTAGCGATCGACCAACCCAAGAAAGGCGGTCGATTGGTAGCATATATTTGGAAAGTTTTTATTTTTTATCGTTGCTATTTATTTATTCCTTATTTATTTCTATATTGTTAATGTTTACATAACCCCCAAGCTTCTAATTAACGTTAACATATTTATTAGTATTTTAAATTTCAAACGTTAGCAATAATTTAAAATTTGAATATGAATCCCATTTGAATTATTTGAAATTCGAAAACTTCAAACATCAATAATTTTTCCGTTTGAACTCCGGTTACAAAATTTTATACATAAAAGAAATGCAATAGTGTAATTTCTGTGGTCAAGTTCTTACATTTACAAAATTTTCATTTTTAGTCTTATAATTAATTAATTAATTAATTTTGCAGTCCAAATTTCTAAGTTCTTTAGCATAACACAATTATTTCATTGATAGGCCAGACAGAATAATGTATATATCTTTCTTTCATTTTGGTTTTCTCATTTATTGATCATCCATGTGATGATCTTATATATGTATGTATTGTTAACCATCAAATATATATAGAATTTTTGAATATTATATTAATTTAGTTATGAGTGCTCTCAGAGGATCAATCTATCATTAAAAAAGACTGTTTTTAATTTTTACGAGATATTACAGTTTGAAAGATGTAAGTTTTATATTTTAGTCCCTAAAAATATATTAATTACGAACTAAACCCTGAAACTTCTAACCTCTGTATCTTTCCCATGCAAACTCTATTCGTGCACGGTTTCTTCAGCTGGGCTCTTGACCAAATTCCGAAAGTTTAGACTGATGAAAATATCACATTGGTATGGTTTATTTATTTAGTTTATTGAATTTTAAAATATTAAATGCATATCTATCGATGTAACGTTATAAATATTGATATGTGTTATAATATATTGAGAATTTTTTGGATATTGTGGATAATTTGGGCATGTTGTGCCTTGGATTAATTGTCTTTATTGGGTGTAGTAAAGTAAGGATTAATTGTCTTTTATTGGGTAGTAAAGTAAGGATTAATTGTCTTTTATTGGGTGTAGTAAAGTAATGCAACACATTGGTATTATTGGATTTTAATTGTAATCAACTGTGTAGGTAACTAAAATAAAATAGGTAAAATTTTGTACTAAAGAGAAAACTGGATAAATAAATAATAAACGAGATTATTTATAATTTTTGGATGATGTTTGTAAATGACAATGGTTTAATGAATTAAATGAGATTAGTGGGATAAATTTAATAAATTTAATATTTAAGAATTTTTGCAGAAATTCATAAATAATAATGAATAATGTACTTTAAACTAAATCGAAAAGTTTATAATAATAAAAGAAAATTTTATAATAATAATATAATTTTTGTGAAACTTATGTTGTGAGGCGATAGTAGTAGTAAACTGGGTTTGGAATATATTAAAGAGACTTAATATTTATAATTATTTTGATGTAAAATAACAATACTATCGCTTTGAAGAGTAATTTGATGAGATTAATATTTTGATGGAAAATACAATGTTCTAGGAAATTTGAAGTAATGAGATTACAATAAAATATTTTAAAATATATTATCATTTTGAAAGAATTATTATTGTTTTTAGGGTTAAAAATGTGCTTTTATAATAAACAATAATAAAACGATTTTATACTTAAGTGAAAACGATTGTCATAAAACTCAAGTTTTGAATGGATGTAATATGTGATTAATAGTTGATTTTTTATCACATATGTTGTTTTATGATGATGATATCTGAAAGAGGGGGCTATGCGGTAGGATCGTGTAATATGGAATAATGAAATAGTCTAGGTAGATAAAGTAGGTAAATGCAAGGAGACACCAGGATTTTATACTGGTTCGGACCTCTCGTCCTACGTTCAGTCCCTAAGCTTCTCTTAGGAATTTCACTAACTAACACCCTCACTTCACCCGGAGGAATAGGTTTACAACTTACCCGAACAACCGAACGGGATTTCTTGCCTCAACTACCGAAGAGGACTTCAACTCAATTGCTAAAATACAATGTTCGACTTGTTGTGTTCTTGTCAACACTAATGAGTCTAATGTAGTACAATATTCCTATAATCTTATCCTCGAGAATATGCAATGTGTTTGTGAAGATTTAGGAAATGTGAATTGCTATGAATCAAAAGAATGTTATAAACAAAAACAGTGATTCAAGCAATAGATTGGTGATTGCTTTGAGAATATCTAGAGAATATGAACAAGAGAATAGTAAGATTTAAAGCAAGAGAATTCGGTTAATTAAATGATGTTAGAATCATGAATTTATACTTGTAGAAGAGATGCATATGTTGTCAAAGATTGCAAACAAGAGATGCTTCCATTTCCATTAATGAATGGTTGCAACTCTTGGGAAGAAGAAGGTGTCTTTTCAGAGAAAATTCGCAGGTTTAAATTCAGTTGACTGAGCAGGAGATTCAGTCGACTGAAAACATGAAGAAAAATTTTCGGGACCAAATTCAGTCGACTGTGCAGGAAATTCAGTTGACTGAAACTGTGCATGTATGTTGAACTGCACAGATTCAGTCGACTGACTCAGGTTATTCAGTCGACTGAATTCTATTGTTAAACAAAAACAATAGTAGTTTATTTGGTTAGAGTACATGCCTTCTAAACTAGTGACCCGGGTTCAAGCCCCGCTCTATGCATTTTTTGAAAACTTGATTTTGATTAAAATATGCATGCAAGTTTATTTGAATGTGAATGATGATTCTTGAGGAAAGATTTTAACAAAGCATTTACTAGACTCTATATACATATTTGATGACTATTGTTAAAATATATAACTATATGAACCATACTTTGAGTCGTTGAGTCAGGATGATGTCGTAGTCGTAGATTCGTGAATTTTTTTTTTGAAACTGGGTACTTATATTTACAAAGTAGGCAGCACACAAGTCTGCAAGAATCATCATGGCGCACAGTTTAATATGTCAGAGGCAGGGATCGAACTGCCGACCTTGTCGTCAACAGCCTGGCGTTTTACCACTGCACCAAGGCCTCGGACGGATTCGTGAATTTTTGTCAGCAATCAAAACCTATGATCCAACAATATCGTATTATGAATGCGCGTGAGACATTTTACCATTATTGCTACGAGATGAAGAGTAGTTAACTATGGTTATATGATGATCGAGGTTGTGGTACCAATGTTGTTTGGATCAGTACACATTTGATGATTGATGTTTTGTCACTGTTATGGGTGATTAGTATTCATTTGATATTTATACTTACATTGATGAAGCATTACTAGAATGAGTGGTTAGCAGAAATGTAAGTATATTAGTGTTGTTATTCTCTTATTTAATGATTGAGTGCTGTCAAATGTATGTGACGTTTGATGACTGTGCGCTATTTTTGTTGAAATGGATGAGCAGTAATACAATTTTCTGATTCTACTGTTTGCATTGGTTGCGATCGTCGCAATGGTTGAATTAGGTGCATTAATTGCATGGATGCTATGGTTGCATGGATGTTATGGTTCCAATGTACTATCGAGTATTTGGATGTAGGAGAATAACAGAAAATAGAACTACACGGACTTGATACCCAAAAGGTGTTTGTAGACTGTTTTTTCTATGCGAAAGCCACCGGATCCATTATGGGCCGACGTGTACAGAAATTGACGTAGTTCAAAACATAGTTGAAATTACACACACACATACATGTGTGAAGTTGCAGGTAGGAGCAGAAGAGGAAGAAGAAATGTGGATTGCTAGGTTATATTATGAATATCTGATTTGGTATAGTTTTTTGTACCATGCTTATATCATTTATGAATTAACGATAATTGATGTACTGAAATGTAAATTGATGTGATAATGTTGTTAAATAATTGTATTATTGAAATAATGTTCATTTCTATTGATGTTTGATTTCAACGTGAGGATGTTTTAAATTTTTTAATTTTATCCACACACAGTCAACTGTTTTTAATTCTTAAAATTAACTGTAATTTTATTTTGACGTCGTTTATATTTGATTTTAGATCTTTAAAAGAGTGGATCGTTACAGGAATTGAATGGTGGAAAGAAAATTGAAAGGAGAAGAAGATGCCGACTATGGAAGAATGTGAAATAACTTGCATCATTTTATCTAGCATTAATAATGTAAGATAAACAAACAGTTTAAATTTTTCGGGTGTGATCGGGATTATAAATGTCGTATAAATCAACATTTTTGTTTCTCATTGTGTTGCACTAAGGACCAATCGGTCAAAATTGCAAAGGCAGCAGAGGTTCACTCTCCCTACCGACTCTTCAGCTTTGAGCATGAATTTAATTACATTTAAGAAAAATAAATACTGCCAATCAAAAGTAGTTGAGTGGTCAACGTAAGTGAGTTAAGTCATGCAATATAAATTTGTTTAATCTCGCAAAAGAAGTTAAAACAAAAATAAAAACCTGATTTCAGCCAAGTTACCATTCAGAAGAGAAGTAGGCAAAATATCGTTTTCAATCACAAAAATATTATACTTCAAAATAACCGATATATCATTGGTTTAGTAAAATAATACTTCTCATTCATCAAAATTTGACCTCAATAGAATAACACCAAACAAATTATTTATGTGAGGTGGGTCACGTCGATGCAGCAGACCAAAATCAACAAAGCTGAATTTATCTTGCTGTCAAGTCGTCGTCTTCTGCTTATTATATACCTCTCCATTCTACTCAAGCAGCCACTACAAGCAGCATCGCAAAAGAACATTTTGCTACTTCTACTTAGTATAATGGAGGTCGAATCCTATAAATCGTCATACAGTCATGTTGATATCGGTCCTCATGGTTCCAAAAATCTTGGAATGGAACCTTCCCAGATTCTGTCGGAATCCGTGCAGGCGGCGACTAGGGTTCAGAAAATGTACAGGAGTTACAGGACCAGGCGCAGATTAGCTGATTCCGCTATCATTGCCGAAGAGCTTTGGTTTAATTTTCACTTTTCGTCCTTTTGTTTTTTAATTTTTTTTGGGACGATGTCGCTTTTGATTTCTTAGGGTTTTGTGTTTGTGACATTATCAGGTGGCAAGCGCTGGATTTTGCGCGGTTGAATCAGAGTACTGTTTCTTTTTTTGATTATGCCAAGCCTGAATCTAATGAGATTTTGACAAAAAATAGAAGATGAAGTTTTTGTTGCTAATATTATTCTCAGCAATTTTTTTTACATGCATTATTACTGCAGATCTAATTCCTTATATAAAGATACAAAAGATGAAAAGAAATGAAAGGAGCACAGCCCAAATACAACAGGCCGGCCCAAATACAAATAAAGAGAAGGATCTCTTAACATTCCCCCTCAAACGAAACTAGGTTTACCCAGCCGTCTTCATTCCTTCATCCGTCTTATTATTTACATTTTCCCCATTAATAATACACAAAAACTCTCTGAATCTCGTGAAGTTCTTGTTAGACAGGGCTTTGGTCAAGACGTCTGCCTTCTGAAAGAGGGATGGCACATGATTGACTTGAAGTTTACCAGCTTCTGTTCTATCACGAACAAAGTGTAGATCCACTTCCATGTGCTTAGTTCTCGAGTGTTGTACTGGATTTACCGAGAGAGATATTGTGCTCATATTGTCGCACCATACTGTGGGAATTTTGGTTGAATGGAGACCTAATTCCGAAATTAGGGCTTCAGTCCACATAATTTCTGCTGTGACGCTTGCCAAGGCCCGGTATTCCGCTTCCGTACTTGATCTAGAAATGGTGGGTTGCTTTTTAGTACACCAGGAAACTGGGTTGGATCCAAGATACACACAGTGCCCTGTGATGGATTTGCGATCATCCAAATCGCTTGCCCAGTCCGCATCACTGTAAGCCTGTATCGTAATCTCCTTACTTGACTTTAATAGCAAACCATAATTAATTGTGCCTTTTAAGTATCTTAATATGCGTTTGACTGCTTTCCAGTGAGTATCCAAAGGTTTTTGCATGTGTTGGCATACTTGATTCACACTGTAACATATTTCAGGTCGAGTGATAGTGACATATTGCAGTGCACCTACAATGCTTCTATACTGCTTGACATTGTCTATTGGTTTACCTATGTGTTTGGATAGATGTAGATTACTAGTCATGGGGGGTACCAAGTGGTTTTGCCTTATCCATGTTTGCCCTGATTAAAATTTCAGATATGTATTGCTTTTGAGATAAAAATAAGCTTGAATCTGGTCTTCTTTGAACATGTATCCCCAGGAACTGGTTGATTTCTCCTAAGTCTTTGATTGCAAAGTGTTTATCCAGTAGAATAATGACTTGATTTATCTCTGTTATGTCATCACCAGTAATTAGTATATCATCTACATAGACTAATATGTAGATGACATTTTGATTTCTTTTTCTGATGTATAGAGAATTGTCTGATCTGGTTGCATTAAATCCCATATTGCCAAAAGTAATTTTCAGTTTCTCATACCATGCTCTTGATGCTTGCTTTAAACCATAGATAGCTTTGTGCAGCTTGCATACATGTGTGCTGTGTGTTTTAGAATTGTATCCCATTGGCTGCTGCATGTACACATCCTCCTGAAGTTCACCATTTAAAAAGGCATTATGTACATCCAGTTGCTTAATTCTCCAATGCTTGTGTAATGCAATAGTCATGATTATTCTTATAGTTGCTGGTTTGATGACAGGTGAAAAAGTTTCTTTGAAATCAAAACCAAATTGTTGTGTGAACCCCTTTGCAACTAATCTGGCCTTGTATTTAGCTACACTACCATCAGTGTTCCTCTTGATTTTATATGTCCACTTGCTTCCCACAATGTTTTTGTGCCTTGGTGGTGTGACCAAGCTCCATGTTTTATTTTTAATTAGGGCCTCGTACTCTTCATCCATGGCTTTTCTCCATTTTTCATCTTTTACTGCTTGATCATAATTGGTTGGTTCGACTTCATTGAGTGTATTTGTATAAATCTTGGGCTTAAAAATCCCACTCTTGGACCTTGTGATCATAGGGTGCTCAGCTCTTGGTTGAGGTTGACTCACATTTCCACTATGATTATCAGTACTCTCTGTTGCTGAATGTCCAGTATGATCACTAGTTACTGAGTTGTTATTTCCATTATGTTCATGCCCTGTCTGATGTTCCCAGTTGATGTCTGGGCTGTGATGTGTGTTATTTGAGTTTGATTTGTCTGAACTATAATCAGTTTTTGTGCTAGTGATGGATGTTCCTTCATATTGATGTTTATTACCACCATCTTGAAATTCATCTGGAAATTCAGTTAATTCTGGAACCATTGGTAGGTTGATAGCTTTGCTACTTGTTTGTTGTTTTTCCCTTACTTTATCTGCAAAAGGAAAAACATTTTCATTAAAAACCACATGCCTAGAAATATAAAGTCTTCCATTTTTGTCCAAGCACTTGTATCCCTTCTGATTATATGCATAACCAAGAAAAGTACAAGCACTGGATCTCAAGCACAATTTATGCTTATTATATGGTCTAAGATAGGGGAAGCACAGACAGCCAAACATTTTCATGTGATTGTAATCAGGTTTAACCTTGTTTAATATCTCATAGGGAGATTGCTTATTTAGTAATCTTATGGGTACTCTATTTATGAGATATACTGCAGTAGCAAATGCTTCTTTCCAAAATCTCATGGGTAGAGATCCCTGAGATAAAAGTGTTATCCCTGTTTCTACTATATGTCTGTGCTTCCTCTCAACCAGTCCATTTTGTTCTGATGTGTGTGGGCAAGTGCACCTATGTATTATCCCTTTACTGTCAAAAAATGCTTTTAGAGATTTAAACTCACCACCACCATCAGTTTGAATGACTTTAATTTTACTATTGTGTTGATTCTCAGCATAAGCAATGAACTGTTTAATAACAGCACATGTGTCTGACTTGTTCCTAAGAAAGTATATCCATGTGAATCTAGTGTGAGCATCTACAAGTGAGAGATAGTACCTGTCTCCTTGTGTTGATGATAGGGGGGCTGGACCCCAAAGATCTGCTGCCACTAATTTAAATGGCTCATTATATATAGTTTCTGATTTACTAAAAGCCAATTTGTGACTCTTTCCTTCTTGACAGTGTGAGCATATAAAAGGAGCAGAAAAGTTTTTAAAAGCAATTTTATTTTCATTCAGAACTTGTTTTACAATATCAATCTTGGGGTGACCAAGTTTACAATGCCACAAACTAAGAGTGTTATTCTCTTTTTCAACATTGAAGCTGACTGGATTAGAATAAAATGTCCCATTAGTGGGTTTTCTTGTGTCCATGTTGCTGAATCTATAAAGACCCTTGTCCAATTCACCCTGCAGCAGTACATTTCTATTTAGTAAGTCTCTAACAAGACAAAATTTTGGGTGAAACTCAAAGTACACATTGTTGTCCTTGGCAAATTGAGAAACACTTATTAAATTCTTTTTAATCCTAGGAACTCTTAACAAGTTATTCAAAAATAGAGTCCTTCCACCTTTGATACTGCCAGTTCCAACATGTGATATTTTTATGGCTTCACCATCACCCATAAGAACAGAATTCATACCTGTGTATTTCTTGTTCCCCAGGTTGAGATTTTGAAGATTATTAGTGATATGGTTTGTTGCACCTGAATCTGGAAACCAGTCATCTATGCTTGTATCATCAATTTTGACTGCATCTTCATTTGATTCTTGTGTGTTTGCTCTGCTTTGCTGGTTTACCTGAGCCATGTTTGCATTGTGTGTCTTTTGGCTTGATTGACCTGTGTTGTACTCAGAATTAAATCTGAAATAGCACTTATTAGCCATGTGCCCTGTTTTCTCACAAATTTGACACTTCACTCTGTTGTAACTGTTAGATCTTCCTCTACCCCTGCCTCTTTGGTACTGACCTCCTCTTGAAACTTGATGACTAGTGCTATTGGAATTATTAGGTGCCTTTGGTTGGTCTTTGTTTCTTGTATGAACTGCAAAATTAATGTTGACATCTCCCTGTATGGCCTTTCTTTGCTCTATTCTTCCCTCATGAGCAAGTAGAGCAGCATGTACATACTGCAGATTTGGTAGGACAGGTTGTGTGGCTATGAATGTGACAAGTGATTCATATTCTTCATCTAAACCACTAGTAAGAGTGAGTATTTGATCAGATTCTGCAACTTTATGACCCACAGCACTAAGTCTATCACACAAATTCTTGATCTTGGCAATGTAATCTCTCATAGGCATGTCCCCTTTTTTAGCATTTTGAAGTTCTCTTTTGTAATGCATGATACGTGCAGATGACTGAAAATTAAAGATCTGGCCTATTGTAGACCAGATCTCATATGATGTGTTGCATCCAACAATTTGAGATAAAAGATTGGCACTTATAGATGATATTAGCCATGATGCAAGTAAGTTGTCTTGCTTCTGATGTTGAATGTAATCTGGATTACTGACTGGGTTCTTGTCTCTGTCAAAAATGACTGCAGGTGGTACAGTTTTTGTTCCTTGCACAAATTCTTGAAGGCCATAACCCTTTAATGCTGTCTCAACTTGATATTTCCACAAGATAAAGTTGTCTTCATCAAGAGGGATGGTGATAACATGACTCTTTGGTTTAATGAGAGCAGGGATACTTGTGATTCCACTGTCTTCCCTTCTCGAGGTCACAGATTCAGATTCTTCGGCATTATCTGCCATATTTGGCCAGATTCTTGAAGTTTTGATTGTCTAGAAAGAGGAATAATCAAAAAGAACAAAGAAAACTGGGTTTCTTGGAGTGGTGGACAATAGTTTGCTGCCAAGAAACTGGTTGAGATCAAGAAAGTGATGAAAGTGTATTATATCAATTGAATTGGTGTAATGCACTTTCACTGCAGATCGAAAACAATCAAAGAAAAAGTGAAAACTCTTGTTGTCACCGGTTGGAGATGATGAGATTTCTCTGATCCAAGCCTTGGAAGCGCAAGAGTTGTGATAAGAATGAGTGCTCTAGATCAAGAATGGTATGAAATCTCCGATGATGATATTTTGCTGAGGAGTAACAAAATTTAACCTTTTTTAATCTTCAATTTGAATGCCTTTCGGCAATTGCTCTGATACCATAATGAGATTTTGACAAAAAATAGAAGATGAAGTTTTTGTTGCTAATATTATTCTCAGCAATTTTTTTTACATGCATTATTACTGCAGATCTAATTCCTTATATAAAGATACAAAAGATGAAAAGAAATGAAAGGAGCACAGCCCAAATACAACAGGCCGGCCCAAATACAAATAAAGAGAAGGATCTCTGCTATTTCTAGATGGAACCGAGTTAGTTTGAATGCTTCCAAGGTTGTAATATTTCTTCCTTCACTATTCATGTCACTGTATCTTTGAGTATCTACTAGTGATAGGATATGATTGATTATTGCACTGCAGGTTGGACGGGGATTATCAAAAGATTCTAAAGCCTTGAAATTGGCTTTTCAGCATTGGATCGAAGCTGTAAGCTTTTCCACTTTTGCACAAAGTCTATTCTGTATAGAGGGTAAACTATGGTCAACTGATACTGCATAATTTTACTTTGAACCTTGTCAGTTGTCGATGTACTGTGAGGAGAACGACATATTACCATGTTAAAGATCCACTTTTCATTTGTTAGTATAACCAACAGATTTTGATATTGCTGTATGAAGTTTTGTAGCTTGTTTATCTTCTGAATTGTGTACATAACCCAACCTAGAAAAGTAAACCGAGCTAAGACGTACAAGATCTTCGTGGAAGATAGATGATAATTTCATCACATAAACAAACCAAGCTTGTCAAGGAGCAGATGCATAATATTGGATAATAAGTTATTCCTAATGTACAATGTCAGATTAGGGACTAATAACTTTTACTATGATTTTTCTGTTGCTCCTAAAATTACTTGAAACTATCTTTATTCTATGATTTTTCTAATCAAAATGCTAATACATGCTTTAAATTATATTGTCAATATAGATCGATCCAAGGCACAGATATGGCCACAATTTGCACATCTATTATGAAAAATGGTGTGAAAGTACTGAGGGCCAGCCATTCTTTTACTGGTGAATTTTTCTGCTATAGCTTGGATAAATAATATATTTTAATTTTTCTACTATAGTCATGCTTATGCTTTTTAGTTCAAAACCCGCCTTTATTTAAATTTCAATTGCGGTTTTCCCAAATTTTAGGATTTGGTCATTTTCAAGCAATAGTTTATTGTTTTCTGTTCAAATCAGTTTCGTCAACAGTTTTATTTGAATTTTGTTTCAGCTATTTTTGGTACTTAGTATTGTATGGTGAACTGCATAGCATAAAAGTAGTATGAGGTCAAAAATAATATATTTGGACCTATTTTCCGAAAAGCACCGTACACATATTGTGTTCTATCACTTTGACTTTTGATTAATATATGTATAGGATTTGAAAGACATATGCTATAAGCTTTTGTCTTCAACGTGTGTTTGAAAGTTAGAAATATCCGCTCTTAATTATTGATATTTTACCCAAGATATTTATAAAAAAAAGATATAACAACATGCAAAGTGAAACTTTCAAGTGAGTTCAACTTATGTATTTGTAAACATATACTGCATTCTATAGCTGCTAGAATTTGAGATATATTCCGAAGTGTGAATTTGATTTCTGTTTTGCATACAATAGACAGTAGTAAAGAAGGATTCTTTGATACATTATGGAAAATCTTTGTAGGTTGGATATTGGTGCTGGAAAAAATGTTAATCTACCTGAATGCCCAAGGTCATTACTTCGGAAACAATGTGTCAAGTATTTTGGACCTGTAAGTTTCCTTAGCTTGTTAATATTCCAGTAAGTGAATGGTCATTAATTTACCCAACCGCAGTGCCTTTGTAGATCAACTTGTACTATACTTGCAACCATTTACCGTGCACTAACCATGTAGCATATGAAATTGTGAACTGCTTATCATTAAGACTTTATTTCTGGATTAATTAAATTATGTGAAGTTCTGGTGTTTATAACTTTGGCACGTGAAACTATTCTATTTGCAGCAAGAGAGAGAACACTTCGAGTATATTGTTTCAGAGGGAAAAATAGTGCACAAGCAAACCGGAGATCTGCTTGATACCATTACTGATGGACCAAAAAGTTCCAAGTGGATTTTTGTAATGAGCACCTCACATAAGTTGTACGCTGGCAAGGTGGGTGTTTTAAGTTAAATATTTTTCCTTCTTGTTATTTTTTGAGTTTTAATTTAATTTTTACATTTTGATCCTTTGATTTGAAGAAAAAGAAAGGGATGTTTCATCATTCTAGCTTCCTAGCTGGAGGTGCTACTATAGCTGCTGGTAGATTCAATGCGGAAAATGGAATCCTTAAGGTAACTAATCTGAAACTATTTTTGAAAATTTATTTTTAGGGAAGTTTTTCAAGCACTCTTCTATAAATTTTAAAATACATTTCCATCTGTTCTCAAAAACAGATTCCACGAAACACCCTCCAGAATTATTTTCAGAAAAATTGCAATGTTTTCGGTTTTCAAACTGCAAAAATTTACACTATATGCTAACAAAATGCAAATATTTGCAAAATATAAGATCAATTTTGCTCATATTAACTTATGATTAAGTGCATATCTAATTTTTAAAAATAATAACGAAATTTATTTACCAAAAATAATTATAGGAGGGTAATTTAAAACACGTTTTTGAGAAGGTGGACTGTAATAAGTTTCAAAATAAGAGAGCCTCCCTAATCTCTACTTATTATTAACCATGATCTAACATCAATCTCTATAAATTGGGGTTGGTTGTACGTACATGAACATCAATCAGGTTCATTTATGTTGTCTAATACTACTTGATCTATAATAAGCATTTGTTTGTATTCTACTAGAGTGGCTTGATATACTTTTGCAGATGAGGTTGGTACATTTTGGTTAAAAATTTAATAATGGCTATTTTCAAAATGCACCAATGATACTTGCGAATTGAAATAACATATTCTCTTAGAAGCGATGAGCAAAATTATTCTCAGTCTAGCCAATCTTTATGTATCAGTATTATTATTATTCTCATTTTTACCTCTTATTAAATCACGTCTGTCTTTCTAAACTATTTTCAAAATTTAGACAGAGGCATGTATACACGTTTTCTTCTTTCTAATAAACTAAATATATTGATCATAATTACAGTCTGTCTGGGCCTACAGTGGACACTACAAGCCATCGCCAGAGAATCTAAGTAACTTTTTAACCTTCCTCCGAGAAAACGGTGTTGACCTTGACATAGTCGAGGTACAGAACTATTTTTTCAATTTTCTTTTATTTGCAGTATACTTTCTGTGCTTCGTTACACACACATATTATGTTTGGATATACATACATACATACATACATATATATATATATATATATATATATGTATGTATGTATGTATGTATGTATGTATGTGTATATGATTTATTTCAACAAACGTGCCTTCAGATTATTATATAAACATCGACTAGGTTTTCAGTTAGTGATTTACCTGATGTTTAGGACACGAGACCAAATCCCCTATACCAAACTGCCCTGTTCCCTCTGTCCCCAACCAATCGATGACACCGATTTTCAGCCATTTTGCAATTAAACCCACAACATGCAGAATGCCTGAAAATCGGTGTCCCCGATTGGTCGGGGACAGGGGGAACATGAGAGTTTGGTACAGAGGATTTGCTCTCTTAGGACACTGGGTAAGTGGATACCAAAAAAGAGAAAAGAAAGAAAGAAATGGTTGGTGTAACGTGTTGATGTGAAATTGCGAACATATCCAAACAACTAACTTCGGCTCATAAAGGCCTATGCAGTATTTTGATAGTTGTTGATATTTAGGTATAAATCACGAGTGAACTATTTGTTCTTCATCTATAAATCTTGTGTGCTACGTCTTTAATATTTGTCTTTATTTGTAATATGCTTGTTTGTTTCTTTTAACGTCAAGGATGTCTGAATTATTTATAAGTTCGAGTGATTTTCTAGTTAATAATTTTACAAATTCAAACGATGATCCGATGAAAAAAAAAAAAAAAATCAAAATGTTTTCGGACTAACATAGGTGAAGTATGTACGAGTTCAAACAAGATTGGACTAGGAGCCTGAACCACTTAGGACAATGTTTATACTAGTTTGGACGATGTCTACTATGTGTTTGGATTTGGATTTGGGTGATTTTTCAATGCTAATAGTGATCAAAAAGAAATCCCACTATTGGTTACAGATTTATAAATTCAAATATATTAGGAGAAAAATAATTATCCTAAAAATTGAGTTCATGCAAAGTATTTTGCTAGCTTTATTTACGTTCAATCATTATTTTCTTTAGGTGCATGCATCATCTAACGAAGATTACTACGACGAACCAGAACCAAAACAAGAACAAAATCAGAAGGCGGAAAAAGTAATCGAAAGCTTGAAATTTCACGAACCATCACTAAAGACACATACAACTACGGATAGCAAGGAGCAGGAACCAAGGGCTGTGTACAGAAGGACATTATCAGGTGGACTTAAAAGCCCAAAAGCAGAAGTGCCTCAAAAAGCACTTATGCAGAGAATTAAATCAAAAGGAAAATCAAGATCTTATCAGCTCGGCCATCAGCTATCATTGAAATGGACCACTGGTGCTGGTCCTAGAATCGGGTGTGTTGCGGATTACCCTATGGAATTGAGAAAGCAAGCACTTGAGATTGTTAATTTGTCAGGCTTTAAGGTCAGTGGTTAAACTGATGCTTTAACCATTGGTATTTTTTTCTTTCAGTAACTTATGTTCTATATTGATATTATTATCGTGTGATTATGGTATTAAGTGTAAGCTATTTGGATGTTCATGGTTTGAGAGGGAATTGTTGAGATGAACAATATTATTGGCTATGGTGGTGTAAGTTGAGATGATAATATAAGTATATTGTAGGAGGTGAAGTGCACGGTTAATGTTTTGAGAAATTAAGTTTATGTTAGCAGTCTATTGTTGAATCATTTATTATTTGTCAGCACTTCAATATGCTTTTATTGTTGTTGGGTCTGTGATTTTTCACATCCTACACGTCGATGATATTGAACTTAAGAATGAAGGAATGGGCGAAGAGCTCTTGGATGATCGAGTGCAAGGTAGGACAATACAATATAACATGAAGAAACTCAAAACTTAGGCCAAGTGTCATAAAGAAACTCAAAACTTAGGCTAAGTATCATCAATCGGTGCCGATCAGTATTGATTTGTACTGATACATTGTTCGGAGTATGGTTTGAAGTTAAGGCATGAAGCGGAGATAGATCAACAAACAAGATACTACAATTTGGAGAAATATATGATTTTTTTTTTTTAAAGTTCATCGATTGGTACCCATCAATAGATCATGGATGGATATTTATTTATGGATATCTGATCGAGTCAAAGAAACCTCATTTCTATACCTACATTCATGGATCATGATGAGATCTTTGTCAAATGAATTTTTGGATGAGGACAGTCAGAATCAAAAAACTTAAACACATTTATCAGAGTGATAGAGTTAAAGATATGTCTTAGGGACAATTATGTATTTTTTTACATATATCTATCAACCAATTATGTTCATAATGAATTTGTTTGATTTTTATAATATACTTTATTATATTGTGATATAATTGATTAAATAATTAATTTAAAGTATATTAAGCAGATAATCTTTAAATGATATGTTATGTGATAGTAATTAAAATATGTTGTAATCATGAAAATTTTATCATGTTGAATTTTTTTTAAACATTTCCAATTAAGATATTTCGAGAAAGGATAATGTTGACGTTATTCCTTGTCAACCTCGATGTTATGATAATGCTTATGAAGAGCAAATGCTACTTACTAACACTAGACTTAAAAATAGAAGAATAAAATTTGTAACTGTACAAAACTAACAAATGAAAATGGCTACATGTTTTCTCTCGACCATTGGAAACTTCTGCGCCTTTGCTGCTTCCCCCCCCCCCCCCCCCCCACCTCCTGCTGCTCCTCTTCCACACCAGCATCAAATCATTCATCAACTCATCAGTATCCTATTGCTTCTTCCCCGTTCTCTTTTCTCTCGACTTTCAAATCAAGATCTGAAATCCGCAGCCACCCGCTCACCATTGACGACCTGCCCCAATTCGTCTATCCTTCACCGAAATCTTACACCGATGCGCTAAAACCTTCGATCTCCTTTATTCCATCTTCGTCAACTGGGTTGCCCCTTTCCCTCCCTCCTCGTCCCTAGATTCAAAAACTAAATCGTAGCCATAAAAGGATCTGCCTCCGTTGCGGCGACTTAAATCATCGAGCTGCAGATTTCAAGGACCCGATTCGTTGGTTTTGCACGGCAATTTTTGACACAAACATGATAGATGCATTGAAATTCACAAATATGAGACCACTGCAACTCGACTCACCCCTTATAGCTCCTCCTCCATTTAAGGATCTCTGCAACTCTTTCTCGCCGGCTCCTAACCAAGACCGTGTTTTCAATGTCCACATTCGATATTTGGAGCTCCGCAACTAGATCCGTAATATCGTGGGAGGAGCGGCCTGTCATGGGTTGCTTCAGCAATCAGAAAAGCTCTTAGGGGCCTTCGAGTACATGGTGGACTGCACTGAATCTTCAGTGGCATCTTCAATGCCGATTGCTTTCGAGACGCATCCTATTCTGTTTGCATTCCAGACACATTTTTTGGCTATTCATCAATAAATACCAAGGTAAGGAATGCAGATCCCATACTTCTTGATCCTGACATGCTAGCCTGCATCAATCCCGCTGCTTTCAGTGATAATCTGGATGGCCCCGATGCAGCATTGACGTCTGGTCCATGGGAGGAGAAGTGGAGTTTGTTGTAGCTTCTGATTTTGATAAGTCCATAGTTCCATATTCTGTTTATTCACATGAACTTGGTTTCGCATGCGAAGAGAAGGTACAAAGCGATTCAGTTCAGAAGGGTGTACAGGTTAACTCATGTGTGCACGCACGCACTTTCAGCCCGTGATATTTCTCCACTACAAAGGACCTACTATCGAAGATCCTCTAGCCTTTGAACTGGAAATTCCACTTGGTATTTTTTATTCATCCATCGATGCATGATAGAGCTTCTTCTCCTGCTAACGCTAGTTCTCCTGTGGATAGGATCCTTGTCGAACCATGCATCTCGACTAACTCTAGACTCGTAAACAGCAAATGAGCAGATCTTCTAGCCTTGTCCATAAGAGCGTGAGACACTTTCGATCGAAGTAATCTCGGGACTCATCATCTTGAGGTGAACATGTTCTTTTAAGAAGCACATTTACACCTATTGTTCTTAACCCTCTATCTTCCACACAAGCATGCCACATAGTTAAGAACACTGGTTTTATATATTACTAAATTGACAACGACACATTTATACTAAAAAATTAGAACTCGAAAGAAAAAAAACCCATATGTGAAAGTAATAATTGGAATGCGAGAGATCTAGGTTCTCCTAGTAAAGTATTTAGAGTCAAAATATTTTTATCATATAATACGGTAGATGTTGCTCTTATTTAAGAAAGTAAAGTGGAATCGCCTTGTAAAATCTTTTTAAATCAATTGGTGGCGACACCCTATGAAATGGCCGTTTGTATCGACTTCGAGAAGCTCAGGAGGAATAATTTCTTTGTAAAGAAAGGATAAATTTAAACTCCTTCAATCAATAAGAAAGTGTCGCTCGCTCTACATAATTCTTCAAGATTTTCAAAATAATCAAATTATTAATATTACCAACGTTTGCGCGCCTAAGAATTCAAAGGCATCTTCTTTGGACCGAGTGTAACGAATTCCATTCCCTATCGGCCGAACCTTGGCTCATAGGTAGGGATTTCAACATGACTAACGCTTCGGTGAACGAAATCCTAGAGAAGGAAACCTTATTGACATGGAGGAATTTAACAATTTCACTAACCATAATAATCTTATTGAACTTTCGCTTAATGGGAAGAACACACTTAGATAAGGGAGAGAGATCCCTTCAATGACCCAGCTAGATAGGTTCTTCATCAACAAGAATTGGAAGGACGCCTTTCCCCTTTCCAAAGCCTCCGAGCTCGCTATGATTTCATTTGATCACTATCCCATCTTGATTACTACTTCAGATAATTCTCCTATTGAGAAAATGTGGTTTAAAGAGGAAAACTATGAAAACCTTATAATATCGAAATGGAATTCTTTGGATAATAGAATTACAAACAACACTACTAAATTTTCTATTCTTAAGTTAAGAGAGCTAAGAGCTTTCCTAAAAATTTAGAATATAAAAGTTTTGGTAATATAAGCACCAGAAGGTAGAATATCCATAACGAGATTTTGGACTTAGACAAAATAGAAGAGTAGATAAATCTATCAATAATAAAGAAATTCAAACTGACTGTATTGAAAACCGAACTTGAAAAACTAAAGGATCAAGAAGAAATTATGTAGAAACAATGTTCACGTGTATAATGGATGCTTGAAGAGGATAAAAACACAAAAAAAATCATCGTATAGCTAAAGGTAGAAGGCGTCAGAATAGTATAAAATCGATCGTAAGTTAATGATATTGCATCCAGCGAATAAAATGAATTAAACAACATCTTTTCTAGCCATTATGCAAAAATATTTAATGCTCGATGGCCTCATAGAATTCAGGCTAATTGGTTGAAACTCTATTCGATCACATATCATACTCTAAGAGATCTGACCATCCATTTTTTAGGATGAAGTCTGGTGAGCTGTAAAGAGTCTGGCAAGCAACAAAGCTTCGAGTCTGTAACGATCCGGGATTTTGGTCGTTAGTTTTGAACAATTAAATTATTTTTAAATGTTGAATTTGAATTATTAATTTATTTTAAATATGGTAGAATTTCTGTAATGGTTAATAATTTCAAAATATAGCGATTAATGGGATTTGCGTAAATAGTAATTTAATATTGAAATTTGGTAAAAATGGAAATTTGGAGTTAGACGTGAATAGAAATAATTTCTAAGTTGATTTAAAATTCTATTTGGATTTGAATTATAATGGTGGACTTTGAATGGAATTAAAAATCGATAAGTTAAAATTTGAAATTTATATATTAAATTAATAGTGAAACTAATATATGAAAATAGTGTAGATAATCAGATTTTGATTTAATATGAATCAAAGTGATTTTTGACATGAACATAATTTTATTTGAATTAAAATGGAGTCGGTAAGTTTTAAGAATCAAAATTTTAAACGATTTCGACGATTTTGAAAATCGCTCGATTTAATCGACGTGTTAAAATAGCCTTCCGGGACACAGTCTTGGATTTTGACGAAACCAATTCTATTGGATCGATAATAGTTTATCATTAACGTATTTCAAATTTCGTAGCATTTGGAGTTACTGTTTGGTCGTACGAAATAGAAACGCGTTGAAATAAATATCAAAAATTTAATATTTTAATTCGATTCAAAAAGCTATCTTCCACATATGATCGACTTAGGCCCTGAAACACATTCCATTGTGTTCGGAATAGGGGTAAAATATTATAAATGCCAGACGACACGTTTCGTTTGGAGTTCGTTTGAAAAAGCACGTTAACATTGAAAATAATATTAAAAAATTCGTCCGCGGGCTTGGTGCGGTGGTGGGGTGATACGCCTCCCAAGTGGGAGGTCTCAGGTTCGAGTCCCACCTTGTGTGGGAGGAGAAATGCCTTTCGCATGGGAGGTTGTTTCACTTTCGCGCCTCTTGCACCAAGTCAACCGAAAGGTCGGCTAGCCTGGAATAGTGGTTGTGGCGGGCCTTCCATCTATTCCCTAGGTTTACTGATCAGGAACCGCATGTCGGTAGTGATTGACCAGGTTTTCCCTAGTTTCAAAAAAAAAAAAAAAAAAATATTAAAAAATTCTATGTATACGTATATATAACTTTTTGTGGCCGCAATTCTCATTTTAATGGCCGAAAACCTCTATCTTTCCTCTCGATTGATCTTCCCATCCATCATCTTTTAGACCAATCTTTCAACAAGGAAGTTGTAGAGCACTCCAATATCTAGATATCCAACGGGCGAGATCATGATGGTGATGTGGATTCGTCGGAATTAGATCGAGAAAGTCCCGACTTTGGGCACGTTTCTCCAAGATGGAAGGTGGCCTGGTTTGCCTATTTTTCGATCGATGGTGGAGGACGAGAAGGGCTTCGTCCTGGTGGGTCTTGATCGTGTTCTAGGACGATGTGATGGCCGCGGCTTAAAGGGGAAGGAGGCGTCGATGGGTTACTCGAATGGAAATAAAAAACGAAGAAGTGAAACGAATGAGCGGCCTAAATCTGCTATTTTGAATCGATGGCCATGATTTTTCCAAAGTAATAAAAAGATGAAATTTATTATTATAAATTATATTCAAATGTTTAAAAAACTCATATCTTGGTTATACGAGGTCGGAATCGGACGAAACAAGCAGCGCCAGAATCGCAACGACGAGTACTATGCGCTAGAGCAGATTTGGAGTCGATCGGAGGTAGCAAATTTTTTAGGTTAAATCGAACTTGTTCAATTTAATTTAAAATTTGAGCGTTTGGCAACGTAAGAATCAATGTGAGTTAATCTCACTCAATTGGATTACCGTAATTAATTTTAACTTGTTAAAATTAATTGTTTATTGGTTGATAGAATTTGATAATTAATATCAGTTGAATGTGATATTATTATATATAGTAGTGTATATATATTGGAGTGATTGATATTCCCGCATATATATAGCGGATGAGACCCTATGCTCCCGCATAATAGCGGATGACCCTATATACCACATATTCCACCTCGAATTAGAATTGGTATTTATATCATGCTAACATCTGTGGATGCAGAGAAACATGTTGGAGGGATCCAACTAGATTCCTCAAAAATGTTGTATTTAATTGCATATATAGTGACATGTTTTTTGTTGAATAATTTATGACAGGTTATTGTGTGATCTAAATTGATTAAATGTTATGGCAGTTAACCGAGTTTTTGTTGTTTTTAAATACCAATAAAAATATGGTTTGAATTGGTAAAGAATTGTAAATAAGGATTTTGGAATAAAAGTATATAAAAGGATTTTTAAATAATAATTCCTTAAACGATACTTGTTCAAAAATAAAAGGTTGTTTAAAATCAAGATTTAAAATATTTTTGAAGGATAGAAGCAATACGTATAAAATTGGTTATACTAGAGTTAAGTAGGATTTCCAAATTCTGCGAAATGAAATTGGAAACCGAGAAATTGGGCTTGTTTTTAGAAAGAGAATTATTAAATTATTAAGTTGATAATTTTTGAAGTGTTAAAACAATTTGGAAAACTAGCTGTTTAATTATTTTAAATGGTTTAAAGCATATTTAAATTATTAATGGTTACTTTATAATGTTTTTTAAACATTTACTATTATTTAAGAAATGGTCAACATTTTTGTTTTAAAGCTAATTATTAAATATTAATATGGCTTTGAATAATAACTTCTTATTTAATTATATTTATGTGGATTGAACTTGAAAACTTATTTTAGAAGTTTATAAGCATTGTTTTGAGATAATTATTTAATAAATTTTTGGGAAGTAAGGGTATATTCGCATGGCGTAAATCGAAGGCAGCGAGTGCTTGCAGCAAAGTCTTGAATTTCTCTGGGATAGAGACGTAACCATTAAGCTGTAATCCATGGTTTGATACCGCAGTGGTACTTTCCACATTGTTTTCAAAAGGATTTTCAAATATTTTTGAAAGGATAATTTGTGAATATACTGAATTTGACAAGACATGTTTACATACTTTAGATAAAGTGATTTAATTTATTTAAATTTAATTTAAATAATTTGATGTTTTTCAGTGACAATGAAGTTTTTGGTTGAAATGCTTGTTTATTTGATAACTAAATAATCGACTCTCAAAATCTGGACCTAAATATAACTTTGGAAATATCTAGAAGAAGCACGAGATTATATGGTACAGTTACCATTCGAGGTGCTATACTGTACGTATAGACGTGTTTGTTCTTCTAGGGCGTTTTCAAGGAAATTCATCCACTAACGTTAGGAGGTGATCTCCGATCTTATCTTCGTCTGTTATTTTTTAAAGAACCGAGGATGGGTTTACCGAAAATATCGAACGTTGTTTGGAAGAGACCGGGATCGAATTTGTGATTTGAAAACCAAAGAGTACATTTTCGTAATGAAGACAAGAGCATGGAGTCTAAGATGGAGCAGTGAAGTGCAGGGGCTAATCGATACTAATCCTGAGGGTGATTCCAAAATGGATGTAGTAGGAATAGTGCCTTCGTTTCCATTCGGACCGAGAACGGACTTGTATGGATGAATGCTATCAGTACATTGTCATTGGGGGACAATGGGCATTCTAAGTGAATATTTGTATAAAAAAGGTAATCATAACCTCTAGCCTCATCAACCAAAATGACTAAAAAACAGAAAGATGCAGCAAGGCTAAGTGGGTAGCACCCAAGTAGAGTATGTCTATCACCGTTCTAGATAACCTCGGATATTATCACTACGTGTGAAAGAAGATCGGAAAGGGTGGGAACACCCGGGGTGATATCATATTCGGTCTATCCAGGTAAAGGATAGTCTGGTCTTGTGTTAGCAGGGATCGATAGGTTCGATCTCAGTACAGTGTTTCCAGACTTGTACTGTGACAGGTGTTGCCCCAGTGCCTAGTCATTCGTATGGAATTCATTCTCCAATACGTGCCTTTATGGTTTTGATTGTAGAGCCAAGTATTGCTGGAATTTAATTAATGTAACAATTTCAGCCATTTGAATATGTATTTGTACTTAGACATTATTATTATATCAGAGCATTTTGATATGAAATGCTTTTGGTTATCGTAAGGCAAAAACTCGGCATGTATATTTGTGGCGTGGTCTTACGAGATACCTTTGATTTTCAAAGGATTTTAAAACTTTAATAATTCAAAGTGTATTTTCTCACATTGGTTTTCCAGACTGACTCGAGTGTTATTTTATTATAATGCTCGGGTTAGACGAAGTATTTTTGGTTCAGGATAGTTTACTATGGAGCTCGGAGACAAGTTGGAGATCGAGACGTATTCTCGTATTTGATTTATTCTACTGCAGTGTTTGTTGAAATTACTAGCAATTGTGAGGGTAGATTGTTATAACCATCCAAGCTGGTAATTATTGATTTGTGTACTCTGATGTGAAATATGTAAATTATAGTTTTGAATTGTATAAAAAGCTATTGATATTACATGTTATTCAGTCCGCTATGAGATTCTGATTTTGTTTAGTTTTATTTTTCTTCTACCTCCTTTCTTTTTCCTCAATAATCTGTCTTTTCAGCAACTCGTTATACGATGGACCTATTTACGTCGATTTTCGAGGGTAGAGAGGGGCGGGTCGTGACAGGGTCCCAATGGGATTCCCAATGCTCTTCTATCAAAAGTTCTGGACTCTTATTAAATGGGATATCATTTGTTTGAAGAACTCCACAACAGCTCACTGCAATTAGGTAGAATCAATCATGCAGATGTTATTTTAATCTCCAAATAAGACATTCCAGAAGTAATATTTGAATATAGACCAATCTCCTTGATTAACTGCTTGGTCAAAATAATCACTAAGTCCTAGCTAATAAACTAAAACATAAAATGGGTAACCTAATATACAAATCATAAACATCATTTATAGAAGGTAAATACATCTTTGATGGAGTTATTTCGACTCAATCAATTGAGACTTCTCAATCGACGTCTGTTTGCATCAAAAATGATCACAAATACCCTATTATAAGTGAAAGCACAAATATGCAATATTTAAATCCAAACAGAGAAATATGGATTCATAGATCACAAAATATATTGCAGAAAAGTAAATGAACATGCAAGTTTTATAGTAGTTCGTCAAACTCTGGCCTATATCCACTCCAATAATTTATTTATATTGTGGATTACAAATACAATTGTTTTTACCTTATAAAATTAATGGAGGAAATGATAAGAAGTGATGAAGTAGAGCCAGTTGAAAAATGTCTCTTTGCAATGAGCCAAGACCATTGTATATATAGGTGAAAGAATTCATGGATCGGGCTGAAATTTCGTTAGAAGAATCTCCAGGCCCATATGACCCGACCCACAAAATTTGGGATCGATCGCACACCTGAAAATAATTTATGCCGATCATTCCATACTAGCTCCCATAGGGGTGCGATCATTTTTGTGGGTCTCCCATGATGTTACCTACTTACTCTCCAAATTTCGTGCAATTTCGACTACCGTTTGTGAGATATCGCGTTTTCTGTGAAGTTAAGATCATTTTGGCTGAAATGATATGATCGTTCAAGGACTATGTAGGCCGATCATTCAAGTTTCTCCAAATGATGTGTGATCAATATAGTAGGTTACCTTATATAATATTTTACTATTCTCAAAGTTTCATATCATTCCTACTTTGCATTTGTGATATATTGATCGATCATTATTGGTTTTAACCGTTTTATGGACCGATCCGTATGGATCATGATCAATCGATCCAAATTTATTGTGAGGCCCAACGATCGATATTGTGGGTCCCTCAGGTGTAATAAAGTTGTCCTTCGAATTTTATGTCGATTTCCTTCGTAGGTTTTGAGTTATAGATCGATCATCGTCGAAAATCGTCAAAATGATTGTCGAAAAACCCACTTTAGGGTTGACCTATAGCGATACCCGAAGTAATCGCCTTTCTGACTCGAAGCAGGTGCTAAAAATTCTAGCCCAGGGTTGGACTCGGGTAAAATCCAAATTTTCCCCAAGCAAACGTGACTCTGACTTCGAGCATGAAAAATGGTCGATGTCGATCGTTTTTCTCCAAGAAATGAACGTTCTGACTCCAAGCTGACTCCAAGCACGAAGAACAATCGATGCCGACCATTTTACTCCAAGCAGTGATCATTCTGACTCCAAGCTGACTCCAAGCAATCATCTATCTGACAGCAAGCATGGTCCAATACTTCAAATTCCCGTGACTCCAAGCGAACCATGTGCCGACTGCAAGTAAGTAACAAATTTTCCTGGATCCGACTCCAAGCAAATTACGACTGATCCGTCAATACAAATCCATCTTCTTTTGTCCATAACTCAAGAATACAAACTCCAATCGACTTGAAATTTGAAATGTAGCCTCATGGGGTCTTCCTTATCACTTCATTTTGATTACACCTTGATTGAGACAAAAATTAGGGACTTAATCCGAATCTGCATGACCATCGTGCATAGTCTTGTTTATGGGCGATCTTTGAGCCTGATAACCGTCTCTCTGAGCCACCTTGATAATCATAGAAGCCATTTAACCAACTTTTACGATATACTATCTGGTAAAAAGGTGGTGAAACAACGTCCTCAAAGCAAGGGGGTTCTCAAACAAAAGAGATCTCTTGGATTAGCCTGATATTGAGATCCAGCGTGTCATCAGTTCTAATTAATGGTATCAATGGTAACAAAATTCAGTAAAAGAGAGGCCTTCTTTAATAACTCGTATTTTAATGATCGGATATTTAAATAATTGATTTAAATATTTAGTCGTTAATTAAATGAAGGCCCAAAAATATGATTTTTTTGCATGCGGCCGAATCTGGACTCGAGACCACTTCCGTTGAGTTCGGATTGATATTGAGAATTAAAATGAGTATAACGATTGCGATATTTGGAGATCAGATAGTATGATGGCTGAAATTATCTTGAAATGTGTGAAATTAGCATCCCAAGTGCACTCTCAGATGGTGATGAAATTTATATCCTTGGATCTAAAAAAAAATGAGATGATGTACGTAGACGAATTTTGTGGCGGTCGGAAGTGTCGGGTAATTGTACGGACTCGAAACATAAGATAATTTATTTAAGAAAATAAATGAATGGAATATAATAATATAAATCAAATCCTCCCCTTTTTCCCTCTAAGTCATTTGTTCATTTTACTATTCTATCCAAAATTCATGGCCACTCCTCATATTTCCATTCAAAAAATAAATTCGACCAATCCGGTCAATGATAAATTTTGAAACCAGATCCGTTGAAATAGTCTGGACGAGTGATTCGTGATGACTATGGTGGAAATTTGATCGATGGTGATTAGCAACGTCGACCTCTTCGTAATCGAATCTAGAGTTTGAGATGGCTAAAGTTACGATCGATGATAGGCGAAACGGAGGTCGTAGATTTCTCTACACGAATAACACCTACCGAAAAGTCTCATTGGATTCAAGCCTTCATAGCAAAACACATCCTTTCCTTGGTGTGAGCGGCATCATCAGGTCGCAAGCATAAAGAGAGGATCGAGTGGTGCCATTTCGGGTCGAATGCGAAGAGATTGCATAGAGTGATTTGTAGGCAAGACGAATCTTGATTTCGTCAAGTAACGGCTAAGGAAAAAGGAGAGAGAGGATGTATATATATGTGGTGTGTTCATGGCCATGTACAGGGAGTATTTTTGGTTGGGGAAGAAGGATTAGAGAGATAATTAGTATTTGTAATTAGTGAATTAATTATCTTATCAATCTCGATTCTTATTGTAACATCCCAAAACTATCAATTTAAATTTGGTAATTTATTTGAAATTTTGGAATTTAATTTGAAAATAAGTTGAAAAGTTTCAAAACAAATAAAATGAGTAATCAAAAATCAAGTTTTAACATTAAAATTCAAACTACAGATCAAAGAAACCAGGCTCCAGTGTTCCCCAAGAAGCAGAGCAGGGTTCTTCTGAAGTAAATTTAAGGCAAGTAAATTCTGTTTAAAATTTAAGTTTGAATTTGTTAATCAGTAATAAAGCAAGAATTAAGCAAGGTTGTATCAATCAGTTGCAGAAAAAAAATCAAGTTTCAAAGACTAAATTAGTTTCAGGATTTCAAACTGCAGACCAAAGTCCTTCCCTGTTTTCATTAAAACCAACTGTAAGTAAATTGAATTTTTGTTTGTTATTGATGAATTAAGTAAGCAAATACATCAGAGATTAAGAAAATTTGTACTAACAAGTTGCAGATAAAAATTTCAAGATCAAAGTAAGAAAAATAAATATCCAAGCTTTCAAATTTTTAACCAGACAGGAAGTTTTCTGTTCAAAATTTGTTAGGTGAGTAAACTTATGATTAATCCAGTTTTACCTATTGTTGTAAGCATGCCTGAAATGATGTTGAAATTCTTTGCATGTGAACAAATCTGTGTGCATGTGTATATTTGCCTGGGCATGTTTATATATAGGGTCATTCATCCCTGTTTCTTCTTAGTTTCTGTTTGCACAAAAAATGGACAAACACCTCCAAGTCGTATTATTTAGTTGATTATATGTGATTTTCAATGATTTTAGATGAGTACATAAATATAAAAGAAGTAGGGGCTGAAATGTAAATGACACGCGGATTTATAGTGGTTCGGCCAGAATGTGCCTACGTCCACTTTATATGTTATTATCTTCTTTCCTTCAGATTACAAGTACAATGCTTCGTATATTAGTATATGAAAGTAGTTTGAAAGTTCCTTCCTTGCTTGAGCTCTCAAACTTGTCTGCCATTGTTGTACCCCTGCCCCTCTATTTATAGAATGAGGTAGGGGGCAGGGGTCTTGAAAGTATATAACTGCTGGTGGGCCCGGGCTGAAGCGATCTGGACTGGCAGTTGTCTGGTTCGGCGGGGGACATTCGGCATGGAGCTTGGTCCGGTGGTAGGCGTGGTCCGGCAACGAGTGTGGACCGGTGATTATTTGGTTCGGTTGTGAAGATGGTCCGGTAGATAAGTGGTTCGGTGGTAGCGTGGGAGTTGATTCGGTAGTGGGGTGATGGTTGGTTCGGAGGAGTATGGTGGACCGGTATGGCTGGTCCGGTAGTAGTAGGGGATGTTTGGTTCGGTTACCGGATGGGCATGCCGAATGGCACTTGTGATTTGCCCGAATATGGTTGGTCCGGCTACTGGATGGACATGCCGAATGGAGTCATGGGGCCAAATGGGGATGGACTTCTAGCTTTGTGTTTGTCGAACGAGGTGGAGGTTGCGAGCTCGGGTAAAACTGTGACTTCTTGGTCTCGAGAGCTTCTGGGTGAGAATTCGCCCAACATTTGCCCCCCAAAGTGGGGCACGTGCTTGCACGTGTCGCGCTTTGTTTCCTGGTGATAGAAAGGCTTGTTTCGTAACGCCATGGGCTGGACGTTCGTATCCTGCGGATGTCCTGCAAAGGAATTTACAGTTTTAGTGTGGTTTCAAATAACGACCGTTCGCGGTTGGAATATTTGAGATGAAGTGAACTGTGTCGCTCGGGACGAGCAAGTGTGCCCCGAAGGGGCTTAGCATCGTCGATGCCAGGTTTACGTTAGAGTGGGTTCCTGGGTCGTTTGCCAAGGTGGTTTATCGCCAGCTCAGAGCATGCCTAGGGATCGTTCGCGACCCCGTACATGTGTAAGTAGCTTAGCCATTTCATAATAATTATCAAATATCCATATGACCGATGGGCTTAAGAACGCGTGTCAAAGTGTAAATTCCCACGATGGTAGGGTTAATAACCATTCAGAGCGTGCCTGTGGACCATTCGAGGTCGCGTACACGTGTAAACGATTTAATCCACGTCGGTGAGCATTTTACGACTTATTCATCGTTATCATAATCTTATTTTATTAGTTAGTTCTGGAGTTCGGTACTTATCTGAGGGAGGCGCTTTGCACGCCACTAGTTCCTGATCTTGGACGGTAGAGAGAGAGTTCCATTCGGTCCTTGGTTGGTCCGGCTATTCTCATTCGGCTTCTGGTGGTCCGGTATTATTGGTCCGGTTGGGCGAATTGTTTGGTTCGGTGGTTGTGAGTTCGCCTATATATAGAGGCCGTACCCCCCTTGTTTTTCTTCACCGAACCAACAAGCGCCGAATCAATCTATTGCCGAACCAAGTGTTTTGCCGAACCAAGTGTTTTGCCGAACCAGGTATACACTTATTGCCGAATACACACGTACGTCTTCGTTTCACCGAATGGGACTACGGCCTTGGGGCCGAATGCCTTGCGTACCGAATGCCCCTGATACAGTACCACCGAATGAACATGATGACCGAATGAGATGGAAAACCGAATGAACATGATGACCGAATGAACTTGATGACCGAATGAGATGGAAACCGAATGAACACGATGACCTTGAAAACTTTAGTTTGCGAATGAAATCCCACACTTGCACGCACTTGTTTGTTTACTTTTCTATGTTCCCTGTTCTAATGCCTTGCTTTCCTTGTGTTGCAGAAAATGTCTCGCAAAGCGGAAACACGATCGGATAGAAAGAAGTCTAGAGGCACAGGAGAGCCTTCTTCTTCCTTGCCCCCAGTCCAACCAGGATCCGGGCAACACCGACCTATTCCGAGGTCTCTAGTGGACGGATATGGTCCACAGGAACTTTTGGTCTCTCCCCCGGATTGCTTTCCTAGCTCCCTAAAGGAGGAGCAACTTGACGTCATATCCCGTTCCTTCGGGATAGATAGGGCTCTTATGCTGCTGCCGGGAGATGGAGTGATGCCATATAATCCTCCCGAGGGCTACTTCGCTTTTAGCAGATACCATTGCATGTGCGGCGCTATCCCCCCTATCAACGCTTGGATAGTAAGCTTCACCACATATTTGAAGGTGGCTCCCTTCCAGCTTCAGCCTAACTCATATGCTATCCTGGTGAGCCTCTTTGTTATCTTCCAGAGGAGGTACGGGCGTCCTCCTTCTAACCGGGAAATCCGATACTTGTACAACCTGAGAGGCTATAAGAAGGGGTCTCCGTATATTAGTTTGGAGGCGGCCGTACCCTTCAAACCAGTTCTGGACTTGTATTCCAAGTTCACCATGTTCAAGAAGGAGTGGTTCTTCGTCAAGGACGATGCTGTTTCTTTCCGCCTTTTCACTTCCGGCTGTAAGATTGATTTCATTTATATTCTTCATGTGTTTTGACTGTAGTGCTTTTTCTGACATGCTTCTATTTTTGGCTAGCGACAGGTGGTACTGCAGTCGTGGAGGACGATTCCTTAGTGCGAATGGCTGCTGAATTAAAGGCTATTCCGGCACGGGACCGGTCGGCCTCTTTCTTGATCAGGAACGCAACCCTTTTGGAGTATAACTTGATCTTACCGCGCCAGTCCGTAGTTAAGCAAAGGGATACGGCTGAGGAGAGGGCTGCTAAAGCTAAGGAGGGGGCTACAGTAAAGAGCGGTAAGAGGGAGCCTTTCGCAGAGCGTCCCGTGGTCGGGGGGAAGAAACTGAAGAAGTCCGATGGCCCTTCTCCAAGTACTTGCCCGACTGTCCCGGAGGAGGAAGGTGTAGAAGAGGAAGAAGGAGGCGAAGTTGGAGAAGGGTCGGAGGGTGGAGGAGATGGCGATGGTCAAGGTGGTAGTGGGGTTGCTGCTCTAACCTCTGAGCAAGACCTCGAACTGGATGAGGCTCTCCGTCGGGCCTTCGGGGAGTCGGAGGGAGAGTCGGAAACGGAGAAGGAAAAGGAGAAGGAAACGGAGAAGGCAAAGGAAACCGGCAAAGCTGTGGCTGGCACTGACCCATCATCTAAGGGTTCCTCAGCTAGGGTGACTCCGGCGATGCAAGGTGAACTTTTGTCTTCTGCCGATTCCATTTTCGATAGGGACTTAGAAATTTTTTACGGTTCACTTCCGTCCTGGAATGAGATCCAGGACTTATTGCAGTATCCGACTCCTCCGCCGGGTTTGTATAATAGATGTGTCCTCTCACTTTTCTTTCTCTTTAACTTAGCACATTTTTTGAATTGCGGATTATTGTATGTTCGTAACACTTGTTCTTTATTCCAGGGGTAGGCCAGGCGGGTAAAACGTCGGATGTTCGACACCGCCTTGAACAATTTAAGTCGAGGAGAGCTTCCGCGAAACCTTCTACTGATCGCACTGGGGATGTAGTCAGTTACCGCCCTCTTCTTGGGGTCATCGAAGAGGGTATTCAGAAAAGGAAGCGGAGCCGTTCCTTATTTGAGTCTTCTTCTGCTTCGCAGCTTCCTACTCTGCCTCCCCCTACTCAGCCTCCTCGTGATACTACGGAGGAGAGCACGGAGCCCTGCCCCCCTCCTCCTCCTTCCAAGAGTTCTACTGTCATTCATATAAGGCGTCCCGATGTGCCTCGCCCCGTGCCTCGTGACCCTTTTGCCGGTCATCCTGATTTAGACCCAAGTTTTCGGGACATTTCATTCGATGAGACCACGGGCGAGCACCTCCTTCCCCGCAACCCCAATGTAAGAGTGCTGGACGAGGCCAAATCTTTAGATCTTGATTTACTTACTACACGGGTAGTCACCATGGGGGATGAGGCCAAGGCTAATATCGACCGGGTGGCCGCAGAGACCAAGAAGTTAATGGAGCATCATGCTAAGTTGGTCAAGGCCGGGGAAGAGATCGGGAGTGCTAACATTCGGTTGAGGTTAAAGGTTGCCGATCAGGCCAAGCAGCTCGCCGACCAAGCCATCCAGATTTCCCAGCATGAGGAAGCCTCCAAGCGTCTGAAAGAGACCATGGAGAAGGCCAGTAGGGCGGAATTACGGAAGATGGAGGTCGCTTGCAGGGAGCGGATTAACATAGCTATCGCAACGGTGGATGAGGTTCGAAATGCGGATCTCGAGCGGGTAGAGGAGTTGTCAGGGAGGCTCGAGGCTGCGGAGATGGCTCAGGCCGAGTTGAAGGAGGAGATGGAGGAGATGAGGAGGTCCCTCAGGTTGAAGGAAGAGGAAATGAGGAGGTCACTCCAGGCTGACTGCCTGAGATACCAGTCGGAGAGGGATGTCGCCGTCGCCAAGTTGCAAGCTTCCGAGGCCCGGGTGAGGGAGTTTGAGGAAAACGAGGGGATGATGGATGAGATGCTGCAGGATATGTACTTCCACACTTGGAAGGAGGGCGGCTTGTCTTGGATGGACGATTACCCTCGGGTCATGGCCAAGGTGTATCTCCAGGCTTTAGAGGAGGCCAGGGTGAACGCGGGTAAGGAAGGCGGAGAGGCTTTCAACTTGAGTGCGGTTACTGCTCAGTTCTCAAAGGAGGAGCAAGCGGCGGTGAAAGAGGGGATGCGGCTGCTCGCAGCAGAGGAAGCGGGCGTGCAGTTGGATGATGAGGATCAAGCGGCGGATGCTGGTGAGCTATTCTTTTCCCTTTCTTTTCTTTCCGTGTTTTCATAACTTGATCGTTCGTTTAATGAATTCCTCTTCTGATCTGGACAGGTGGGACTTCAGATCCACATGCTGGGGGCTCTGATCCTGCGGCTAAGTAGGCTGGGGGAGTTGGTGATGGAGTGTGAATGCATCTGCCATCTTTTTGTTTCTTTTTTATCACTGTTTATGTTAGTCTTTGACATGCAACTGTAATAAAATTATTTGCAAAGAATAACTTCGTGTGATCTCACAATATAAGCTGATTTTGTCATGTTTAAATGTTGTCGCTATCTTTATGTGCCGTGTGAGAAGTATAATTATGTATATGCCTGTGATTCTAGTTGTGTTTGATGTTAAGTTTTTGCTTGAAATATAACTTCACGTTTTGCAATGTCAGTGTATGAATAAGCTATAGTTACGCATTTATGTACAAGAGAAGAGAGTACCGCCCTTTATGTTTTATTCGCAGGCGGTAGCTTTGAGTGTCTTGTGTAACTGTTTACGGGTATAGCTGAGCGCCCTGCCACCCAGTACGCAGGCTTAGAGCCTCATGAGTGAATGCTTCCTATTTGGTTTCCTGTACTTTAGAGTTTGTTATACAGGATAGGAGAAAAATATTTAAATGAAATGGAAATATAGTAAAAGTAGAACTTCCAGTCACGGAAGGCCGTCGATGTACTTAAGTTCGTGGCAAACGGGTTTTGTAGTCACTTTCCCTAGCTGTGGGTCTTGGAGACATTTGTCACCCATCTTACGCCTCCGCGGGGAGTTTTCTTTTTTACCACAGCCGCACTTAAGACACATCGGAGCCGAGATCGCGCACGGTAACTACCCGAACCATTATGGTCCGTAATCGTGGGTATTATTCGATTTACCGTGGCCGGCTAGCGTGGGTGCCGTTGGCCGTGAACTACCCCTGGCTGGCCACACCTTATGTTGGGGCTTAAAGTAGGTTCACAGTTACCGGCGAGCCGAACGCCGTAATGAGCTGCCATCGGCTATAGTCGGCCTTTATGATGACTTATAATCGGCTCATTACAGTTGGCTTTGAGGGCAGGCGCGCAATGAGTTAACCCGCAGCAGAGGGATGCTGGAGCAAAAGAGTCTCATTGGCGTGTGCATAGAATCGTAGCGTACCTGTTAGGCCTAGTCCAGATGAGGCCGCGGTGTGTCTTGAGTGGGGATGCCATAGGATTTTGTTCAACAGAAAGGGATAAAACTTAACAAGTAGCCAAGACATAAAGGAACAAGTTAAAAAGAGACAAGATTTTTTTAAAGTGGTTCGGCACGAAAATGCCTACGTCCACTGATTCTCTTTGCTAATTCACTTCATATGGGCAGTACAAGTTAAGAAAAGTATCGACGGAGGTGTCGGATGTTCCATGCCCTCTGGAACACCTCTCCGTCCACTGTTGACAAAATGTAAGCTCCGTTGTGGAGATCTTTGTGAATTACATATGGTCCATCCCAGATGGGGTCCAGTGCCCCGGGGCGCGGAAAGATTCGCCTGAGGACAAGATCTCCTTCTTGTAAGCTGCGATGTTTGACTTTGGAATTGTATAGTGCTGCCACTTTTTGTTTGTGAGCTGCTGCTTTGAGTGCTGCGTCGTTCCTCCTTTCCTCAATCAGATCCAAAGACATGAGGAGGAGTTCTTCGTTTTCTTCTGGGTTGTAGTGGATCCTACGGTGAGAAGGCACAACAGTCTCAACTGGGAGCATTGCCTCCGATCCATATGCCAAAGAGAAAGGAGTATGTCCCGTTGATGTTCTGAAAGATGTGCGGTATGCCCATAGTGCCGTAGGAAGTTCGTCCACCCAAGCGCCTTTTGACTTTTCAAGTTTCTTCTTGATTAGGGTTTTGAGAATTTTGTTGACAGCTTCAACTTGTCCGTTTGCCTGAGGGTAAGCTACTGATGAGAAGCTTTTATGAATTCCATGCTCTTGGCACCAGTCGGCAAATTCCTCGCTGTCAAATTGGAGCCCGTTGTCTGATACGATCTTGAGGGGGACTCCATACCTGCACAGAATGTTTTTGATCAAGAAGTTGATAACTTTTGCTGAAGATATTTTATTTAAAGGTTCCGCTTCCACCCATTTGGTGAAATAATCGACTGCCACTATAGCATATTTGGCTCCGCCTCGGCCCGTTGGCAGTTCGCCAATTAAGTCAATTCCCCATACAGCAAAGGGCCAAGGGCTGGTCATTTGAGTAATTTCGTTTGTGGGCAGTCGAGGGATCTTGGCAAACTTCTGACATCTGTCGCATTTCTTAACGAAGTCTAGGGCATCTTTGTTTAGTGTGGGCCAATAATATCCATATCGGAGTATCTTTCTTGCCAAAGTCTGTCCTCCAGTGTGATCTCCGCATCCTCCCTGATGGATGTTTGTTAATATCTCCTTGGCTTCCCTTCCGGCGACGCATCTTAATAGGGGGCTAGAGAAGCCACGCCGGTAGAGGATGCCTTCTTGTATTGTGTAGTGGGGAACTTTTCTCAAGATCTTCTTAGCTTCGTCACGCCTGTCGGGTAGTATGCCATCTTGCAAATATTTCCGGATAGGGGTCATCCAGGTTCCTTCTTCGATTGCAGTTATCAGATTCGCTTGTTCGAAACTCGGGGCAAGCTGCCTTGAGATCGCTAATGCTCCGGAAATGGTGCTGTCCTTCATACTAGCTTGCTTTGCAAGTTCATCTGCTTCTTGGTTTTCTTCTCGAGGAATGTGTTTGATTAGATAATGGTCCAATCGATCGAGCAGCAGTCTGGTTTTAGGTATGCTGTGAGTCGTTCTCCTCGAGTCTGGAATTCTCCTAGTACCTGGTTTACGATAAGCTGAGAATCACTATGAAATAAGGAATTGATTCCAATTTCTAGGGCCAGTTCCAATCCCGCTATTACTGCTTCATATTCAGCATCGTTGTTAGTGGCCGTGAACTCCAGTCTTAATGCATAGTACAACTTTCTTCCCCTGGGGGTGACGATCACAATACCTGCCCCCGAGCCTTGTTCGTTTGATGCTCCGTCTACAAAGAGGTTCCATTTGATGTTTTTTGCTACTTCGGATTGTTCCTTGCCTTCGTTGGTAGTGAATTCGGCAATGAAATCAGCCATGGCTTGTCCTTTGATAGCGGTGCGGGGATGGTAGGTGATATCATACTGACTTAGTTCGATGCACCATTTGAGGAGTCGCCCAGAAGTGTCAGGACGATGGAGTACTTGTCTTAGTGGTTGATCGGTTAGAACCCTGATGGAGTGAGACTGGAAGTAGTGTCGCAGTTTCCGTGACGCGATCAATAAACAATATGCTAACTTCTCAAGTTTAGGATATCTGGCTTCTGCCCCCGTAAATCTCTTGCTTACAAAGTAAACCGGGCGTTGTGTGCGGTCTTCTTCTCTTACCAAGGCGGCGCTTAGAGCATGAGATGATACAGCGAGGTATAGGTATAACACTTCACCTTCATTTGGAGTTGAAAGTACTGGTGGTCTCTGAAGGTGTTCGATTAGGTTGAGGAAGGCTTTTAAGCATTCGTCGGTCCACTCGAACCTCCCTTTGTCTTTCTTGAGTGCTTCGAAGAAAGGGACACACTTGTCAGTTGCCTTGGAAATGAATCTGCTTAGGGCGGCCACCTTTCCGTTTAGGCTCTGCATTTCTTTTCGAGTGGAAGGTATCCTTATTTCTTTTAAAGCCCGGACTTGTTCAGGGTTTGCTTCGATTCCTCTGCGTGGACGATGAATCCTAAGAATTTTCCCGATGAAACTCCGAAGGAGCACTTTAGAGGATTCAGCTTCATTCCATACCGGCGAAGTACCTGAAACATATCGTCCAGATGGCTTACATGGTCGTTGGCTTTCCTGGACTTTACCAACATGTCATCCACATATACTTCCATAGTTCGTCCTATCAGTCCTGCGAACATTTTGTTGACGAGGCGTTGATAGGTAGCTCCAGCATTTTTGAGTCCAAAAGGCATGACTTTGTAACAATATAATCCGCGGTCGGTGATGAAGCTAGTGTGGTCCTGATCGGGAGCGTGCATGGGGATCTGGTTATATCCGGAGTATGCATCCATAAAAGATAGGAGTTCGTGCCCAGCTGTGCTGTCTACGAGTTGGTAAATTCGGGGAAGTGGGAAGCAGTCTTTCGGGCAAGCGTCATTCAGATTGGAGAAGTCAATACATGTTCGCCACTTTCCATTGGCCTTTTTTACTAGCACCGGGTTAGCGATCCATTCTGGGTAGATGGCTTCCCGTATGAAGCCATTAGCAAGTAGATTTTTTACTTCCTCATCAAGGGCTGCTGATCGCTCTGCCCCCATGCTCCTCTTTTTCTGCTTTACTGGTACCTTGGTGGGATCGATGTTCAACATGTGGCATGCTATGTCTGGGGAGATTCCTGTCATATCGGCATGGGTCCACGCAAATACATCTAAGTTGTGGCGGAGGAAGTCAATGAGTTGATCCTTCAATTCCGTTTTCAGCTGAGATCCGATTTTTAATAATCTACTTGAATCATGCTTATCTACCGATACGAACTCCATAGCCTCTGCAGGCTCGGCGGTAGCCTCCTCCTCTTTATCCCTGGGGTCTAGTTCATTGAAGGGATCGCTTGTGTATCGAAGAGGAGGGGCTTTCTTTAGTTGCTATGCCTCCAAGCTTTTCATGCAGAGAATAGTCTCTGCATCTTTTCCTTTATTCTTTCTGCGGTTATTGCGAAGTTCAGTTACGTAGCAGTCTCGGGCGGCATCTTGATCTCCTTCTACTTCTCCTACTCCGTTGTCTGTTGGAAATTTCATTTTCAGGCACCAAGGGGCTAATACATTCTGAAAGTCAGACAAGGCTGGTCTTCCCAAGAAAGCGTTGTAAGCCGAGTGGTTTTCTATTAGTACGAACGTTTGTTTTCGCACAACGGAGCGGGGATGACTTCCTATTTCGACGAAGAGGTCAAGTTGCCTGAGGGGCATTTTTGCATCTCCAGTGAAACCGTGCAGTGGTTTGTCACAGGGGGATACATCCTTCATTGATAATTTCATTTTGTCGAAAGCATGTTTGAACAGGATATTTACGGAGCTTCCCGTGTCTATTAGAATCCGAAAAACTTTAGCTGGACCAAACCAGGCAGAGATGACCATGGGATCCATATGTGGGTACTGTCTTCCTTCCAAATCATGCCTACTGAATACAATGTCATTGTTTTCTTTTCGTTTCGGGTGGCGTTCCTCCGTAATGGAGTTAACATATCCTTCGGCATTTCTAAGCGACTTGCCGTACCTTTCCATCTCTGCCCAACTTCTGTCGGCAATGTGTGGTCCTCCTGAGATGGTAAGGACTACTATCTTCTCTTGACTAGAGCCACTGGTGTTGTGATTGTTGCGATTCCCTCCGCCTACTTCTGGGAGGGGTTGCTTTGAGTTCTCATTGGCAGGAGTTGGAGTCCTGTTCTGACCTTTCACATAACGTTCCAGTCTTCTTCTTCTAATGTGTTCTTCGATCAAGTCCCGAAGATGGTGGCATTCATTGGTGTCATGTCCGTGGGATTCGTGGAAGCGACAGAACTTTCCGGACTTGAGTGCGTTATCTGATTCTTTCTTGTGCGGGGGGCGCTTGTATCCGAGTTCGCCCTGAGTGGCTAGGTAGATGTTTTCGATTGTTTCATTCAAAGGAGTGTAGGAGTCAAATCTTGGCCCTGGTCGATATTGGCGCTTCTCAACCTTTCTGCCCCCAGCATTGTCTCTAGATTCATTTCTTCGAGCGTCCTTAGCTGCAGTGGGAACCTTGTCCTGAACTATCTTGCCTTGTTGCCCTGACTGCCTCTCCGTAGCAGCGTCTTCAAGTCTCATATACTTTCCAGCTTCATGGAAGAAATCAGGCAAGGTAGCTGGTTTTTCCTTAGTTAATCTTCTGGCAAACTTGGTGTCTGGATGTACACCACTACAGAGGGCCATTAGAGTGAGTTTTTCATCGGCATCTTGAACTGCTGCCGCTGCGGCGTTGAACCGTGTTAGATATTGTTGCAGCGTCTCTCCGGATTTCTGTTTGACATTGGAGAGAGAATAAGCATCCCTGGGTTGTTCCACATGGATGCGGAACTGGCTAATAAACCTTTCTTTTAACATCTCCCATGAGCTGATGGATCCTTGGGGTAGATGGCAGAACCAGGAGGTAGCTAGATCTGATAGGAATAGCGGAAAGCATTTACATAATACTCCTTCTGTTTCTCCACTCATGAGCATATGCTGGGTGTATCTCTGCAGGTGTACGATGGGGTCGGAAGTTCCTTTGTAAGGTTCCATGGTTGGCATTTTCCATTCCCGGGGAGTGATGGCAGTTTCGATATTTCGGGTAAAGGGACTGGTGACCCTAGCGCCTATTCCCCGGTCCCTTTGCTCCCGTTGGACACATTCTCTGAATAATCGTGCCATCCGCTCGTTAGAACTTGGAGCGGACAAAAATGAGCTCGGTTCTTCCCTGCGGGATCTATCTCGTCCAGATGACCTGTAGGGATGGTACAGTCTATCACCTCTAGCATTATCCAGTGGTTGTCTTTGGCTGCTTGGATGCACGCTAGGACCAGCTACAGTTGCCCCCTGCCTTGATCTTCCCCTGTGGGGTTCTGTTTCGAGCACATCCATGGGGTCAACTTCGGGCTGGGTTCTAGCTCGGCTCCGTTCAGCGGGGTTTCTATGATTAGGTGGCATGACTGGCTCAGCTACATCCGACCCTCGCCTGGTGCCTCCCCCGCTAGGTTCGGTTCCAAGGGCTTCCTCGAGTCGGAATTCGGGCTGAGTCCGGGCGCGGCCCCTATCATCGTTTTTCCTGTTGATAGCTTGTTCGAAGAGTGAAGACCTTTGTTGCCTCCGGGATCCTCCGGATTGGGATTCACCCCATGATTCAGTGTTGCGGTTGGACTCTTCAGCATCCCTTAAGCGTGTCGTGAGTTGGTCCACCAAAGTTTCTTGTTGGGATGTGAAGCGGTTAGTTACTTCAGCCACAACCCTGTCCAGATCTGCCCTAGTGATTGGTTGTTCCGTTGCGGGACCAGTTGGATTTTCCTGATTTTCATCTGGTACTGCTGTTGAAGTGGGCTGATCTGTGATTGCTGGATCTGGAAGGCTGCTAGTTGCGATGTTCTTTCCTTTGTTAACATCCCTTCTCTGTTTGGAAGGCATGATTTCTAAGCAACAAGTGATGTTGTTAGGAAGAAGGTTGAGTGGGAGAAGATGAAGCCTGAGTTCAGTTCTTAGTGAAAGCACCAAAAATGTTTGCACAAAAAATGGACAAACACCTCCAAGTCGTATTATTTAGTTGATTATATGTGATTTTCAATGATTTTAGATGAGTACATAAATATAAAAGAAGTAGGGGCTGAAATGTAAATGACACGCGGATTTATAGTGGTTCGGCCAGAATGTGCCTACGTCCACTTTATATGTTATTATCTTCTTTCCTTCAGATTACATGTACAATGCTTCGTATATTAGTATATGAAAGTAGTTTGAAAGTTCCTTCCTTGCTTGAGCTCTCAAACTTGTCTGCCATTGTTGTACCCCTGCCCCTCTATTTATAGAATGAGGTAGGGGGCAGGGGTCTTGAAAGTATATAACTGCTGGTGGGCCCGGGCTGAAGCGATCTGGACTGGCAGTTGTCTGGTTCGGCGGGGGACATTCGGCATGGAGCTTGGTCCGGTGGTAGGCGTGGTCCGGCAACGAGTGTGGACCGGTGATTATTTGGTTCGGTTGTGAAGATGGTTCGGTAGATAAGTGGTTCGGTGGTAGCGTGGGAGTTGATTCGGTAGTGGGGTGATGGTTGGTTCGGAGGAGTATGGTGGACCGGTATGGCTGGTCCGGTAGTAGTAGGGGATGTTTGGTTCGGTTACCGGATGGGCATGCCGAATGGCACTTGTGATTTGCCCGAATATGGTTGGTCCGGCTACTGGATGGACATGCCGAATGGAGTCATGGGGCCGAATGGGGATGGACTTCTAGCTTTGTGTTTGTCGAACGAGGTGGAGGTTGCGAGCTCGGGTAAAACTGTGACTTCTTGGTCTCGAGAGCTTCTGGGTGAGAATTCGCCCAACAGTTTCAGGTTTACATAGTAAACCTATGTTTCAATCCAAATCTCTCTCTCTCTGTTTTTCTTTAAGAACTGAAATCTAAAAAAAATAAATTTTTTGTTTAAACATGCATTATGTTTTAAAAATAAATCAAAGCAAAAACAATTTAGTTTTCCTTGGAAAATTTGAAAACACAACCACAATTCAAACTATGTAAAAATTCGAATATCATAAATTTTAATTTCAGGAATACTATCTAAATTATTATTGAAAATAATGATTTTGGAAAGTTAAATCTAAATTTTTAATACAGTTTTGACTGAGAAATTGTAAGTTGATCAGAAAATGGGATTTGGTAAAATTCTGATGATCTTTGTGTTTGTGGGCCTCGAGATCGTGGTCATGGCTAGCTTGAGGGTTTGAAATCCTCAGAAAAATGTAAGTTGAATTTATAAATCATCATAGTATAGGATCGAGATCGATTTAGGGTTGAAAACCTATATCTACTCGTAGTCGAAAATGGTTGTGCTGTGTTGCCGTTGGGTGATCGGAATCTCTGGCACCAGTGCCAATCGAGACATCAGACGTTGGCGAAACTTCGGTCGAAATTTTGTGGCCTCTGATGGCCAGAGGTGGAGGGGCGAGGCAGTCTCCTGGTGGTTGTTTTTGATGAAGTCTAGGTCGTGAGGCTCGATTTCGAATGTGACGTTGGTTCGCGCTTCGGGGTGGCTTGATGGGTCAAGGAGTTAATCGTCGACTGGACGATGGTCGTAGCCTTGACCAGAGACGACCGGAATGGTGTGCAGCGTGCACACGTCTTCGTTTGTGTTAGTTGTTTGTTTTTGGAAGGGAATTTGCTTGACTCGAAGTACCACTCGGGGTTTAGGGAAGACGACTCGAAGCTAGGGTCGAGTAGTTTTGGATACACATCGGGTCGTTTTAAAACTTAAACAAATTTAAGTTGGGAATTTTTTTTACACGGGTTGATCTTTGTAAAACTCGAAGCAATGAGCACTTTTTCTCGGGTGTGACTCGAGATAGCCTCGGGTTGATTGTTCGAAACAACATTTCCAGTTTTAAAATTTTAAAAAATATAAGTCTAATTGATTTCTAAATTCATTCTTTATGAAATGATGAGTGTTTGTTAAGTAGAATGTGAAGTTAATGGTATGGAAATTATTATTAGAAATTAATCAAGTTCAAAGATGTTTTAAACTCATATTTTTAAATAAAATTGTTTTAAATTTAACTTAATAAAATAATTGAGAAGTTAACCAAATATTTAAATTATTAACTTAAAAACAAATTTATTTATAATGATTAAATAATGATTAAACAATTAATGATTTGTAATCACTTTGTAATTAATTAATTAAAGAATAATTAATTAATAAAAGTAATTAGGATTTAATTAATTAACAATGAAGGATTAATTAATTAAGGTAAATAATTAAGCAATAATTAATTAATAAAGTTAATTAAGATTTAATTAATTTATAATTAAGAAAAATTAATCGTTGATTTAAAATAATTAATGAAAATAATTATGTGGTTAATTAATTTAAAGTACATAATTAATTCATCTTAATTGAAGATGGTTGACTATTATCAAATGTTGTGTACTGGAGTGATATTTCTGCTATGTGATTGAGATGCTATGTAATGTGAATTGCTTTGTGCTGAACCGTGATATCTGTAATTTATTTCTGTGTGAATGTGAAAACCCTTTTTGCCCGCAAAACGACATTTAAACTTCGATGCGACAGAGAGTCGGATTCCAGTTGGTTATCCAAAACCCACATCGAACTCTGAATATGAATATTTGTGTTATCCCATTTTTTGGTCAAAACTGGAATATCAACAAATTGGCAAGGAATTATGAATATCAGGATTGGAGATCGGTTGGAATCAAGGCTACGATCGGTATCGTCAAAATTTTTTTGAACTCCGATCGGGACGAAATTGATTGGAGATGATGATAAGGACTAGGAAAGGCTATGTTTCAAATTTCAAGATAATCGGAGTTCGTTTGGAGGAAATATGATGGATTCAAGGTGGCAAATGCATGTTGTTCGAATCCATCAAAAGGGACAAAGTGATGCTCGGTTCGAATCGATCAGATTCGAACCCACCAGGATGGATTCGAACCCAACAGGTTCGCATCGATCAAGAGGCGTTGCGCAAGGACAGTTCGAATCGATACACTTCGCATCGAATGGCATGGTTTCGGCTTGGTAAAGTTCGCATCGATGGTTCTTCGAATCGATAGACTTTGACTCAATGGAGAGGCATAAAGGTGTATACTGGTTAGTTCGCATCGATGGTTGTTCGAATCCATGGGAACTCCATGGATTCGAAGGAGAGGGATTCGAAGGAGATGGATACGAGGGACATGGATTCGAAGGACGTGGATTCGAAAGGGATGGATTCGAAGAGGATGGACTCGAAAGGGATGGACTCGAAGAAGATGGACTCAGAGGATATGGACTCGAAGGAAACAGGCTCGAAAGTCATGGACTCGAAGGAGGTGGCTTCGAAGAGTGTGGGTTCGAAGCATGGGTTCGAACCATTCAGAACGCACGGATCCTTGAACTTGAAACGATCATATCTTCCAAACCGTTGATCCAAATGCAATGAAATTTTTACAGGAGCTTACATACATGTTGAAGAATGTTCTCACCAAATTTCAGATCAATTGGATGATTTCTTGATCGATTCGAACCGTACTTCGAATCGATCTTGATGTGGGCCCGGACCTCCAGATTTCGGGCATGTGGGCCCCCTCACGTGCCTGAAGCGGTCTCCCCGGATTTTAGGAGAAATATCAGCCTCCTACGCTTATAAATAGAGCCCCTGGTCATTCAGAAAAGGGGTCGGAGAATTTGGAGAGAGAAAGCACGCCCGGACGCTGCCAGAATCATTCTATATCATCATTGCTGCTATTTATTTCAAGTTTTGGACTTTGTAACTGCTGTAATCATCTGTAATCATCAAGGATAATCAATAAAAGGATAAAAACTTTGGAGTGGACGTAGGCCGGAGATAGCCGAACCACTATAAAACTTGTGTTTCTGTTCTTTACTTTTGGACTGTTGTTGAATATTTGCTGAGATCTGAGATTTGTGTTTTGAATATTGCTGATTTATATTCATACACTGGTGCTTTCACGGTATTCGGGGTTTGTGACCAATTTTGGCACAAACACTTTGGTGCTTTCACTGAGAACGACTAGCACCCGCTACATCGGATTTGAAAGTTGGATTTGAAGATTTTAAAGAGTTTGGATTCAAGAACAATGACTAGGCAAAATAGTAGAAGGCAAAGGGCTGAGCGAAGCCAACAAGAAGGAAGTCAACAAGCATCCTTCGGAGCTGGGGAAGGACAGGCCTCAATCTACATAACCCGGGATGAAATGGAGGCTATGGCAAACTCTTTGCACGAGAGATTGTTAAAGAACCAACATGAAATGATGCAGACTTTCTTCGAGCAAATGAGAGCTGTAGGGATGCAGAACTTGGGGACAGCCACGACCACGGTGGATGCAGGACAAGGAACTAGGGTTGTGGAACCCAACGGAGGACGGGATGTGGAGCCAGAAGGCAATCAACAAGGGCTTGGGGGCAGGCCCTCGGGATCCAACACAGGAGGACCTTTAGAAGGAGTTCAACAGGCTAGAGCTAACGTTGCTGCTAGTGAACCACATGAGGAGTATGTGCCAGAGTTCCCTTGGAGGCATGGAGGGCAACCCCCAACGGACAATACCGGGTTAGTAGAAATCATCAGAAGAACTGTGCGAGGTGGTTTGACCAACAGAGACTTGGAAGGAGTGAATAGGAGTCCGTTCGCTCAGGAAATAAGGATGGCTCAGAATCCACCTAAGTTCAAGCTACCGAGTGTGGAGGTATATGACGGCAAGGTAGATCCAACAGATCACTTAATGAGGTACACAAGACACATGGAGGTGCTGGGGGCATCGGAGGAGGTAATGGCTCGATGCTTCCCTTTATATTTGACGGACTTAGCTGCAATGTGGTTTAGGCAGCTGGGAGAAGGATCTATCAGGACTTGGAGGGAATTGGTGGAAAAGTTTTTGGGGCAGTTTCGGGTTCACATCAAGAGGCCGAAGAATGTGATGACATTGACATCGGTTAAGCAAAGGATGGATGAATCGCTTAGAGCTTTTCTAACTCGATTCAGTGCGGCAGTCGCTTCGGTGGATCGGCCTGATCCATCGATGGTTTTAATGGCAGCGGTATCAGGAGTCAGGGAAGACTCGGATTTCAAGGTATCTCTGATACGAGATCCCCCACAAGATCTCGACGAATTCTTTTACGAGGCAGAAAGATTCCTTCGGCAAGAAGATGCGAGTACGGATTTAAAGGTGAAAAAGGTTAGTGCAATCGAGGTTGGAGCAGTATCCAGCGGTGGTTCGGATAAAGACAAAGGAAAAAGGAAATTGGATAATGATTCTGGAAACGCTAGGAAGCGATGGAAGGATCCAAAGTTTTCCACATACACAGGATTGAACGAGACGCTGGAGCGGATATACATGGATACTCGAAATCGCCTTCCCTACCGGAGGCCAGCCAGGAGAGAGCCTTCTGAACGAGAGAGGGCATCAGGGAGGCATTGTCTCTTCCATGACTTAGACGGACATGACACTAGCAGCTGCAGGCACTTGAAGGATATAATCGAGGAGCATGTGAGGAATGGACAGTTACAGCAGTATGTCGGAGCTCGGAATGCAACGGTGGAGCAGGAGCAACCACCGACAACCTCTCGCCGTGATGATGAGAGACCCAGGGATGGTGGTCGATTGATCATCCACTAATCGGGATAATATGGAATAAGTAACGAACTATTAGCAAGCAACCAAGTCATTTACACATGTACGGGGACGGAGATAGCCCCTAGGCATGTTCTGAATGATGATAAAACTGCAACGCTGTGGTTTGTGAAATCTATCTTTTGCTTTTTGATTGGACATTACTTTTCTTTTCGGATTTTGGTTTTGGAGTTTGAATCAAGCTCCTGGTTTTGCTTCCTTTTGATTTGGGTTTTTCTTTGGATGATTGTTTTCGATTTTGAATGTTGGTTCGGTTTTCTCGTTTTCTGGTTTATGATTTGGATTTTTTGGGTTTGGATGTTGGATTGGATTTTGATTGGATTTTCATCTGGTTTTTGATAAATGGTCGTCAGGTATGGATTATGCCTGGCAAGGGGTGAGTCACTTTGCCCGAACGTGGTAAATTGACTCATTCAGGTCGTCGAGTATGGACTATGCTCGGCAAGGGTCCGGAGTGACCAGGATTCGGCCTAGGACTTAGGCCATATATTATAAATTAATATTTTTAGGTCGTTGAGTATGGACTATGCTCAACATGGGTCCGGAGAGACCAGGATTCGGCTTAGGACTTAAGCCACGGCATTGTACAACGTTTAGGGACACTGGACCAAGGTCATCAAGTGTGGATTACGCTTGGCAAGAACCCGGAGAGGTTAGCTCAATGTCCAGGGACACCGGACCAAGGACATTAAGTATGGATTGCGCTCGGCATGAACCCGGAGAGGTTATGGATTTGGATATCGACCCGGAGAGGTCCTGGATTCGGTTATTGGCTATTAGACAAGGATGGTTTGGGACTCGGTTGTCGAGCTCGGATGGATAGGGAATTGGCTCAAGCTTTGGTTATTGGGTTTGGAATTGGATATCGACTCGAAGCAGTCAAGGATGATATATTCTAGCAATATGGCTATGGACTTTGGATATTGGATTCGGAACTATCCAAAACACGCCTTGTTATCACAAGACATGTTTTGGGGGGCAAAGTGTTATCCCATTTTTTGGTCAAAACTGGAATATCAACAAATTGGCAAGGAATTATGAATATCAGGATTGGAGATCGGTTGGAATCAAGGCTACGATCGGTATCGTCAAAATTTTGTTGAACTCCGATCGGGACGAAATTGATTGGAGATGATGATAAGGACTAGGAAAGGCTATGTTTCAAATTTCAAGATAATCGGAGTTCGTTTGGAGGAAATATGATGGATTCAAGGTGGCAAATGCATGTTGTTCGAATCCATCAAAAGGGACAAAGTGATGCTCGGTTCGAATCGATCAGATTCGAACCCACCAGGATGGATTCGAACCCAACAGGTTCGCATCGATCAAGAGGCGTTGCGCAAGGACAGTTCGAATCGATACACTTCGCATCGAATGGCATGGTTTCGGCTTGGTAAAGTTCGCATCGATGGTTCTTCGAATCGATAGACTTTGACTCGATGGAGAGGCATAAAGGTGTATACTGGTTAGTTCGCATAGATGGTGGTTCGAATCCATGGGAACTCCATGGATTCGAAGGAGAGGGATTCGAAGGAGATGGATACGAGGGACATGGATTCGAAGGACGTGGATTCGAAAGGGATGGATTCGAAGAGGATGGACTCGAAAGGGATGGACTCAAAGAAGATGGACTCAGAGGATATGGACTCGAAGGAAACAGGCTCGAAAGTCATGGACTCGAAGGAGGTGGCTTCGAAGAGTGTGGGTTCGAAGCATGGGTTCGAACCATTCAGAACGCACGGATCCTTGAACTTGAAACGATCATATCTTCCAAACCGTTGATCCAAATGCAATGAAATTTTTACAGGAGCTTACATACATGTTGAAGAATGTTCTCACCAAATTTCAGATCAATTGGATGATTTCTTGATCGATTCGAACCGTACTTCGAATCGATCTTGATGTGGGCCCGGACCTCCAGATTTCGGGCATGTGGGCCCCCTCACGTGCCTGAAGCGGTCTCCCCGGATTTCAGGAGAAATATCAGACTCCTACGCTTATAAATAGAGCCTCTGGTCATTCAGAAAAGGGGTCGGAGAATTTGGAGAGAGAAAGCACGCCCGGACGCTGCCAGAATCATTCTATATCATCATTGCTGCTATTTATTTCAAGTTTTGGACTTTGTAACTGCTGTAATCATCTGTAATCATCAAGGATAATCAATAAAAGGATAAAAACTTTGGAGTGGAGTAGGCCGGAGATAGCCGAACCACTATAAAACTTGTGTTTCTGTTCTTTACTTTTGGACTGTTGTTGAATATTTGCTGAGATCTGAGATTTGTGTTTTGAATATTGCTGATTTATATTCATACACTGGTGCTTTCACGGTATTCGGGGTTTGTGACCAATTTTGGCACAAACACTTTGGTGCTTTCACTGAGAACGACTAGCACCCGCTACATCGGATTTGAAAGTTGGATTTGAAGATTTTAAAGAGTTTGGATTCAAGAACAATGACTAGGCAAAATAGTAGAAGGCAAAGGGCTGAGCGTAGCCAACAAGAAGGAAGTCAACAAGCATCCTCCGGAGCTGGGGAAGGACAGGCCTCAATCTACATAACCCGGGATGAAATGGAGGCTATGGCAAACTCTTTGCAGGAGAGATTGTTAAAGAACCAACAGGAAATGATGCAGACTTTCTTCGAGCAAATGAGAGCTGTAGGGATGCAGAACTTGGGGACAGCCACGGCCACGGTGGATGCAGGACAAGGAACTAGGGTTGTGGAACCCAACGGAGGACGGGATGTGGAGCCAGAAGGCAATCAACAAGGGCTTGGGGGCAGGCCCTCGGGATCCAACACAGGAGGACCTTTGGAAGGAGTTCAACAGGCTAGAGCTAACGTTGCTGCTAGTGAACCACCCGAGGAGTATGTGCCAGAGTTCCCTCGGAGGCATGGTGGGCAACCCCCAACGGACAATACCGGGTTAGTAGAAATCATCAGAAGAACTGTGCGAGGTGGTTTGACCAACAGAGACTTGGAAGGAGTGAATAGGAGTCCGTTCGCTCAGGAAATAAGGATGGCTCAGAATCCACCTAAGTTCAAGCTACCGAGTGTGGAGGTATATGACGGCAAGGCAGATCCAACAGATCACTTAATGAGGTACACAAGACACATGGAGGTGCTGGGGGCATCGGAGGAGGTAATAGCTCGATGCTTCCCTTTATATTTGACGGACTTAGCTGCAATATGGTTTAGGCAGCTGGGAGAAGGATCTATCAGGACTTAGAGGGAATTGGTGGAAAAGTTTTTGGGGCAGTTTCGGGTTCACGTCAAGAGGCCGAAGAATGTGATGACATTGACATCGGTTAAGCAAAGGATGGATGAATCGCTTAGAGCTTTTCTAACTCGATTCAGTGCGGCAGTCGCTTCGGTGGATCGGCCTGATCCATCTATGGTTTTAATGGCAGCGGTATCAGGAGTCAGGGAAGACTCGGATTTCAAGGTATCTCTGATACGAGATCCCCCACAAGATCTCGACGAATTCTTTTACGAGGCAGAAAGATTCCTTCGGCAAGAAGATGCGAGTACGGATTTAAAGGTGAAAAAGGTTAGTGCAATCGAGGTTGGAGCAGTATCCAGCGGTGGTTCGGATAAAGACAAAGGAAAAAGGAAATTGGATAATGATTCTGGAAACGCTAGGAAGCGATGGAAGGATCCAAAGTTTTCCACATACACAGGATTGAACGAGACGCTGGAGCGGATATACATGGATACTCGAAATCGCCTTCCCTACCGGAGGCCAGCCAGGAGAGAGCCTTCTGAACGAGAGAGGGCATCAGGGAGGCATTGTCTCTTCCATGACTTAGACGGACATGACACTAGCAGCTGCAGGCACTTGAAGGATATAATCGAGGAGCATGTGAGGAATGGACAGTTACAGCAGTATGTCGGAGCTCGGAATGCAACGGTGGAGCAGGAGCAACCACCGACAACCTCTCGCCGTGATGATGCGAGACCCAGGGATGGTGGTCGATTGATCATCCACTAATCGGGATAATATGGAATAAGTAACGAACTATTAGCAAGCAACCAAGTCATTTACACATGTACGGGGACGGAGATAGCCCCTAGGCATGCTCTGAATGATGATAAAACTGCAACGCTGTGGTTTGTGAAATCTATCTTTTGCTTTTTGATTGGACATTACTTTTCTTTTCGGATTTTGGTTTTGGAGTTTGAATCAAGCTCCTGGTTTTGCTTCCTTTTGATTTGGGTTTTTCTTTGGATGATTGTTTCTGATTTTGAATGTTGGTTTGGTTTTCTCGTTTTCTGGTTTATGATTTGGATTTTTTGGGTTTGGATGTTGGATTGGATTTTGATTGGATTTTCATCTGGTTTTTGATAAATGGTCGTCAGGTATGGATTATGCTTGGCAAGGGGTGAGTCACTTTGCCCGAACGTGGTAAATTGACTCATTCAGGTCGTCGAGTATGGACTATGCTCGGCAAGGGTCCGGAGTGACCAGGATTCGGCCTAGGACTTAGGCCCTATATTATAAATTAATATTTTCAGGTCGTTGAGTATGGACTATGCTCAACAAGGGTCCGGAGAGACCAGGATTCGGCTTAGGACTTAAGCCACGGCATTGTACAACGTCCAAGGACACTGGACCAAGGTCATCAAGTGTGGATTACGCTTGGCAAGAACCCGAAGAGGTTAGCTCAACGTTCAGGGACACCGGACCAAGGACATTAAGTATGGATTGCGCTCGGCAAGAACCCGGAGAGGTTATGGATTTGGATATCGACCCGGAGAGGTCCTGGATTCGGTTATTGGCTATTAGACAAGGATGGTTTGGGACTCGGTTGTCGAGCTCGGATGGACAGGGAATTGGCTCAAGCTTTGGTTATTGGGTTTGGAATTGGATATCGACTCGAAGCAGTCAAGGATGATATATTCTGGCAATATGGCTATGGACTTTGGATATTGGATTCGGAACTATCCAAAACATGCCTTGTTATCACAAGACATGTTTTGGGGGGCAAAGTGTTATCCCATTTTTTGGTCAAAACTGAAATATCAACAAATTGGCAAGGAATTATGAATATCAGGATTGGAGATCGGTTGGAATCAAGGCTACGATCGGTATCGTCAAAATTTTGTTGAACTCCGATCGGGACGAAATTGATTGGAGATGATGATAAGGACTAGGAAAGGCTATGTTTCAAATTTCAAGATAATCGGAGTTCGTTTGGAGGAAATATGATGGATTCAAGGTGGCAAATGCATGTTGTTCGAATCCATCAAAAGGGACAAAGTGATGCTCGGTTCGAATCGATCAGATTCGAACCCACCAGGATGGATTCGAACCCAACAGGTTCGCATCGATCAAGAGGCGTTGCGCAAGGACAGTTCGAATCGATACACTTCGCATCGAATGGCATGGTTTCGGCTTGGTAAAGTTCGCATCGATGGTTCTTCGAATCGATAGACTTTGACTCGATGGAGAGGCATAAAGGTGTATACTGGTTAGTTCGCATCGATGGTGGTTCGAATCCATGGGAACTCCATGGATTCGAAGGAGAGGGATTCAAAGGAGATGGATACGAGGGACATGGATTCGAAGGACGTGGATTCGAAAGGGATGGATTCAAAGAGGATGGACTCGAAAGGGATGGACTCGAAGAAGATGGATTCAGAGGATATGGACTCGAAGGAAACAGGCTCGAAAGTCATGGACTCGAAGGAGGTGGCTTCGAAGAGTGTGGGTTCGAAGCATGGGTTCGAACCATTCAGAACGCACGGATCCTTGAACTTGAAACGATCATATCTTCCAAACCGTTGATCCAAATGCAATGAAATTTTTACAGGAGCTTACATACATGTTGAAGAATGTTCTCACCAAATTTCAGATCAATTGGATGATTTCTTGATCGATTCGAACCGTACTTCGAATCGATCTTGATGTGGGCCCGGACCTCTAGATTTCGGGCATGTGGGACCCTCACGTGCCTGAAGCAGTCTCCCCGAATTTTAGGAGAAATATCAGCCTCCTACGCTTATAAATAGAGCCCCTGGTCATTCAGAAAAGGGGTCGGAGAATTTGGAGAGAGAAAGCACGCCCGGACGCTGCCAGAATCATTCTATATCATCATTGCTGCTATTTATTTCAAGTTTTGGACTTTGTAACTGCTGTAATCATTTGTAATCATCAATGATAATCAATAAAAGGATAAAAACTTTGGAGTGGACGTAGGCCGGAGATAGCCGAACCACTATAAAACTTGTGTTTCTGTTCTTTACTTTTGGACTGTTGTTGAATATTTGCTGAGATCTGAGATTTGTGTTTTGAATATTGCTGATTTATATTCATACACTGGTGCTTTCACGGTATTCGGGGTTTGTGACCAATTTTGGCACAAACAATTTGTGATTGATACATCAACGTGTTTTAAAATTGAGCGCTCACTATTCGGTTTAGCCGGGAGAGGACTTTGTGTCATATAACCCATTTCGAGTAGTGATACGGCGAAATGAATAGCACTTGTAGATGGTGATGAAGACCGGGTGTCTTCAAGAACGATAGTATAACCTATCGAATGTATCTGCACTGAGTTGCTCCGGTATAGAGATCTCCACATGTGATGGGGAGTCCGATCGGGATTGTGGATACCCGGATTGCAAGGGCTTCTTTCTTTATTGGACGAAGTGTCTTCGGTTCTGTTCGAACCCAGAACAGACTGTATGGTTGTATGTCTGACACTACACTTTGAGATATAAAGCAGATTTCTTTCAAATACATATCTGTTGATGGCAGAGAATTTATTCCCTTAGCTTAACACCCTTCTCTGAGACGTACGAGCTCAGAGGTTATGTAGTTGAAGGTTATCAGTGATATACTCCCAATTTGGTAGTGTGGCATGCTAAGTGCTGCTGTGTGTTGATGATCTTTGTTGATCATTTGTGATCAAAGCGTGACTTTTGTGTAAAGCGTAGCTTTGTGGACGAGACCTCATCAGACCTCACACCCCGAAAATGGTCGAAACAGGAAAGAAGCGGCAAGGTTATGAGGGTCACGCCCTTCAGGGTATGTCATTTCCTTCTGGAATAAGGTGGTATCATGTTATGGAGCCTAGATACTTAACCTATGTGGTTGCTGCAATCTTATTACTGTGTGGTTGTTGCTATGTGGTTGAGGGGCCTCGGATAAAGGTCGCAAACGATCGGGGGATGGCATACTCGAGTAGTAGTTACCTAGTAACAGAGGTAACCCGGCCTTGTGTTGGCAGAGATCCGGGTAGGTTCTCTGGACGTCCCTCCAGAGGCGTACCCATGTGGCAGTAGGAAGTTCCTTAGCCTAATCATTTGTTGAAAATCCAATTCCCAATACGAACCCAGTACGGTTTTAGTTGTATAACCTGCCATTTACTTATGGTGGCGCCCCACTGTTTAGATGGTAGCTATAGTAGGCATACAATAATGGTTGTATGCTGGCTAAGGTTAATATTATACTTTCGAAATGGTTTTCTACACTATGCACTAGTAATAATATCAAAGAATTTTTCTCGTATCAAGCATATTTGACTATCATAAGAAGAAATCTCCTCCAATTCTACGATTGCATTGCGTGTGTGGCGGGAGGTCTTATGGTAGTTTCATTTTCCAAAAGCATATCAAATTTCTTTTATAAACTGTTTTTACACAAGCAATTGTTTTTGTTTACTCATACCAGTCCCATGACTGACCCGGAGTTTATTGTTTCCTTTCTAAACTCTAGGTGCCCATAATTTCCACACGGGAAGCCTAGCAGCAGGTTTCCGTGTTTTGGTGCTAGCTGGATCTTTGAAGTATTTTGGTTTGGAAGCTATCGGATCTTGTAGCTTTTGTCTTGGAGATATTTTGGAAATTTTTTGGATCTCAAGGTGCTTAGTTTGGAAGTTCGCTATCGCTTCTCTTCTTTGAAGACTTTCTTGAAATGTGATCACTTGTTGTTCTATTGCGAAGTTCTATTTTGAAGTTGTGTTATATGTATAAAAATACTCTGATGTTGTTATGGATATTGTGATGATGTTGTACCTGTGATGTTGATTATGGCAGTTCATTTTGTTTCCGCTATTTTATATTCATCTAATGTTGTTATAAGCTCCATCCGACTGGAGTTTGATGTTTGAATCTTCGGCAGTCGAATACAAGTGAGGTATTTGATGTCGATTTTCGAACATTGGATTTCGGGTCGTGACAAGTGGTATCAGAGCTAAATGTTGAGTAAGAACTTTAGCTATGGAGTATAACACATTAAATGGCTCATTAGAGATAAGGTGAAGTTTACCCTTGAATGAGTATAACCCGAGATCGAAGCCCTAAATTTTCTTAATCTAGTTCTTTTAATTTCTGATATTCCTTAAGATATGTCATCCATGTATCTAAATCAAGTTTTCTTATCAATTACAGATAGTAAGAATGAGCGGACGAAGAGGAAGAGCTAGGGGTCAAGGAAATGCCACAACAGCTGGTCAAGTTCCCCCAACAACAGAAGCAGCTTTATCTACTCAACGTCAGCCGAATCTGGCTGATTTATATAAGAGCTTCTCGAGACTTGGTGGTAAGCCGTTCACCGACAATGAGTCGATTGTCGAGGCCCAAGCATGGATCAGATCATGTGAAAGAATCTTTAAAGGGCTAAAGCTGCAGGACGATCAGATGCGACTCATAGCTTCTTGGCAACTTCAAGAAGAAGCCTTAGCATGGTGGAAGACAGTCACTGTAGATGAGACAGAAGACGAGTTTACTAGGGAGAGATTTAAAGAAGTATTTGAAAAGCGCTATATGCCATCAGCTGGAATTTCTCGAATGTACCAGGAATTTATAGACTTAAAGCAAGGGAGTTTGTCATTTGAAGAGCATCTAAACAAATTTAATGAATTGTCTCATTTCGGTCCAGAATTGGTAAACACACCTTTAAAGAAAAATGAAAGGTTCATTCGTGGGACGAATAAGAAGTTCCATGAAAGGATGACTGGCCACGTCAAAGAATCCTTTTCAGATCAGATTGATATGAGGTACATATATGCTACACTGGATATGCAAGAAACCCCGATGGAGAAAGGAAATACGAGTAATCAAAATTGGAAGAAAAGGAAATTTGGAGGCGAGAAACCATGGCAGCGTACGGAGAAAAATAAGAGCATCAGGGAAGCCCGGCAGAGAATGTTACTTTTTTTAATTGCTTAGAAAAAGGCCACTACTCAAACAGCTGCTAGAAGCCAAAGAGAGATCAATCCACACAAGAAAAACCCAGGAAATGTTATTATTGTCAGAAATTAGGACACGAGGTAAAAGACTGCCCAACCATAAAGCAAGCTCAGACAGCCAAGGTGTACACAGTCAAAGACAAACCTGCATCTTCCAAAGCAGAAAAGGGGAAAGGAGTTCTGGAACGTAACCTCACTATTTATGATAGCATTGTTATAGTTCTGTTTGACACCGGCGCTACATATAGTTTTATCTCTCAGCAAGCTATAAATGAATTAAATCTTGAACCTGATTTTGTTGACGAGCCTATATGCGTAAAGAATCCAGTTAGAGGCCCCGTGAACCTTTGTCTTTGATGTAGAGACATTCCTATATCATATTCTTTTGATCAATTCCCTATCGGTCTCTTTGTCCTTGATTTTAGTGAGTTTGAAGTCTTACTCGGAATGGATTGGCTAACAAATTACGAAGCCAAATTGGATTGTAACAATCGACTGATTTCAATCAAAACCGAATTTGGAGATTTCATTGAGATTTCTTGTGAGGACCCGAGTCCTAAAAGGGATGGGTTGATGTATAACTTGGGTTATCCCGAACCCACTTTGGAGTCCATGCCCATTGTCTGAGATTTTCCAGACGTGTTCGAAGAGGTAAAGTCCTTACCTCCACATCGAGAAATAGAATTCAGAATTGACCTAGTAACCAATTCTCGTCCCGTCGTTCACGCAAGTCGCCGGATGGCACCCAGAGAAAGGGTTGAATTAGTCAATCGAACTCGAGATTTGCTAAATAAAGGATTAATCTGTCCTAGTGTTTCTGAATGGGGTTCAGCAGTAGTATTTGTTTCAAAATCGGACGGATCTTTGAGATTGTGTGTGGATTATCGCGATCTCAATAAGCTGACTCTCAAGAACAAGTTTCCTCTACCTAGAATTGATGATCTATTCGATCAATTGCACGACGCTCGTTTCTTTTCGAAGATGGATCTAGCCCAGGGATTCCATCAACTATGAATTGCCGAAGATTGTGTACATTTGACCACCTTCAGGGGTTCTAATATGTTCTACAAATGGTTAGTCATGCCTTTCGGGCTAACCAATGCTCCAGCATACTTCGTAGATCTTATGAACCGTGTGTTCCAGGAAGTATTGAATAAATTTGTGCTCATGTTTATTGACGATATTTTGGTCTATTCCAAGACCAACGAGGAGCATGCCGAGCATCTTAGAATCATTTTGGAGATATTGAGGAGAAATATTCTGTTCGCTAGATTTTCCAAATGCCATTTTTGGGTCAAAGAAGTTAAACTTCTCGGGCATATTGTTAATGAAGAAGGAATTTCCGTTGATCCTAGCAAAATTTCTGCCGTTCTTGTTTGGAGGAAACCCACTACCCCAAAAGAAGTTCGAAGCTTTTTGGATTTAGCGGGTTATTACCGGATGTTTGTTCAGGACTTTTCTAAGATAGCTAGTCGGTTGACTAAGCTAACAATGAAGAATGCAAGATTCAATTGGACTCTGAAATGTGACGAAGCTTTTCAGGAGTTGAAGAAGAGGTTAAACACTGCTCCTATTCTTGCTATCATTAATGGAAACCAGGGTTTATCTGTCTATACTGATGCTTATGGTGATGGTTTGGGTGCAGTACTAATGCAGAATGGGAAGGTAATTGCCTACGCGAGTAGACAATTACGTCCACATGAAAGAAACTACCCAACCCATGATTTGGAACTCTTAGCTGTTATCTTTGCTTTGAAAATATGACGACATTATCTTTTGGGCAAGAATCTCTTTTAGCTTTCTTAACGATTTGAGAATTTAATTTAACTTAATAAATATATTTAATGAACTCCTTTTATTTTAGGTGAAAAATTCGAATTATTCACCGACCACAAATCTCCGAAATACCTCTTCACCCAGGAAGATTTAAATTTACGACAACAACGTTAGTTGGAATTTTTGGCATCCTATGATCTAGATATTTTTTATACCCCTGGAAAAGCCAATGTAGTTGCCGATGCTTTGAGTAGAATGCATCCTATTCTTGTCCATCTTGTTATCGCTCCTATTCTTCTTACGAGGATCGCACGTAAGCAGAATGAAGACAAGTTTCTTCGAAGAATTTATAAAAGAATATGCCAAGGAGAAGACACTAGTTTTGAGGTTGATAGTAGAGGAGTTATAAGATTAGAAGGCAAAATATGTGTCCCAGACATCCCTGATCTGAAACGAGAAGTTTTGGAAGAATGCCACAAGTCCAAACTTTGCATCCATCCAGGAGTCAATAAAATGTATCGTGATATCAAAAGGACTTTCTGGTGGAAGACAATGAAAAGGGACATATCTATATATGTGAGGTGCCGTGCTACTTGCCAACAAACTAAAAGCGATCAAAAGAAAATGGCGGGTTTACTTCAGCCTTTAAAGGTACCCAAGTGGAAATGGGACCAAGTATTGATGGATTTCATCGACGGGTTGCCTCGTACTCGGAAAGGCAATGAAGCAATCTGGGTCATTGTGGACCGTTTGACTAAGATGGCCTACCTTTTGCCAGTTAAATCTTCCCGCACGGCAGCAAGTTTAGCCGAGTTATATATGAAAGAAATTGTCCGTCTCCACGGTCTACCTAGCAGCATAGTGAGTGATCGTGATCCGATTTTCACTAGTAGATTTTGGGAGGCATTTCAAGACGCATTGGGAACGAAACTGAATTTCAGCACTGCTTATCACCCACAGTCTGATGGGCAGACTGAAAGGATAAACCAAATATTAGAAGACCCATTGCGTGCTTGTATACTTGATTTTGGTGGCTCTTGGGAGGACCATTTACATCTTGTCGAATTCTCATATGACAATAGCTATCAGGCCAGTATAGAGATGGCTCCTTTTGAAGCTTTATATGGTCGTCCGTGTCGATCACCTGCATGCTGGATCGAGGCAGGTGATAGACTCGTCCTTGGACCGGACATGATTAAGGAAGCCACTGAAAAAGTTGATTTTATACGGAAGAAATTGAAAACGGCTCAAAGTCGTCAAAAGAGTTATTATGACCGCAGAAGAAGGGATTTGGAATTCCACATTGGAGACTCTGTCTTTCTCAAAGTATCTCCAACGCGTGGTGTCTTAAGGTTTGGGAAGACCGGTAAGCTGGCACCACTGTATATTGGTCCTTTTCCTATTCTGGAGAGGATCGGTTCTTTAGCCTATTGAGTGTAGCTGCCTAGATGGTTGTCTGGCGTGCATGATGTGTTCCACATTTCTAACATCCGAAAATATGTGCACGATCCAGATAGTATTATTGAAGAAGCTGCTCAGCAGGATCTCGAAATCACTCCTAATTTAACAGTTAAAAGAGAACCGATAAAGATTGTGGATCGAGATGAAAAGCAGTTAAGGAACAAAACTGTAAAACTGGTTAAAGTATAGTGGAGTGGCGATCCAAAGGACTGCACTTGGGGAACTGAAGATAGCATGCAGAAATCATATCCCAATTGTAGAGTGGATATCTCGACTTAAACTGGTAAGCCATTTCTCTATCCTTTTCTGAATTCGTATATTCTTTGTTTGCTTTTCTCCCTCTTGCAAATTTCAAGGACGAAATTTTCTTAAGAGGGGAAAATGTGTAACATCCCAAAATTATCAATTTAAATTTGGTAATTTATTTGAAATTTTGGAATTTAATTTGAAAATAATTTGAAAAGTTTCAAAACAAATAAAAAGAGTGATAATTCATATGAATAAAATTTCAATTTCATTTGAGTATAAAAATTTGAAATAACAAATGTTTTTAAAATCATTTGAATTTAATTTTTTTTATATATAATGTATATATGAATAGATTTGAATTTGAATTTAATTATTTAAGTAAATGTCTTAATAAAATAATTTGGAATTTTCCACATCAAATTAAAAAATGGTGCTTGTTTATATAATTATATTTATGAGGGAATTGTATATAAAAATTTGAATGTAAGATTCAAATATAAGAGTCTTAAAAATAATTGGATTTGAAAGTTATATATATATATATATGATTTTATTAGTGTATAAATTTATTTTAGAACATTTTCTTTTAACATGTATAAATATCTAACAAAGGTAATGTATATATATATATATATATATATATATATATATATATATATATATGTGTGTGTGTGTGTGTGTGTGTGTGTTTGCACAAAAAATGGACAAACACCTCCAAGTCGTATGATTTAGTTGATTATATGTGATTTTCAATGATTTTAGATGAGTATGTAAATATGGAAAAAGCAGGGGCTGAAATGTCAAGACACACAGATTTATAGTGGTTCGGCCAGAATGTGCCTACGTCCACTTTATATGTTATTATCTTCTTTCTTTCAGGTTACAAGTACAATGTTTTGTATACAAGCGTATGAAAGTAGTTTGAAAGTTCCTTCCTTGCTTGAGCTCTCAAACTTGTCTGCCATTGTTGTACCCCTGCCCCTCTATTTATAGAATGAGGTAGGGGGCAGGGGTCTTGGAAGTATATAACTGCTGGTGGGCCCGGGCTGAAGCGATCTGGACTGGCAACTGTGTGGTTCGGCGGGGCTCATTCGGCACGGAGCTTGGTCCGGTAGTAGGCGTGGTCCGGCGATGAATGTGGACCGGTGGTCGTTTGGTCCGGTTATGTAGGTGGTTCGGTGGCAAGGTTGGTCCGACAGTGGAGTTGGAGTGGTGGTATAAAGGAGCCGAATGAGGTGGAGCCGAATGAAGTGGAGGCCGAATGGGTCAAGGCCGAGTGAGGGGCTTGGGCCGAACGAGCTTCTTCATGGAGAATATTGGAAGGCCCTCTAGGTTAGTACTGAGCTTCTTGGCTGTCGAACGAAGTAGAGGTTGCTTGCGAGCCCGAGTGAAACTGCGGCTTCTTGGTCTTGAGATCTTCTGGGTGAAAATTCGCCCAACATTTGCCCCCCAAAGTGGGGCACGTGCTTGCACGTGTCGCGCTTTGTTTTCTCTGTGGCAGGAAGATTGGCTTTGTAACGCCGGCGATTGGACGTTCGTGTTCTGTTAATGTCCTGCAAAGGAATTTACAGTTTTAGCGTGATTTCAAATAACGATCGTTCATGATCGAAATATTCGAGATGAAGTGAACTGTGCCGTTCAGGACGAGAGAGTGAGCCCCGAAGGGGCTTGGCATCGTCGATGCCCGGTTTATGTCAGAGTGGGTCCCTGGATCGTTTGTGAAGATGGATTATTGCCAGCTCAGAGCATGCCTAGGGATCGTTCGCAACCCCGTACATGTGTAAGTAGCCTAGCCATTTCATAACTATCAGAATCAAGTATCCGTTTCACATATGAGTTTAAAAAGGCGTGTCAAAGTGTAAATTACCGTGACGATAGGGTTAATAACCATTCAGAGCGTGCCTATGGACCATTTGTGGTCGTGCCCGCGTGTAAACGATTAATCCATGTTAGTGAGAGTTTTATGACTTATTCATTGTTATCATAATCCTTATTTTATTAGCTAGTTCTGGAGTTCGGTACTTATCTGAGTGAGGAGCCTGCGTGCCTCTAGTCCACGTGTGGTTGTTGGTAGAGAGGGAGAGAGTTCACTCAGTTGTTGTTGGTTTCATTCGGTATCTATGGTCCGGTATATTAGTTATTGGTCCGGTACTACCATCCGGTAGGCCGAACCATCTGGTTCGACGGCCCTGAGCTCGCTTATATATAGAGGCCGTACCGCCTTGGCTTTCCCTTACCGAACCAGAGAGCCGAATCAGCTGTCCTGCCGAACCAAGTTCATCGCCGAACCAGCTTATACCGAATCAGGTATAAATACTTTCTGCCGAATGAACTCTTGTCACCGGATGGTGTCTTGTTTGCCGAATGAACTTATGGTCTTAGTGCCGAATGAACTTCACACCCCATGCCGAATGAGCGTAGTGCCGAATGAACTTCACGCCCCATGCCGAATGAGCATAGTGCCGAATGACCATATGCTTCTTATGCCGAATGAACCTTATATATTTGCTTGTTTATGTTTCTATACTTCTTATTCTAACCTCAAGTCTTTCTTGTGCTGCAGAAAATGTCTCGCAAAGCGGAAACACGATCGGACAGAAAGAAGTCTAGAGGCACAGGAGAGCCTTCTTCTTCCTTGCCCCCAGTCCAACCAGGATCCGGGCAACACCGACCTATTCCGAGGTCTCTAGTGGACGGATATGGTCCACAGGAACTTTTGATCTCTCCCCCGGATTGCTTTCCTAGCTCCCTAAAGGAGGAGCAACTTGACGTCATATCCCGTTCCTTCGAGATAGATAGGGCCCTTATGCTGCTGCCGGGAGATGGAGTGATGCCATATAATCCTCCCGAGGGCTACTTCGCTTTTAGCAGATACCATTGCATGTGCGGCGCTATCCCCCCTATCAACGCTTGGATAGTAAGCTTCACCACATATTTGAAGGTGGCTCCCTTCCAGCTTCAGCCTAACTCTTACGCCATCCTGGTGAGCCTCTTTGTTATCTTCCAGAGGAGGTACGGGCGTCCTCCTTCTAACCGAGAAATTCGATATTTGTACAACCTGAGAGGCTATAAGAAGGGGTCTCCGTATATTAGCCTGGAAGCGGCCGTGCCCTTCAAACCAGTCCTGGACTTGTATTCCAAGTTCACCATGTTCAAGAAAGAGTGGTTCTTCGTCAAGGACGATGCTGTTTCTTTCCGCCTTTTCACTTCCGGCTGTAAGATTGATTCCATTTATATTTTTCATGTGTTTTGACTGTAGTGTTTTTTCTGACATGCTTCTATTTCTGGCTAGCGACAGGTGGTATTGCAGTCGTGGAGGACGATTCCTTAGTGCGAATGGCTGCTGAACTAAAGGCTATTCCGGCACGGGACCGGTCGGCCTCTTTCTTGATCAGGAACGCAACCCTCTTGGAGTATAATTTGATCTTACCGCGCCAGTCCGTGGTTAAGCAAAGGGATACGGCTGAGGAGAGGGCTGCTAAAGCTAAGGAGGGGGCTACGGTAAAGAGCGGTAAGAGGGAGCCTTTCGCAGAGCGTCCCGTGGTCGGGGGGAAGAAACTGAAGAAGTCTGATGGCCCTTCTCCAAGTACTTGCCCGACTGTCCCGGAGGAGGAAGGTGTAGAAGAGGAGGAAGGAGGCGAAGTTGGAGAAGGGTCGGAGGGTGGAGGAGATGGCGACGGTCAATGTGGTAGTGGTGTTGCTGCTCTAACCTCTGAACAAGACCTCGAACTGGATGAGGCTCTCCGTCGGGCCTTCGGGGAGTCGGAGGGAGAGTCGGAAACGGAGAAGGGAATGGAGAAGGCAAAGGAAACCGGCAAAGCTGTGGCTAGCACTGACCCATCCTCTAAGGGTTCCTCAGCTAGGGTGATTCCGGCGATGCAAGGTGAACTTTTGTCTCCTGCCGATTCCATTTTCGATAGGGACTTAGAAATTTTTTACGGTTCACTTCCGTCCTGGGGTGAGATCCAGGACTTATTGCAGTATCCCACTCCTCCGCCGGGTTTGTATAATAGATGTGTCTTCCCACTTTTCTTTCTTTTTAACTTAGCACATTTTTTTTTTGAACTGTGGATTATTGTATGTTCGTAACACTTGTTCTTTATTCCAGGGGCAGGCCAGGCAGTTAAAACGTCGGATGTTCGACACCGCCTTGAACAATTTAAGTCGAGGAGAGCTTCCGCGAAACCTTCTACTGATCGCACTGGGGATGTAGTCAGTTACCGCCCTCTTCTTGGGGTCATCGAAGAGGGCATTCAGAAAAGGAAGCGGAGCCGTTCCTCATTTGAGTCGTCCCCTGGTTCGCAGCCTCCTATTCAGCCTCCTCGTGATACTACGGAGGAGAGCACGGAGCCCGGACCCCCTCCTCCTCCTTCTAAGAGTCCTACTGTCATTCGTATAAGGCGTCCCGATGTGCCTCGCCCCGTGCCTCGTAACCCTTTTGCCGGTCATCCTGATTTAGACCCAAGCTTTCAGGACATTTCATTCGATGAGACCACGGGCGAGCACCTCCTTCCCCGCAACCCCATGGTAAGAGTGCTGGACGAGGCCAAATCTTTAGATCTTGATTTACTTACTACACGGGTAGTCACCATGGGGGATGAGGCCAAGGCTAATATCGACCGGGTGGCCGCAGAGACCAAGAAGTTAATGGAACATCATGCTAAGTTGGTCAAGGCCGGGGAAGAGATCGGGAGTGCTAACATTCGGTTGAGGTTAAAGGTTGCCGATCAGGCCAAGCAGCTCGCCGACCAAGCCATCCAGATTTCCCGGCATGAGGAAGCCTCCAAGCGGCTGAAAGAGACCATGGAGAAGGCCAGTAGGGCGGAATTACGGAAGATGGAGGTCGCTTGCAAGGAACGGATTAACATAGCTATCACAACGGTGGATGAGGTTCGAAATGCGGATCTCGAGCGGGTAGAGGAGTTGTCAGGGAGGCTCGAGGCTGCGGAGATGGCTCAGGCCGAGTTGAAGGAGGAGATGGAGGAGATGAGGAGGTCCCTCAAGTTGAAGGAGGAGGAAATGAGGAGGTCACTCCAGGCTGACTGCTTGAGATACCAATCAGAGAGGGACGTCGCCGTCGCCAAGTTGCAAGCTTCCGAGGCCCGGGTGAGGGAGTTTGAGGAAAACGAGGGGATGATGGATGAGATGCTGCAGGATATGTACTTCCACACTTGGAAGGAGGGCGGCTTGTCTTGGATGGACGATTACCCTCGGGTCATGGCCAAGGTGTATCTCCAGGCTTTAGAGGAGGCCAGGGTGAACGCGGGTAAGGAAGGCGGAGAGGCTTTCAACTTGAATGCGGTTACTGCTCAGTTCTCAAAGGAGGAGCAAGCGGCGGTGAAAGAGGGGATGCGGCTGCTTTCTGCTTGCTGCAGAGGAAGCGGGCGTGCAGTTGGATGATGAGGATCAAGCGGCGGATGCTGGTGAGTTATTCTTCTTCCCTTTCTTTTCTTCCTGTGTTTCCATAACTTGGTTGTTCGTTTAATGAATTCCTCTTCCGAATTGGACAGGCGGGACTTCTGATCCACATGCTGGGGGCTCTGATCCTGCGGCTAAGTAGACTGGGGGAGTTGGTGATGGAGTGTGGATGCATCTGCCATCTTTTTGTTTCTTTTTTATCACTGTTTATGTTAGTCTTTGATATGCAACTGTAATAAAATTATTTGCAAAGAATAACTTCGTGTGATCTTATAATATAAGCTGATTTTGTCATGTTTAAATGTTGTTGCTATCTTTATGTGCTGTGTGAGAAGTATAATTATGTATATGCCTGTGATTCTAGTTGTGTTTGATGTTAAGTTTTTGCTTGAAATATAATTTCACGTTTTGCAATGTCAGTGTATGAATAAGCTATAGTTACGCATTTATGTACAAGAGAAGAGAGTACCGCCCTTTATGTTTTATTCGCAGGCGATAGCTTTGAGTGTCTTGTGTAACTGTTCACGGGCATAGCTGAGCACCCTGCCACCTAGTACGCAGGCTTAGAGCCTCATAAGTGAATGCTTCCTATTCGGTTTCCTGTACTTTAGAGTTTGTTATACAGGATAGGAGAAAAATATTTAAATGGAATGGAAATATAGTAAAAGTAAAACTTCCAGTCACGGAAGGCCGTCGATGTGCTTAAGTTCGTGGCAAACGGGTTTTGTAGTCACTTTCCCTAGCTGTGGGTCTTGGAGACATTTGTCACCCATCTTACGCCTCCGCGGGGAGTTTTCTTTTTTACCACAGCCGCACTCAAGACACACCGGAGCCGAGATCGCGCACGGTAACTACCCGAACCATTATGGTCCGTAATCGTGGGTATTATTCGATTTACCGTGGCCGGCTAGCGTGGATGCCGTTGGCCGTGAACTACCCCTGGCTGGCCACACCTTATGTTGGGGCTTAAAGTAGGTTCACAGTTGCCGGCGAGCCGAACGCCGTAATGAGCTGCCATCGGCTATAGTCGGCCTTTATGATGACTTATAATCGGCTCATTACAGTTGGCTTTGAGGGCAGGCGCGCAATGAGTTAACCCGCAGCAGAGGGATGCTGGAGCAAAAGTGTCTCATTGGCGAGTGCATAGAATCGTAGCGTACCTGTTAGGCCTAGTCCAGATGAGGCCGTGGTGCGTCTTGAGGGGAGATGCCATAGGATTTTGTTCAACAAGAAGGGATAAAACTTAACGAGCAGCCAAGACATAAAGGAACAAGTTAAAAAGAGACAAGATTTTTTAAAGTGGTTCGGCACGGAAATGCCTACGTCCACTGATTCTCTTTGTTAATTCACTTCATATGGGCAGTACAAGTTAAGAAAAGTATCGACGGAGGTGTCGGATGTTCCATGCCCTCTGGAACACCTCTCCGTCCACTGTTGACAAAATGTAAGCTCCGTTGTGGAGATCTTTATGAATTACATATGGTCCGTCCCAGATGGGGTCCAGTGCCCCGGGGCGCGGAAAGATTCGCCTGAGGACAAGATCTCCTTCTTGTAAGCTGCGATGCTTGACTTTGGAATTGTATTGTGCTGCCACTTTTTGTTTGTGAGCTGCTGCTTTGAGTGCTGCATCGTTTCTCCTTTCCTCGATCAGATCCAAAGACATGAGGAGGAGTTCTTCGTTTTCCTCTGGGTTGTAGTGGATCCTACGGTGGGAAGGCACAATAGTCTCAACTGGGAGCATTGCCTCCGATCCATATGCCAAAGAGAAAGGAGTATGTCCCGTTGATGTTCTGAAAGATGTGCGGTATGCCCATAGTGCCGTAGGAAGTTCGTCCACCCAAGCGCCTTTTGACTTTTCAAGTTTCTTCTTGATTAGGGTTTTGAGAATTTTGTTGACAGCTTCAACTTGTCCGTTTGCCTGAGGGTAAGCTACTGATGAGAAGCTTTTATGAATCCCATGCTCTTGGCACCAGTCGGCAAATTCTTCGCTGTCAAACTGGAGTCCGTTGTCGGATACGATCTTGAGTGGGACTCCATACCTGCACAGAATGTTTTTGATCAAGAAGTTAATAACTTTTGCTGAAGATATTTTATTTAAAGGTTCCGCTTCCACCCATTTGGTGAAATAATCGACTGCCACTATAGCATATCTGGCTCCGCCTCGGCCCGTTGGCAGTTCGCCAATTAAGTCAATTCCCCATACAGCAAAGGGCCAAGGGCTAGTCATTTGAGTAATTTCGTTTGTGGGCAGTCGAGGAATCTTGGCGAACTTCTGACATCTGTCGCATTTCTTAACGAAGTCTAGGGCATCTTTGTTTAGTGTGGGCCAGTAATATCCATATCGGAGTATCTTTCTTGCCAAAGTCTGTCCTCCAGTGTGATCTCCGCATCCTCCCTATTGGATGTTTGTTAATATCTCCTTGGCTTCCCTTCCGGCGACGCATCTTAATAAGGGGCTAGAGAAGCCACGCCGGTAGAGGATGCCTTCTTGTATTGTGTAGTGGGGAACTTTCCTCAAGATCTTCTTGGCTTCGTCACGCCTGTCGGGTAGTATGCCATCTTGCAAATATTTCCGGATAGGAGTCATCCAGGTTCCTTCTTCGATTGCTGTTATCAGATTCACTTGTTCGAAACTTGGGGCTAGCTGCCTTGAGATTGCTAGTGCTCCGGAAATGGTGCTGTTCTTCATACTAGCTTGCTTTGCAAGTTCATCTGCCTCTTGGTTTTCTTCTCGAGGAATGTGTTTGATTAGATAATGGTCCAATCGATCGAGCAGCAGTCTGGTTTTCTTTAGGTATGCTGTGAGTCGTTCTCCTCGAGTCTGGAATTCTCCTAGTACCTGGTTTACGATAAGCTGAGAATCACTATGAATACATAAGGAATTGATTCCAATTTCTAGGGCCAGTTCCAATCCCGCTATTACTGCTTCATATTCAGCATCGTTGTTAGTGGCCGTGAACTCCAATCTTAATGCATAGTACAACTTTCTTCCCCTGGGGGTGATGATCACAATACCTGCCCCCGAGCCTTGTTCGTTCGATGCTCCGTCTACAAAGAGGTTCCACTTGATGTTTTTTGCTACTTCGGATTGTTCCTTGCCTTCGTTGGTAGTGAATTCGGCAATGAAATCAGCCATGGCTTGTCCTTTGATAGCGGTGCGAGGATGGTAGGTGATATCATACTGACTTAGTTCGATGCACCATTTGAGGAGTCGCCCAGAAGTGTCAGGACGATGGAGCACTTGTCTTAGTGGTTGATCGGTTAGAACCCTAATGGAGTGAGACTGGAAGTAGTGTCGCAGTTTTCGTGACGCGATCAATAAACAATATGCTAATTTCTCAAGTTTAGGATATCTGGCTTCTGCCCCTGTAAATCTCTTACTTACAAAGTAAACCGGGCGTTGTGTGCGGTCTTCTTCTCTTACCAAGGCGGCGCTTAGAGCATGAGATGATACAGCGAGGTATAGGTATAACACTTCACCTTCATTTGGAGTTGAGAGTACTGGTGGTCTCTGAAGGTGTTCGATTAGGTTGAGGAAGGCTTTTAAGCATTCGTCGGTCCACTCGAACCTCCCTTTGTCTTTCTTGAGTGCTTCGAAGAAAGGGACACACTTGTCAGTTGCCTTGGAAATGAATCTGCTTAGGGCGGCCACCTTTCCGTTTAGGCTCTGCATTTCTTTTCGAGTGGAAGGTATCCTTATTTCTTTTAAAGCCCGGATTTGTTTAGGGTTTGCTTCGATTCCTCTGGCGTGGACGATGAATCCTAAGAATTTTCCCGATGATACTCCGAAGGAGCACTTTAGAGGATCCAGCTTCATTCCATATCGGCGAAGTACCTGAAACATATCGTCCAGATGGCTTACATGGTCGTTGGCTTTCCTGGACTTTACCAACATGTCATCCACATATACTTCCATAGTTCGTCCTATCAGTTCTGCGAACATTTTGTTGACGAGGCATTGATAGGTAGCTCCAGCATTTTTGAGTCCAAAAGGCATGACTTTGTAACAATATAATCCGCGGTCGGTGATGAAGCTAGTGTGGTCCTGATCGGGAGCGTGCATGGGGATCTGGTTATATCCGGAGTATGCATCCATAAAAGATAGGAGTTCGTGCCCAGCTGTGCTGTCTACGAGTTGGTCAATTCGGGGAAGTGGGAAGCAGTCTTTCGGGCAAGCGTCATTCAGATTGGAGAAGTCAATACATGTTCGCCACTTTCCATTGGCCTTTTTTACTAGCATCGGGTTAGCGATCCATTCTGGGTAGATGGCTTCCCGTATGAAGCCATTAGCAAGTAGATTTTTTACTTCCTCATCAAGGGCTGCTGATCGCTCTGCCCCCATGCTCCTCTTTTTCTGCTTTACTGGTACCTTGGTGGGATCGATGTTCAACATGTGGCATGCTATATCTGGGGAGATTCCTGTCATATCGGCATGGGTCCACGCAAATACATCTAAGTTGTGGCGGAGAAAGTCAATGAGTTGATCCTTCAATTCCGTTTTCAGCTGAGATCCGATTTTTAATAGTCTACTTGAATCATGCTTGTCTACCGACACGAATTCCATAGCCTCTGCAGGCTCGGCGGTAGCCTCCTCCTCTTTATCCCTGGGGTCTAGTTCATTGAAGGGATCGCTTGTGTATCGAAGAGGAGGGGCTTTCTTTAGTTGCTATGCCTCCAAGCTTTTCATGTAGAGAGTGGTCTCTGCATCTTTTCCTTTATTCTTTCTGCGGTTATTGCGAAGTTCAGTTACGTAGCAGTCTCGGGCAGCATCTTGATCTCCTTCTACTTCTCCTACTCCGTTGTCTGTTGGAAATTTCATTTTCAGGCACCAGGGGGCTAATACAATCTGGAAGTCAGACAAGGCTGGTCTTCCCAAGAAAGCGTTGTAAGCCGAGTGGTTTTCTATTAGTACGAACGTTTGTTTTCGCACAACGGAGCGAGGATGACTTCCTATTTCGACGAAGAGGTCAAGTTTCCCGAGGGGCATTTTTGCATCTCCAGTGAAACCGTGCAGTGGTTTGTCACAGGGGGATACATCCTTCATTGACAACTTCATTTTGTCGAAAGCATGTTTGAACAGGATATTTACGGAGCTTCCCGTGTCTATTAGAATCCGAAAAATTTTAGCTGGACCGAACCAGGCAGAGATGACCATGGGATCCATATGTGGGTACTGTCTTCCTTCCAAATCACGCCTACTGAATACAATGTCATCGTTTTCTTTTCGTTTCGGGTGGCGTTCCTCCGTAATGGAGTTAACATATCCTTCGGCATTTCTAAGCGACTTGCCGTACCTTTCCATCTCTGCCCAACTTCTGTCGGCGATGTGTGGTCCTCCTGAGATGGTAAGGACCACTATCTTCTCTTGACTAGAGCCACTGGTGTTGTGATTGTTGCGATTCCCTCCGCCTACTTCTGGGAGGGGTTGCTTTGAGTTCTCATTGGCAGGAGTTGGAGTCCTGTTCTGACCTTTCACATAACGTTCCAGTCTTCTTCTTCTAATGTGTTCTTCGATCAAGTCCCGAAGATGGTGGCATTCATTGGTGTCATGTCCGTGGGATTCGTGGAAGCGACAGAACTTTCCGGACTTGAGTGCGTTATCTGATTCTTTCTTGTGCGGGGGGCGCTTGTATCCGAGTTCGCCCTGAGTGGCTAGTTAGATGTTTTCGATTGTTTCATTCAAAGGAGTGTAGGAGTCAAATCTTGGCCCTGGTCGATATTGGCGCTTTTCAACCTTTCTGCCCCCAGCATTGTCTCTAGATTCATTTCTTCGAGCGTCCTTAGCTGCAGCGGGAACCTTGTCCTGAACTGTCTTACCTTGTTGTCCTGATTGCCTTTCTGTAGCAGCGTCTTCAAGTCTCATATACTTTCCAGCTTCATGGAAGAAATCAGGCAAGGTAGCTGGTTTTTCCTTAGTTAACCTTCTGGCAAACTTGGTGTCTGGATGTACACCACTACAGAGGGCCATTAGAGTGAGTTTTTCATCGGCATCTTGAACTGCAGCCGCTGCGGCGTTGAACCGGGTTAGATATTGTTGTAGCGTCTCTCCGGATTTTTGTTTGACATTGGATAGAGAATAAGCGTCCTTGGGCTGTTCCACATGGATGCGGAACTGGCTGATAAACCTTTCTTTCAACGTCTCCCATGAGTTGATGGATCCTTGGGGTAGATGGCAGAACCAGGAGGTAGCTAGATCTGCTAGGAACAGCGGAAAGCACTTGCATAATACTCCTTCTGTTGCTCCACTCATGAGCATATGCTGGGTGTATCTCTGTAAATGTACGATGGGGTCGGAAGTTCCTTTGTAAGGCTCCATGGTTGGCATTTTCCATTCCCGGGGAGTAATGGCAGTTTCGATATTTCGGGTAAAGGGGCTGGTGACCCTAGCGCCTATTCCTCGGTCCCTTTGCTCCCGTTGTACACATTCTCTGAATAATTGTGCCATTCGTTCGTCAGAACTTGGAGCGGACAAGAATGAGCTTGGTTCTTCCCTGCGGGATCTATCTCGTCCAGATGACCTGTAGGGATGGTACAGTCTATCACTTCTAGCATTATCCAGTGGTTGTCTTTGGCTGCTTGGATGCACGCTAGGACCAGCTACAGTTGCCCCCTGCCTTGATCTTCCCCTGCGGGGTTCTGTTTCGAGCACATCCATGGGGCCAACTTCGGGCTGGGTTCTAGCTCGGCTCCGTTCAGCGGGGTTTCTATGATTAGGTGGCACGACTGGCTCAGCTACATCCGACCCTCGCCTGGTGCCTCCCCCGCTGGGTTCGGTTCCAAGGGCTTCCTCGAGTCGGAATTCGGGCTGAGTCCAGGCACGGACCCTATCATTGTTGTTCCTGTTGATAGCTTCTTCGAAGAGTGAAGACCTTTGTTGCCTCCGGGATCCTCCGGATTGGGATTCACCCCATGATTCAGTGTTGCGGTTGGACTCTTCAGCATCCCTTAAGCGTGACATGAGTTGATCCACCAAAGTTTCTTGTTGGGATGTGAAGCGGTTAGTTACTTCATCCACAACCCTGTCCAGATCTGCCCTAGTGATTGGTTGTTCCGTTGCGGGACCAGTTGGATTTTCCTGATTTTCATCCGGTACTGCTGTTGAAGTGGGCTGATCTGTGATTGCTGGATCTGGAAGGCTGCTAGTTGCGATGTTCTTTCCTTTATTAACATCCCTTCTCTGTTTGGAAGGCATGATTTCTAAGCAACGAGTGATGCTGTTAGGAAGAAGGTTGAGTGGGAGAAAATGAAGCTTGAGTTCTATTCTCAGTGAAAGCACCAAAAATGTTTGCACAAAAAATGGACAAACACCTCCAAGTCGTATGATTTAGTTGATTATATGTGATTTTCAATGATTTTAGATGAGTATGTAAATATGGAAAAAGCAGGGGCTGAAATGTCAAGACACACAGATTTATAGTGGTTCGGCCAGAATGTACCTACGTCCACTTTATATGTTATTATCTTCTTTCTTTAAGGTTACAAGTACAATGTTTTGTATACAAGCGTATGAAAGTAGTTTGAAAGTTCCTTCCTTGCTTGAGCTCTCAAACTTGTCTGCCATTGTTGTACCCCTGCCCCTCTATTTATAGAATGAGGTAGGGGGCAGGGGTCTTGGAAGTATATAACTGCTGGTGGGCCCGGGCTGAAGCGATCTGGACTGGCAACTGTGTGGTTCGGCGGGGCTCATTCGGCACGGAGCTTGGTCCGGTAGTAGGCGTGGTCCGGCGATGAATGTGGACCGGTGGTCGTTTGGTCCGGTTATGTAGGTGGTTCGGTGGCAAGGTTGGTCCGGCAGTGGAGTTGGAGTGGTGGTATAAAGGAGCCGAATGAGGTGGAGCCGAATGAAGTGGAGGCCGAATGGGTCAAGGCCGAGTGAGGGGCTTGGGCCGAACGAGCTTCTTCATGGAGAATATTGGAAGGCCCTCTAGGTTAGTATTGAGCTTCTTGGCTGTCGAACGAAGTAGAGGTTGCTTGCGAGCCCGAGTGAAACTGCGGCTTCTTGGTCTTGAGATCTTCTGGGTGAAAATTCGCCCAACAATATGATTTTATTAGTGTATAAATTTATTTTAGAACATTTTCTTTTAACATGTATAAATATCTAACAAAGGTAATGTAATTGATAAGGGTATGAAATTTTATTGAAGTACATACAAGTATAAGAAAGATCATAATATAAGTAAATAGATTAATATGTGAAGTTAAGAAGAAATAATATAAATATATTTCTCATGAAAAATGTACAAGTGTTTAACATGCAACAAGAGGATTAACAAGTGTAGTAATCTCATCATCAAAATTTACAAGTGTCATTCAATTAGGTAATTAATAAAAAATAAAAACTTAAATTCATAAAAAAAACCTTTCAACTCCTCTATCTCATTCTTTAGCTTCTCAAAATTCTAAAAGAAAGGAAAAAAAACCTGTGAACATTACAAACCTCAACACCAAAGAAAAGAAAAAAAATCTGAAACTTCAAACATCTTCTTGAATTCAAAGTTTCAAACCTGAGAATCATCTCAAGCATCAAAGTAGGAATTTTAATTCCATACCTCAGGCAAGTTTAAACCTTCAGAATTAAGTGGATCAGTAATCAAAAATCAAGTTTTAACATTAAAATTCAAACTGCAGATCAAAGAAACCAGGCTCCAGTTTTCCCCAAGAAGCAGAGTAGCATTCTTCTGAAGTAAATATAAGGCAAGTAAATTCTTTTTAAAATTTAAGTTTGAATTTGTTAATCAGTAATAAAGCAAGAACTAAGCAAGTTTGTATCAATCAGTTGCAGAAAAAAAATCAAGTTTCAAAGACTAAATTAGTTTCAGGATTTCAAACTGCAGGCCAAAGTCTTTCCCTATTTTCATTAAAACAAACTGTATGTAAATTGAATTTTTGTTTGTTATTGATGAATTAAGTAAGAAAATACATCAGAGATTAAGCAAATTTGTATTAACAAGTTGCAGATAAAAATTTCAAGATCAAAGTAAGAAAAATAAATATCCAGGCTTTCAAATTTTTAACCAGACAGGAAGCTTTCTGTTCAAAATTTGTCAGGTGAGTAAACTTCTGATTAATCCAGTTTACCTGTTGTTGTAAGCATGCCTGAATTGATGTTGAAACTCTTTGCATGTGAACAAATCTGTGTGCCTGTGTATATTTGCCTGGACATGTTTATATACAGGGCCATTCATCCCTGTTTCTTCTTAGTATCGGGTTACAGAGTAAACCTATGTTTAAATCCAAATCTCCCTCTCTCTGTTTTTCTTTAAGAATTGAAATATAAACAAAATAAATTGTTTGTTTAAACAATTATGTTTTAAAAATAAATCAAAGCAAAAACAATTTAGTTTTCCTTGGAAAATTTGAAAACACGGCCACAATTCAAACTATGTAAAAATTCGAATATCATAAATTTTAATTTGAGGAATACTATCTGAATTGTTATAGGAAATAATGAATTTTGAAAGTTAAATCTAAATTTTTAATATAGTTTTGATTGAGAAATTGTAAATTGATCATAAAATGGGATTTTGTAAAATTCTGATGATCTGTGTGTTTGTGGGCCTCGAGATTGTAGTCGTGGCTAGCTTGAGGGTTTGAAATCCTTAGAAAAATGTAAGTTGAATTTATAAATCATCATAGTGTAGGATCGAGATCGATTTAGGGTTGAAAACCCATATCTACTCGTAGTCGAAAATGGTTGTGCTGCGTTGCCGTTGGGCGATCGAAATCTCTAGCACCAGTACCAATCGAGGCATCGGACGTTGGCGAAACTTCGGTCGAAATTTTGTGGCATCTGATGGCTAGAGGTGGAGGGACGAGGCAGTTTGCTGGTGGTTGTTTTCGATGTAGTCTGGGTCATGAGGCTCGATTTCAAATGTGATGTTGGTTCGCGCTTCGGGGTGGCTTGATGGGTCGAGGGGTTAATCGTCGACTGGACGATGGCCGTAGCCTCGACTAGAGACGACCGAAACGGTGTGCAGCGTACACATGTCTTCGTTTGTGTCAGTTTTTTGTTTTTGGAAGGGAAGTTGCTCGACTCGAAGTACCACTCGGGGTTTAGGGAAGATGACTCGAAGCTAGGGTCCAGTAATTTTGGCTACATATCGGGTCATTTTAAAACTTAGACAAATTTAAGTTGGGAATTTTTTTACACGGGTCAATCTTCGTAAAACCGAAGCAATGAGCACTTTTGCTCGGGTGTGACTCGAGATAGCCTCGGGTTGGTTGTTTGAAACAACATTACCAATTTTAAAATTTTAAAAAATATAAGTCTAATTGATTTCTAAATTCATTCTTTATAAAATGATGAGTGTTTGTTAAGTAGAATGTGAAGTTATTGATATTGAAATAATTATTTGAAATTAATCAAGTTCAAAGATGTTTTAAACTTATATTTTTAAATAAAGTTGTTTTAAATTTAACTTAATAAAATAATTGAGAAGTTAATCAAATATTTAAATTTTTAACTTAAAAACAAATTTATTTATAATGGTTAAATAATAATTAAATACATAATGATTTGTAATTACTTTGTAATTAATAATTAATTAATTAAAGAATAATTAATTAATAAAAGTAATTAGGATTTAATTAATAAGTAAGAGTTAATTAATTAATATAATTAATTAAGGAATAATTAATTAATAAAGTTAATTAAGATTTAATTAATTTATATTTCATAAAATTAATCATTGATTTAAAATAATTAATGGAAATAATTATGTGGTTAATTAATTTAAATCATACAATTAACTCATCTAATTGAAGATAGTTGCTATTATCAAATTTTGTGTACTGGATTGATATTTTTGATATGTGATTGTGATGCTATGTAATGTGAATTGCTTTGTGCTGAACTGTGATATCTGTAATTTATTTCTGTGTGAATGTGTAAACCCTTTTTGCCCGTAAAACGACATTTAAACTACGATACGACAGGGAGTCAAATTCCAGTTGGTTATCCGAAACCCACATCGAACTCTGAATATGAATCTTTGTGATTGATACATCCATGTGTTTTAAAATTGAGCGCTCACTATTCGGTTTAGCCGGGAGAGGACTTTGTGTCATATAACCCATTCCGAATAGTGATACGACGAAAGGAATATCATCTGAAGACGGTGATGAAGACCGGGCATTTTCGAGAACGATAGGATAACCTATTGAATGTCTCTGCACTGCGTAACGCCGGTATAGAGATCTCCACATGTGATGGGGAGTCCGATTGGGACTGTGGATACCCGGATTGCAAGGGCTTCTTCCTTTATTGGACGAAGTGCCTTCGGTTCAGTTTGAACCCAGAACAGACTTGTATGGTTGTATGTCTGACACTACACTTTGAGATATAAAGCAGATTTCTTTCAAATACATATCTGTTGGTGGCGGAGAATTATTTATTCTCTTAGCTTAACGCCCTTCTCTGAGACGTACGAGCTCAGAGGTTATGTAGTTGAAGGTTATCAGTGATATACTCCCAATTTGGTAGTGTGGCATGCTAAGTGCTGCTGTGTGTTGATGATCATTTATTGATCATTTGTGTTCAAAGCATGGCTTTCGTGTAAAGCGTAGCTTTGTGGACGAGACCTGATTGGACCTCACACCTCGAAAATGGTCGAAACAGGAAAGATGCGGCAAGGTTTTGAGGGTCGCGCCCTTTAGGGTATGTCATTTCCTTCTGGAAAAAGGTGGTATCATGATAGGAGCATAGATACTTAACCTATGTGGTTGCTGCAATCTCATTACTATGTGGTTGAGGGCCCTCGGATAAAGGTCGCAAACGACCAGGGGATGACATACTCGAGTAGTAGTTACCTAGTTACAGAGATAACCCGGCCTTGTGTTGGCAGAGATCCGGGTAGGTTCTCGGGACATCCCTCCAGAGGCATATCCATGTGGCAGTGGGAAGTTCCTTAGGCTGATCATTTGTTGGAAATCCTATTCCCAATACGAACCCAGTATGGTTTTAGTTGTGTAACCTGCCATTTACTTATGGTGGCGCCCCACTGTTTAGATGGTAGCTATAGTAGGCATACAATAATGGTTGTATGCTGGCTAAGTTTAATATTATACTTTCGAAATGGTTTTCTATACCATGCACTAGTAATAATATCAAAGAATTTTTCTCATATCAAGCATATTTGACTATCATAAGAAGAAATCTCCTCCACTTTTGCGATTGCATTGTGTATGTGTGTGGCGAGAGGTCTTATGGTAGTTTCATTTTCCAAAAGCATATCGAATTTCTTTTATAAACTGTTTGTACACAAGCAATTGTTTTTGTTTACTCATACCAGTCCCATGACTGACCCGGAGTTTATTGTTTCCTTTCTAAACTCTGGGTGCCCATAATTTCCACACGGACAGCCTAGCAGCAGGTTTCCGTTTTTTTGGGTGCTAGCTGGATCTTTGAAGTATTTTGTTTTGGAAGCTATCGGATTTTGTAGCTTTTGTCTTGGAGATATTTTGGAAACTTTTTAGATCTCAAGGTGCTTAGTTTGGAAGTTCACTATCGCTTTATTTCTTTGAAGACTTTCCTGGAATGTGATCACTTGTTGTTCTATTGTGAAGTTCTATTTTGAAGTTGTGTTATATGTATAAAAATACTCTGATGTTGATGATGACGTTGTTATGGATATTGTGATGATGTTGTATCTGTGATGTTGATTATGGCAGTTCATTTTGTTTTCGTTGTTTTATATTCATCTAATGTTATTATAAGCTCCATCTGAATGGAATTCGATGTTTGAATCTTCGTCAGTCGAATATAAGTGAGGTATTTGATGTCGATCTTCTAACATTGGATTTCGGGTCGTGACACTTATATTGCCATATCTTTTGCGTACGAGGTCCATTTTGGATGCAGTTTTTTGCGTTGCGCTCATGATGGAGAGATCTACGCTTTAACACTGGTTTGGATAGATTTTTAGTGGTTAGTGATATTGTTTTTACCATATTATGACTGGTTATACAGTATTAGATCGACATTTCAGAATAGTTTTTGGTTTTAAAATGTGATTTTCCTCTACTTATATACCTACTAGATTTTTATAAAAAATACATAAGTATTTTATATTGATTATCATATATTTTCCATCGATGCGTCATTTTTAGGGAATTATTAGAGTTGGTCTATTTTTGGTACGATTTCCCCATTGATTGGTATTGATGTATTATACATGTTGTATGTATGCTGTTTTGGGTGTATGTATATATGTTGGTTGCATGGTTACTTATTCGGTTATTTGGCTATGTTTTGTTGAAAATGCAGATTAGCGGTGATCGTGTGTTAGAGGAATATCTTGTACGTTGGGGTTTCATACATGCAGAAACCTAATGAACGAGATAAGTTGTAGAGTAGTGTTAGGATATGTGCCAATAGATCTGAGGGTGAAAGATGAGGTTTCAAACTTCAGGATGGATGTTAGACGTTTCCGTTTGGTTTGTTCTTGTCCGTTTTGGTTAAGTACAAGACCAAGGTGGTTGGTATTGTCCACTGCAGAGTGGTTAATGTCCATCACTATTATTGGTTGGTGATTTTCCCAATATTTAGCTTGAATGTTGAGGAGATTTCGTGATGTGCGATTTGGTGATTTATTTATGCGACTAACATCGAGTCTTAATGTTATTGCTCTACGAGGAGCGATTTTGATGGTGAAGCGATGATGTGGCACTTCGACATGAGAGTTGGTACTTTGAAGTATAACTCGATGGTCTATGGAGTAGGTTCTATGGTAGATAGTTTCAAGACTTTGTAGATCGTGGTAGAGGTGTTGGCTCACTTACATCATGGAAGGATGGCGATGTAACAACATGATGAAAAGCCTTGTATCTTTGGTTTATGACTTATATGGGTAGTACGTACCGAAGATTAGTCACTTTGTATTTTCGATTTGTGACTTGAGTAGAGAGTAGGTACAAAAGAGGATTGTGGTGCAAATCGTGGAGTGCATGGAACGTAGTGGGTTCCAGATATTGGAAACTGTATTGAGCTAGTGTGCTCAAATGGATGTGTTTGTGCTAAGGGATTGTTAATGACCCAGAGAGTATTTTGTTGTACTCGAAGCATGGGTATTATATAGTCGGGACACCTGTGGATTAGTAGTGAGGATATGTATACCTTGGATCTTTGGAATTGGGTCTTGTGCCCCGCTTTAGGCTATGAGACATGTATCCATCTTTGGGCAGTGAGATACGAGAGTACAATGGAGAATTGGGATTTCCATTGATCCTGGGCATGGGTTTCATATAAGTTATCATATATTTAGAGCACACTGGGTGACATTTAGTATTGTTTGATGGATGTTATGTTTGTTATGGTTGCTTCACTTACCACCTACCACCCTAGGGATGTCATACGAGGTAGGTATTGTGCTTAGGGATACCTAGACACCCCCGAACAGTTTACTTAGTATGGAGCGGGTATTATTGATGAAGGCGATAATGTAATGAGTATGGAGTACCCTTTTATGATGTTATAGAGTAGCATATAATCGATGTTATGTGCCAACTCTTTGGTTGTAGGGACAGTTCAAGTATTATTCATTTACCCTTTGTTCAATATAATATTTTGACTTTTATAGTATTTTGAGATTGGTTTATTTCTTACACCAGATTATTGTCTGTCCCAAAGTTTTATGTCTTACTTCTTATTATCTCAGGTACTAATAAATGAGTAGATTAGAGAGCAAGTGTAGACGACATATGGAGTTCTGTAGATGGATTAGTAGGAGGTAACGTTTACTCATACTTAGTTTTGAGTTGTTATTGTCCATCTCATTGTGTGTCATTGTGGAGCCTTAATAATGTTTGACTTACTATTATTAGAGACATTTTATCAGTTGAGTTTGTGTATCAGCTATGTAAACTCTTTTACTTTATTGTACAACTCTATTGATCTTATATTCTGATGATTAGTTCACATTGTTATTACCATCATGACCATTTTCTATCTGTGTTGGCTATTATATTTTAGCTGATGCAATGTGAGAGATATGACACGTTATGTGATTATTCGATGTTTCCTTTTTCTTCTTTTCTATTTTCTCTTCTCTTCTATTTCCTCTTATTTACTTCTTTTCTTTTCTTTGACAACCATTCTGCATCGTAGATGCAGGGCGATTGTTACATTTGGTATCAAAGCTTAGGTTGCATAATTAACCTGAGTTGATACCGCGATCCAGTGGAGGTATGGTAAGAGTTATTGCCTTAGACTAGATCTAGAATATATGTATATGAGATAGTTCTTATTTGTTATATATTTTGGTTTTCAAAACTATATAGTAGTATAGATAATATATAAGTTATCTTGCACACATGAGAACTATTGATGTAATTTTCTTTGTGAGAGACTTTCCATCCTCATTATAGAGTAGGAATGGTTGGGCATGTGAGAAATACTACCATTGACTCTATCTTGGAGTGGATGAGTGGGCATGATAGGGGTCACTAAACCTGATTGGTAGGATATGTTCGTAGAGGTGGTGAAAATCATTTTCTAGAATGCCCAAGTTTTTTTGGATGAATATGATGCTCAGGAGAAAATGGTCAGATTTGACTATGCCGAGCTGTATAAAGATTACGTGAGTCTATGAGACAGACCGTTCCTTAGAACAAAGTCGGTTGTTGGGAGGCAAGATTGGATGGTTACTTGCAGGAGCACCTTAGATGACTAGGAGTAAGATGATGCCATGAGGCAGAAGTTAACTCTAGATAACTCCTGGGATGAACAATGAACTAGTGGAGTGTCCCTGTAGCTTCGATTCCTAAGGATCCATTTAATTAGGATCAGTACATTGTTTGTTTTGAAGAAGATTTATCTTGATTTTCTGAAGTCAATGTTGATTAAAGGGTTTGCCGATTTAAAGTAAGGCAATATTTCTATGTTGGAGTATGTGGTTAAATTCGATGTGCTATCAAAGTACAATCTATTTTTCGTTGATATCCTATACAAAAAGAATAGAGAGTTTAACATTGGGTTGAGTGATCATCTTTGGAAGCAATGGATTGGTCATATAGAAGAAGGCTTCGAGGAGATGATCGAGAAGGCTTCATGATTCCAGAGTCTATACCCAGTGTAGAGCGGTTTTCCTAACCAGCTGAGCAAGGATAAACCATGGAAGAATATGTACTGATTGTCGTTTCGATTTCGTCTAGTTCTCCATCGATGGAAGAGATGGGAAATAGCATTACCATTTGAGATATGCTTTCCACATATGATACTTCCATACATGTTTTATTAGATGTTGAGTTTTATATTCCTTTATATCTAGATTTGATGAAGATATTGGGATTGAGATTCAAGATGGTTAAACAACCTTTGATTGTGATGGACCTAGTCGGGGGCTTAGCCAGCCTATACATGGTTTGTCGCGACCTTGCCTTATTGAGTCATGGATGTTTGTTCATTTGCTATTGATTTTTTTGCGTTTATTTGGGTTCGGTATTATATTTTGGGAATGGACTGGCTGAAGGCGTACATAATAGTGGTGGATTGTGAGAAGCTGTTGGCGGCATTTGGGGTTATAGAGGAGCGAACAATAGTGATTGGCTGCCTATAGAGGATGGGGTTATGGTTATCTTTCTATATTCATTCGATATTCCACACGACGAGTTGTCATCTATGCTTGTAGCTTGAGAGTGTCCAGACATATTCGATGAGGTAACCCGATTGCCACCATATAGGGATTGAGTTCCATATCGATCTGGTTAGAGGTGCTAGACCGAGTTATGCCTTTAAGGCATATGATACCCAAATAGTAGAGGAAGTAAAGGTATGGGGGGATGACCTATTGAGATGATGGTTCACTCGTATTGAGATGATGGTTCCCATTAGGACAAATGACTCTTTAGTATTGTTTGTTGATTTTCATGAGCTGAATGAGATGAGGAACAAGTATCAACTCCTATTTTTTGATGGCTTGTTCGATTAGCTCTATAGTATGAGGATGTTCTCTTAGTTGGACCTTTCGATGAGGTTTCACCAACTGAGAGTATTTAGAGAGAGAGAGAGTGCCGATCATAGCATTTCATACACTACTTTGATTTTTGATTGGTTAGTTATGCCGTTCGGGCTAACCGATGTGTCGACATGCCTTGTTGATCTTATAGACCATGTTTTGAGAGGTCACATGAGGGGGTTGTGCTTGTGTTCATTGATGATACTTTCATCTACTCGTGGACAAAAGAAGAGAACATGGCACGAGTGATGATTGCGCTCTAGGTGTTGAGAAGAAACCGATTGAGGATGAGATTTTGGCGGTATCATTTCTGGAGTAGGGAAGTGAGATGCTTAGGTCATATTGTTCCAGAGTAGGGTATTTTTATAGATCTTGTATTTACGACAGTCCCGAATTTGAATAGATCCAAGATAGTAGCACCATTGACCTATTTGATGAGAGAGGATTAGACTTTTATTTAAGACGCGAGGTGCAAACTCGCATTTGTGAGTCTGACCGAGTGGTTGACGAGTGCGTCGATGTTACTCATTTAGAGCGAAAATGAGGAGGCTATGGTACACACATATTGATACCGAAAGGTAAGGTTGTCACATGTTAGATGACAACTGAAACCGCATGAGAGGAAGTCTGACTTCTGATTCGTAGTTGATGGCGATAGAATTCGCTTTAGAGATTTGGGGGCATTGTCTATTAGGAAAGGAGTTCGAGTATTTTCAATGGTATCACATGATTGGAGTATCTCTTCTCCAAGAAGGATCTTGGCCTTCGCCAACAGTGATGGTTACAGTTTTTAGCCTCTTATGGATTTGACATTTCTAGTACACTTGTAAGGGAAATGTACTTGTTAGTGCTCGAGTGGAAGACATACAGTTGGGAGAAATATTCTTAGAGTGGGCATAGCTCGAGTTTATCGCTGGTTATGACTTTAGAACGCGATGAGCTATGACCAAAGGTGATGGCTAGATTGGCTATCAAAATTATTTTGGTTTAGTGGATCGGTACTAGTCAGAGGCGTTAGGCTAAACTAGTGGAGATAGTAGCTAAATTAGAAGAATGAGTAGTGTCTGTAAAGGTGATGTAGTGTGGACTCTACAAAGATTATTGGTTCCGTAGAGATAAGAGATTGTTTGTTCTCAAGTAATGTGAACATATATTTATAGACCGCGTTGATGGATTGTCAATGGCTGAGGTTGGTATGATAGAATTTGAGTCATATCGATTTGACGAATAATGCTAGATTTGTATTCCTTAAGTCCAGTGGAGTGGCATCTGTATTTGTCGAGTTATACGTGGGATGTATACTACAATTCCATTGTGTGCCAAGAGCATTGTAAAAGGTCAAAACCCGCTATATGATAGTGGGTTTTGGGAGAACTTACAAGAGGCATTTAGAATTTGGCATCGAATCAATTATATGATATTGAGACTAAACCATGGACTTCAACACCCCGTAAGCCTATTTGTACTGATAGATGTGATACAAAACAGGTTAGGACGAAGGGAGTGGAGTAGTAGAGGTTCAGTGGAGTGAAAGCGAAGACGACTGCATATGAGAGACCGAGAAGAGCATGAAGACCGCTTGTTCAGAGCTCTTTATCTAGTGAGATTTCATTTTATTGTCGACTTTCATGCTAGATAACATATTCGATGTCTTATACTAGATAGTTTAGTGTCTTGCATGCTAGGATATGCATGGATGTTATTTTTTTATGATAGATCTCATGTATGCATGTTTGATGTTGGGTTGGTAGCATGTGATATGGTAGCTTATACTTATGTGATTGTTACGTTAGGAACTGAGATGTTGGTTTTGATGACAACAATCTTTTTAACTTATATTATTATAAAATATATACTAACATTGTTGTCTAGATAGATATGTATATGCAAGATATACATACATACATACATATATATGCATGTATTGATTACTGAAGACTGATCAGTATAAAGACTCAAGATTGAAGAATCTAGAGTATCGAGATCAAGATTTCAAGATATGTTTCTAGTTTTTGTTAAAACTTCATAATAGCATGGAAATCTTCATTCCGACTTTCATTTGGGATGGAACCCATTTCTATCTTCTTAGTGGCTTACAAACTCACGACAAGTTGCTTACAAACCTATGACAAGTGGCTTACAAACCTACGAATATTCTGGTTGTTAAAAATTCTCGAGTTTTGATGTGATGCAATATTATGTAGGAAGAAGCTTGCAAAACTCAAAATGGTTTTTCAAAATGATTTTCAAAACCGATTTTCAAAATATTTTAGCCTTAAATTATCTTTTCAAATGATTTTTCAAAAAGATGTTTTAGCCTTAAAATATTATTTGTTTTTATTTTAAAATAAACTCTTGTTTTAAACTTCATTTTCAAAAACAAATTTTTACAGTTTTTTACATAGTGATGTCGATATCATGGGATACCCCATGTCGGCATGGTGGCTGTTGAATTCAAAAGTTTCAATTTTCAAAAGAAGTATCTATTTGTTTAAATCTCTTCACGAATGGTTATGACCATTGGTGCTTTATAAATAGGCTTCACAAACGAATTTTTTTAATCTACTTTCATATTTTCTTCACTTCTTCTCTCCACAAATCCATATTCTATAATTTTCTATTTTTAAGGTCGTGCCGAAATTCTGCCGAATTCTCAAGTGAATCAAATTAGAATCTTATTCTTGTTTGATTCTCTGCCCTCTCTCGAAGGTCAAAGTGCTATTTAGAGTTATAGGATCATTTTGTAATCAAAAGTTTATCGAGTCTCTCTATAAGGTGTGGTTGTGCTTGGAAATAAATTGGGCAATCTTATGGCCCGTAAATCAGGAGAGTTTGCCCCCAAACTCGTGAGACGGGAGGGAACCTCAAGGCCTTTAGAAATTGAGGAATGTAATCTCGACATTGGTATAATAAAAATATGTATGAGGTGGTTTTCCTTGGTACAGGACTGGATGTTGGGTAACTCTGAACCAGTATAAAATTCGGTGTGTCCTTTCCCTTTACTATTTTTTATTTACTTTCTGCATCTGTATTTGATTCTGTAATTGTTCTGCGATTAAGTTTTGCGCTTGTTTGTGTCATACTTTTAAATTAGTTCATATAAGTCTTAGAATCCATTAAATACTATTCATTCCCCTCTAGTGTTAAATTAGCCTTAAGATCTTTAATCTGCACTCCCTTTCAATTGGTATCAAAGCGTAGGTTTTCATAGGTTTCATAATCTGAAACTTGAAAATTGTTTTAATGGCTACCAACACTGGTAATGTCAACTCTGGCACTAGTTCTGTTATAACTAACACCATTTTTCAGTAGTAGTATTTATTCATATTGGGCTTGTAGAATGACAATTTATTTACAATCTGTAGGATTAGACACTTGGATATCACACAAACTGAGTATATTGAACCAACTACCAATTTTTCCTAGTGGACTGCTGAGCGAAAGGGTGTTGCATAAAATAACTCAAAGGCCATGAATATATTACTTTGTTCACTAGATAGGAATGAGTTTAATAGAGTGTCTGTTTGTAAGTCTGCATTTAAAATCTGGAAAACTTTGCACGTTACTCATGAAGGAACAAGCAAAGTTAAACATACTAAAATTTCAGTATTAACTAATCAGTTTCAATTGTTTAAAATGCATGCAAATGAGTCCATTTCCGACATGTATTGTTGATTTCAAGATATTGTTCATTCACTAATTGCATTGGGAAAAAGCTTTTCAGAGGAAGATCAAGTCAGAAAAATTCTAAATTTACTCACTCCAGAATGAGATCAAAAGACACTTGCAATCGAAGAAGTAAATAATATCAATCTCATGAAAATAGAAGAACTGGTTCGGAATCTGATGTCTTATGAAGTTCAATTGCAAGGAAGAAGAGAAAACAAGGCTATAGAAAAGAAGTCATTAACATCCAATGCAACAACTGAAGATTCGGAACCAGACAGTGATGAGGAGATTGATTTCATGACAAAAAACTTTTGAAAATCCCTAAAATATAGAAAAATGAATAATTACAAAAGAAATGATCAAAGGAATTCCAAAAATAATATAGAGAATGTCAACAATGATAGATGCTACAATTGCAATAAGGTAGGGCACTATAGAAAAGATTGTCCGTATCTTGATAAACAGTTATTCCCTTCAAACAATGACTCATCAAGGAAAAGAAAGAAAGAATTCATAGCAACTCTTGATGACTCAGAGTCATCATCCAATGACGATGAAAAGAAGACGGATAATTCAAATCTGTGTTTCACTGCTATTCATTAATTTGATGACGATAGGAGTGTGATCTAAAAACAGGTACGCGTTTACATTATTTTTTATTTTTCTTGTTTGAATGGATGCTTGTTTGTTTGCTTGATTGTTTTAAAATTCCTTGAATTTTTAAATTCAAATTTATCCATTGAAATTTGAATTTTAAATTCAAAAATAATATTATTTTAATATTATTTTAAATATTAAATTATTAATATTTAAGTATTATTATACTTAATGTTATCATAGGAATTATATAATTAGAATATAGGATATACTATTTATATATTTATTAGGAATTAGGAATAGAAATTTGTCCTTTGATTCAATAGGCACATGTCGACATACCCGGATACCCCATGTCAACATGCCCCTCAGAATTTAATTTCAAAATTTGAATTCAAACTTTTGAATTTCTTTCCACCTTTTCACTAACTTCAATGCTCTGGAAAGATGTCTCTTGACCATAGAACATGTTTATAGAATCTCTATTTATCTCACTCTCTTTGTCATCACTTTTCACTTTTATTTCAAATTTCAAACTTATCTTCATTATCACCTCTCAAGCTTCTTCAATGGCCTCTTTAAGCACTCCTACACCATTAGGCTTCCAAAATCTGTCAAAAACTTTCTTTTTAATGACCTGGAAGCTATCAAAGCCTACATTAACCATGTAAACTTTGGTAAAATTCATATGATAAAATTTTCTATTTTTGAAGATTTTCCTTCTTATGAAATTGAAAATCTTTTTACAACAATATTCTATTCTTAGTTTAGTTGATAACAAACAAAATGATTTTGTATGTTATCCTGTTATCCTACCTTTTGGCAAGGCCGTGACACCAAGAACTCGATTAGAAACCAAGGATAATTAGTCTTGGGGATCGGTTATATGTAGGTTCACTATGGATATCAATGAATTTTGTCCAAGTTCGAATAGGGCTACAATTGGCAGGACGTGACAAGCAAAGCTATGAAAGCAAACGTTCCAAATTTCAATTAATCCGAGTTCGTATGCTCAAAATATGATCGATGCAAGTTAAGGGGATCTACGCAGTCACATCCGTCATTTCGCATCCATCAATTAGTATCCATCAGAGCGCACCACTTTGTATCCATCAGTTGAAGGGCCTTGTTCGAATCCATCTGGCATCGATAGTTCGTATCCATCAAGCAACCAGAGGAACTCCTTCGTCGTATCGATCTGTCTCGAATCCATCGACTACACATAGTTTCAAATCGATTGAAACAGGTGAGTCCACTTTGCATCGATCCAAGTCCATTTGTTTTGTATCCATCCTTTTCGTACCGCTCGCATCGATCATTCTATCTTTGATTCGTATCGATCAAACAGAGTCTACTTCATATCCATCGACAAATGGCATGAAGCCTGTTTTGCATCATTCAATCTTAGACACACTTCGTATCAATCGATCACCAATCGATACGAAATACACACCACCCATCGATGCAAAGTAGAGCATACACAATTGGTGCAGAGAAGAAATGATCAATACGAACATAGCGAAATCAATCGATACGAACAAAGCATAACGATCGATACGAACTGAGGAACTTCCATCAATATGAACAATGCATCTTCCACTAAATCGAACAAGACAGCATCATCGATACGACTAGGTGAAAATATTGGGACAACTCGGTCAACGCGACATTGAGAGCAAATTGATCTGAAAGTCAGGCGCTACGTCAACTCATGAGCACGTGCCCATTATCGAGTCGAAGTAATCGATGTTAACGTATCGATTTGAAAAAAGTAGCCTAAAGAAAACACAATCTTGCATCGATCATATCTCACAATCTATAAGTTCATATGCTATGAAATTTTCGTAGGTGCTTACGTACAACCTAAAGAATGTTCCTGCCAAATTTCAACTCAATTGGATCGATTATTGATCGATATGAAATTCGTTCGTATCAATCACGGATCACGTTGATATCGCCTGGGATCGATCGCGTGGGCCTTCATAGTGCCAGAAGAAGTCTCCCGAGTTCTGAGTGAGAAATTTTCCTCCTACACCTATAAATAGAGCCCTAGGGCCTACAGAAGAAGGATCCTTTTTGGCTCTTTGACGTCCAGACTCTGTCGAATCCAACTTTGCACTCCATAGCTGCCGTTGTACTCGAATTTCAACACTTGAATCCACTGTAATCCATTGTAATCAGTTGTAATCGGCAAGTGAATATCAATAAAATCATCAAACTTCACAGTGGACGTACGAAATACGCTGAACCACTTTAAATTGCTATGTTCCTGTGTGATTTCATTATCTATTTTTGAAATGTTTGTTAGATAATCCTCGTTTTACATTTTTATTCTTCATTTTTATCTCTTCAAATACTTCCGAAGAGTGTTGTGCCTAATTTTGGTACAAACACTTTAGTACTTTCACTGAGAAAATGCACAGTATTTCTCCTGCTCTTTGGATCGGTTGTCGATACCGGATTTTATAAATCCTAGAAGAAGATCTAGATCTCAAGTCCAGAATCCTTCCAACCAATTCAGATTTGCATAAGATCTAGGAAAGGACTTCACTATTCACCTTGATTAGCACAAGGACCGCCTCTACATCTGCAGATCAAGAAGGACGGGATAGACAGAATCCCGCGCAATTGCCTCAGTCCAACCAAAACGCTGTCGGGCCTTCTGATCCGTCAGGCCCAGTTACCAGACAAGAATTTGAAATGCTGCTTCAAGAGTTGACCTAGAGTCAACAATTGACTAAACAGCTGCGTGCCAACGCAGAATTGACCAACCAGCTAAACCGCCAAAGGCATAGGAGATCTAGGAGGGATCACGCCTCTTACTCATCCACCAAAAGTTCAGCTTCATTTGACTACCATCATAGATCTACATGCCCATGACTGGACGTAAGCTACACCCAAGCTACCGGGCATCAACCTACACTGAACATTGGGCAACCAAGAGTTGGCCCGTCAATCAGCTACCAGGCTGGACCCTCCTCCCAGGGAGGTACTGCTCTTCATTATACCACAGACATCCACGCTACCACTACCACTGCTTAGCCAAAGGTTGATGCTCGAAATCAACCAGATCCGAACCATCGTCAGCAAGGACATACTCCCAAATCCTATGTTCCAGGAGACATCGAGCCAAGGAGGTGAGATACAGATCGTCGACAGCGACCGGTCTAACCTCGCATTGTGAAACCCGACTATACCTTGGCTCAATGTGCACAGAATGTCTAAATGCCAGATATTCCTACGATGATCCGTCAAATGATTTGAGAAAGTCAAGGCCTCACAAATGAAGATTGGGGGATTTCCCGGGGTCATACTTCCTTTACTGATGAAATACTTTTTGCTGAACCTCCTCGCTGATTCAGGATTCCAACTTTACCACTTTATGAAGGAAATTCAGATCCCAATCAACATATCCTGAAGTATGAATGGTCGATGAGTGCTGCGAGAGCTGATGATGCACTAAAATGTCGAAGCTTCCTGATCTCCCTGAGGGGCATCGCTACTATGTGGTTCACACGATTTCCACCTCGGTCCATTTCTTGCTTCGACCAATTGGCCACTAAGTTTGTAAAACAATTCCGCATGCACGTCGCAAGGCCAAAGGATGTTAACATTCTGTTTAGTGTCACTCAAGCTCCTGGAGAGACACTTCAGCGTTATATAGAAAGATTCCATGCTGCTTGCACTGAGATCAGCAACCCAAATGACAACTCCATTCTCATGGCCCTGACTAAGGGGATTGACCCCGATTCTGAATTTGGAAACTAGTTGGTCAAAAAACCTCCTGCGTCATTGGACCGTTTCTATTCCAAGACAGCCCAATTCTTGAGAAGGGAGGATGCGAAACAGTCTAGGAAGCAAGATGACGTAGGGCCGAGCATGGAAGGGATCCAAGGTAATGTTGTAGTCAAACAGTTTAGAGAGAGTTCCGGGAGAGTTTAGTTGAATATACAAAATAAACAAAATCAGCAACTGGAGAATGTGAATCAAAATAGAAAACGAGATCAGAATCATGGCCCACAGCGCAAAACTCCTATGTTTGATAATTACACTCCTTTGAATACATCGCTGGAGAATGTGTATTTACAAACTTGTAATGCCATTCAATGTAAGAAACCATCCCCTAAACCATCGTCAGAGAGGAAAATCCAAACGGAAAATTTTTGTAGGTTTCACGAAAGCTATGGCCACAATACAAATGAATGTCGTAATTTGCAAGATCTTGTTAAGAAGTTGATTAGAGAAAGGAAGTTGGAACAGTTTATGCGGGCGTCGCGGTCTAGAGGTGCGGCCCCATCGAATCTGAATGATGCGCCCAATCAGGCACGACAGGAGGAACCCGCTCGTACCAGCGGGAGGCTAGTGATAAATGCTATTAGTGGCTATTCTTCTTTGTCAAGAGCCTGGAACGGCGAGGATCTTCGTCACTGCTGCACATAATAGGCTTTATTTATTTAGTCTATTAATCCTTTGCAATTTGTTTTTGCATTTTGAAATTTGAATTTATAATAAGGAAACTGGCTTTGCCATATTTTCCCATTTCAGCAATAAAATGCCATCTCTTCGAGCCAGGACTGTGATTTATCGAATGCGACATATAATCATCACGATGCATGAAGAGTCGAGTTCCATTATACGGTGGAATTTATTCAAATAGGGAGTGACTGTGATACGACCGGCCACTCACTAAGTGAAAACCCAAGCTCGAGGGCAAGCCGCTACACTAAAGCCAAAAAAGGATTGATACATGGCAATCCTTTAATCAACTCATAACTCCCAGAGTGCGAGTTGGAGTATAAACTCATAAGTGCGGTTTCAAAGAGGGTGGACCCGTCCACCTAATGACTTCGACCGTTCCTGACCAAGTACGAGGAGGATAGATCCGTTCATCTAACGACGTCACTTGTTAACTCGAGGTGGACGTAAATCAACCATCCACGATCCTGATAAATCCATCATTCCCAGAGTGCAAATGAAATTCTAAAAGCCTAAATAGATGTGACTGATCCTCTGTCAGCCAACTCCAAATTCCCAGAGTGCAAATTAGAGTATAAACATTGTTAGCGACAAAATTGGTCACTAACATCCAAATGTAAATGAAAGCACCAACTAACAGTCACAGAAAATAGATAGAATGTATGTAGAGAGTAACAATATGAAGAACGGTCAAAATTAAAATGAAAGCAGCAGAGAACAATAGATTTTATAGTGGTTCGGCTAACTCCAGCCTACGTCCACTCTAGAAGTTTTCTTTTTATATCTGTAATAATTGATTACAGTTGCAAAACTATAGAGCAGTCCTAGCCTTAGAAAATAAAAAATCAGAGAGCCGAAGGAAGAAGATCCCTTTTCTGAACCCCCACATGCTGTATTTATAGACAAATCCTGAGTTGTTGGGATTTCTGAATGGTATAGGTCCGTCAAGGTCATCCACCGAGCCACATACCTCTAAGCTGAACGACCTTCCACCGAGCCACACCGGCCTCACCACAATGGAGAGCCGTCTCATCAATGCCAAGCGACCCTAACCTCACCAATGTCGAGCGACCCTGACCTCACCAATGCCGAACCATCACACCAATGCCGAGCGACCCTGACCTTACCAATGCCGAGCGACTCTGACCTCACCAATGTCGAGCGACCCTGACCTCACCAATGCCGAGCCGTCTCACCAATGTCGAGCGACCCCAACCTTGTTGCAATGACGAGCAGCATAGCCTCACCATAATGCCGAGCAGCATAGCCTCATCACAATGCCGAGCAGCATAACCACACCTTAATACCGAGCGGTGTGTCCTCACCACAATGCCAAGCGACATAACCTTACCTCAATGTCGAGCGGAACATCCTCACCACAATGCCGAGTGGCATAACCTCACCACAACGTCGAGCGGCACATTCTCACCACCATGCCGAGTGGCATAATCTCACCCTAATGCCGAGCGGCCATCCTGGTGAACTTCATCCCTCTAAACCGAATCCATCATATTTCATCCTCGATAGTCATGAAGTTGTTTAGGTTGAATCCGCCTGTTCATGGCCTTGGTAAAAGGAGGGTTAATATTTGCCCCCCAAAAACATGCCTTGCTATTGAAAGGTGTGTTTTGTATAGTGCCAAGTCCGATATTCGAAGTCCGTATCTACGACTTCTTTGAGTCGATATTCAATTCCAAATCCAACAACCAAGTCCTTAGCCAAATCCATATCCATCCGAACTCGACAATTGAGCTCTAATCCATTCATATCCAATAACCAATAACCACGTCCATGACCTCTCCTGGTCTAACCTTTAACTCGTGGACCTCACCGGGTCGCGTTATCCTGTTCCAGCCTCAGCTCTTCAGTCGAGGGCTTGTAATTTCTCCGGCCTTGGTTCTTCGGCCAAGGACTTCTTATATTCTCTGGCCTTGACTCTTCGGCCAAGGGCCTTGATATTCCTCGGCCTCGGTACTCCAGCCAAGGACTTTTATATTCACCGGCCTCGGTACTCCAGCCAAGGACTTCTTATATTCACCGACCTCAGCACTCCGGCCAAGGACTTTGACATTCACCGGCCTCGGCTCTCCAGCCAAGGACCTTGATATTCACCGGCCTCGGCTCTCCGGCCAAGGACTTTTATATTCATCGGCCTTGGCACTCCGGCCAAGGACTTTGATATTCACAGGCCTTAGCACTCCGGCCAAGGAATTCTTATATTCACCGGTTTCGGCACTCCGGCCAAGGACTTCGATATTCACCAGCCTTGGCACTCCGGCCAAGGACTTTTGATATTCACCATCCTTGGCACTCCGACCAAGTATTTTTATATTCGCCGGCCTTGGCACTCCGGCCAAGGACTTTGATATTCACCGGCCTCGGCTCTCCGTCCAAGGACTTTTGTATTCATCGGCCTCGGCTCTTTGGCCAAGGACTTTTATATTCTTCGGCCTTGGCACTCCGGCTAAGGACTTCTTATATTCTGCTTGAGTCCATTCCATCGCTCTCCGACGAAGGGACTCAAAGCACTACGTTATCAAATCTGTTACACGTTACTTTATACATTACAAATAGGCAATAATGTAAACAAAAATGTATTGGAAAAACTTTATACAATCTATACGATCGCTTTTCTTCCAATTTAAATTATATAATTTCATTCTATATATGAGAAAGCATTGAATTACGAAATATTTTATGGTATCAGAGCTACAAGGCTTAACAACAATCAGTTTAAGAATTGAAATCCGAATTATCATCAAATAAGACATTATCACCTAATAATCAGATCACCCATTAGAGACTATCTCATCATTTGGTTTTTATTGGAGAGTTTGCTCAAGAAAATATGTATCCTACCAAAGAGTGTCATCAAATTCTTGGCTGCAATAAGTTCTTTTGCAAATAAGCAAATTCAAACAAGAAAATTCAGAAAATCAAAATCAGAAATTCATTAAGAAGTAGTAAGAAAGTTCATGCCATGCCACGAATCCATCGAATCATCATCGTCATCTGGGTTTGGTTGCAACAAACCTACGTATTCTGCATTTTTGAATTCTTCTTGCATCTATCAAATCTTGAATTACTGGCTACAGTTTTGAATCATCATGGCTGAAGGCAATGATTGCTCGGAAACCTCCAAAAACTCGACAAACTCCCAGCAACAAATACCAACTGCCATAGAGAATCTGATCAAAACAACGATCAATCTTCAGAGTAAATTGATCACTATCTACCTTAAGGAAGACAATTATCTTTATGGAAACTTCAAGTTAAAACTGCCCTTAGAGAGTATGGCCTAGATGGGTTTGTTCTTGGTACCCTCTTAACTCCACAAATATTCCTCACTAATCAAGAAAATAAGATGATCATTAATGAAGAATACACAAAGATTTAAAGATAAGATAGTATAATAAGCTCACCGCTATTATAACCAATAAGCACCAGTTTGTTATCATAAGTTATTGGGTGCAAATTATGAAATGAAAATTTGGACAACTACTGAAACAGTACAACACACAGTCCGCTGCTAAAGTTATAAACTATAAAAAGCAACTATAGAACATCAGAAAAGATAAACAACATATAGGAGACTACTTGGAAATGATAAAAACAAACCATGACATGTTAGAAGCACCAGGACACAAAATGTCTAACACTGAGTAGGTACTAACTATTTTAAATGGACTCAATGAGGGGTATGCGGTAATTGTGGTAGTTATATCATCTAAAGAAACACTACCTTCAATGCAATATGTCCATTCAACTCTTCTTGCACATAAAGGTCGAATTGATCATAAGAAACTAGTGGATTTAGATTTTTCAATCAACTATGCATCCAGTTATAAAACAAGAACCAAAACTATCATAAAACTGATCAATCATATCAAAAAGGTGGATATTCAAATCGAGCAAGAGGAAAAGGAAGGTGGAATAAAAGAAATAGGCCAAAGTGTGAGATATGTGAAAAAGTTGGTCATACTGCATTATAGTGCTACTTCAGATTCGACAAAAATATGTGCCAAACCATAACTCAAACAATTAAAGAAATAGTAATCCTAGTGCTAACATGGCTCAAGTGCAACAAGATTCAAATGCCTAATCTGATAGTAATAGAATTCACAACCTACATGACATCAAAAGACCAAAACGCATTCAAGATAAGGGCTAGTATCCTGATTCAGAAGCAACCAATCACATTACTAGCAATCTTGACAACTTAAATCTTTGCATTAAGGAGTACAGAGGTAAATAATCAATATGCAAGGGAAATGGCGAGTCTATTAAGATTACTCATATCGGAAATTCTTATATTAAAGATGAAAGACAATCATTTTTAAATAACTTGTTATGAGTGCCTAAGAAAATAAAAATCTCATGAGTGTATCACAATTTGTAAAATATAATAGTTTATTGTGTTTATAATCTTAAATACTATTCGGTTAGAAACATATTGACTAGAGAATTTTTTTTGCAGGGTGATGCTGAAAAAGGTCTATACAAGTTTAATCTTATTAATTACAACAACTCTGTAAATAAAAAAAGTATTGTAATCTTTTTGAGTTTTCTCAAATAGTAAGAAATAGGAATATGCTTGATTTGTGGCATTATAAATTGGGTCATCCAAATGCAAGTGTTGTAAAGAAAGTACTCACTAAAAATAAAATTACTTTTAATGATATATCCTTGCCATATGTATGTACATACTGTCAGATGGGAAAAAGCCATAAGTTAGCATGTACCGATTCTATGACTAAGTATACTAGACCTTTAGAATTAGTAGCTACAGATCTTTGGGGCCCAGAAACCATAAAATCAAAATATGGGTTGACATATCATTTGTTTATGCATACTCAAGGTATACTTGGATTAATTTTTTAAAGGCAAAATCAAAAACCTATAATGCAGTAGTGCACTTTATAACTCAAGCTAAAAAGTAAACTAATTGTTATGTTAAATTTATATAGAGAGATGGTGGAACTGAGTACAAATTCTCAGTAAATTCTTTCATAAAATGGGAATGGTTCATAAAACTACATGCCCTTATACATCTGAACAAAATGGGTTGTTTGAAAGAAAACATAGATGTATAGTTGAGTCAGGTCTTACTTTACTTGCTCAGGCATCATTTCCCTTAAAATTTTGGTCATTTTCCTTTGGTATTGCAATACATCTAATTAATAGGTTGCCAACCAAATTACTAAAAGGAATAAGTCCAATTGAGAAGTTTTTAGCATCAATCTAGACTATAAAAGCCTAAGGACCTTTGTATGTCTATGTTTTCCTTATTTTAGACCTTATAACACCCATAATTCAAATTTTAGATCAAGCCCTGTACATTCTTAGGGTATGGAAGAAAACAAGAAGGATACGAGTGTCCTAATAATAATGGAAATTTTTTATAAGTAGACATGTTGTATTCAATGAAAGTATATTTCCCCTTAGCAGTATAGATATGAAGACAACCAAGAAGGTATATAGTCCAAAAGAGTCAATATCAGTAATACAAGTGTATTCAGAGACATAGAATCAAGGAGAGGCAGAGAAGACTATAAGAGATCCTGATCTACAACACAGTGTTCAACGAACCAGGTCATGAATCAATAGAGCCACCAGGTCATCTCAACCAACCACCTGCACATTCAGCTAGTCAAGCACAACATATTAATGAAGAAACTAAATGCTTAGCAAAGTCAATCAGAAGATAATATAGATTAAGTTAGTATTGAAGAACCATCACATGATGGAAAACAAGGTAGATCTTCACATGATGGACCACAAGGCAGAGTTAAGCACCATATGATAACAAAAGCAAGGAGATGAATATTCAAACTAAAGATATATAATGCAATAATAAAGTCTGAAGAACCTGAAACCTTTGAACAAGCTGCAATAGACAAAAGTTGGCAAGCAGCCATGGATGAGGAATATAATGCACTTATAAGGGTAAGAAATGGGATCTAGTGTGTCTCCACCAAATAATAAAAATATAGTTGGGTGTAAATGGACCTACAAGTAAAGAAGAATCTAGATAGGGTAATTGTCAGATATAAAGCAAGACTTATTGCAAATGAGTATACACAACAACATGGGTTTGATTTTAATGAAACTTTCTCACCAGTGGTCAAACCAACAAAAGTAAGAATTATCATTACTATAGCATTGCATAGAAAATGGAGTGTTAGTTAATAAGATGTCAGTAATGCCTTTTTAAATGGTGTTTTGCAAGAAGTGGTTTACATGGAGCAACCACAAGGCTATAAATAGAATCCAAATTATGTATGCAAATTAAATAAGGCAACATATAGGCCCTAAGGGTCTAGTTTAGTAAACTGAAAACCACATTAGTCAACTTAGGTTTTCAGTCTACTAAATTATATAATTCATTACTTACCAAAATCAACAATGCATCAACTGTCTTTATTCTAATATATGTCGATGATTTAATTATTCCAAGTGATAATGATGCTAAAATTAATAGTCACATTCAATATTTGGACAAATAGTTCTCAATCAAGGAACAGGGAGACTTAAATTACTTTTTGGGAATAGAGCTCAAAAGAAAAATAGGTTTAGAAATTATATTATGCCAGAGAAAGTACATCATAGTTGACTAAATCAAAAATGGAAGGAGCAAACTCTCAACCTACACTCATGATAAGCAATCAACATTTCTCCAAAAATAAGGGAGAACCAATATTTAACGATAAACGATATAGAAGCATAGTTGGAGCTTTGGAATATGTAACTATGACTAGACTAGATATATCCTTTAGTGTTAACAAATTATGTTAGTAATATGCCAGAACCATTAGATGAGCATTCAAAAGCGGATAAAAGGATCTTGAGGTATTTCAAGGGGACTGCAAACTATGGACTATCACTTAAAGCTTGCAAGGATCTTAATATAACTGGGTATGTAGATGTAGACTGGGCTATAGACCCAGATGAAAGGAAGTTAACTACAGGCTGCTGCATTTACATTGGAGACAAGCCAATGCCATTGTGTTCAAAGAAACAATCAACTCTTTCCAGGTCCAGCACTGAAGCTGAATATAGGAGTGTTGCTAGTGCTACTACCGAGATAATGTGGATACAACCACTAATGAATGAGCTAGAGATTAACACAAGCAACAAACCAATATTACAGTGTGCCAATCAAAGTGCAGTGTACTAATCAACAACCCAAATACTTCATTCATGGACTAAATATATCGAAACAGACTTATATTTTGTTCGAGAATAAGTTCTCAAAGGAAAATTGCAAATAAATCATATACCTCTAACCTACCAACGTGTATATGTCCTCACCAAAGCTTTATCAGCAAGGAACTATAATGACTCGTATTTTTAACGATGATATATTCAAATAATTGATCAAAACATAGAATATTTTATTAATTGACGGTCCCAAAAGGTGATTTTTTGCATACGGTCGATTCAAGACTCGAGACCACTTCCATTAAGTTCATGTCGATGTTGCAAATTAAAATAAGTATATGGATCGATATATTTGGAGATCAGACGATTCGATGGTTGAAAAGGTCTCCAAAAGGGCAAAATTATCATCCCAGGATGCAGTCTCAAATAGTGATGAAATTTATACCATCGAAACTGGAAAAATAAGGTGAAGTATAGGGACAATTTTCATGGTGATCGGACGCACCGTTTGTTCATCTGAGCTCGAAATGCACGACCATTTTATTTTAGAATTTAAATAAAATGAAAATATTATTATTATTAAAAGCACCTAAATCCTCTCCCTCATTATGAAAACGTTATCCATTTATTGTTGCATTAAGAACAATGGCCGCCACTTTATTTTGCATTCAAAATTCAAAATTTATCGATTCTCTAGATGAAAATCCCCAAATCGGTATCGTTTAACTTATACTGAAGAGATCTTCAATTCCATATAGGCATTGCTGCAAACGGTTGAACTTGGCTGAGATCCACTTTCCAAGGCCAAACTAGGGTTTAAATTTTTGGGCAACGTGATCGAAGACAGACGAAACAAAGTGTACCATTGCATTTCCCATGCCGAGGAGCATCTTCGCCAGAAGACCCATCACATGCGGTGGCAGATAGCGAAATTCAACTGGCATAAGGGAAAGATGCTTGCAATTGTCATGTATTCCTTGGATGAATTGAGCCTCATTTCTTTAGGTGTGTCGCGGTGAGGACGCGGAATGGAGTGTGTTGCAACTTTCGGTCCGTCGATCAGGTTAGTAGATTGTGAGAAATCGAAAAATGAAATATTCGACTATCAGTTAGTTTCATGTACAGGGTGCACAACCTGTAGCTTAATTTGGGAAGAAATAGGATTCTAATCAAAGTAATTAATTCAAACTAATTTTCAAATTTAAGTTAATTAATCGTTAAATAATTCAATAACTTACATATGCCATATCTTTTGCGTACGAGGCCCGTTTTGGACATTGTTTCTTGCGTTGAGCTCTCACGCTCATGATGGAGAGCTGTATGACTTAGCATTAGTTTGGATAGACATGAATGAGATAAGTGATATTGTCTCTCACCATACGATGATTGGTTGTATAGTATTAGTTTGACGCTCGTGCATGATTTTAGATTTTAAAATATGATTTTCCTATACTTATATACCCGATAGATTTTTATAAAAGAAAATAAAATCATTTTAAAACAATTTATAAGAATAATACGTATATTCTATCGATGCGCCATAGTTAGGGAATTATTAGATTTGAGTTACTATTAATATGATTTCCCACATTGGTTGATATGGATGGACATTTATATGCTTGTTGAATGCATGTATGTTAGTTTGGTTGTCAGGAGGAAAAGGCCGATTTATTAGCGATCTAGTGTTAGGGTGTAACATCGCCTACTTGGAGGTCCAAAACTAACGGCTATGGATACGGAGTCATCCATAGTTATTAATCCTCTACGACCAAATATAGTAATGTTAAATAAATTGATATACTAGAAACATATGAATATAGAAAAAAATTTAAAATCAACAAACAACATTCTCATTCCATTTCAAAGCTATTTCAAATTCATTACATAATCCCACAATCATTAACCACGTTTAGAGAAAATGTATTTATTACAATATACGGTAAGAGCGATATACGTAGATGCCCCATTGGATGATCAGAGTGTGTGTGTGTGTGTATATATATATATATATATATATAGGCAACTTACAACTTTGCCTTTTTAACAATAACATAGTGGAATCAAAATAAAAGAGTACTATAGATCGCTAGCATGCCTCCTGCAGGTCTCCGGAAGTTTATTCGTCTAAAGAGGTACATGAAAACCTCAACTCTTAAACTACTCAAAATCAATTGAGTATCCGAGAGTTTAAAGGAAAAACGTAAACTTTGACTCAGACATAAAGCTTGGCATGAATAATAATCTACCATCTCAAACCATTTAGATATCTAGAGAGACCACGCCGCTTAGCGAAACAGGTTCCCCTCACTAGTATCCTAAAACCTTTATAAAACCATATACTGTGCTCCTGCATCCACAATGGTTAGAATAATTCAAAACAATATGATGATATGTAAAAAAATAAATTAATTCTTGGATTTCCATCCCCCACTATTTACCCATTAGTTTTTATGGGCTGACTAATAACCTATTTAATTCTTATGGACTCTCTGTCTAGTTTCATAGTTTTCATGGTATCACTAAGAACCTATTGGCCCCACCAGTAACATCATTGTTTCATGGGTTCTCCCTAAATTTATTGGTAACTCCAGTAACTTCCCTCTTATCATAATTTTCATGGGATAACTAGGAACCTATTAACTTCTGTCAATATCTTAATCCGGATATAGTTTTCATGGGTTGACTACAAACCAATTGACCCTTACCAACCGTCTTTCTAATCATTATTTTTATGGGTTTGCTACAAACCTTTGGCTATCACCAATAAAGTTTCCTAAACATAATTTTCATGGGTTTACTTTGAATCTGTCTCCCTGACAACATCTTTTATACATAGTTTTATGGGTTTACTATGAACCTATCTCCCTGAAAACCTCACTTTTTAAGCATCCTACGTTCTGGTCATCTGATCTCCAGATGTAATTCTACTCATTCAGAAGTTAATTTATATTCATTACTGGGTATACCTAGCTGGTTATTCTGCCCTTTCCTAAAATATAGTTATTGGTCCATTACATTATGAATTTATACATATATGAAGAAGAAAACATAATAACTTGGTCAATCCCTTTAACCTCTTAATCAAGGAAAACTTCTTCAAAAACTCCATACTTAAAATCATTTCAAAAGTCTTTATTTATGCCATAGTTTTCCTCTAAAATGTGATCGGATTATTTGTTTTGAAAAACTAAGGCTTTTGAAAATTTAAAACATTACTTTCGAAACCCCTGGATAAGCTCCTTCGAAAGCATAGAAAACTTCTTTTCAGAACATTATATATAAACCTCTCGAAGCACTTTAAATCAACTTTTTCGAAACTAAAATATACCTTTCGAAAGTGTTAAAAATTGCTTAATAATCCTTAGAAACATAACTTCGAAACCAATGAAAGTACCCCTTTCGAAACCACTGATGTTTGTACAAAATTGTGCACAACACTCTTCGGAAGTATTTGAAGAGATAAAAATGAAGAATAGAAATGTAAAATGAGGATTATCTAACAAACACTTCAAAAATTGATAATGAAAACGCATAGAAACATAGCAATTTAGAGTAGTATGGCGTATTGCCTACGTCCATTATGAAATTTGATGACTTTATTGACATTCACTTGCTGATTACAACTGATTTCAATAGATTACAACAGATTAAAGTGTTGAAATTCGAGTACATCAGCAGCTGTGGAGTGTAAAGTTGAATTCGGCAAGTCTGGACGTCAAAGAGCCAATAGATCCTTTTACCGTAGGCCCTAGGGTTCTATTTATAGGCGTAGGAGGCATATATCTCGCTCATATCTCGGGAGACTTCTTCTGGCATGTGGGTAGACCCACGCGATCGATCCCATGAAGTTTCGGCTTGATCCGTGATTGATACGAACGAATTTTGCATCGATTAGGATTTTTTCCAATCGAGTTGAAACTTGGCATGAACCTTCCTTCGGTCATACATAAGCTCCTGTAAAAATTTCATAGCATTTGGACCTATGGATCTCGAGTTATGATCAATGCAAGTTTGCAAGTTCGTATTTTCTTTAGGCTGCTATGTTCGAATCGATACATTCACATCGATTACTTCGACTCGATAATCGACACGTGCTCATTAGTTGACATGGCGCCAGACTTTTGAATCAATCCGCTCTCGATGTCGCGTTGACTCAGTCGTCCCAATATTTTTGCCTAGTTCGTATCGATGACGCCATCTTGTTCGAATCGGTGGAGGATGCATAGCTCGTATCGATGGAAGTTCCTCAGTTCGTATCGATCATTATGCTTTGTTTGTATCGATAGGTTTTTCTCCATTCGTATCGATTGATTTCGCTCTGTTTGTATCGATCATTTCTTCTCAGCACCAGTTGTGTATGCTCTACTTCGCATCGATGGAGAGGTGTGTATTTCGTATCAATCGGTGGTCGATCGATACGAAATGTGTCTAAGATTGAACGATGCGAAACAGACTTCCATGCCATTTGCCGATGGATATAAAGTAGACTCTGTTTGATCGATACGAATCAGTGATAGAATGATCGACGTGAAATGGTATGAAAAAGATGGATACGAAACATGTGGACTTGGATCGATGCAAAGCGAACTCACCTATTGCCGATCGGTTAGAAACTATGTGTAGTCGATAGATTCGAGACAGATTGATATGAGGAAGGAGTTCTTCCGGTTGCTTGATGGATACGAACAAAATATGACGCCGACTCTTGATGGATACGAATAATAGATGACGCCGAGTCTTGATGGATACGAATTGATGGATGCGATTGTGGTTATTTCCTTGACTTGAATCGATCATAACTTGAGCATACGAACTCGGATTGACTTGAAATTTGGAATGTTGGCTTTCAAAGCTTTGCTTGTATGTCTTTTCAATTGTAACCTGGTCCGGACGTGGAAAAAATTTATTGACATCCATAGCAAACTTGTGCATATTCGACATTTGGGATGAGCAATCTTTGGTTTTTAGTTAATTCCTTGATATCTTGGCCTTGCCAAAAGGCGGGATAACATTTTCCCCCCAAAGTACATCTTGTGATAACATGACGTGCTTTGAATAGTCGCATCTTCATTTTGAGAAGTGCCATCTGACTTGTTAAACAGTTGTCGTCTTCTCGTTGGAAGTTGTAATCTTTGGTCGGTCCATAAAGACGTAAATTATGAACTGTAGACTGCGTACAGTTGTAACTGTAATGCTGTTGTAACTGTAATGCTGTTGTAACTGTAATGCTGTTGTAACTGATAGTTGTATGATGATGAGTATTTTTTCGTTCTTGTAATTGTCATTAAGCGAGTATTCAATTCCTGTGAATTTTGAAAATTGAATATTAGTCCGATATATATGCATATATGTTAACCCAACTCTCGTTAACGTTCGCACGTTCACGAGTCGTTATCGGTTTTCTCGTATCAAATTCCGTATCTATCCTCTCCTGAATCAATGTGAAATTCAAATTGCAACACCGCTTGATGGTTGTTTTGGAATGTTCCTTCGTATCGATCCTCTCCTGGATCGATGTAAAAGGTCGAAAGACAGTTTTCATATCGATGAATTTGTGAAGGATACGAACAAAGCAATTGGTTCTTCATGTATTGTTCGTATCGATGGCTCATGATGGATACGAAAAACCAATTCGTATCAATGAATATGAGCTTTTATGGGTTGCGTGTTTATGGATTCGAACGGTGCAGTTCGTATCGACGCATCTGAATGGAGTCAAAAACAGTGGATGCGAATAAGTGCTTCGCGTCGATGATATCCAATGCTTCAGAGGAGCCTTCTTTCACATTTCGTATCGGTAAGGATTGAGTCGATGGATACGAATTAACAGTTCGTATCGATCTAATAAGTAGCCTATTGAAACCAGTTAACATAACCGGGAGACGAATCGTTTTACTTTGACTACGTATCCATATAAATACGTTTGTACTTAGCCATTTTTCCTCACTTGCTCATTCTCTGCTTTTTCTTCGTATCACTTCGAGTGGAAGGAAATTAATAAACTACGTTCATCCTCAATTAAGATAACCCATTAACTTCTCAACCTAGATCTTCATATTAGGTAAATGATCGATCAACACTTCTTAAAAAACGACGAGACTCGAGTCTTAATGCCATTCTATCCAAAGCTTCGGCCAATTTCGATATTGTTGACATTGGGATGAAACTGGAGTGAGGTCAAAGAGGCGCTCTTCAATGGCACCTCGGTGGCTTGAAGAAGAAGATAGGTAATCGATGGGGATGTAAAAATTACAGACGTTCGATCATTGGTATCGATTTTGCATCGATAGTAGATGGTTGAAATTGGCTCATATCGATTTGGATCTATGGGGGTTTCATATCTATCCAAGATAATGGATACGAAACCAAGGATTTTGAAATCGATACGAAGAGTATCGGCCTTTGATGATTTATACGAAGATAATACGAACTGATCGATACAAAACTATCAACCTTCGATGGATATGAAGTTAAGGCCTCCTTGACCGATACGAATTGATGTGTTCTGCATCTTTGGTGAACGATCCACGTCTTGATCTAGATGGATATGAAAATTTTGATCGATCAAACATTTAACTCCGGCGAGCTTCAATTTGGCATAATTGGACTTGACCGTTGAATAGCACATTTGACAATCCTTCGAAGCTCGTCAATGGAACTGCAACTTAAAGGAACCAAATGAACTTTAATCTTGGATTGGTCGCTAAAGTCTGGATGACACAGTTGTGACGGTCAGCGAAGATGGTCACTCCGGTTGAATTTCGAAGTCTCGTTGCTTGAATATTTTCTCAAACATTGTATAAATTTTCAAGTAATACATAGCAATGCACCGCACGACACATTCACACACTTCACACTGGGGGATGCACGAGCTTATTATCGTCTAATGATAACTTATCATAAGTTAGTTAGTTATGGAACCTTCAAGCTCACAACAGCAGGAAGTTCAGAGTTCACTCCTCCCAACAATCGAGATATTGGCCATCGTGGCCGAAGCTATAGATCCGACTCCGGATGAGCTACCAGATGCTACGTTTATTGGTAATCTTCCGGACTCTGTACCATCCAACGTTTTTGAAGACATGTTGGGACGAATATGTTTAAGGCACGGCCTGTCACTAGACGATGTGCTACTACCGGTACCGAATGATAGACCGCACTATCCACCGAAAGGGTTTACTACATTCAATCGCCACGCGTATGCTGCTTGAACACTTCCGTCATTCAACCAATAAATTAGGGAAGTGTTACCTTTTCTTGGAATCGCTCCATCTCAACTACACCCCAATGGATATGCTCCGTTGAATAGCTTATTCATCATATTTATGGAGTATCTCTTTCGACCACCAACCCCGATTAAGATTAGATCCTAATTAATATCAAGAATCAGGGAGATAGTCCTTCTTATACATTTATGGAAGCAGTTCGGAACTGTCAAGTGGTAACAGGGTCCTTTACCAAGCTGAGTTATTTAAAAACGGAATGGTTTTATATTCGATGCCCCTCAGGGTTTGCCAACCGATGGCTATTCAAACGTAAGTACCACAGTCTTTTCAAGTACTTAATATGGTGATCATAACTGATATCAAACTAAGATCTCCTTTTCTTTATAGCTGTAATTCCATGACCCGAAGGTGCACATTTCAAAGAGATAGTTTGGGTTCTTCAAGAAGTTCCTAGTGAAGAGAGGGACATTGACTCGGTTCTGATAGATATAAACTCGAGAATTGTTGGATTGATTGAGTGTAGCCAAAGTATAAGGCTCAAGAGAATGCTAAGGGCTCTCTCGAAGAAACGAGTGAACCGCAACACGCCTAGAGTTATTATAACCGAGGAGGTTGATCCAGAAAGAACGCTCACCAATGATGAACTCATGGCTGGGTCTTCTGATGCCTTTCAGGGTTCCCAAGGAAAGAGAAAGGGAAAGGCAGCTGCTATCAAACGCTTTAAATCTGGGAGACGAAAATCCATGGTTGCGTCTTTGCCTATTTTTGGGATTAAAATTTCATTGGCTCCTCCTTCGTAGGTGGAAGACCTCTTCGAAGGGCTCGCTAATATTCCAATCCTAGATTATGTGTCACTCCAGGATGACGCCGGGTTGGATGAGCTTCAGTATGCGTTAGATTTAAGTGAATCTCTATACACAAGCATGGCCGACACTTCCGGTTGGTCGGGGGGTTGCACATTCATATACACTTCATGGCACTACCCAGTTCCCGACCATGGGTTGCTTACCTTGGAAGATTATTAACTCTATTCTTCTTTTACTTTGCAGATACAATGTCCGGGCGAGGCTCGATATTAGGGAGTCTTCGAAAAGCTAGCCGTTCTTCAACATATTATAAGCCACGCAGAAGAGAGGAAGATATGGACTATGACTGTGGATACTCTAGTCGGGACCGACACAACAGAGATAGGTGTTATCCTGCTTTTTGGCAAACCCGTGATACCAAAAGATCGATTGAAAACAGAGGACAGTTCGTCTCAAAGATTGGTCATACTATGCTTCACTATGGATATCGCTGGATTTTGTCCGAGTCCAGATTGGGCTACAATTGATAGGACATGACAAGGAAGATCATAAAAGTCAGCATCTCAAATTTCAAGTCAATCCGAGTTCATACGCTCAAGTTATGATCGATTCAAGTTGGAGGAAATAACCCTAAGTTCGAATCCATCAGAAGTGCATGAGTTCGAATCCATCGACTTCCTCTTACTTCGAATCCATGGGACCACTTCACTTCGTATCCTTCAGGATGAAGATCTTCGAACCCATAGGTGGAGATGATCTTCGAATCCATAAAGCTAAAGTACCTCGAATCGATGAGGCCATAGTAGTTCGAAACCCTCAAAACGAAGCATTTCGAATCCACGAAGCCGCTATACTTCGACTCCATCCCATGACTTGCTTCAAATCCATCCTGTTGAGGAAGCTTCGCATCGATCAGCTATGGGATACCTCGATCGATTCGAAGGAATATCTCCTTAAATCCATTCCCTCGAATCCACTAAGTCGAAGCGTCTAAAACCATGGATTCGACCCAGTAAACTCGGAGAAAAAGATGGATCAACCCGAGAAGCTCACGCCACGTCACCATTCGCATGCGCAAGCCATCGATTCGACCTAATCGATTCGAAGGGGATCGATTCGAACGGGACGCATCAACCGAAAATGCAATCTTGAATCGATCATAACTTAAGATCTACAACTCCAAATGCTATGAATTTTCATAGGACCTTACGTACACGCTGAAGAATGTCCACACCAAATTTAACCTCGATTGGATGCATTCTTGATCGATTCGAACACGAGTTCGAATCGATCCCAAAGTGGGCCCGAATTTCCAGAATCCGGGCGTGTGGGCCCCCTCACGTGCCAGAAGCGGTCTCCCCGGATTTTAGGCAAAATATCGGCCTCCTACACCTATAAATAGAGCCCCTGGTCATTCAGAAAGGGGATCGGAGAATTCTTGGAGATAAAGCATGCCCGGACGCTGCCAGAATCACTCTATATCGTCTTCACTGCTGCTGATTTCAAATTTAAGTCTATTATCTGCTGTACTTCGCTCTAGAACACTTGTAATCTTCAAGTATTAAGCAATAAAGTGATAAAACTTTATAGTGGACGTAGGCAAATCGCCGAACCACTCTAAATTATTGTCTTCCATGCAATTTGGTTTTCTGTGACTTGGAGTTTTTGTTAGATAATCCTCATTTTCAATTTGATTTCTTCATTTGTTATCTCTTCAAAAACTTCCGAAGGGTGTTGCCTAATTTTGGTGCAAACACTTTGGTGCTTTCACCGAGGAAACCCAGCTTTTCTCCTGCTCATTGGATCTGTCTTCAATGCCGGATTGCATAAATCTAAGAGAGAGATCCAGACTTCAATTTCAGACTCCTTCCATACTATTCAGATTTACTAAAATCTAGGAAAGGATTCTACACCTCAAGATGGTTAGCATGAGAACCACTTCTACTGCTGCTGGCCAAGAAGGCCGAGATAGAAAAAATCCCACGCAACCACCTCCACCCAATCAAGATGATACCGGGCATTCAGATCCATTAGGTCCGGTCACTCGACAAGAGTTCCGGACATTACTCCAGGAACTAACCCAAGGTCGACAACAGCTGACTGAACAATTACGTGCCAATGTTGAGTTGACTAATCAACTAAACCGCCAAAGGCGTAGAAGATACAGAAGGGACCACGCCCCTCATTCCTCCACTGAAAGCTCTGCCTCGTCTGATTACAGCGGCAGATCTACTCGTCCCAGGCTAGACGGAAGTCATGCGCATGCTGCTGGTCACCCACAAGCATTAACTGTTGGGCAGATAAGAGTTGGCCCTTCTGCCAGTTTTCATACAGGACCCTCCTCCCGAGGGGGCACTGTTCCACAACATACTACGGATAATCAAGTCACCGCCACCGTAGTTGACATAGGAGTTGATACCCGAAATCACTCCAATCTGAACTACCATCAGCAGGAACATGTTCTAGATGCATATGTCCCAGAAGACATCGAGCCAAGGAGGCGAGATACGGATCGTCGACAGCGCCCGATCCTACCTCGCACTGTGGAACCCGACCACACTTTGGCTAGCCACCCTCCGAATATAGAAACACCTGATCTCTCAGCTATGGTATGCCAAATGATCCGCGAAAGTCAGGGCTTAACAAATGACGATTGGGGAATCTCCCGAAGTCATACTCCATTCACTGATGACATATTATATGCTGAACTTCCTCGGCGATTCAGGATGCCGACTCTGCCCATGTATGAAGGAAGTTCCGACCCTAATCAACATATTCTGAAATACGAATGGTCGATGACTGCTGCAAGAGCTGATGATGCAGTAAAATGCCGTAGTTTTCCCATTTCTTTAGGGGGAATTGCGACGATGTGGTTTACACGATTACCACCACGATCTATCTCTTCATTTGACCAATTGGCTACTAAGTTTGTTGAACAGTTTCGTATGCACATTGCTAGGCCTAAAGACGTAAATACTTTATCTAGTGTCACTCAAGCTCCAGGAGAGACACTCAGGCGATATTTGGAAAGATTCAATGCCACTTGTACGGAGATCACTAACCCCAATGATAATTCAATCTTGATGGCCTTGACTAAGGGGATTGACCCCGACTCTGAATTTGGAAATTGGCTGGCTGGGAAGCCTCCCGCATCGATGGATCGTTTCTACTCCAAAGCCGCTCAATTCTTAAGGCGTGAGGATGCGAAACAATCTAGGAAGCAGGACGATGCGAAACCCGGCAATGAAGGTGTTGAATATGCGCTTACATGATTTTTGTTTGATGATAATAAACATATATACATTCGTTTAAATGTATTTGTTAATGTACTATTTTATTTTTCACAGGTTATTTTTCACAGGTTAAATAAATATTTGCTGAATAAAATTAAATAACATAGAATTTGAATTCAAGCGAATATTTTATTCAAACAAATATTTATAACAATTTTGAATAGTACAAATTCAAGCTCTCACTATACACTATACAACTTTGATACAAATTCAATTACATCGCAATTTTACATTTACAGTTGACCTCACTACATATCACTCACACTCGTATTTTATCTTCAACTTCATTCCAGTTTTGAATCCAGCATCTGAGCAATCTGCAAAATTATTCACTAACGCAGTAAAATTGAAAAAGAAATATTTTTGCAATATAAAATGAAATATGATTTTTGAAAATACGATTTGCCTCAGTTATTTGGGTTGTTCGTCATAATTTACATTTGAATTCATCATACACAAACAATGTGACATGCACAGTGTGTCACTGTACATGCCACATGGCCGTGCACATCGATATACACTTGATAATGCTACAGGGACAGGTGAGCACAGGTCAAACCCAAATGTAAAGCCGAGTTCAACTCACATGCAATCACGACACGAGCACAAGGTCAAACCCGAGTTTTTGAAACTGGGTTCAACACAAGGCTGCAAATGAAGACTACAGGTCTCAATATCAATCATGCCAAAAGTATGGTTACAGCACAAAGGTGGTCAAGGAAAAATTGCAAACAAGCTCAAACCAGAATGGATGTCCAAACAACAAACATCACAGCGCTGCAACTTAAGGAGATAGTCGACCAACAGGTAAAATGCATAAGTACAGTTTCAATGATAAAAGCCCAAGTACACAACCAAGTAAATAAACACAGCTAATACTCGAGCTCAAGACAGTACAACCCAAGATGCACACTACAAATACATGATACTGTTCAATATCCAAGACTCAAGATTGCATCACTATGACACAGTTACAAGCTAGAATGAAAACTGCACTAATCCAGTTCCAACACAACTAAATCAAGTGACCAACTGCAAGTGCAAATGACCAGAGCTCATGCAAACATGAAGTGAATGCAATTAATTCATGCAACAGACTCAAGAGAATGCAACAACATGTCAACAGCAATGACACAGCAACAAGGCAGACCACAAAATGCATGCCATCAAGTTCAACAACATCAATTATGACCAAGTATAGGTGCAAATGAAACAGGTCAAGCATATATGGATATGCAGTGACAAAGTGGATCAAAACGAATACAAAATGAAGTAGTGCAAGCATATGAATTGGCAACTCATTGATATATGCAACATGAACAGATGAACATCAGTGCAGACAAGTAGGAATTCAAACATGAAATGGAGAACATCATTGCAAGCGCAACAGGTAGAAGAAGATACAGTGAATCATGTACAAGGGCAGTACATATATGCAATCCAAACATGTGCAGACTCAACTGTAACAACACACCAGCAATGAAGAGCAGTGATACAAGACACAATGCATATATGAAGTATACAAGTACAACAAGCATCAGTATGCAAGTATCAAGACCGAAGTCAGATGAAACAATGCCCAAAATGCAACATGCTCAAAGTAAATACATATATACAAGCAACTGAAGACAACATGGCCAAGGACAATGAAGCCACTACAATCAGATGCCACCAAAAACCAACAAAGACCAAGGCTACAGCATAGTGCACCAGAGGAATGCAACAGTATAAAGAAAAAGTTTCAAATCAAGACCGAGACAAAATCAAGCATAAAAGTTCAAATGAAAACAACATGTTTTACAAATGCCCAAAGACGAAAGGAAATCAATATCGAGCCAGAGCCGTCAAGTTTGAATGCTACAAAATCAAAGTGAAACCAGACCACAAAGTTCACAGTAAAGCTCAGTGCTATGCGCACAACACTGAGTACAGGAAGAGTTAGAGCAACCCAGTACTCAAGTAAAAATGCAAGACAGTGGTCGAAGCAAAACCATGAATGCAGTAACAACAAAGCCGAAGTAAACAAGTCACAGTCAACAGAAAAAGGAACAGAGTGGAAGCCGTGGTTATCACGAAAATGAATTTCAAAACCGTGTGAACCAAGAAACGTGAAAGATACGAATTTGACAAAGTGAGATTAATCATCAATCGTTCAAGCATCATCAAGCGGCCAGAGCAATTTATATGACAAATTCAAATATAGCTGAACGAACGAAAATTTAGGAATTCAATCCCTATAAATTACTGCAATCATCATCGGCATAAAGCATCGACTTAAAGCAAGCATAAAACCAGCAAAACAAAAGCATAAAATTACATACCGAAGCAAGGGACGAACTCGATCAACGAAGCAGCCGAAGTGAGCAACAAGGAGTACGATCGATCAAGGCTAAACGCGAATAATCACCGAATTGATCAACATAAACTCGGCACTTCGAATAACCCTAGTTTGGATCGAAGAAAACGAAGCCCTAATTTGCACAGACAAGAACAAGCCGCCATTATCTCAAAGAGGAACGAGCTGATAGAAGATAAAGGAAAAGAAAACGTGGGCCGGCCTTTTGTTTTAGATTTGGGGTTTTAAAAAATTATAATAAGGGTTTTATTTAAATTAGGGTTATTTTAATTTTAAATTGTTTTTAATTGTATTTTCTTTTTTAAACCGTTTATTTTTCTAGTCGTGTGACTAGGGGACAAGGTACATGGCGTAGCTTGAGAATTCGCAACTCAGTGGCTGAGTTGTGGCAGGGTTTTGAGCGTAGAGTTAGATTTAGTCGAAGCGGGTGTCGCGCGTTTACGTGTGTAAGCGAGGGACTATCTAATTTCTAGTAGAAACCTTGGGGGCAGCACGTAGCAGGGTTTTGCCGAAGCTGGGTAAATTCTGTGTCGTTCTATTTTTGCATTTATTATTCTGCTATTACCTATGCAGCTATTGTTCTGTGATCTGTGTTGAAATTAATTAATAAGCTTCCGCGATTAATTTTAATAATTTATACCATCACCCTATTCACCCCCCTCTAGGGTGAAATTGATCCTACAAGTGGTATCAGAGCTAGGAACAAAAGCCGTTTTTGTTTTAAAATTTTGATTTTTTTTCAAAAACCAATTTTTGTTTTAAAAATTTGAATTTTTAAAATGGCTTCTTTTAATACTGCTTTTGCTGAGGGTCAATCCATAGTTAGACCACCAATGTTCAATGGTGAATATGCTTATTGGAAAAATAGGATGGAAATCTTTCTGAAAATCATTGACGCTTGGAATATTGTTGAGACAGGTTATAGAACACCGACTATAACTGTAGATAATCAGGAAGTAGATAAACCAAAGGATCAATGGACAGAACTAGAAAATAGATTACAAAATGCTAAAGCTAGAGCTATGAATTCTATTATTTGTTCATTAGATCAATTTGAATTTAATCGTGTCTCACATTGTCTAACTGCACAGGAAATATGGCACACACTAGAAGTGACTCACGAAGGAACATCTCAAGTCAAAGAATCTCGCCTTGCCATGCTAAGCAGCGAATACGAGAACTTCACAATGGCGAAGGAAGAAAATGTCAAAGAGATGCATGGACGACTTTCCAATATCGTTTACAAATCAAAAGCTCTTGGAAAATCATACACAGAGTTGGAGATAGTCCGAAAAATCCTTAGAGTCCATCCACGAAAATTTGAAGCAAAAGTGACCGCCATTCAAGAATCAAAAGATTTGAAACAAATGAAAGTCGAAGAACTCATCGGAAATCTCACCACTTATGAGCTAGAAATGAAATTCAAGAATGAGCGTGAAGGAGGAGATACTCGAAAGAAATCAATAGCTCTCAAAGGAACAACTGAAAGTGATGACGATGATGATGCAGAAGTAGAATTGGAGCTATTAATAAAGAAATTCAAAAGATGGAATTACAAATATGGAAATTCAGCTCGAATTCAAAAAGCGAAAAGCAGAATAACCAAAGCACTAGACTACTCAGAAGAACAAAAGATTATTTGTCACAAATGCAACCAACCCGGACACATCAAGCCCAATTGTCCTCAAAATCAACGCGACTTTAAAAAGAAATCAAAAAGGAAAAGTTTTGCAGCCACGTGGAATACAAGTGATGAAGATACACATCTCCGAAATGGAATATCATCCGGAATTGGAATATCGGCGAGCCTTTCATAAAGATTTTCAGTTCTCCGAGGAGACATCTCCGAAATTCTAACTCCGGGAGAGGATCGGGTCGTGACAACCGATTTCCATCTCCCCTTCTTAGTCGGCGTGACGACGGATGCCTTGCCTTTTCTCTGCTCCGCGACATCCTGAACTACATCCATGGGCTCAGTCAGAGGCTCATCGTCGGTATGGGTCCTTTTGGAATCAGCCTCCTCGGCTATGATAACTTTGGGTTTCTTGTGCTTGGCTCGTTTTTTAGAGACAGTCCTTAGTGCCCCGTCAAACAATATGCTCTGCCCTCGTTCAATCAACCCGTAAGTCCAGAGATTCCTATCCGTCAAGAGCAGCTCGATATCCCTATCTTCGCCCGAGATTCCCCGGATTATTCTTACTACCTCCTTAAACCGTTCATCTTCAGGCCGCTGAATCGTTGCTGTAAAAAGGAAAAATATAAGTTCCAGTTTGGCCGCAATTGCCTTAATAATTATTTGATAACTCAGTTACACTCACGTCTGAATAACCATCGCCGGGCAAACCCCGGAGGACACCAACATAGAACCAATCCATCCTGTAATAACTCAATCCAGTCCAGGACACAGTGAACACTTGGCAGTTCCTCACCGCTTCCAGAAATGTGAAGGAAGGGTAATCACCTCGAGTTTTGAGATTAAGTAGATATCTGATCTCGGTCGGCATCGGTGGTCTATGAAGGTGTTAGGAACTGAGTTGATGATGTTTTGATGACAACAACCTTATATAGTTATTATACTTTGCTTTATAAAATATATACTAACATTTTCATATAGATATATATATATATATATACATACATACATATATATATATGTATATAGGAAGTATATGCAGGTATTATTGAAGACTGATCAGTATAAAGACTCAAGCATCAAGATGAAGATTAGAGATTCAAGATTCAAGACTCTAGAGAATCAAGATTTCAAGATCTCAAGATAAGTGTCTAGTATTTTGTTAAAACTTCATAATAGCACTCTCATCTTTCTTCCAATTTTCTTTTGGGATGGAACCCAATTTCTATCGAAACCAGTGGCTTACAAACCCACGACAAGTAGCTTACAAACCTACGACAAGTGGCTTACAAACCCATGAAAATCAAAATCATTTAAACTACTTTGTACAAGTTCTCGAGTCCTATGGAGGATCTCGGTAGGAAGGTTCTTGCAATTTCAGTTTGAATAGATTTTTCAAAATGTTTTTAAATCGGTTTTTAAAAATGTTTTAGCTTTCAAAATCATGTTTTCAAAAATGTTTTCAAACTTTGTTTTAGCCTTGAAATATTCCTTCATTCTGATTTTAAAAACTTCTATTTTTAAAACATCAAAACTTATTCTGATTTTAAATATTACTTATATAATTGACGGTCTATATCAATTATATATATATATATATATATTTAAAATAATGTTTTATATTCATTCTCTATCTCAAAATATTGTTTAAACACTTTATTTTACTTCAGAGAAGTTTCAACTTGTTTTAAATTCAAATGCTTTTACAAAACAACATCTCTACAATTTTGAACCGAGGGATGTCGACATATGGGAATACCCCATGTCGACATGGTGACAGTTGGATTCAAAATTCAAAATTCAAAAGAAGTGTCCATTCGTTCAAAAACTTTTCGCCAATGGTTATGACTGTTGAGCATCTATATAAAGGCTTCCAAAACGAATTTTTTAACAACTACTTTCTTATTTTTCTTCACTCTTTCTTCTCCACCATTCCATATCCATAAAACTTCATATTTTAAAGATCGTGCCATCATTCTGCCAAACTCTCAATAGGAAATCATTTAGATACTCTCTCTATTTGATTCTCCATCATTCTACTAAAGATCAAAGTGCTATTCGGAGTTATAGGATTAATTTGTATTCAAAAAGTCCATAGAGTCTATCCATTCAAAAGGATTGTTATTAGAAAGTATTAGGGTGATCTTGTGTCCCGTAAATCAAAAGAGTTTACCCCAGACTCGGAGATAGGAGGGTTCCTCAAGGCCTTAGAAATTGAGGGTTGTAATTTGGATATTGGCTTATAAAAATCCGTACAATTATATTGCCTTGGTGCAGGACTGGATGTAGGAGGATTCTGAACCAGTATAAAATCCGGTGTGTTCTTTCCTTTTACTTGCTTTACTTTACTATTTGCATTTGTTATATGTTCTGTGATCATTCTGTGTTAGAATTCTGTTTAGATTTGTGTTGAAAGTTTTAATTTTGTCATATAGTTCATATATTCTTTAAAACACTATTCACCCCCCCTCTAGTGTTATTTCTGCCTTAAGATCCTTAATCTGCATCCCCAACAGAAGGTACTCCATGAAGACGATGAATAAACTATTCACGGAAGCATACCCGTTTGAGTGTAGTTGTGATGGAGCGATCCTCAAAAATGACAACACTCCCCTTATGTACTCGTTGCACGGAGGAAGCGTCCTAGCCGCGCACGCGTGGCGATTAAATGCTGTATATCCCTCCGGCGGGTTGTGTGGTCTATCATTCGGCCCTGGCAATAACACGTCGTCCAGTGACAGGCCGTGCCTCAAGCATATTCTCCCTAACATTTCTTCAGAAATATTGGATTGAACGAAATCCGACGGATTGGCAATGAAAGACGCATTGGGAAGTTCGTCCGGAGCTGGACCGATGATCTCAGGTTCAATGTCTGGAACCTCTAGTCTCGGGGTGACTGTACTTTGAATCCCCTGCTGCTGTGAACTCGAAGGTTCCATAACTAGCTAACTCATGAGAAACCATCGTTAGACGACAAAGGACCCGTGCATTTCCCCAGTGTAAAGTGTATGAATGTATGTTGTGCAGTGCCATGCATTACTTGAATAAGTGTCACAGAGTTAAAGGAAATATGCAAACGACAAAGCTAATTTCCCTGGTTATAATGGCCGTCATCGCTGACCGTCATCACTAAACCGTTTGTATGATGGAATTTGATTTGGATAGAAGTTGTTATGGTTCCATCGACGAGCTTCGAAAAGTGGTCAAGCATGCAGTGTGATTATCAAGTCCAAATATGCAAGGATGAAGCTCGCCGGAATTATGCTTAGAAAGTATCAGACTTTGGTATCCATCATAGAGGGTTCGAACCGAACAAAGGGAGCTCATTCGAACCCATACTAACGTCGCTTCGAATCGATACAGGAAGGCACGCTTCGAATCGATGGTCAGGTGTCAAGTTCGAATCGATCAATGAAGGATGACTTCGAATCCATCCTTGGTTAACTGGTTCGAACCGATAAGGAAACCCTCAACTTAACATCGACCATGTTCGAACCGATACCCTTCGTATCGATGCAAAGTTGAGAACTTCGAACCGATAGCTGATGGATTCGAAACCATCGATTCGAATGGACCCATCAAAGATGGTCTATCGGTGCGAACTGCGTCACCCCCATAAAGTCATTCCAGGGATCGATGCGAAATCCGAGGGAAGTGACACCGCCATCACCGATTCGAACTCGAGCCCACGAATTGATTCGAAGTCCCCCTAAACCAGATCTGGTTTTGCCAACCACTGGAGTGAGCAATCGATGAAGAAGAGATGGGTTCGAAATTAGCTTTGCCGTTTGAATTCGAGGCTAATTACCTAGTTTGAATAACGAATTCGAGGAATTGAAGACTTGAATCTTGATTGGCTCAGTGACGCAACACAGTGTTTTTCTTCTCTGAGGCTTCGAAACGATGCAGAGCACAAAAAACACAAGGCAAAAAGTAAAAAAGTAAAAAGTGAAAAAGTGAGGCCCCCTGCTATTTATATGAGGCCTAGGAAGTGGCCGGGCCGTTTCGTATCCCAGTTAACTCAACCGGTCACAACTGGTCCATTACGTATCGGTTCGAGGTCGACCTTCGAATCCATCGGCCTTGGACCCTATCGGTTCGAAGTTACCCCCGCACTTCATCGGTACGAATCACACAGCAGGACGACGAATTGCATCGATGCGAAACAAACAATGGGCACATCGGTTCGAAAACCCTGTTCACATCAGCAAACCCACAACTCCATCCACAACCTACCGATACGAATGACTGTTTCGTATCCATCATAACCTATCGATGCGAACTATTATTTCGTATCCATTCTTTCTCATCGGCACGAACGAACGCTCCATACTCATCCAAGCCATCGGTTCGAATGACAGATTCGTACCCATCATAACATAAGCGTACTCCATCCATGCGAATATAGATTTCGAATCCATCAATACTCCAACACATCGGTTCGAAGTGTTGCATTCGCACATCCAAAGTAGTTTCCTTCGACCTTCCATATCGATTCAGGAGAGGATCGATACGAAGGAGCCTTTCAAGACAACCATCAAGCGTTATCTCAAATTCAATTTCCAAATCGGTTCAGGAGAGAATCGATATGGAATTCAATAGCAAATCAAACTGACAACGGCTCATGAACGCACGACGTTAACAACGGTCAATCAGACATATGTGCATATATGTCGAACTAACATTCGATTTTCAACGTTTACAGGGTACGAGTCTCAACAAAAAAGAGAACAATGGTTGTTCAGAGAGAAATCGCAACTATCCAAAGCACGTCATGTTCCCACAAGACGTACTTTGGGGGGCAAAATGTTATCCCGGTTTTTGGCGAAGCCGCGATACCAGAAGATCGATCGGAAACGGAGGGCAGTACGTCTCAGAGATTGGTCATACTTCGTCTCGCTATGGATATCACTGAATTACGTCCGAGTCTGAATTGTGCTACAATTGATAGGACATGACAAGAGAGATCATAGAAGCCGTCATCTCAAATTTCGAGTCAATCCGAGTTCATACACTAAAGTTATGATCGGTTCAACTTGAAGGGAAAACACTGGTTTCGAACCCATCATGGCAGGTGTCTTCGAATCCGCCATCCAACACCATTCGAACCGATCACCTTCGAACCAATGGACTTCGAACCCATCGGAATGCCTCGGTTCGACTCCATCAACTTCGAATCCATCTGGTTCGCGCCGGTGGGCCTCATGTCCCTGGAGAGTTTGCAAGGCTCGTATCCATCCAAAGATCCTTGTTCGAATCCACTAGGCTTCGGTTGTTCGAACCCATTGCTGGAGCCTTGTTCGAACCCACCCATGAAGCCTTGTTCGAACCCATCTGTGAAGCTTCATTCGAATCCACTGGGTCAACTAGCCACGATGATGTGTCATCCATCGGTTCGAATGAACCGAGATACATGGAGTCGAAGCGGTCAACTCGGAGTGAAGACCGGATCGGTTCGAAGTTTGCGCTCCACGTCTCCACGAAGGCGCGTGCCACCATCGGTTCGAAACCATCGGTTCGAATGGATGGTTTCGAACCAAACAGCCACACAATGAACCCCATCTCGAATCCATCATATCTCTCACTCCACTGATCCAAATGCCACGAAATTTTCACAGAAGCTCGTATTCATGTCGAAGAGTGTGCACACCAAATTTCACCTCGATTGAATGAATTCTTGATCAGTTCGAATGGAGTTCAAACCAATGCCAAAGTGGGCCCAAATTTCCTAAGGCTGGGCGTGTGGGCCCCCTCACGTGCCAGAAGTGGTCTCCCGAGTTTTCAACGAAATATCAGCAGCCTGCGCCTATAAATAGAGCCCCAGAGCCAACAGAAAAAGGACTTTTCGACTCTCAAGCGTCCAGACTCTGCCGGATTGAAATTGTCATCATCCTACATAGTATATTAGCTGTTGATTTTGAATTTTCAGTTGTAACCTGCTGTTGCTCGCTGTAATTGCTTTTAGACGTCGAAAGAGAATCAATAAAATCGCTAAAAACTTCACAGTGGACGTAGGCAACTTGCCGAACCACTATAAATCGCTCGCCTTTGTTTTCGTCTTACTGCTATTTGGAGTTTTTGTTAGATAATCCTCGTTTTCAATTCATATTCTTCATTTATTATCTATTCAAAAGACTCCCGAAGAGTGTTGTGCCCAATTTTGGTACAAACAGGAATGACTTGTGGATCAACCGCGGCGATAACTTCGGACGAAGTCTGACAGGAACTTCGATATTCACACTATGATGCGCGACACCCTAACCTTCACTGATCTCCGTTTGCTGGATGTCGAGTTTTTCTTTCTCGACGGAGATTATCGCCTCATGAAGAATTCTCCTCTCCTCCTCGCTAAGCAGACGTGACTCGAGCTCAAACTCGTCTAATACTCCATCCGGACAAGACATCCTCTTGTTCTCCACTAATTTTTTCCAGGCACTGTAGAGAAGCATAGAGTAATCCCCTAGCCAGGTGAGATTTCTGTGCTCTAACACGTTGGCATTATATGTATACAGGAGCTCGTCAAATTCAGCCTCCATGTTGAACCTCTCCGCCTGGATTTTCTCCTCCACTTCCGTTTCCACCTCCTTAACCCTTGCGAGTGCTGCATCGCGCTCACCCCGAAGAGACACAACTTGCTCACACGCTTCTTGTGCGGCTTAACATCATCTTTTTCCTTGCTTATATCAGCAAACTTAGCCTTTAACTCCTCCAGTTCTTTAACTGCCGCATCCCGCTCGGCCTCAACATTTTTGTATCGATGGCCCAAGTCTTCTACTAAAGTGCAATGTGCCTATTGCATCTTTGCCATCTCAACTAATGTCTCATCAACCTTTTTTAGCGACTCAACTTCGGCCCTACGGGAGGACTCCGCCTCAAATTGAAGTATATCAACAATACGGTTCTTCTGAGCCAAGTCGGCTTCCAATTTCTCAATAATTTTGGCCCGATCAAAGGATACTTTTGAAGCTTTAACGGCCGCCTTATACCATTCCTTGTACTGAGCATAGAAGTCGCGGGTATAACTAAGTGTTGTGGTCACGGCGTCTTTGGGAATTCTTTTAACATTAGGAGGGAAAATACAAGCGTCGAAGCAAATTTCCAGGAAGTCCTTCTTCAATTGAGCAAGTCTGATAGCCCCTTCACCGGATGGTTCAATAGGAGCCTCCTCCGTAGCCGTGGTCGTAACAACCTCAGTTCTAGAACGATGTGACTCAAGCCTCGAAACCTGTGAAGACGGCTGCTGTCGCAGAGGCTCAGATACATGAATATGGCTTCGGGGTGGCGAAGGAGAGCGAGAAGGGGAATGGTATCTCTGATCTCTGTCCGAGCGCTCTTGACTAGAGTAACTACGGAGATGGTCCCTTGCATAATATTCTTGGCCATGATACCTCCGTTCTCAATCACGATCGGAGTCCCCACATCGAGAATCATAGTGAGACGAAGGATGATGCACTCTTCGAAGTTTGTCTAATGTAGATTAACGGCCAGACATAACACCTGAAAAAGAGAAGCAACACAGTTAAACACCAGGTGAAAGCAATAAGATCTATGCGGAAGTCGTGTAGTGTTATGAAAGTGTATGCAAATGTGCAAAACCCCCGACCAACCAGAAGTGTCGACTGCACTAACGGGTAAAGGCTTGCTTATTTCTAACGCCTCCCGGAGTTCATCCAACCCGGACTCGTGGTGGAGTTACTCCGGGATGGGAATGTCATCCAGTCCTATAAAAGCATTTCCTGATTGACAAGGAGCAGTGTCAGAGATAGTAATTCCGGGGATCAAATGAGATACAATTACAGACTTCCATCTCTTAAATTTAGGGACAGCAGCCTTGGCTTTCCGCTTCTCTTCTATTCGGGAAAGATCAGCCGCTAGCTCGGTATCTGTGGGCATCCTTTCATCGTCACTCGCTTCTCTTATTACTATGCCGGGTTTTCTTTTCACCGCTTTCTTCTTTGTCTTCAAAGCCAGCTTCGCCAACCCCTCAATAACAATGCTTTGGTTCATCTCTATTAAACCCAGCATCCTTAAGTTATCGTTAGTTAACACCGAGTCAATGTGCCTTAATTCGCTCGGGATCCCTTGTAAGCTCCGAACGATGCCTTTATAATATCCACCGTCAGGCCTCGAAATGATGGCTGTAAGAAGGACAGAGTATTAGTACAAGTGCTAATAATAGCTATTCAAGAGAGACTTGCGACACTTACGTCTAGACAGCCATCGCCTAGCAAACCCTTGGGGGCACCGAACAAAAAACCATTCGGCTTTGAAATAGCTAAGTCTAGTCCAAGCCCCGGTCACAACGTGGCAGTTTCTGACTGCTTCCAGAAAAGTAAAAGATGGGCTATCACTCCTACTTTTGAAGTTAAATATGTGCCTAATCTCGGACGGCAGCGGCGGGTGATGGAAACAATCCATAAATAGGATGAAGGCACTGTTCAACAACGCATGTCCGTTAGGATGAAGCTGAGAGGGAGCAATTCCTAGGAAAGAAAGCATCTCCCTGATATATTGGTTGAATGGAGGGAGAGTTCCAGCCGCACAGGCGTGACGGTAGAAAGCAGTATACCCTTCGGGCGGATTGTGAGGTCTGTCGTCAACGCCCGGTAGCAAAACGTCGTCCGGGGATAAGTTATGTTTCAAGCAAATCCGGCTCAGTAAGGCTTCAGAAATACTGGACGGAACGGAGTCGATAGGATCCTCGATAAATATGGCTTCCGGCACTTCGTCCGGAGCCGGACCAACTACTTCGGAAGGAATGTCAGGGATTTCAAGTATTTCTGGAGGAGGCGAACTCTGTACTTCTTGTTGTTGAGAGCTCGAAGATTCCATAACTAACTAACTCATCAGAAAGAAACATTAAGCACATAGAAAGCCCGTTCATTCCCAGTGTAAAGTGTGTGCAGTGCAGTGTAGTGTTGTGCATTACTTAGAAAGATTCTATAGAGTTAGAGAAAATTTGCAAACAGCAGAATGTGCGAACGACAAAACTCTGAAAACTGAGACCGGAAATGACCGTCATCGCCGACCGTCACACCCTCGTCATCCAGATGCTACTGAACGATTCAAGCATAAATCCGTTATATTTTTGGTTAGGCCACAGTTCCATCGACGAGCTTCAAAAGGCAGTAAAGTGTAGTCCTACAGTCAAGTTCAGTTATGCAAGGTAGAAGCTCGTCGGAATCAAGTATGCTGAAATTCATTAAGTTCGTCAAATTTCAGCTTGAAATCGGTCGTAGTTCAGATGTTAGAGCAAGTCAGAAGAGTTGTGTTCTCAGAATTGAGGACGTTCGAATCGATCGCCTCGAATCGATGTGCTTCAATTCGATAAGGGTCGACTCAATCACTTCGTATCGACATGGGTCCCTGGAACGATATCCATAGCATCAAGTGAAGAAGCGCTTCAAGTCCATCAGAAGAGCATTCGTATCATCCCAGTAAAGCCACTTCGTATCGATCAAGCTCGATACCTTCGAATCGATCGTGAAATCATCAGTTCGAATTGATTGATATGAACCACTTCCCCTCACAAGCTTCGATTCGAAGCCCCACACTAGGGATCGACTTGAACTACTTCAAGCAGAATCGATACGAGGCGAGGAAGAAATGAAATCCATCAAGATCTCTCTTTCTCCAAAGAAAATCTCAACACTTTGTCACGCTCCATCCATCGATTCAACCCGTTTCATTCAGGACTCACAACCCTCCGAAATCGATTTCAGAAGAAAAAATTGAGGACGACGAAGAAGATTTCCAGTTTTGTTGTTCTCAGTTCGACTCGATCCATTAGTTACCTGGTTTGTAATGATTGTGATTTAAAGGTTGAAGGTTTTCGATCGATACGAAAGAATGTCTTTCTCGACCCTGGAGGATTGATGCGAAGAGGGAGGCAGAGTAACAATAAAAAGTAAAAAGTGAAAGTGAGCCGAGCCTCGCGTATTTATATGAACCCTAGAGAAGAAACAAGACGCTTCGCCTTCCTATCGACCTGACCGATTGCCACCGGTCAAATGCTGATCGATTCGAAAGATCACGTTCGAATCCATCACGTTTCGAATCCATCAAGACAGAATCGATATGAAGCTTCATCGATACTAAGCTTCATCGATTCAAGGCAATTAACAAAAAATGAATTGTAATCATTATATCCCATCGATTCGAAGTACCAGCTTCACATCCATCGATTCGCAGCGATTCGAAGTCGATCGATTCGAAAGATTATTTCGAATCCATCATGGAACCATCGATGAGAACGAACGCATCGCTTCGATATGAAAAATTACTTGTCAACCTTCTATATCGGTTCAGGAGAGGATCGATACGAAGGGACTTTTCAAAACAACCATCAGGCGTTGTCTCAACTCAAATTTCCAAATCTGTTCAGGAGAGAATCGATACGAAATTCAATATTAGACAAAACTGACAACGACTCGTGGACGCACGACGTTAACAAGGGTCAAACTAACATATGTGCATATATGTCGGACCAACATTCGATTTTAAACATTCACAGGGATCGAATACTCATCTGGTTACGATTACAACAACTGGCAGCCAGGCACTATCCTGCAGCAATCAATCACATCAAAGCAAGGTTACAACCTTCGACAAAAGAGCAATGATTGTTAAGAGAGAAATCGCAGCTTTTCAAAGAACGTCATGTTCCACAAGACGTACTTTGGAGGGCAAATGTTATCCCGCTTTTTGGCAAAGCCGTGATACCAAAAGATCGATTGAAAACAGAGGACAGTTCGTCTCAAAGATTGGTCATATATGCTTCACTATGGATATCGCTGGATTTTTTTCAAGTCCAGATTGGGCTACGATTGATAGGACAGGACAAGGAAGATCATAAAAGTCAGCATCTCAAATTTCAAGTCAATCCGAGTTCATATGCTCAAGTTATGATCGATTCAAGTTGGAGGAAATAACCCTAAGTTCGAATCCATCAGAAGAGCATGAGTTCGAATCCATCAGCTTCCTCTTACTTCGAATCCATGGGACTACTTCACTTCGTATCCTTCAAGATGAAGATCTTCGAACCCACAGGTGGAGATGCTCTTCGAATCCATAAAGCTAAAGTACCTCGAATCAATGAGGCCATAGTAGTTCGAAACCCTCAAAACGAAGCACTTCGAATCCACGAAGCCGCCATACTTTGACTCCATCCCATGACCTGCTTCGAATCCATCCTGTTGAGGAAGCTTCGCATCGATCAGCTATGGGATACCTCGATCAATTCGAACGAACATCTCCTCGAATCCATTCCCTCTAATCCACTAAATCGAAGCGTCTAAAACCATGGATTCGACCTAGTAAACTCGAAGAAAAAGATGGATCAACCCGAGAAGCTCGTGCCACGTCACCATTCGCACGCGCGAGCCATCGATTCGACCCTAATCGATTCGAAGGGGATCGATTCGAACGGGATGCATCAACCGAAAATGCAATCTTTAATCGATCATAACTCAAGATCTACAACTCCAAATGCTATGAAATTTTCACAGGAGCTTACGTACACGCTGAAGAATGTCCACACCAAATTTCACCTCGATAGGATGCATTCTTGATCGATTCGAACCCGAGTTCAAATCGATCCCAAAGTGGGCCCGGATTTCCAGAATCCGGGCGTGTGGGCCCCTTCACGTGCCAAAAGCGGTCTCCCCGGATTTTAAGCGAAATATCAGCCTCCTACACCTATAAATAGAGCCCCTGGTCATTCAGAAAGGGGATCGGAGAATTCTTGGAGATAAAGCACGCCGGACGCTGCCATAATCACTCTATATCGTCTTCACTGCTGCTGATTTCAAATTTAAGTCTATTACCTGCTGTACTTCGCTCTAGAACACTTGTAATCTTCAAGTATTAAGCAATAAAGTGATAAAACTTCATAGTGGACGTAGGCAAATCGCCGAACCACTCTAAATTATTGTCTTCCGTGCAATTTACTTTTCTGTGACTTGGAGTTTTTGTTAGATGATCCTCATTTTTAATTTGATTTCTTCATTTATTATCTCTTCAAAAACTTCCGAAGGGTGTTGCCCAATTTTGGTGCAAATAATAGGGAGTACAGGCACCGATCCCGATCTCATTCTTCCCCTCCTAGAAACCCTACACAGCCTCTTGTTTATGTCTCGCGTCCTCCCGAAACTTCACGGCAAGCCGTCTTCTCACGTTTCAAGGCATGAATCTCACCATCATAGAACCGAAACAACGATTCCCATAATTGCAGAGCAGGTCCTTACCAAGCCCACAGGGGAAGGAGGAATTAAACTTGCCCAATTGAAGAAGGCTTTTCTAAATATCTTCTTTAATGGTTATATTTCCCCCCATGCTTAAAGAGAATTCCAGCAGAGGCTGAGAACATGATGCACAATTACATCCATGACATTTATACTCAGTAAAAAGAGTGGGGGAAGGCCATGAAAAAAAAGCATTGAAGGTGGCCTTTGAGCAGGCAGCAGCCATTGATAAATTAGAGAATGAGCTTTCTCAAAAGGACTGTATTTTCCAGATGGTCAATACTGAAGCTGATTCCTCCTGAAAATCATAAATGGAGGCCCTTAAAAAGGCCGACGAGGCCAACTCAGCCATGGAGAGGATGAGGCAATCACATTACGCCCTGGTGGAGGAAACGGTCATCGGAACACCACCATCACTGCCGAGCGAGATGCGGCCCTCAAAGAGCTTAACGAGCTTAAGTCCAAACTTTCTGAAATCATTAAAGAGAGGGCTCACGCCAACACCGCAGCACAAGAGGCATGTGATCAAGCCATGGTGCTTTAAGGTGAATGTTATACTACAGTGGAGAGAGTCCGCGTAGTGGAGTCTAAGGTTGAGGTGAAAGTTTGGATGGCGTAGTCCAGTTTGGAGGCTGATATAGAAGATCTTCTCATCACCTACAATGCTAATGTACCGAAACATAGAAATTTGGCCTGGCTTGAAAACTATTCGATACATCTTTGTAGCGCTTGGGGCCGATTGGTCGAGGAGAAGAAGGCGGTGCATCTGGGTGAGTCATTTGACGAGTTCGAGCTCGAGAATCGTGTGTTGACTGAAGATGAATGGAAGATTCTCCATGTGTCAATGATCTCACATGAAAGAGAGAAGCTCGGTTCCTCACGCTTAGAAGTAGGGAAAGGTTCAGGTGTTGTGCATCGCGGCACAAGTCTTGAGATTCCTATCCCGACTCAATCTGGCTCTACATCAGCGGTTGATCCCCAGTCTGTCCCCACTTATAATCAAGAATAGCCGCAACAATCCCCTATTAAAGAGCACACCTCTGAAGCTGCTCAGTCATCCACGAGCCAAACTGATGAAGGTAGTCTTGAACATATCTCATGTGGATTTGAAACAAGGAACTTTTCTTGAAGCATTTACTAACAGTCTCTCTTCTTTTTTGTCCAGTGACTAGAGTTACATTAATATCGCCTCCTGCAATCTAAGAATCACATCAGATGCAGAAGGACATTATTACTGAGGGAATCATCACAACGACGACTGCACCGATTGATGGAACGCAAGGGGTGCACTTTCATTCTACGAGCAGATGATGAATGAACTCCTCAATCGCCATAATGACCCTTTTGTGGATCTACCGTTTGACATAAGTGGACTCGCGCCTGCTACTAGTTCTTCGATGCAGACCATCGATGCCCCCAGCGAGGCTCAATCGATTCGCGAAGAAGAAATAATGATCGAAATAAATGCTGAAATGGAGGCATCGAATCATGATGGCAGTTCAGGAGGTGGAATGGCGACGCCCGGTCCGGCTCCGTTGAGAATGATGTCGCCCGACGGTACAGTTATCGACACCAGCAGGTCTACTCCACCTCCTTTAGTTGATCCGGTTCCTTCGACCCCACCTTCTGGAAGCATCCCGATACACTCGAGTTCGAAGGAAGCAGTTAAATCATGCCCCTACCTGGAGATCGACCGTCGAAAAGTAAAGGCTCAAAGAGGAAATTTACGAGCGGCTCAGGTAGGTCCACGCCGAAGAGGAAGCCGAAAAAGAAAAAGGATTAAATAGACCTCTTTGGCACATTATTTGGTAGATAGAAATTTTTTTTGCTTTCCTTTCGTAGGCCGTGTATAGATGCGGGTTCGACCCCTGCTAGTAGAAATTTTGGAATAACTTGTACATTAACTTCTTTCACAGTTAGTTGAAATGAAATTTTGTTTTTGGCTTTAACTCTATTACGTCTTTTATGCTTAAGTGTTCCAGTATTTGAATTTCAGTCCAGTGCACTTGTGGAGTTTCAACCTTTGATTTGAGTTTGTTTTTATTTGCCAAGTCCATAAATCACAGACATGAGTCATAACTAGAGATCATGTGGAACTTTGATGTTGCACTGCTTTAGTCGATGGTTGACACTTAAGCCATGCCCCCAGTTCGGGGATGAGTTGTAAAGATTGGCCAGCAATTGCCTTTTGCCTTATTTCATCGAGGTTAGCATCGTCGAATCGATGCTAAAACAACTGAGAGTTGAGTGGTCGAATCACACTCGCTCACTCAATGATGATTACATCCATACTCCGGGGACCTACACTCATATGTCGGCGGTCGATTGTGCCTTTTTAATTTTTAAGTATGTGTCCACACTCTAGGGACTTAAGTTATTTAGTGAGTGGTCAGTCACACTCGAGTTATGTTTGTACTCCGACCACACTCTGGGGACTCAGAGTTATTCGTGGTCGACTCCCTGGTTCGCACTTTGGGAATCCGGGGATAACCAACATTTGTAATCTGGTCCGCACTCTAGGAATTCGAATTTAGTGTTTATACTCCAACTTTCACTCTAGGAGTTTGGAGTTGATGCTTATACTTCGATTCACGCTCTGGGAATTCGGAGGTGATGTTTATACTCCAATTTGCACTTGAGAATTTGGTGTTGATGTTTATACTCCGGTTCGAACTTTGGGAATTTGGAGTTGATGTTCATACTCTAATTCACACTCTAGGAATTTGGAGTTGACCGACAGATGGTCAATCACATCTGTTTAGGCTTTTAGGATTTCGTTCGCACTCTGGGAACGATGGATTTATTGGGATCACGGATATTCGATTCACATCCACCCCGAGTTAACAAGTTAGGTCATTAGATGGACAGATCCATCCTCCTCGAACTTGGTCAGGATACGGTCGAAGTTGTTAGGTGGACGGGTCCACCCTCTTCGGAACCACACTTATGAGTTTATACTCCAACTCGCACTCTGGGAGTTTGGAGTTGATTTAAAGGATTGTCGTGTATCAATCCTTTTTTCGCTTTAGTGTAAGGGCTTTCCCCCAAACTCAAAATTCATTTAGAGAGTGGCCAGTCGTATCACAGTCGCTCCCTATTTGAACAAATTCCACCATGTGATGGAACTTATCTCTTCGTGCGTTGTGAAGATTGTATGTCACATTCAATAAATCACAGCTCTGGCTTGAAGAGATGGCATTTTATGAGAAAATACGGCAAAGTCAGTTGCCTTATTACAAATTCAAATTCTGAAATGCAAAAATAAATCGCAAATAGAAAATAGACTAGAATAAATAAAGCCTGTCATGTGTAGTAGCGACGGAGACTCTCGCTGTTCCAAGCTCTTGGCAAAGTAAGATCGTCAACGATCGATAACTTGAATGTGCCATCTCCGAGTTTTCGTTCAATCACATACGATCCTTCCTAATTAGGTTTCATGTGCGAAGGAAACAGTTAAATTCTCTTGAGGATGAGCTCATCGAGTTCAAAGGTTCATGGTCGGACCTTGGCATTGTACACTCGGGCGACTCGACTTTGATATGCGGCTGCCCTCAAATCAGCCTCTTCATGCTTCTCATCCAATAAATCGAAGGATTCAACATTTGTCTTTGGATCGTAATAAGTCATATGATGAGAAGGTACTTCCATCTTGACTGAAATAAGGGCTTCTGAACCACAAGATAGAGAGAATGGAGTATGTCTGGTCGCAGACTTGTGGGTTGTCCGGTAAACCCATAAAGCCATAGGAAGTTCATCAACCCACTTGCCTCCGGCCTTTTCCAGTCACTTCTTCAGAATAGACTTGATAACCTTATAACAGCTTCAACCTGGCTATTCGCTTGAGGGTGTGCAACTGTAGAGAATTTCTTGTGGATGTGGAATCACTGGTAGAAATCCTTAAATTCAACGCTATCGAACTGGGTTCCATTATCAGTGATGATGGTATGCGAGAGACCAAATCATAAGATAATGTTGCAAACTACAAAATTGATCACCTTCTTCATCATGATTGTTGCAAGAGGTTCAACTTTGGCCCACTGGGTAAAGTAATCAACTACGACGATGGCGTACTTCGCACCACTTTGGCTAGAGGGAGAGAGCCAATGATATCAATGCCCCATACTGCAAACGGCCATGGACTGACCATTTGGGTTATCTCGGTAGGTAGGGCTCTAGGAATTCGAGCATGCTTTTGACATCTATTTCATTTCCTGGCGTAGTCTATTGAATCACGGTTTATAGTGGGCCAATAATATCCTCATCGGAGTACTTTCTTAGCGAGAGCTTGCCCCATGGTGTGATCGCCATATTCTCCTTTGTGTACATCGTGTAGCACTCGTTTAATTTCATCGTGGGCGATACATCGAAGGAGGGGAATGGAATATTATCTTCTATACATGACTCCATTCTGAATGGTGAACCGCGAAGCTTTTCGAAGAATCTGTCTCATTTCACTCCTATGCTCAGGCAGCGTTCCATGCTCGATGTAATTACGGTACGAAGTCATCCATGACTCCTTGTGGGGAGTGATTTCAAATACAAAGTCTGTCTCCATCTGATCAATGCTTGGGGAAGATAACGTCTCCACAGGAACAGTCCCCATTTGCTGTGCTTCGTCCGTACTTGCTAACTTTGCCAATGAATCAGCCTTTTGATTGCGTTCACGAGATATGTAGAAGATGGCATAATAATCAAATTAATCAATTATTTCCTGGACTCGTGCTAGATAAGCAGCCAGTCTTTGATCTTTCGCTTGATATTCCCCCCAAACTCGGCTTATGACTAATTGCGAATCACAATAAATTTCCACAGCAATAATTCTCAAATCTCCAGCGAGTTTGAATCCAGTAAGCAAGGCTTCATATTCAGCTTCATTATTGGTCTCATGGAAATCAAACTTCAGAGCATAACATATGCACCGACCCTTGAGGGTTTCAAATACTATTCCAGTACCCGAGGATTGGTCGTTTGATGCGCCACAGTATGCAGCTTCTAGATATATTCGGGAGATTCACTAGTTTCGGGCAAGTCCTCCAGGACGGTAAATTCGGCTATGAAATCCGTCAGGACTTGTCCTTGAATAGCTCGCCTTGAAGTGTAAGTGATATCAAACTGGCTCAGTTCAATGTTCCACTTAAGTAACCTACCAGACGTCTCAGGCCGTGTAAGGACTGTCGCAATGGCTGATCGGTATAAACGGTGATAGGATGAGTTTGAAAATACGAACGGAGCTTCCTTGAGGCAATAACGAGACAATAAGCCAATTTCTCTAGCTACGAATAATTTCTCTCCGCTCCAGTTAGTCGTTTACTAGTGTAATAGACCGGTTTCTGCACTCGGTCTTCCTCTCGAATTAAGGCAGCACTGATTGCATTTTCTGATACCGCCAAGTAAAGGTATATTTGCTCGTGATCGATGGGCTTTGGCAAAATCGACAGCGTGGAGAGATGTTGAATCAGTGCTCGGAATGCGCCTTCGCACTCCCCAGTCCATTCAAAGTTTCGTCTCCCTTTTCGGATCAGATCGAAGAAGGGAATGCTCTTATCGGTGGATTTGGAATGAACCTGCTCAATGCTGCTACCTTCCCGTTAAGGCTCTGGACTTGTTTTATGGTTCTCAGAGTTTCAAGATTTTTTATTTTCCAGATCTTTTCGAGATTTGCTTCGATTCCTCGAGCGTTGACGATGAACCCAATGAATTTTTTGGATGCAACTCCAAAATGACATTTCAGTGGATTGAGCTTCATCATGTATTCTCGAAGAATGCTAAACATTGATTCGAAGTCTCTAACATGATCAGTGGAGAATCATGACTTTACCAGCATGTCATCCACATATACTTCCATGGTCTTTCCAATCTGGTTGGAAAACATTCGATTAACTAGTCATTGGTACGTTACCCCGACGTTCTTGAGTATGAAAGGCATGAATTTATAATAGTAGAGACCCAGATCGGTCATTAAGCTAGTATGTTCTTGGCCGGGTAAGTGCATGGGTATCTGGATGTAACCGGAATAAGCATCCATAAAGGATAATAACTCGTGTCCAACTATTGAATCTACGAGTTGATCAATTCGTGGAAGTGAAAAACTGTCTTTTGGGCATGCTTTGTTCTAGTCAGAGTAATCTACACATGTTTTCCATTTCCCATTCAGCTTTCGGACAAGCATGGGATTCAATACCCCCCCAGGTATAAGGCATCTCGGATAAAACCATTCGATTTCAACTTATCTACCTCTTCTTTAAGGGGGCAGATCTCTTTGGATCCATACCACGCCCTTTTTGCATGACCGGGATACACCGCGGGTCAATATTCAGGGTGTGGCTCATGATGTCTGACGAGATCCCATACATGTCAGATTGCGTCCAGGCGAATACGTCGAGATTCTTGTTGCGTCTGTTGGCTTAACTGAGATCCAATCTTTGTCATCTTTGAATCGTCATCATCGTCGATCAGGACATCGATTGTCAGTTCGGCCGGGGAAGCTTGACTGTCTTTAGGTTCATCTTTACTTTCAATGTCTCTCGGGTCAAGATCCCTCTGGAATTGGTTAGGGTGCCCGGGACTAGGCCCAGGAACCAATTGTCAATTATCAGCAAAATGGACGCAAAGAGATTCCTTTACGCCCTTACCTTTCTCCTTTCGCTCTGCCTCGCGCAGCTCAGCGATATAACAGGCTCGTTCAACAGCCTAATCTCCTTGAACGACACCAACCCCACAATCGGTGGGGAACTTTAGAGTCAAGCCCCATGGGGCAATGGCTACCTGGAATTCAGCAAGGGACAGTCAGCCTAAGAAAACATTATAAGGGGAGCCTATGTCCAATACAACAAACTGCAATATCCGGACTCTCCGATATTCTCTAACTCCCAACTCCACTGGTAGTTCCACCACTCCAGTGGGTATAGTAGCACTCCCATTGAAGCCATGGATTCGATACTGGCAGGATTCCAAATCTTTGGTTTCCATCTTCATTAGATCATAAGCTTGCTTAAACAAAACAATCATGGAGCTTCCACTATCAACCAAGATGCTCTTCATCCAAGCAGGATCTACTTGAGCAGATACGACAAGTGGATCAATAGTAGGGGCTTCAACCTTATTAGCGTCTCTATTTCGGAATACGATGTCATCAGTCATCGTCCTTTGTCGCTTGGCCAGAGCCCCATCATCATAACTACTGCAACACTCGAAGTCCGCATGCCTGATAGAGCTGGCATACGACTCCATTTCCCTCCAGCTTCAGTCTGATGGATGAGGATCACCACTTATTGTATTTATCAATAGCCTCCTGCCAGTACGAGCGGGTTCCTCATGTCTTTCCTCGTATGGTGCATAATTTTGAGTTTATGGGCCTACACCTCCTGAATGCGGCGCCCGCACAAACTGATCCAATTTCCGTTCTCTATTTAACTTCTCGATGAGATCTTGCAAATGATGACACTCATTTGTATTGTGGCCATAACTCTCATGAAACCTACATAATTTCCCTGTTTGGATCTACCTCTCCGATGATGGCTTCAGAGCAGGCTTCTTGTACTGCATAGTATTGCAGGTTTATAGATATACATTCTCTAGCGACGTATCCAGTGGAGTGTAATTATCAAATAGTGGAGCTCTACATCGTGGACCGCGGTTTTGATCTCGTTTTCTACTCTGATTCCCACCGTCCTTCTGTTGAGTTTGTTTATTCTGGATACCTAACTGAACTTTTCTGAAGCTCTCCCTAAACTTCTTAACCGCAACATTACTTTGGATCCCTTCCATACTGGGCCCCGTGTCATCCTGTTTCCTAGACTGTTTCGCGTCCTCCCTTCTCAAGAATTGGGTTGCCTTAGAGTAGAAATGGTCCAATGACGCGGGAGGCTTCCCAGCCAACCAATTTTCGAACTGGGAATCAGGATCAATCCCCTTAGTCAGTGCCATCAAGATAGAGTTGTCATTGGAATTGCTTATCTCTGCACACGCAGCATGAAACCTCTCTAAGTAGCATATGAGTGTCCCTCCAAGAGAGTGACACTAGATGTGTCGACGTCCTTTGGCCTTGCAACATGCATTCGAAATTGTTCTATAAACTTAGTGGCTAATTGGTCGAAGCAAGAAATGGATCGGGGTGGCAATCCTGTGAACCACGTAGTAGCAATTGTCCCCTAAAGAAATGGAAAAACTACGACATTTAACTGCAACATCAGCTCTCGCAGCATTCATCATCCACTCATACTTTAGAATGTACTGGTTTGGATCAGAACTTCCTTCATAGACTGGTAAAGCCGGTATTCTAAATCGTTGAGGGGGTTTGGCATACAGTATCTCATCTGTAAAGGGAGTATGACTCCAGAAGATTCCCCAGTCGTCGTCTGTAAGGTTTTGGCTCCCTTGAATCATTTGATGAATCATAGTGGGGATGTCTGCCATCTGTACATTCTGTGCATGTTGAGCCAAGGTTTGGTCGGGTTCTACAATGCAAGGCTGGACCAGACGCTGTCGGTGGTCCATATCTTGCCTCCTTGGTTCCAATTCTTCAGGGACGTATGACTCGAAAGTACGTCTACGCTGATGATGGTTCAGTTGATATCGAGCGTCAACACCTGGTTCAACAGTGGCGGCGGTAGCATGGTTGTCTGTGGTGTAATGAGGAACAGTACCTCCCTGGGATGAGGGTCTAGTCTGGAAGCTAGTCGATGGGCCAACTCTCAGTTGTCCAACGTTCAGAGTAGGTTGATGTCCAGTGGCTTAGGTGTAGCTTATGTCCATTCGTGGGCGTGTAGATCTGGGATGGTAGTCAGATGAGGCTGAACAATCGGTAGATGAGTAAGCGGAATGATCCCTCCTGGATCTCCTACACCTTTAGCGATTTAGCTGGCTGGTCAACTCTGCGTTGGCGCGTAGCTACTCAGTCAGTTGTTGCCAACTCTGGGTCAACTCTTGAAGAAACATCTGAAATTCTTGTCTGGTAACTGGGCCTGATGGATCTGAAGGTCCGACAGCATTCTGGTTGGATGGAGGCAATTGTGCGGTGTTCTGTCTATCCCATCCTTCTTGATCTACAGCTGTAGAGGCGGTCCTTGTGCTAACCATGATGAGTAATGAAGTCCTTGCCTAGATTTTATGCAAATCTGAATAGGTCGGAAGGATTCTGAACTTGAGATCTGGATCTTCCTCTTGGATTTGTGTAATTCAATATCGATGGTAGATCCAAAGAGCAGGAGAAAAACTACGTTTTCTTAGTGAAAGCACCAAAGTGTTTGTACCCAAATTGGGCACAACACTCTTTGGAAGTATTTGAAGAGATAAAAATGAAAAATAGAAATGTAAAATGAGGATCATCTAATAAACACTTCAATAATTAATAATGAAAACGCACAGAAACATAGCAATTTAGAGTGGTTCGACGTATTGCCTATGTCAACTATGAAGTTTAATGACTTTATTGATATTCACTTGCTGATTACAACTGATTTCAATGGATTACAGTAGATTAAAGTGTTGAAATTCGAGTACAACAACAGCTATGGAGTGCAAAGTTGAATTCCGTAGAGTTTGGACGTCAAAGAACCAAAAGATCCTTTTTATGTAGGCCCTGAGGCTATATTTATAGGTGTAGGAGGTAGATATCTCGTTCAGATCTCGGGAGACTTCTTTTGGCACGTGGGTGGGCCCATGCGATCGATCCCATGAAGTTTCGGCTCGATCCGTGATCGATACGAACGAATTTTGTATCTATCAGGATTTTACCCAATCGAGTCGAAACTTGGCATGAATCTTCCTTAGCGTCGTATGTAAGCTCCTGTGAAAATTTCATAGCATTTGGACTTGTGGATCTCGAGTTATGATCGATGAAAGTTTGTGTTTTCTTTAGGCTTCTCTGTTCGAATCGATATGTTCGCATCGATTACTTCGACTCGATAATGGGCACGTGCTCGTGAGTTGACGTGGTGCCTAGCTTTCGGATCTATCCGCTCTCGATGCCGCATTGACCGAGTCGTCCTAATATTTTCGCCTAGTTCGTATCGATGATGTTGTCTTGTTCAAATTCGTAGAGGATGCATAGTTCGTATCGATGGAAGTTTCTCAGTTCGCATTGATCAATATGCTTTGTTCGTATCGACAGGTTTTGCTCCATTCGTATCGATTAATTATGCTCTGTTCATATCGATCATTTCTTCTCTACACCAGTTGTGTATGCTTTACTTCGCATCGATGTGGAGGTCTGTATTTTGTATCGATCGGTGGTCGATCGATATGAAGTGTGTCTAAGATTGAACGATGCGAAACGGACTTCCATGCCATTTGCCGATGGATAGGAAATAGACTCTGTTTGATCGATATGAATCGGAGATAGAATGATCGACGCGAAGTGGTATGAAAAGGATGGATACGAAACAGGTCGTCTTGGATCAATGTGAAGTGGACTCACCTGTTGCCAATCGATTCGAAACAGTGTGTAGTCGATGGATTCAAGATAGATCGATACGACGAAGGAGTTCTTCTGGTTGCTTGATGGATATGAACAAAAGATGACGCCAACCCTTGATGGATATGAATAACAGATGACGACGAGTCTTGATGGATACGAATTGATGGATGCGATTGTGTTGATTTCCTTGACTTGAATCGATCATAATTTGAGCATACGAACTCGGATTGACTTGAAATTTGGAAGGTTGTCTTTCACATATTTGCTTGTCATGTCTTGTCAACTGTAGCCTAGTCCGGACTCTAAATTATTTTATCGATATCCATAGCAAACTTGTGCACATACGACATTTGGGATGAATGATCTTTGGTCTTTAGTCAATTCCTTGATATCTCGGCCTTGCCAAAAGGCGGGATAACAACTGGGTTTACTCAAAAACATCTTTTGAGTCAAAGTGAACACATATGAAACTATCTCTCTCGAAACCTTTTATCGTCTTATAAAATTGTTTAGGGAAAGTTTGATGGTGTCGGCACCAACGTTTCGAAAGCTTCAAAACTTTTAAGTAAAACATTGAAGGTTAGCATCGTAACCCCCTTTCGAAATCATTGCCTTTGAAACCCATGAACCCTTTCAAAAGCAATTAGAAAGTAGCTTAACATAAGTTTAAAACAAAGATAACCCTTCGAAAGCATTGATGGCTTCAACAAACTCGAAAGGCCAAATAATAGAGGCTGGGTTTTGACTAAGTCGGAACCACTATTTTCGAAGGCATCATTTTGTAAATGAAGGAATTCATTCGAAAGTCTATACTCAAATTATGATACGTCAAGAAAATGGCTGATACGTCAAGAAAATGGCGAGCTCAAGAAAAGGGTGAGCGATTCTCATCCTCTTTTGCTTTCCACCCAGAATTTAGATATTCGTCTTCAACACAATGTTGCATGAATTCTGGCTCCTATTTTTCTTCGTTTAATGGAATAAACAGGTTTTCTCAATCTCAATTCCAAAGTGCTTGCTATTCTAATTGGAAAAAGGGATTTCGTTGTTATCGGTGTGGAGATATAAGTCACAAGATCAAAGATTGTTCTAATTCAATTCGTTATTTCGAATGTGGAGTGATTGGTCACAAGAGATCTTCTTGCCCTTTGTATTTCAACCCTTTTCTAAATCCAGAGCCCGTCTTTCCCTCTTCCAATTCTATTTTCACGAAGCCCATGAGTATTCAAGATCATCATTATCTTTTTTTCTTGAGTTCTTAAGATTAAGGGGTTTATTTTTGGATAGTTGCGTTGTAAATATGGAGGAAGGTTCCTACCTTTTCATCAAATTTTTTTGGCACTTCGATTGCTTGACTGCCGATAACATTGGTAAGTACTCAAACTTTGATAATTACAATGGGTTTCGAGCTAAAGATTTATCGAATGGTAATAATGTTGATCGTGATTTGGTAGATTTTCAATGGATGGATATTGAGAAGTTAAATTTATCTGATTCGAATTCAGATATTCTTGCTGATTTGTTTCTTTTGGATCCCAGTGTTAGATTTTGTTATTTTCCTAATCATGTTTTGGTGGATAGTCTTCCTGGTGATGTTTCCAAGTGAGATTTTTTGATTTCATCTACCATGGATGATAATGGGATTACAGTAAATTCTGTTGGTAGTTTTTGTTCTGTGGACAGTGATTTTTTGGTGGATTTTGTTCCTAATTCTAGTTTTTGTGTTGAGACTAGTGATGATCATTTTGGCTTTGCTGATGATCGAGATAATGTGGTAGTTAGCTTTCATAACTGTTATGATGGAACTGATGGAGAGCTTCAGCATTCAGATTATGATGAGGGTGTTTATAAGATAAAAGGTTATGGCTCAGAGGTGTACATTCATGGTGAATCTGTCTTTGAGGATTTTTATTCATCTGATTGGTATTACTTGGAATGTAGAGGAGGGTAGATCCTTTATTGATGTTGATGGACTGGTTGTTTCTTCATGTAAGTCTTTAAGTGATAATGTGGATAAGAAGCTGGTTAGATCCATTGGTTATTTTAAATCTGCCATTTCTAAATTTGCAAGCAATTTTGCTGTGTCGCATAGCTCTACTGGTTCACATATGATGGAGTTGCTCGGTGATAATGGTTTGAATGTAGAATCGCGAGATGTTGTGTCAGTTTCTAATAATAGAGGGGTTATTGTTCTTTCTATTATTGGATTTACTTCACCTGATGCGAAGAATAAGGAATCAGTTCTATGCAAGGATGGTATCATGTTTCTTGAATCTGCTGGGTTTTCTTTTTTTAATTGTTCTTGTAAGTTGGTGCCTCTATTTATTATTCCCTGGGATTTTTTTAGATTTAAGTTGGGTATTTCATCGTTGGTAAATGGATTGGAATTTTCATTGGAGGTTAGTGATCATTTGAATATTGCTGTTAAAGAAGTGATTGAGCCTATTAAGTTTAGTATTGTGATTGAGCCAGTGGGTGTAGTTTCTTTTATTCAAGATGCAAGTGGTGTGGAGAACATTTTTATTGTTAGCAATGAGAGGGGAGATTTGGAGTGCTCTAATTTGCAGCAATCTTGTCAAGCTGTCTATTATTGGACCGGGGGTTTCAGATTTGTCATGTATTGTTTTCTTGCCGCTCTTGGTAGATTTCCTCGTTCTCCCGCCCACGCTATTGAATTAATTCGTGAAACCAAATTATTGTGTGAAGCCAAATTAATGCGGGAAGCCAAATTAAGGAATTGAAAGTGTAAGAGCTTTCTAGCTAGTAATATTAGGAGAAGTCCTCGTTTAAATCGTAAAGCTTAAACAAGGTATATTGGTTTGTGTAGATGTTGTATATTGTGATGTTTCTGTTTGATTGTTGAGGTTGCAGATGTTGTGGAAGTTTTTCTGTCGGCTGTTGCTCTCTCGGTGTCGCTCTTGATTGGATCTTCGGGTTGACGTTGTCTCTATGGGTTTGTTTTGTAGGTCTTTGGAGCTTGGGTGGGTTTGTTTTTTCTTTTGTATGGGGGGTGCTTTAGCTACCTGCCAGGCTTGTTGGCAGCTCCTTTACTTTTGTTAATATATATATATGTGTGTGTGTGTGTGTGTGTGTACATGTGTGCTCTCCTCTTCTGCAGAGGACCGCACATTTTTCTCAAAAAAAAAACATAAAATGGCAACCCTTAGGAAAGCTATTTAGAAAACCCCTTTCGAAAGCATGTGTTTCGACTCCTTCGAGAGCCTTTAATAAAACAAGGCAAGTGTCTTTTTCATTTGAAAGCGATACTAAAGTTTCGAACTCATCAGATGCAAGGCTTTCAACACCATGCCTTTCGCTTTCCAACAAACCACTACGTACCATCTAAGTGATACCATATGTATTGGTTTCGGCATAGGTTGGTTTCGACTGGATCGAGGGGAGACATTGGAGTCGAAAGGCACTTCTTAAAGAGGTGTAAATCATTTTTCTGGGTAAAACTAATTTATTGCTAAGTAAAGGAAATATTTTCCAACTAACCTGCCGATGTGTAAACATATGATTGGTTGGCACAACTTTTCAAATTCTTTACAAAAATAAATAATGCTTGATTTCAGATCTAACCCAAGATTAATTTAACAAATAAGCCCTTCCATTAAGCAAAACCATTAAATCATTTAGGTCCTCCTTTCAAAATAATTTAATTCTCGCAGTAAATCATTTAGGATAAATCCCAAAAAATTATAGAAATTCATTTTTAATATGTTATCTAATATATCTAAGTTTTAGACCCAAATTCTCATAATAATTTCTGAAATAAAATTCTAAACTCAATTAACCATATTTTCCTTTAAAAATTCATAATTAATTCTTCATAACTTGATAAATTATAAAGTTGAAACCTAACTTCAAAATCATATACATAACATATAAATTTTCCATGGCATTTGAAAATCAATTATAATAGGTTTTACCCTTAAAACCGTGCAAAATCATATTTAAACAACTTTGTTTAAATCTATCGTGTTATAATCCAAACATATCATCAACCAAATTATCATTAAAATTAACTTAATCTTAAATCTGAAAACAAATGATCATAAACAAAAAATAGAGATGATATAGATTATTATTCACCTTGGTTAGCATAAGAAGATTGGATTGATATTTATTCCCCTTGCTTTAATCCCTTAGCTTTACATTAATTCCTCTTTTCTTTCTTTGTTAATGGACCGCTCCTCTGTTAGTTTATGTTTTGATTGTTTTGGTGAAAATGAGAAAAATAAATGTGAACGACATAAGCAAGGAAATATATAAGGGTTATGGTAACAAGTGCGGTTAATTCCTAATATGCCTCTATGTAAATTGATTAACTTAGAAACCATTCTTAAGCCCATTTAATCTGTTACGCTTGGCTTTTAAGTATTTATTCAAATCTATATCCCTTATCACTTAATATTTACATTATTCTATTTAATTTACCTAATTAAAATCTCCTGAATAATGCTATCAAAAATTAGGGGTGTTACAGGCTCCCCTCCTTAAAAATTTTATCCTCGAAATTCAGTAAGGCCTAAATACTAAACGCAACAAACATCCGTAACCACTCCTAACAACCATACTAGCCTACCTAACTAGGAATTATCTATATAAATCTAATATAGACATTCCCTCGAAGAAGATCAGGATAAGTACCCCTAATTCTGTATTTCGTCTCCCTAACTTTCACCGACTTGATTGTCTTGCTCCTTAATCTTTTCACATCTCTTGCTATAGCCCGAAATGGTACTCTAACAAAAGTCAAATTAGGCTCTATTATCGAATCTTCCAATCCTCTCAAAGGAATAGTAGTCTCTGGATCATGCACATACTTGCAAAGATGAGATACATGAAATACATTATAGACACCCGCCATACTGCTCGGCAACTCTAGTCGGTATACGAGCTTTCCGATTCTCTATATAATAGGGAATGGACCAACATATTTCGGTGCCGGCTTCCCTGATTTCCTGAACCTTACCACACCCTTCATCGATGATACTTTAAGAAAAACCTTATCTCCAACTGAGAATTCTAGGTCTTTACGCCTCTTATCTGTGTAACTCTTCTGTCTAGACTGAGCTTCATTCATCCTTTTTCGGATTAGCTCAATCTTTTCTGTCGCCTCTCTAACCAGATCTGGACCTAAGACTAATATGTCTCCAGTCTCCAACCAACATGCTAATGATTTGCATGGCCTTCCATACAAAGCTTTAAAAGGCTTCAATCCTATACTAGTCTGATAACTATTATTATAGGAAAATTCAATCAAATGTAGGTGATCTTCCCAAGATTCACCAAAATCCAATACAAAAGCTCTCAACAAATCCTCGAGTACCTTATTGACTCTCTTTGTCTGCCCACCATCCATGGGTGATGTGGAGTACTCATCTTGAGCTTAGTGCCTAACAAATCTTGTAGACTCTTCTAGAATTTTCTAGTAAAGAAAGCATCCCTTTCGCCGACTATACTACTAGGAACCCTATGTAGTTTAACTATGTTCTTCATGAACTACTTAGCTAAAACAGGTGTTGGCCTGGTTTACTTAATTGGAATGAAATGGGCACTCTTGGTCAACCTATCCACTGTGACCCATATACTTCCATTTTCTCTATTTGACTTTGGGAATCCATTTATAAAATCCATGGATATTGATTCCCATTTCCAAATTGGAGTCTCTAGAGGTTGAAGTAATCCACTTGGCTTCTAATGTTCGGCCTTCACTTGTTGACAGTTTGCACACTTCCTAACCCACAATCCAACATCCCTCTTCATACCTTCCCAATAGAAGCTCCTCTTTATATCTTGATACATCTTCGTCCCCCCAGGATGAATCATAAATTTGAATCGATGACATTCTCCAAGAACTTCTTTCCTTAAGTCCTCAGCATTCGGAACACACAACCATCCCTTATTCAACCATCCTCTCTGGCCAAGGCCAAAATCCTTTAGATCATCGATCTTAGTTCCAACCTCAAGCCTTCTGATCTTCTCGACTAATATTGGATCCTCCTTCTACTTAAAAGCTATCCTTTTGATCAATACTAATTGAACTTCCAAACAAGACAACATAGCGGTACTTTGACTAGAACTAGCAGTCGATCTTAACTGCATAGTACAAGTGGTCAAAACTTCCAAATCCTTCCATTCTGCCAACATGGTCAACACCACATTTTGATGTCTTCTACGTAAAGCATCCACTACTTTATTTCCTTTCCCAGGAGTATACTCTATACCAAAATCATAAGCAGTTAAAAACTCCAGCCACCTCTTCTATCTCATATGCAGCTCCTTCTGAGAGAATAAGCACTTTAAAGACTTATGATCTGTGTATAGCTCAAATCTCTCCTTTAAGAGATAACTGCCTCCAAATCTTCAATGTGAAGATCACCTTAGCCAACTCCAAATCATGAGTAGGATATTACACTTCATGCAGTCTAAGCTGTCGTGAAGCATATGCAATCACTTTACCCTTCTACATCAACACAATTCCTAATCCAATTCCATATGCATCGGTATACACCACCAACCCTTGGTTCCTGCCTGGAACTACTAGCACAGGTGCATTGGTCAACAAATTCTTTAACTTAAGGAATGCTTCCTCACATTTGTCAGACCACCTCCTTCCTAATTAGCTTAGTCAAAGGTGCTGTTATCCGCAAGAAATCTTTGATGAATCTTCGATAATAGCTAGCAAGTCCAAGAAAACTTATAATCTTAGTCACCGTCTATGGTCTCTTCCAATTGTTAACAGCTTCGATTTTATCTGGATTGATTGGCAACACTTTCTTTGAAACCGTTTTACCAAGAAACTTAACATCTTTCTTCCAAAAATGACACTTGAAAACTTCGCCTTCAGCTGATGCTGCCTCAGCGTCTTAAGAACAACTCTAAGATGATCTTCATGCTCCCTTTCATTCTTAGAGTACACGAAAATGTCATATATAAACATCAACATGAACCTATCCATGTGTTCTTGGAAAACTTGGTTCATCAAATCTACAAAGAATACAGGTGCATTCATTAACCCGAATAACATTACTAACCACTCATACAAACCATACCTAGTTCGTAATGCTGTCAAATGAATACTGTCCTCTGCCACTCTTAATTGATGGAAAATTGTCTCCAAATCCAGTTGGGAAAACACTTTGGAACTCCACACAACTGATCAAATAGATCATCAATCCTTGGCAAAGGATACTTATGCTTAATCGTCCTCTCATTCAACTAACGATAGTTGATACACATCCACAATGACCCATTTGCTTTCTTCACGAATACTACGACCGCTCCCCAAGGTGAACTGCTTGGTCTAATAAAATTTCTTTCTTCTAGATCCACCAGCGACACCTTCAATTCCTTCATCTTGGTCGGTATCATCCTGTAGGTGGTCTACTCACAGGTTTTACCCCTAGCACAAGGTCTATCCTAAACTCAATTACTCGTTTCGGTGGTAATCCTATGACCAGCTCAAAGGCATCTGCAAAATCTTTTGCTACTCGAACCTGGCTCAGCTCTTCTCCCACTTCCAATGCACTTAACAAAGCACAGCTACTCCGGTCAGAATTCTACACCGAGAACATAATTCGGTTATGACTATAAGGGTGTCTTAGTGACATCTTCCCATCTTGGAAAAATATCCTAGCATCATACTTACTCAACCAATCCATACCCAAAATGATTTTGAAATCTACAAAATCAAAAACATACAAACTGAATGCAAACTTATGACCTAATAAATCAAGTTCTTGCTGGTCACATATCATCCCTAGAGTTGCATACCCTCCTATTTGCTACCCTTAAGGAAGTAACAAGGTATGCCGGTTCTAAGCAAACCTACCAACTAAACACTGGGATATGAATAAATGTGATGCATCGGTATAAAATAGTATCCTAGCTGTTATACTCTGAATAAAAAACATACCTTTCATTACAGTCTTCCTTTTTCAGCTGTAGTTGGCTTAGCAGATGATGGTCCAACAACAAAAACCTTTCTCTTGTCTGCCCTAATTGGTTCTGGACACTGATTCTTATAATGCCTAACTTGGTCATAGTTGAAGAACTTCATATTCTTTTTATCTGCAGCCTTCTTCCCCATGCTCGACCAACATTCATGAGCATAATGACGTTTCTTGTCGTACTTAAAGCAAACTAAATAAGCCTTTTCCTTTGTGGCAGCATCTCCCATCAGGGCTTCCTTCTTCTTAAAGAACTTTCTCTTCTTTCCCTGAGAACCATGGGTTTCAACTGACTTCTCTCTAGCACATACAACAAGAATCTCTTCATGGCGAATTGCCCTCTCCACCACTACACTACTAGAATCACGGATATGTGTCAGGGTTGCCTTAACAAGATTAGGTCTCAAACCCTTTCATTTCTCCTAAAGACAGTGTTTATAGTATTATGTCTATAACGGGAAAACTTATCAAACTTAGTAGCATACTCAACAACCGACATCTCTCCCTGTTCCAGATCCAAAAACTTCCTTAACAGTGTTGATTTAGCAATCTCAGACATAAACCTTTTCTCAAATCTCCTGCAAAAATCAACCTAAGTCAATTCCTCCTTCGGAACTCTAAATAAAGTGTCGACCCTTGAAACTGCGTGGAGGCCAACCTTCTCTTATGCTCATTATGTAGACCTAGATCAGCAAATATTCTCCCACAATGCAGCAACCAATTCTCTACCTCTATAGCATTCTCCGTCCCCATAAATGGCTTCCCACCTAGACTTGTGTAATCTTTGCTCAGCTTAGCATAATTGTTTCCAAATGAAGCAATGAGATTAGCTCGTCCAACATTTCTAGCAAGACCAGCAGCTACTTCTGCTTGCATCGTATAACGAAGAACTGATGCATTGCCCCCATATCCATTGGTGGATATCCAGCTCCCACATTGGCATCAGTATTTTGGTTAGCATTAGCCTGTCAATCATGTTTCCTCATGGTATTAGGTCGAACATTTTCGTTGGTTTTGGTGCTTCCTCCACCGAGATTTCCTCTTCTGTTTCCTGCTTCCATATCTTCTTTCTCATAAATCTGCCCTTGTAAGATATAGAAGAACAGTCTAAGAGAGAGAAGAATACGTACTTATATATATATATATATATATATATATATATATATATAATACAAGTACGTTACTATAGCGTTATCCCAAACCCTGATCTTATTTTCTAATTCGTTGGATTATGTTGAAAATATTTTAGGTTTAAATTTATTTTAGGTTTCATAAACTAATGCTCTGATACCAACTTATAACATCCCCTACTTGGAGGCCTAAATCTAATAGCTAAGGATGCTGTAGTCATCCATAGTTATTAATCCTTGGCAACCAAATACGGTAATGTTAGATAAATTAATATACCAGAAACACATGAATATGGAAAAAATTTAAAAATCGACAAACAACATTCTCATTCCATTTCAAATCCTTTTCAAATTCATTACATAATCCCACAATGATTAACCATGCTCAGATAAAATATATTTACTATGATATACGCCAAGAGCGACATATGAAGATGCCCCCTTGGATGATCAGAGTATATAAATAGGCAACTAACAACTTTGCCTTTTAACAACAATATAGCGAAATCAAATAAAAGAGAATTCTAGATAGCTATCATGCCTCCTGCATGTCTTCGGAAGCGTATTCGTCTAAAGAGGTACCTGAAAATCACAACTATCAAACTACTCAAAATCAATTAAGCAATCAAGAGTTTAAGGGAAAAACATAAACTTCGAGTGATACCATGCCACTTAGCAGAATGGGTTTTCCCTCACTAGTATCCTAAAATCTTTATAAAATCATAAATTGTTCTCCTACATCCATAATGGTTAGAATAATTCAAAACAATATCATGATATGCAAACAAATAAATCAATTCTTCGATTTCCCATCCCCATTCATTCTGACTATCTGTCTCCTTTATAGTTTCCAGGATCACTATTTACCTATTAGTTTTTATGGGTTGATTAATAACCTGTTCAATTCTTATGGACTCCCTGTCTAGTTTCATAGTATTCATGGGATGACTAAGAACCTATTGGCTCCTACGAATAACGTCATTGTTTCATAGATTCTCCTTGAACCTATTGGTAGTTCCAAAAACTTCCGTCTTATCCTAGTTTTCATGGATTGACTAGGAACCTATTGACTTTGGTCAATATCCTAATTCAGATATAGTTTTCATGGGTTCACTACAAACCAACTAGCCCCTGCCAACCACTCTTTCTAATCATAGTTTTCATGGGTTACTATGAACCTATTGGTTATTGCTAATAACTTTTCCTAAACATAGTTTTCATGGGTTTACTATGAACATGTCTCTCTGACAACTTCTTTTATACATAGTTTTTATGGGTTTATTATGAACCTGTCTCCCCGATAACTTCACTTTTAAGCATCCTACGTTCTGGTCTATCTGACATCATGGATGCAATTCTACTCATTCAGGAGTTAACTTAATTAATATTCCCTACTGGGTCAACCTAGCTGGTTATTGCCCTTTTCAAAATTTAGTTATGGGTCCATTACAATGTGAATATATACATATATGAAGAAGCAAACATAATGACTTGGTTGATCCCTATAACCTCTTAATCAAGGAAAACTTCTTCAAAAACTCCATACTTAAAATCATTTCAAAAGTCTTTATTTATGCCTTGGTTTTCTTTAAAATGAGATTAGGTTATTTGTTTTGAAAAATTAAGGCTTTTGAAACCTTAAAACGTTACTTTCGAAACCCCTATATAACCTCCTTCGAAAGCATAGGAAAAGTCTTTTCAAAACATTGCATATAAACCTTTCGAAGCCCTTTAAATCATTTTTTTAACTAAAACATAGCTTTCCAAAGTGTTAAAACATCACTTAATAATCCTTAAAAACATAGCTTCGGAACCAATGAAAGTACCCCTTTCGAAACCATTGGTTTTTCTCAAATACATCTTTTGGGTCAAAGTGAACACATACGAAGCAAGGCTTTCGACCCCATCGGAAGCAAGGCTTTCGACCCCATCGGAAGCAAGGATTTCGAACTATGCTTTCCGATTTCCACCAATCCACCACGTACCATCTAAGTGATACCTTGTGTATTGGTTTATCCTAGGTTAGTTTCGACTAGGCCGACGTGGAGGCATTGGAGTCGAAGGGCGCTTCTAGAAGAGGCGGAACTCACTTTTTTGGGTAAAAATGATTTATTGCTAAGTAAAGAAAATATTTTCCAACTAACCTGCCCACATATAAACATATGATTAGTTACCATAACCTTTTAAATTCTCCACAAAAATAACCATTGCTTAATTTCAAATCTAACCCAAGATTAATTTAACAAATAATCCCTTCCATTAAGCAAAATAATTAAATCATTTAGGTCCTCTTTTCAAAATAATTTAATTATCACAGTAAATCACTTGGAAAAAATCTCCAAAAAATATAGAAATTCACTTTTAATATGTCTAACATATCTAAATTTCAGATCCGAATTCTCACCATCATTCTGAAATAAAATTCTAAACCCAATTAACCATATTTTCCTTTGAAAATTCATAATTAGTTCTCTATAGCTTGGAAAATTATACAAATTGAAAACCAACTCTAAAATCATGTTTTCCATAACGTATAAATTTTCCATAGCATTTGAAAATCAATTATAATCCATTAAGCAAATCAATTAAATCATTTAGGTCTTTTTTTCAAAATAATTTAATTCTCACAGTAAATCGCCTAGAAAATATCTCCAAAAAATATAGAAATTCACTTTTAATATGTCTAACATATCTAAATTTCAGATCCAAATTCTCAATATAATTCTGAAATAAAATTCTAAACCCAATTAACCATATTTTCCTTTGAATTTTCATAATTAGTTCTATATAGCTTGGAAAATTATACAAATTAAAAACCAACTCTAAAATCATGTTTTACATAACATATAAATTTTCCATAGCATTCGAAAATCAGTTATAATCGGTTTTACCCTTAAAACTGTGCATAATCATATTTAAATAACCTTGTTTAAATCTAACATGTTATAATCCAAGCACATCATCACCCAAATTATCATTAAAATGGATTTAATCTTAAATCCGAAAACAAATGATCATAAACACAAAATATAGATGATATAGATTATTATTCACCTTGATTAGGATAAGGAGATTGTATTGTGATTGAAATTTATTCCCCTTGCTTTAATTCCTCAGCTTTAGATTGAATTCCTCTTTTCTTTCTTTGTTAATGGCCGGCTACTCTATTAGTTTGCATTTTGATTGTTATGGTGAAAATGAGAAAAATGAACGTGAATGACATAAGGAACAGAAATATATAAGGTTTATGGTAACAAGTGCAGCTAATTCCCAATATGCCCTTTTCTAAATTAATTAACTCATAAACCATTCTTAATCCCATTTAATCTGTTAAGCTTGGCCTTTATCCATTTATTCAAATCTCAATCCTCTTATCACCTAATATTTATGTTAACGCTAAAAATTGAACGCTAACACCCCGGTGTGTAGAAGGTAATTGTGAAAGCACCACCCGTTGGTACGGGAACAAAGTATAAGCAGAGAAATCACAGAGAAGCTATAAAAGACACAATATTTATAGTGGTTCGGCTTAAGATCTAGCCTACGTCCACTTTAAAGCTCTTTATTGCTGATTTGGTTACAATTCTTTACAATCAACTCCGATTACAACACACTTAGACAAATAGCTCAAACCCCGATGTAGAAGAATCCTTCGAATGCATGGCGAATGAGTTAGATTTCCTCTTGAGATTTGCTGAAATGTCTTTGGTGATTGGAGTGATAGAAGTGTTGCTTGAACGTTGCTTGAAGTCGAGACAATGGCAGAGTAATGGCGTCCAGAAAGTCAGCCCCAAACAAAAGTCCCTTGAATGTTGGAGGTGGCCACGTATTTATAGGCAAATTTCTGGGCTGGAATTGTTGATCAAGCCATAAGTCGTGACCGACTCAGGATGAACCGTGACCGACTCAAGATGAGCCGTGACCGACTCACATACCACGAGTCAGCAGGCAGCGGCATAGGTGTATCGGTATTAAGCTTGTTCCTTGTTCGCTTGAGTCGCCAGCGACTTATGATAGGTCGTTAGTCATCCTGAGTCGTTGAAATCCTTAGGTCGGTCTGCCCCATGAGTCGCTAACTCCATGAGTCGTTAACCCGTTGAGTCGGCCGACACCTTTAAGTCGCTAAGGTTATAACCCGGTGAGTCGTTATCCCTCTTGAGTCGTTGAGTCGTAACCCTTCAAGGCCGTTAAGTCGGTAACTCCTGAAGGCTGTTGAGTCGGTAACTCCTGAAGGCTATTGAGTCGGTATCTCCTGAAGGCTGTTGAGTCGGTAACTCCTCAAGGCTGTTGAGTCGGTAACTCCTCAAGGCTGTTGGGTCGGCAACCAGATAAGTTGAGTCGCTGGCTTACTTCACTCTTTAAGTCGTATACCGTTTTGGTCGGGGCGCTGCCCCACACCCCGCCGGGGGCGCTGCCCCCTGGACCCCTGCGACCTGACCGGTCAAGTCGAACACCGTAGGCGGTGGCGTTGCCCCCGCACCCCCACCTAGGGGGGTTGGCACCCCCTGGACCCCCCTCCGTAGGGGATCTTATCTGAAAATTCATTCAACAGAACTTGCTTTATTGGGAGGTTAAGTCGACCATCCTTCGAGATGAACTATCATTGGCTTCTCGGTCGATTTTTGATATCACGGCCTTGCTGAAAAAGCAGAGTTAACACTTGCCCCTCGAAGTATACGCCTAGGGACTAGGTCGTGTGCTTCGATTCTTCTTAACTCGTGCTTTATTGAGCTGCTGAGCTTGTACTTAGGCAACTTTACTTTGTTTTGTCCTGAAGCCTTTTGAACTTGACCAGAACTTGTTGCATCTCTTTATAGATTATTTTAACAACCTATTAAATGCAACATTTGCGGAAAAATGGGGCGAATATACTCATCACCGATTGCCCATATCGAGTGATGGATTAGATCAAAGAACTGATATTTTACGGTAAGTAAATTAGTATGGATTTGATGAAGTGTTGCGAATCAACTATCTTGAATGAAGTATCAACAAAAAAATTACACAGTTATAACTGCTATTTGCATTGATACTGCACTTATTTTCAAATAACAAGCCTCGAATTTTTCTGAATTGAGATATTTGCCAACCAGTATTATTTCGAGTATTACTTTATTAGCTTGTTATTCAAGTAGCTTTGCACAACACTTCACACGCTTTTAGGAAACGTGCACCTTTATTTTCGAATACTCGGTTCTTTAGGTAGAATGTCTTCTTGATAAGAAGAAATAGTGGAGCAAGCTGGATTTTTTCACTTCTGAGATTTTCAGAATTCGAGTTGTTGAGTGCTAATTTCGTTCTTTACTTTGTAGCATTCCCTTCTCTTTCTGAATATTCCAGTCATAAGTCAATTTTTAAAAGACTAAGTGCTGTGGCGGTTAAAGAGAGGAGTGTTAAATTTCTGCTGAAAGACGAATTTTTGCACTTAATTCGGACTTTTTTCCCTCTTTTGATTGACTTGGCCTTATGATGCCCCTGATTTTCAAGCAGAGACTTCAGGTGCCCCAACTTCCGCAGAGGAACTTGCATCTAGGAGACTTTAGAGAATAACTCTTCCATTTTGAGAAGGCATGCACTCTTTCTTTAGAGAATAATTTTCCATTTTTGAGGAAATATTATTCTTGCTTTAGTAGAGTGCGCCTTGTGTTGGAGAAGCCTTTCTTCTTCTTTTTTTTTTTGTTGCGCCTCGCTGGAGGGCTTTGATTTGACATTTCAACTCTGGAGAAGTGGGCCTCCACAGAGATTGCACTTCAGCTCCGGTGAAATGTGCCCCCGAAGAGGTCTTTATTTGGCATTTTAGTTCTGGAGAAGTGGGCCTCCGAAGAGTTTGCACTTCAGCTCTGGTGAAATGTGCCCCCGAAGAGGTCTTTATTTGACATTTCAGCTCTGGAGAAGTGGGCCTCCGAAGAGTTTTCACTTCAGCCCTGGTGAAATGTGCCCCCCGAAGAGGTTTTTATTTGGCATTTCAGCTCTGGAGAAGTGGGCCTCCGAAGAGTTTGCACTTCAGCTCTGGTGAAATGTGCCCCCGAAGAGGTCTTTATTTGGCATTTCAGCTATGGAGAAGTGGGCCTCCGAAGAGTTTGCACTTCAGCGGTGAAATGTGCCCCCGAAGAGGTCTTTATTTGGCATTTCAGCTCTGGAGAAGTGGGCCTCCGAAGAGTTTGCACTTCAGCTCTGGTGAAATGTGCCCCCGAAGAGGTCTTTATTTGGCATTTCAGCTCTGGAGAAGTGGGCCTCCGAAGAGTTTGCACTTCAGCGGTGAAATGTGCCCCCGAAGAGGTCTTTATTTGGCATTTCATCTCTGGAGAAGTGGGCCTCCGAAGAGTTTGCACTTCAGCTCTGGTGAAATGTGCCCCCGAAGAGGTCTTTATTTGGCATTTCAGCTCTGGAGAAGTGGGCCTCCGAAGAGTTTGCACTTGAGCAGTGAAATGTGCCCCCGAAGAGGTCTTTATTTGGCATTTCATCTCTGGAGAAGTGGGCCTCCGAAGAGTTTGCACTTCAGCTCTGGTGAAATGTGCCCCCGAAGAGGTCTTTATTTGGAATTTCAGCTCTGGAGAAGTGGGTCTCCGAAGAGTTTGCACTTCAGTGGTGAAATGTGCCCCCGAAGAGGTCTTTGTTTTGTTTGCATTTCAACTCTGGTGAAGTGAAATTCCGAAGAGCGGCTGTTACACTTCAACTCCTGGTGAAATGTGCCTCCGAAGAGGTCTTTATTTTGTTTGCATTTCAAATCTGGTGAAGTGAAATTCCGAAGAGCGGCTGTTCCACTTCAACTCCTGGTGAAATGTGCCTCCGAAGATTGCTTGGAAGTTACTCTCTCATGGTTGGAGGGTCATGACTCCTCCAATCTTTTTTGGTTGAGTAGAGAACTTTCTTTTTACGGCATATGCTTCGTTAGAGGTCTTTATCCTCCGAAGAGTTGTGCCTCCGAAGAGGACTTTAGTTGTTCCTTGTCCACTTGCTTATGCCTTGTCAGTGATCCTCTATTATTTTTTTTAAGCTTGCACTCCCTTCTCTTACAAGTAGCCTGTTTAATCCAAAGAAGTGTACTTCATTGCTAGGCCAGTTCACGAGAACGGACATAAGCTTCTTAATTGGATGTTTGTTTGTTCAAACTTCTCAATTTATTAGCTAAAGCCCGTTTTCGGCGAAATCATTGACCGTTCAATTGAAGCACTTCTTATCTAGGATTTAAGCTCGGGAATTTTGCGACTTGGAATTTGTTTGTTGAATGATAACAAGAATCACTTGGTCTTGTAATGTGCAAGTTATGTTTTCGTTGCCTGCAAAAATTTAAATCGACATTTCAGTAATACATTTAATGTACTTTTCATATCGAAAATAAAGCAAGCATGTAATAATAATAAGGAACACAAGATTTATAGTTTCTATTATTTATTTGCACTGTTTTTACAACGGCATTTTATACAGGAATCATAAATCCAGTATTATTCTATGAATTTTAAGCAAAAGCCATTAAGTGAAATATGGCCATTAGGCATCATCTTCCAAAACAAGGATATTCTCTCCCTCCGGGGCTTGTCTCAAAGCACGAGCATATCTTTCCATCTCGTCCCCACTTCTGTCCGCTGGGTGAGGGCCCCCTATGATAGCATTAATGATAAGCCTCTCAAATCCCTGCGTTGCAGTTCTTTCATTTGGGCCGTAATGATGAGTGAGAAGTATTTGCCCCTGAGTGGATGAGGATGGATCATTCCTGTTTCTCCGGACATATTGCTGAAGTTTATTCTCTTTCAATAGCTTCTCAATTAGATCCTTCAAATGGCGACACTCGTCAGTGTCATGGCCAGGTTGATTGTGGAATTTACAGAATCTTTCACTTTGCGTGGCATTTTTCCTAAGTCTCAACTTTTGTGGTTTAGGATATTCAACAATATCCTTTGTTGCTAAGAAAATGTTCTCTGGAGTATCAGTTAAGGGAGTATAATCCGATGGTTCAAAGTGGCGGTTTTTCTTTGGATTTCCCTGCTTTTTCCCATCATCATTCTTCCTTTTCTGTCCTCCAGACTCTCCTTTATTAGAAGCAACATTGACATTCTGAATTTCGGTCACGACTGCTTCTGTTGGCACAGGAAAGCTTTCCAAGCGCATAAACTCGTCGGCCTTCTTATAGAATTTCTCAAGTGAGTTTGGCTCCTTCGTTTTTAGCCATTTGCCAAATTCACTCGATTTATCGATAGCCCGCATCAGGTAAGTCAAAACCATCCGTGGCTCTGCGTTATCAACCTCGGCCAAGGCTATATTGAAGCGGTTTAAGAACGATTTGATAGACTCCCCGGGATTTTGTTCTAGACTAGAGAGTGACATTATATCCTTGGCCTTTGTAGCATATAGCCTGAACTGATCTTTGAACTTTCGTGTTAAGTCGGAAAATTGATCCACGGATCTAACTGGCAGCTTTGTGAACCAAAGTAAGGCCACTCCCTCTAAGTATATCGGAAAGTATCGGCACTTGATTTCATCTGTTGCTCTTGCCCCGGTCATATGCCAATCATACTTGTACAGGAACTGATTAGGGTCACTTGTGCCTCGATAGGCCGGGATAGTAGGAGGTACAAATTTCCTTGGAAACTCTGCCTTCAAGATCTTTTCGGTGAACGGTGTCTTACTTGGAGCAAACCCCCAATCATTTTCATCCTCTTGCCTCTGCATGCTCTCTTTCATAATTGAGCGAATCATCCCTGATAGGTACTCCTTATCGTTCAGAGACTTTACCGGGCAGAAGTCAGCTGCTTTTTCAGAAGTTTGCCTGGGCAAATGTTCATGAAAAATTGGCTGCGGCCTTGAACCTTCAGCTTGAAAAGGTGCCCCTGTGGCGGTGCCAACTGCTCTTTGAGGGATACCTTTCTCTTGGGAATCATGGGCATCATCTGCAAAGGTCTCTTCATTATTTTCTGTTTGACGGTTTCCCCTAAGTAAAGCATTCATTCTTTCCAGCATTAGAGCGTTCTGGGCTTCCATTTGCTGATATAACCCAGAAACTGCAACATCAAACACCTCTTGTGTAATTCCAACACTCGGAGCTGCTTCATTTGGAGCAAGAGAAGTGGTAGTATTCTCATGAGCATCACCGGATCTATCAGATCTAAGCTGTCTTCCAGTAGCCATTATCTCGGATAAACTTCTGGTCTTTAGAGAGATTTTTTCAACAAACTTTCGCGAAGCAATGGTGAAAGTATTCCTGAGTTCAATTCTCAGTGAAAGCACCAAAAATGTTAACGCTAAAAATTGAACGCTAACACCCCGGTGTGTAGAAGGTAATTGTGAAAGCACCACCCGTTGGTACGGGAACAAAGTATAAGCAGAGAAATCACAGAGAAGCTATAAAAGACACAATATTTATAGTGGTTCGGCTTAAGATCTAGCCTACGTCCACTTTAAAGCTCTTTATTGCTGTTTGGTTACAATTCTTTACAATCAACTCCGACTACAACACACTTAGACAAATAGCTCAAACCCCGATGTAGAAGAATCCTTCGAATGCATGGCAAATGAGTTAGATTTCCTCTTGAGATTTGCTGAAATGTCTTTGGTGATTGGAGTGATAGAAGTGTTGCTTGAACGTTGCTTGAAGTCGAGACAATGGCAGAGTAATGGCGTCCAGGAAGTCAGCACCAAACAAAAGTCCCTTGAATGTTGGAGGTGGCCACGTATTTATAGGCAAATTTCTGGGCTGGAATTGTTGATCAAGCCATAAGTCGTGACTGACTCAGGATGAACCGTGACCGACTCAAGATGAGCCGTGACCGACTCACATACCACGAGTCAGTAGGCAGCGGCATAGGTGTATCGGTATTAAGCTTGTTCCTTGTTCGCTTGAGTCGCCAGCGACTTATGATAGGTCGTTAGTCATCCTGAGTCATTGAAATCCTTAGGTCGGTCTGCCCCATGAGTCGCTAACTCCATGAGTCGTTAACCCGTTGAGTCGGCCGGCACCTTTAAGTCGCTAAGGTTATAACCCGGTGAGTCGTTATCCCTCTTGAGTCGTTGAGTCGTAACCCTTCAAGGCCGTTAAGTCGGTAACTCCTGAAGGCTGTTGAGTCGGTAACTCCTGAAGGCTGTTGAGTCGGTAACTCCTGAAGGCTGTTGAGTCGGTAACTCCTCAAGGCTGTTGAGTCGGTAACTCCTCAAGGCTGTTGAGTCGGCAACCAGATAAGTTGAGTCGCTGGCTTACTTCACTCTTTAAGTCGTATACCGTTTTGGTCGGGGCGCTGCCCCGCACCCCGCCGGGGGCGCTGCCCCCTGGACCTCTAAGACCTGACCGGTCAGGTCGAACACCGTAGGCGGTGGCGTTGCCCCCGCACCCCCCTGGACCCCCCCTCCGTAGGGGATCTTATCTGAAAATTCATTCAACAGAACTTTCTTTATTGGGAGGTTAAGTCGACCATCCTTCGAGATGAACTATCATTGGCTTCTCGGTCGATTTTTGATATCACGGCCTTGCTGAAAAAGCAGAGTTAACAATTTACATTATTCTATTTAATTTATCTAATTAAATCTCCTGAATAATGTTATAAAAAATTAAGAGTGTTACATGAGGAATATCCTGCACATTGGGGTTTCATCCCCTTGATTGGAAACCTAGAAAATGGGATAAGTTATAAGAGAATGCTAGAATGCATGCTAGTGCATCTACGGATTGAAGATGATGGAATTGGATGAGCTTCGAACTTTAAAATAGATGCCAGACATTTTCAGTTGGCTTGTACTTATCCATTTTTGGCTAAGTACAGGACTGGGGTGGTTGGAATATCGATCATTGTAGGGTGGTTGGTACCCATCACTATTAATGATGGTCGATTTGGTCAACCTTTGACATGGACGGCGAGGGGGCTTCGAGGAGTGCGATATAATGATTAGTTTGTATGGCTGACTATATGTCTTAATGATATTACTCTTCTATGAGTGCTTTCAATGATCATGACAATATGACATTTTCGACATGATGGTCTAGTTCATTAGATGAGTAGTTCAGTGATGCATAAATTTAGGTTTCGAGGTTGATACTTTTAGGACTTCGAATGAGTAGCTCAATGGTGTATAGAGTTAGGTTCCTAAGTTGGAGGCTTGATGTCGATTGGCATCGTAATGAGTTCCATGTGGGTGGTTCTTTGAGGGTGATCTGTGGATAAGATGTAGCATGGTTCTATCATGGAAATGGATGAAGCAAGGAAGAGCATGGGGATGCATGCTAAGGGATCGTTGATACTTGAAGTGTTTTTGTTTTTTCTCAAACAAGGTATTGTATTTGGGGACACCCGTGGATCTGTTGATTTGATTTGATTTGTATACCCTAGGCTGGTAGATTTGAGTTACGTATCCAGCTTCGGGCTGCAAGATGCGAGAGTACAATTGAAAATAGGTATTTATATTCATTAATCCCTGGTTGAAGAACGATCATACGAGTTATCATAGATCTGGAGCATATTGAGTGATAATTAGTATTGTTTGACGAATGCTATGTTTGATATGGTTGTTCACTAGCCTCCTGTCGCTCTAGGAATGTCACACGAGGTATGTATTGGGTATAGAGATAAATAGACACCCCGATTGTTACTTAGTATGGAGTAGGTATTGTAGATGGAGATACCTTGACACCCCGACAATTTACTGAGTATGGAGTACCCTTTATGACATTTATAGAGTACCATATTATCGATGTTATGTGCTAACTATTTGGTTACAGGGATAGGTCAGGTATGATTAGTATACCTTCTTTTCCATATAATATATCAAATTTTAAAATATTTTGAGATTATTTATCACTCACACCAAACTGTTGTCCGACTCGAGATTTTATTCTTTGTTTCTTATTATCTCAGGTACTCTTAAATGAGTACACTAGATAACAGATATAAACATCATTTGGAGCTGTATAGATGGACTAGCTGGAGGACGCTTTCTCATATTTATATTTCAAACTTATTATTGTTTCTTCTGCTATATGACACTGTGGAGTCTTGATGGTGTTAGTTTACTATTATTAGAGACGGTGTATTATTTGAGTGTATTTGTACAAACTCTATTGCTGTTTTGCATAACTGTATGAGTATGTATACTTGGATTATGAGATTCATTCAATTATTTACTATCTCATCTATTTTATATAGCGATGACTATTATTTTATCTGTTGTGCCGTGAGATATATGAGAGATTATGTGATGTTTTATTCTTTCTCTTTTCTTCTATTCCTTTCTCTTCTTTCCCATTCTCATCTTTATTTCTATTTCCTTCCTTTGACAATCGTTCTGCATTGTAGGTGTAGGACGGTCCTTACAGGAACTATATTGGATTCAAAAATGATAAAAGTAGTGTAGGCTGAAGCTAATGCAATTAGATCCATCCAGATCCATAAAGCCAGTTGAGCACTTGAAAGCTCGTAGCTTCAAAGCATTATTACTCTTAAAAGAAATTAGAAGATAGATCAAAATACCCAACTATATGATTGAAATCACTTACATCTAGCTGATATACATGTCTACTAAAGCTCTCATGTTAGAAATATCATCAGTTTTACAGCAAATAAAATTTGAACGAGAGGCAAAAAATTTAGGAAATTCGCTCTAACCCTAACCCTAATATCGATCTAAGAGGGGAGTTATAAATGAAGGCTACTTTAGATACAAGAGAGTATATTATCACAAGCGAGTCGGTTACAATTGAATATAAAGTTCTGGGCTGATTTCGGCCCATCTACGTTATCAAATATGTTACACGTTACTTTGCACTTTATAAATAGGCAACAATGTAAACAGAGATGTATAGGAAAAACTTTATACAATCAATACAATCCTTCTTCTTCTAGTTTCAATTCTGTAATATCATTCTGTACACACACACACATATGAAAGCATTGAATTGCAAAACTTTCACTAAGACATCATAATAAGCGCTCTGTCCTTACAAGTATCAGTCTTGTTATAAAAAAGAATAGAGAACGTAAATATAGTTTATTGTGTGTTTTGATATTTCCTTAAAGGTCGTTTTTGATTTTCATGGTAAATCCATTTTTCAAATTATTCGTTTTCCATAAGTTTTCTAGAATACTTTATCAGTGGTATTTCAATTGTTACTGAAATCTAAAAATGAAAACTACAAAGTAAACAAGGCTTTAGACTTTTGTAAAAATGTCAATTTTTATTTGATATCAGCATTTTCAATCTCTCTGTTTTTTTGGAAACCCATGAGAACCTGGCAGACCGGTAAACTTCTAAGGAGGGTATAGTAAAGTCGTTCGTTGATTCAAGCCCCATACCCTCGGATAAATTTATATAGGATAGAGAAACACATGGTAGGAATCGAAGCTGGGTCTTTTTATCAGAGTCCAAGCCTTCTTTCACAACATTTTCTATCTTTGATTTGAAGAAAAAGAAAGGAATGTTTCCTCATTCTTGTTTCTTAGCGGGCGTGCTCGCACTTACCATAGTTATTATTGTTTTATTAACACCAGTCGCTATAAATAGGGTGGTCATGTGTACATAAACTAAAGTTAGATTGATTCACATTTTTTTTGCACTGTAGCATGGTTGCAATGAAACATGTACCAGTCCACCAACTTGTAATGTTATTGTTTCCAATAGTGGAACATCTCGTTCTGATAACCAAGCTGTGCATGTAAAGGCTAGTACCAAGGCTACATCATGACTATTGATGTGCATCTGAATGGCTTGAGAAAGTGTTATCAACATGGCGTTGACTGCAGCATCATAAACAGTAGCAACGCCACCCAACTATTATTAAAGTCGATAGCTTCAAATTCCTATCATAATCTATTTCAAGGAGCCTCTGTTTTTTGGGCACAACAAAATGAAGTTTCTGCTACTGTGTAACTTAATTCAGACATGAAATGTTTTCGACACTTTTTAAGTTATAAAAAGTGTTAACTTATTGCTTTGAGGCAAGAAGCCCTTGGAGTGAAAACTTCCTTTTAAGAACTATGTACTAGTGATCAAACCAAGATTTCATAGTGACATCTTCGTTGACAGTAACTCGAATGTAATAAAAACAACTCGATGCACACTATGCTTTAGACATGCAACTTAGAAGCAAAAATCGTTTACTTTAAACTAATATTTTTGACAGGAGTATTAATGTTATAGCTAAAAACTGCTGAAGTCTCTATGTTTATTGCTCATCTTCATAATTTAAGAAGTTAACCTGTAAGCCTATTTTTGATATCCACGAAATTACATAGCATAAATTTTATACATCAATAGTAATAACAAATTTGTTTTATAATTCGTTTACTGTTCATGCATTGCAATGATTTTTTTTATTTTTAGCTTTAAACAACTATATTTTAAATTTCCATAGTTACTTAAAAACCCTTCTCAATTATCTTCTAATATTTTTTACTCATGTCCATGTATTTCACTAATTATGTAATCTTTATTTTAAATCTTCAAATAAATTTAATTAACTAATATTTATTAATTCATCTAATAAATCTTAAAATATACAAGTTTAAGTATATATACAATACATACATATATATAAGTGTATAAACAACACTTATTAAGATGATAAAACTATTATTTTATTCATATATAAAGATATATGAATCTTATGACATAAAATGTAAACATAAACAATAATACCTTTTTAATTTATAATTCATTTATGTCAAAAAATTATCAAAGTGTATTACAAATTTTCATTTCTTACAACTTTTAAAGGATGAATTTGTTTGCGCCAAAATTGGTCACAAACCCCAAGTGTTGTGAAAGCACCAGCGTATGAATATAAATCAACAATATTCAAACACAAATCACAGATTTAAGCAAGCAACAAGCAGCGAATCAGGAATAATGAACAAGGACACACGATTTATAGTGGTTCGGCTGTCTCCGGCCTACGTCCACTTCAAAGGTTTTTCTTTATTGATATTCTCTTGATGATTACAATTGGTTACAACAAGTTATCCTGGATTATAGCTCTGAAACTTGAACGCAACGGCGATGATAAGGCGTAGAATTGAATCCGGTAGAGTCTTGGCGCTCCAGAATTCCGATCCCCTTTTCTGAATGACCTGGGGCTCTATTTATAGGTGTAGGAGGCTGATATTTCTCCTAAAAATCCGGTAGACCACTTCTGGCACGTGAGGGGGCCTACATGTCCGGCCTCAGGAAATTTGGGCCCACCTTGGGATCGATTTGAACTCCTCTCGAATCGATCAAGAAATCTCCCAATCGAGATGAAATTTGGTGCGGACATTCTTCAATGTGTAGGTAAGCTCCTGTAAAAATTTCGTTGCATTGGGACTTGTAGATTGCAAGATATGGTCGATTCGAGTTGATATTCCCGAGCAGGTTGCTTGCTTCGGCTCGACTCCCTTCGAATCGATGGGTTCGACTCGATGGCTTCACGCGCTTTCGTGATGACGTGGTGCACCTTCTTCGTGTCAATCCTCTATTTACTCCGAGTTGACTGGGTCGACTCCATGCTTTTCGCCACTTTGACTTAGTGGATTCGAGGACTTTCAGGGATTCGAACAGAGGCTTGTTCGTATCGATCGTGGTATGCTCTGGCCGATCGATACGAAGCTGTTGTAACAGGATCGATTCGAAGTGGAGTAACTGCATGGATTCGAAGGAAGGCCATTGGGATGGACACGAAGTTTGGCCATCTGATGGATTCGAATCATAGGAGACTTGATGGACTCGAACATGTTGCTTTGGGCGATGGATACGAAGTGGGGTTACAGGATGGATTCGAAGAGCGGTTGTCTGATGGATTCGAACTATTGCTCGCTGATGGGTGCGAACTAGATGGAGTCGAGCTGAGACATGAGGATGGATACGAACTTCATGGACTCGAAGTACTCCAAGCTGATGGATTCGAAGTGGAATGACTCCATGGATTCGAAGCACTACAACTTGATGGACACGAAGTAGCTTAGCTGGATACGAACGGAACCCTTGTCTATAGATTCGAACAAGGGCTGTCTCCTCTATCTTGAATCGATCATAACTTGAGCGTACTAAATCGGATTAACTTGAAATTTGAAACGCTGGCTTCTACAGTTTTGCTCGTCATGTCTCGTCAATTGTGGCACGATCCGGACTCGGAAATTTTTTATCGATATCCATGGTTATCCTGCAATGCACAATTGATATTCAAGAATAATAATTATCGATTCTTAGTAAATTTTTGGATATCTCGACTTTGCCAAAAGTTAGGATAACACTTTGCCCCCCAAAACATGCCTTTTTGTAAAAGGTATGTTTTGAACAGTTTTAAATCGAGTGTAGTAAATTCACGTTTCATTCGTAGCTGCAATATTATCAACCAAGTTCATGGTTGTTTGGAGCCAAGTTATTATCAATCCCTTCCAGTGGAAGTTAAGAATGAAATTCTTCAGTCTCTCTGGACTATCGATGGTCACTCTGGGCCCTTGCCAAGCCCATTCCTGACTTAGCGATTGAATAGAAAGATCATATTGCACTCTGGCGTTGCCTTCTATTCCTTGCACTCCGGCCCCAGTTAGGGCATATAGCGATGTCTTGGTCATTCTGGACCGATCATAGCCTCTTCGGGCTCTCGCTGGATCCGATCCTATCACTCTCCAGTGAAGGGGAAACAGCGCTTAAGTGAGTCGATCCTGTCGTTCTCCGGCGAAGCGACTCACTTCTTGCACTCCGGTTCAGTGTATCTGAACATTAAGCGATGTCATGGCCAAAATCGTCGGCCGATCATAGCATCTCCGGGCTCCTGCTGGATCCCATCCTGTCACTCTCCGGTGAAGGGGAAATAGCGCTTAAGTGAGTCGATCCTGTCGCTCTCTGGCGAAGCAACTCGCTTCTTGCACTTCGGACCCTGCCTCTTTGGGAAGGGTCACAAAGCGATCATTTTTATATTGGTATTTAATGTTCATCCTTTAACTCTCCGGTCAAAGGTTTATTTCAAGAAATTCAAACTTATTTAATAAATCCAGGTCCTAGATGTTCAATCTCAAACATTAGGAAAAAGCTAAACATTGCCTCTCTGGGCATATCGGTTTATCTCCATCTCAGAGCATGCCTAGGGATCTCTCCGGTTCCCGTACATGAGTAAGTGGAGTAACCGTTTATTCTGAAAACAAATCTAAACAAAATTACTCGACCGAAGTCCAAATCCTGGACTTGGCCCCTGCCATCTCTAATCAGTGGATGACGAGTCGTGATCCCGATCAAGGATCGTTCCTGTTAGTTGGAGGCGGTAGTTGTTCAGGCCTTGCCGCCGCTGTCCATTCTCTGACATACTGTGGCAATCTACCACTCCTAGCATGTTCTTCCACCTCATCTTTCAAATGGCGGCATTCATCTGTAGTATGCCCATCCAGCTCATGGAATACGCAATATTTACCAGTTCTACGCTCCCGCTCAGTAGGATCTCTCCTGGGTGGCTTTCGGTAAGGGAGATGCTCCCGAGTATCAGTGTAAATTCGTTCCAGGCCTGTAGTCAGATCTGTGTACTGCCTGAATCTAGATTCTCGGAATTTCTTCCATTTATCAGGACCATCGTATCCGTCCTCCTGTTTCCTCTTTCCTTTATCTACTCCGGACTGTTCCCTGGAGGTTCCTTCGCTTTGCGCGGCGTTTGTTTCCTGCCTCTCGGCTCGTGATTCTTCTAATCGGATGAACTTTTTAGCTTTGTGATAGAACTCTCCGAGATCTTGCGGTGGATCTTTAGTCAGAGAATCTTTAAATTTGGTGCCTTCCCCGACTCCTGCCACTGCCGCCATCAAAATCATAGATGGATCCAGGCGATCTACAGAAGCCACCACTGCATTGAATCGCAATAAGAAATCTTTTATGGACTCTCCGGTCCTTTGCTTTAACGAGGCTAAAGTCATCACACTCTTGGGTCGCGTCACATGGACCCTAAACTATCTCATGAAGCAGTCTACAAGCTCGCCCCATGTTCTGATTGATCCAGTTTCTTGTTGCCTGAACCAAAGCGCAGCTAAATCCGACAAGTATAAAGGGAAGCATCAAGCCATCACTTCCTCGAATTCTCCTAGCACTTCCATATGCCTAATATATCTGGTGATGTGCATGGTCGGGTCTGACCTCCCGTCATAAGGATCTAGCATTGGTAGTTTGAATTTTGGAGGGTTCCTTGCATTTATGATGTTTGGAGTGAACGGACTCCGACTGACTTCTTTCAGCCCTCCACTAGACAATCCTCCTCTCATGATTCGTCGCATTAGATCAATCATTCTTTCATCTCCGTCCAGGGGTTGACCCCTTGTCAAGTTTCTATCCTGCCCCCCAAGCCTTGAAGGGAATTCTGGTGCATACTCTTCGGGTGGCTCGTTAGCATAAGCATTGGTCCCAGCTTGTTGAGCACCGTCCATTGGTCTTCCAGTATCGGACCTTGAGGGTCTGCCCCCAAGTCCTTGTTGATCACCTTCGGCTCCTGCATTTTGGTCTTGAACCTGACCTTCATTAGCTTCTGTAATCCTGATTCCTTGTCCCGCACTTGCAGTTGTTGTAGTTGGTCCAAGGTTTTGCGCATTCGCCGCCCTCATTTGTTCGAGGAAATTCTGCAGCATCTCCTATTGAGTCTTCACTATGCTTTCGCGTAATGAATTAGCCATAGCTTCCATCTCCTCTCTAGTGATATACATCGTAGCCTGTCCCTCTCCGGCTCCAGAGGATGCTTCTTGGCTCCCTTCTTGTTGGCTCCGATCAACTCTTTGTCTTGTTTGTCGAGTCATTGTCGCTGAATCGGGATTCTTCAAACTCTTAAATCTGAATTCCGAATCTGGTGTAGCGGGTGCTAGTCCTTCTCAGTGAAAGAAGCAATGTGTTTGCGCCAAAATTGGTCACAAACTCCAAGTGTTGTGAAAGCACCAACGTATGAATATAAATCAACAATATTCAAACACAAATCACAGATTTAAGCAAGCAACAAGCAGCGAATCAGGAATAATGAATAAGGACACACGATTTATAGTGGTTCGGCTGTCTCCGGCCTACGTCCACTTCAAAGGTTTTTCTTTATTGATATTCTCTTGATGATTACAATTGGTTACAGCAAGTTATCCTGGATTATAGCTTTGAAACTTGAACGCAACGACGATGATAAGGCGTAGAATTGAATCCGGTAGAGTCTTGGCGCTCCAGAATTCCGATCCCCTTTTCTGAATGACCTGGGGCTCTATTTATAGGTGTAGGAGGCTGATATTTCTCCTAAAAATCCGGTAGACCACTTCTGGTAGGTGAGGGGGCCCACATGTCCGGCCTCAGGAAATTTGGGCCCACCTTGGGATCGATTTGAACTCCTCTCGAATCGATCAAGAAATCTCCCAATCGAGATGAAATTTGGTGTGGACATTCTTCAATGTGTAGGTAAGCTCCTGTAAAAATTTCATTGCATTGGGACTTGTAGATTGCAAGATATGGTCGATTCGAGTTAATATTCTCGAGCAGGTTGCTTGCTTCGACTCGATCCCTTCGAATCGATGGGTTCGACTCGATGGCTTCACGCGCTTTCGTGATGACGTGGTGCGCCTTCTTCGTGTCAATCCTCTATTTACTCCGAGTTGACTGGGTCGACTCCATGCTTTTCGCCACTTTGACTTAGTGGATTCGAGGACTTTCAGGGATTCGAACAGAGGCTCGTTCGTATCGATCGTGGTATGCTCTGGCCGATCGATACGAAGCTGTTGTAACAGGATCGATTCGAAGTAGAGTAACTGCATGGATTCGAAGGAAGGCCATTGGGATGGATATGAAGTTTGGCCATCTGATGGATTCGAAGCATAGGAGACTTGATGGACTTGAACATGTTGCTTTGGGCGATGGATACGAAGTGGGGTTACAGGATGGATTCGAAGAGCGGTTGTCTGATGGATTCGAACTATTGCTCGCTGATGGGTGCGAACTAGATGGAGTCGAGCTGAGACATGAGGATGGGTACGAACTTCATGGACTCAAAGTACTCCAAGCTGATGGATTCGAAGTGGAATGACTCCATGGATTCGAAGCACTACAACTTGATGGACACGAAGTAGCTTAGCTGGATACGAACGGAACCCTTGTCTATGGATTCGAACAAGGGCTGTCTCCTCTATCTTGAATCGATCATAACTTGAGCGTACGAACTCGGATTGACTTGAAATTTGAAACGCTGGCTTCTACAGCTTTGTCCGTTATGTCTCGTCAATTGTGGCACGATCCGGACTCGGAAATTTTTTATCGATATCCATGGTTATCCTGCAATGCACAGTTGATATTCAAGAATAATAATTATCGATTCTTAGTAAATTTTTGGATATCTCGACTTTGCCAAGAGTTGGGATAACAGAATTTATATTTTACAATATTATGATATAGAAGCATGAATTACTCTAATAGAAATTAGGTTATGCAGACATTTTCATTTTCAACATGATATTAAAACTCATCCATCTCATAAGTCAAATTAAATCTATAGACTTTTTTTTATTACCAATATTGAAGTTGTAAACATGACACTCCTGTAACAATATGAAATTTATGACTAACTGCAAAAGGTTTACTAATAGAAATCTCAAATAATGAATAAAATTTCATGTGTAGATAAGTTGATCGTAAGATGTTCTTCTCGACCTCAATTAAATACATTGCTTTTCTCATTTTTTCTCTACTTTCTAACATTCAACTTCATATATTTAATTAATTAAGTTGAACATTGATTTAAAATATTTAAATCTATTAAAGTATGTAATATTTGTTATTTCGTTATAAATCCTTAAAATTATATATTCAATATTCATATTAATAAAAATGAAAATTCGTTTTTTTCATCCATATATATACTAGTACGTATGGCATGTACATTGGACATGTGCAAAGAAATAAGTGCATTAACTTTTTTAGTGCAAAGAAATACATGACTGAACTTCTTTCTACATTAAAAACAATAACAAACGCATAAAAACAAAAATTATTTTGTGTTTTGGTGCATCAATAACCAAGAAATTTAGAAAATCATACTTATTAAGTTATGCTTATATTTTACCCTAATGACGTAGAAATAATAGACGCATCATATTACTTGCTCTACTGCTAGCATCTTCGAAATTTCGTTGGTTAGGATGGATAATTATACTTTCTTTATATTGGAAAGAAAGACTCCATCTCTTTTTATATACTTATGTAACATATTAAATATATTTCCTTTTATAATTATATTTTTATCGTACAAAGTTGCTATAGACAACGGATAAAATAAAGAATATACGCCTTAGTAGTAACATAAGACTTGCTTAACTGTACAAACTGCAACAAGATTACAACGGTATAAGAAAAAATTAAGTAAAACCTTCAAATAAATTTCTTTCTTTCCAAAAGCATCGATCAACTTTTATTCTTACTTCGATAATTACCACTAACAAAATAACATACACAATCAATATGTAGATAACTCGAGTGCTTCTCTTCTCCATTATAGTGCTCACAAAGTGGACATCAAATTGCATTGAACCAAAATATTCAACCTCTATATCGTTAATAGTAGTAAGAATTGATATATAAAACACATGGACCACAATGATTATAATGACTATGCATGTTCAGCACATATCATATTGTAGTAGGATTTAGAAAATGATATTATAAATATAAGGTATTTGTTTAGATAATAAAAAGGCACATCATGTGCATAGAAAATAGCCAGAAAATTCTTGAATGGTTAAAAATGTTTTCATGAATCATCGTGATTATAGAATTATACTTCCTCTATGTCCGTAAATTGTCAGTGAGTTTGTGATAAATGAACTAATAAATCCAAAAACTAGTAGAATTACATTTTGTAAATTCAAGATAATCTTTTTTTTGGATTTCTTATGTAAGTGATTAATGAATTCAAAAATTACAGGGAGGGGATGTGTTCCAATGAAAGTTGAAACCTTTGCATTTCATTTGAAAAAGATAATCTCAAACATGATAATGAATCGAATTCATTATCAATCTACCTAGTTAAATTTAGTCAAACTTGGTCATGGGTAATAGAGATGGTAGGGAATATAAAAAAATATTGTAGTCAACTCTTGAAAATAGTTTAACTAAATTTGAAGTGTTTGATCTTTGGAAGTGCAAATTACTCAGTCATTGTATCTCATTAACAATAAATAGCAACTGCTGGAGGCAAATAATAAACCTTCTTTTATACGTTGACAGATTTTTCTTCATAACTGCACTTCAGTTAGTAATTTGCACTGTACAAAAGACATAGTTCTTAAAATATAATATTTTTGGCTTCTTAAATGATATGTTTTCATTCTGTATAAATTATGTAATTAACAGTTGAACTATTTCATTTCTTATTCACAAATGATTATTCTTCCAAAATAATTAGGCCTAACATGAGTTATCAGATTTTATGATGCACACTTCAAGCTGAGGATAAGTTTGTATATTTTTGGTGTATGACTCCAAAGTATTTATGTTTATGTCAACAAATATATACGAATTACATATGGGCCACTGAATGTTTCAAATCACCAATATTCATTTTTATATTGAAATTTACCAAAACAAATATAATGTAATTGAATTTAGCCGAGTGAATATATGATGCAAGACACAAAGTCGTACGTCAAAAATTAAAGGCACGATTGTGCTCCATTTACTCGGTATATATTCATATAGATTTGAGAAAACTTTTAGTGGTAACAAAAATATATCACGCAAATAATGAACGTGACAAATAAAAAACTAACATACCTATTCAATGTATCTAACTCCTCCTAATCTCCAAATTAATTACCTCAAACTAAAAAGGGAAGCGATGAAGCAGGTTAAAACCCTTAATTTTTTATGACAATACAAAATTACATAACCCAGCCAACAGGGTTGGCGCAGTTGGTTGATGGTCCGGACTGCGTGATCGAAGGTCACGAGTTCGAGCCCCGAAACTGACAACCCTGTAACAAGTACCCGAAGTATGTGTTTGGCAGGCACATACTTCCCTAGAGTTTACAAGCGAAGCTTGGTTCTCTAGGTAATTCAAAAAAAAAAAATTACATAACCCATACATTTGAAATCCAAACTAAGAAGATAAAGATTGCACGTACTGATCTTCAAATCCCATTTAGCGAGCTTCTTCAAGGGTTCAATTTTATTACATGAATGAGGGAGAACATTTCCAATTTGGTTAAATTTATTTTTGAGGTTTGTATATTACACAAAATTGAATCCCTAGATTTTTAATCCATGTGAATAATTGGATTTGGAGGTGAGAAGAAAAGTATAATTCTAATAGGAGAAGCAGATTACACTATCAGAACGTGTTGAAACAGAATTACAGTAATCTTAAATTCTCTTTGCGACGGATTTTAATAGTTATGGAAAAATTGATAATTTCAAAAGCTTCAATTGTGTGTATTCTCATTATATATAGATAAAATATACGTATCACACAACATCAGCCACTTACATATATAGTAATAGCGAACAATATATATATAATTTGATATACCGAGTTAGGACAATAATTTCGACAAGAATATGTGGTTAGTTACCCTCTACCTTACATTTGAGCATTGCATGTCATTTTAAATTATAATTCCTTTATTTCAATAAATTCATGATTCGCTGCTTTAAAAAATTCAACTTTTAAGAATAACTAAAATTTAAATATTATTTTTTAATAATATCACTGTATGCAACACACGAGTTAAACACCACCACTACAAATAGAGGAAAAGAAATTTAGATATGCTAAGTGCAAATTTGGAATCTTGCCTTGGTTTTAGGGAATTATTAAAGAGAAAATTAAAATGGATAAGTAGGGATAATGGATGAGGAAAGAATTGATAAATATAATAAAATGTATAAGAGAAAATAATTAGAAGCATACTTGTTATGAGATATGTAAAATGTATTAGGGTCTCCAATCTACCCACGTTTTTTTCAACCACTCATCTACTCTTTAAGTTACCTTCCTTCCATTGTATCCCCATATAAATCCATTTTTATATTTAAAAGTAAAATTAATCAAACCGCAATTCTTATTCGCTGGTCTCTTAATAATTGATTTCTATCAAAACAATTTGTTGGAATTATAAATAAAAAATGATTTGCTAAATAACTTGGAGAAGTGTTTTAAGGCTTCCCATGTGAATAGTTCCACGTTTTGCTATATTTTGTGAAAACCCCATTTAAATACAGGAATATCAAAAGATATATTAGGTCCTTTAAACATTCAATTTCTTCTCATGTTGAGGGGATGGGCCATGTTTGATAACATGTGCGCGTTCGAGCAAACTTGGCCGGATTGGATGGTATGGATTGACACTTCATTTTTAAGCAAAATTTTATGCCAACACCAAGATTTCTTTAGTAACACTTCTTTTAAAGCGAAAGGGAAATTTTTTAGGACGGTTAAAATGAGAAATTCAGTGATCCTACTCTCTCTTTTATTTTATTTTTTCACACAATCCAACTCCTCCATACAGTAACCAAATTCACGACTTTATCCAGAAAATTGCAAATATAAATCTTTGACTTCAACACAATTTGAGTGTAATCTTATATCGACGAAGATTGAGGTGATGCTACTGATAAATTCTCTTCTGCTATTTTCGACTTTTAATAATTCTTTTTGAGATTATCGAACTAGAAATTATGGTTTTAAAATTTAGCAGTAAAAGAAAAGCACGTTGTGGAATAAAAAATATTGCTTGAAAGAGAAGGGGAAGTAAAAAAAAAACAAACAAAAGGCAAAGGTAAATTAGTAATCGTATGTTATGTTCATAGAGGGAGAGAATCAAGGGTTCCATCTTACCTTCAACAAAGATAATTGATTGAATTTAACTATTTTTTTCATTCCCTTGCTTTTCCATTTAGTAATTCTCTGTTTTTACAGGTGAAAGGATCTTAATGCAAAAATTATTATTTTTTGCCGTGCCCATAGTTCTTTTACTAATATCATTACTCTTGATATTTTTTAGTGAAAATTTATGGCATTGGTTTAGATTGTGTTTATAGATTGATCCAACCGATATGGTCACAATTTGCACATCTACTATAAAAAATGGCAGGAAGTATAGAAGGTATCCTGGTGAAATTTTTTGTTATAGTTTGTGTTGTACAAAATATAGACTGCCATGCAAAATATTATATATATATATATATATATATATATATATATATATATATATATATATATATATATATATAGACACACACACATGTATATATATACATATACATATATTGTGCTTTTTAGTTCATGAACTTTAAATTTCAGTTGCAATCTAACTTGATTTTATGGAATTCATTAGGTCCTAAGTCGGCCAATTGTTCATAAGCTTTTTTTGTCTAAGTCGGTTTTCCAGTGTACGTCAATTTGTATAGCATAAAAGTGGTACAAGGACATAATATATATTTGAACTTTATTTGAAAAAGCATGGTGAACATAATATTAATATTCTATCACTTTAAGTTTTGATTAATATGGCTAGGATTTGGTACACACGTATCAAAAACATGGTGCAATGTAGGGCTGTTACGGTTGAATTGCTCAACCGTTTAACCGTACTAATCATTCATGCAGTTACCATCTATAACCGTAACGGTTACGGTAACGGTTAAAGAATTTGAAAACAGCGGTTAACCATACAAACCATGGATGATTATTTTATGTAATATTTAACATTAAACTATAAAAATTAGTAATTTAAGTTAAAGAAATAGCTGTACATTAATAATATATGTTTTAATGAATTAATAACATGCGCATGCATATTGGTCGTTTTATGAACAAATAAATAAATTTGCAAAATACAGTTAGAGCTATATCAATTTATCATCAATAATAATATAGCTGAAGATATATGTACGACATGCTTCAAAATTGAAAATATGACGGCTAACGATCATAGATGGTTGCGGTAAGGATTATAAGAATTTGAAACCGTCAACAACAATTGCAGTTATGGTTGGGGGTAATAACGACGGCTACCATTTCTGTAACACCCCCAGTGCTATGTTCCAAAAGTAAGAGGCTACACATTGTCTGCCCGAAGTCCTCCCTTAAAAATGCCCGAAGCTACTCTCTTTTTGCCCGAAGTCCTCCCTTAAAAACTTAGCCGCACTTCTTCCTAAGTACAGGAATCAAAACCTCTTGTCCCTTAGCCTTGTCCCAAACCCAAGTTCGCATTCTCTCTCTTCATTCTAGAAATAATTAACTACAAAAATAGTCCAGAAACTGCAAGAAAATATTGATTTTGCAGTGAAAAATCTGTTGTTGAATTGCATTTAACGTCGGAAGGCAAGTATCCATAAAATTGAAGTTTGTAATCTAGTATAAATTTAACAATGTAATCTCTACTATTAATAAAGAGAATTCATCTTATTAGTTTACTTGGTATATTATTGAATTACCTATAATACCTTTCATCTTTCTTTCATTTTACATTTAGATGCTCTTCGCTCTTTTTCCCTCTACATCAGCAACTGTCTACTTATAACTTCAACCGCATCTTCTTGAAAGTTCGAAAATAGAAAATAGCATCTGCTTATATATGGCAGCAGTAGAAATTGAAGTGAATGCAAGGCTAAATTTTGTGGATTGAAATATATACGTTGAAAAAGTGCATCAATTCATTTGTATATTCCATCCAAGTTAGGGGCATGCTACGTTTATCAATATTATTTTAATTGCTGCTTCATCTATTAGCTTATGTGCATTAAGAAAAGATATGTCATTGACGATGTGTGACTAACTTAATTTATAAACCCAACAATAGCTTCAATTCTTTTTGTAGCTAACCTAATTTATAAAGAATTATAACATATTTGAACGAGACTACCTGCTACCCACAAGATTGCATCTGATTACGTAGCTCATCATTTGGTATAATGAAACAACTGTTAGATCTTTAAATTTGAATTTTGGAAGTTAATTTATTATACGGAAATTATTAGCTTATCATGATAGTAAATGTTTAGCACTAGGCTATTTAGAATTTTGCAAATAACAAATTTCGTTGATTTAGTTTTACTGTAAAGATATGGCAGATATAGTTATGTATAATACCGTGTGCTTTTTTTTTGGACAAGCACTATTGTCCAAATGGTTAAGTGATTCGGCTTTCATACGAAAAGTCACAAGTTCGATACTTGCGTAGCTTGATTCGAACGTTTATTGACATGTGATATGTTATCCCAGTGACATGTTATATATAAAGTACGATTTAAAAAATAAACTATTCTATTTATAACTATTGTTGCATTACTGGGTCTAGCATTGCCTCACTTACTTTTAAAATTATATCTTTGTGCAACTTTTTTTCCTAGGGCTCCTCTTGGTTAGTTGAAGAGATGATAATAATAAAAAGAAGTACCATTTATGATTGACTGATTTCCGAAGGTATAGTAAAAGCACGACAATGCATGGCAAATAACAAATCGATAGCTTAATCGATTAAGATTTTGTAATTTAGTTCTTAGCTGCATTTATATTTTTGTATTCAAGCATTTTGCATTTTAACACAGATATTTTCTACATTATGTACCCATACTTCAAAAGTATTGATAATAAAATGTACTCATAAGTTTTAAATTTTTAATATGATGACCTACAGTTAAAATGATTTCTAATGCTACTTTTTTAAAAGGACTGAATAAGAGTCTTATAGTGGACAATGCAAATATTCATTCAACTTTGAAATATGTTGGATATTAAATTATGTGTATGTATCAATACATATTATTTACATCTAAGTTTTACACTAATCAAACTTCTCATCCGTGCAGCAAATATCATAATAAATTGTAAAAAATGTGAAATTTACACCCGTGCCATCAGAATGGGCTTTGTACTAGTATAGCATAAGAATAACACCGATGTTATCCCATTGTCGGAATAAATAATAAGAAAATTTACAAAATAATAACATTTCTTAAGTTATAATATAGGATGAAGGGGTTTTATCCGTAACAGCACAAACCAAACTGAAAACATAATCATTCTAATACCATAGATTCATACAAAAAACGTAGATTATACAAACGCACACAATTTCACAAGCGATCCATATAAATGGACTAGTGACTACAATATTTACGTCGCGATTGTAAATAGAATGGTTCATCAATGTACAAATGCAGATTCAGCTCCGTAATTGCAAACATCACCACCACCAGAACCGCCAACAATCTGTCCTCCTTACCGTTACCCAAACCCAATTCCATCGATATAAACCGCATCACCGCTTAACCCCATCTTCACTTTACTACATGCACAGATCCACCACATCATTCAATTTCAGACCCACCAACCAAAGCATTTTCATTTTCTACCCTGATGATGGATTAGTTCATATAAAATACACGCATATGGTGAGAAATTTTTTTGGATCGGAGGAAAAAAATTTCGTATTGAAGCCAAAATTAACGTTGCTTAGAGTCAAAAATATTGCATATATCAAAAAAATGATAGTTACAAAAGAAAGCAATTAGACACATACGAAAGCAATAATTTGCAAAGTAATGTTTATATTTTTCGATTTTTCAACTTCTTTAACATTTTGGAATTTTTCGAACTTTTAATTTTTTATAAAATTTTAATTATTTTAATTTTGAATTTTGTGAAACTTTCAAAGTTTTTTTTTAAATTTATTGTTGAATCATATATTTTGATTCATGACAAAGCAGTGAATTAGACTATATGGATAAGCGACAAAAAGAAAAAGAATTATGCTGTTCAAACTACAAAAGAGATAAGACTACAAAACTGCATATAGTATGTTAATTTATTGAAGTTTTTTAGTCTTGGAAATGTTAAAATCTATCCTCAAGTAGTTAAGTTGTTTTAAATTTTAAACTTTTAAAAAATATGAAGACTGTGCTTTGACTGTCAGGTCAGTCGACTTACCGTATATGGCCAGTCGACTGAATCTGCATAGGTGTGCAGAAACTCTCTGTTTTTGCACAACTTTGAACATTAGTTGACTGGTCGTTTTGTGTCAGTCGACCGAATTCTTTCAACAGCTATTTTTCCTGAATGGACACTTCCATTTGCCAAGAGTTACGTTCTACAACGGGACGCTATCCTATGGTCACTAACCATAGATTCGGTGCAACGACATAGTACAATATCGGTACGCCCGAGGAACCAGAAACTCAAATAATTCGAAACAACGACGTAGTACAACGGTATGCCCGCTGATCCTGATAAGCCAGAACAACGACGTAGTACAAAGGTACGTCCGATGAACCGAACTCCACAAAATAATATAGGTTGCTAGCCCACAAAAATTGAGTCGAAACTCCAAATAATACATAGGTCGTTAGCCTATAAAAGAAATGAGACGAAACTCAATAAAACGAGATACCGTCCCCTATGTGGACAAAGAAACATAGTATATATCTAGTCTAAATCACATAAAATGATCATCAATGATCATCGAGAAGTGTCAACTACATTAAGCTAGTAAATAAATGAGTTTAGCCTCATGTCCCATAACCATTGGCTTAACTTAAGTATTTACGAACAAATTGTAAATCTCCACTCGAAAATTATCATAAGAGGTTCAATCGAACAAAGTTCAAGAATTAACCAACGAGGTAAACGCAAGCGTTTCATACCACTTATTTTACTAAGCCGTTTAATTAGATTTCTCATACGAGTAAGGTAAAGGTTTGTATATGATAATAGATTGGAAAATGGTTTAAGAAACGAGCTTTGTAATAAAATAGTGTTGAAATCATTTTGATAAAAGAGTTTTGATATTTACTACTAGTATTAAAACCTTTATATTTTTAAAGTGACAAATCACAAAAATGATTGTAGAAACAATCAATCACCAAAATTCACATTCGAAGACGTGAATTGAATCCAAAGAAATCGATACCGAATCCATTAAGGTGGATGTTCCAAAAATCCCGAAGAAAATGTCATCAAATTCGATAATAAATGATAACAACAAATGGGAATCAACACAAATCGATTAAATTTGGAAACTCAAGCTAAATAGGCAAAATAGGCAAAAAAAAAGCAGATTCAGACGTCTGAATCTGAAAATAAAATATTTTCCAAAACATAATTCAGACGTCTGAACCTATAAATTCAGACGTTTGAAAATGCCAATTTTTAGCCTATTTCTTCTCTGGTTCAATTCGAACCAATTCAGACGTCTGGAACCTTTGATTTAGACGTCTGAATACTGCGGAATAAAAATTCCCATTATATTATTCAGACGTCTGAAATAAGGTTTTCAGACGTCTAAAACTATTGCTCGGGCACTTTTCTAAACCTAGGCCAATAATGGCCAAAATAATTACCCGAAGCGATCGAACGAGCGACGACGACTAAGAATTTATGCCAAGCGACAACCCAGCCTTAATTGCTCTTCGATACGCCTTGAATATCAATGTCCAAATACCCATATAAGAATTTTTCGTACATTTTGCTTTCAAAACACCAAAAATTGGAATATTCACCAAAACAATCCAAATCAAAAGCAAATGCACATGAATAAGTGTTAGGAATTCATACCTAACAACAAGGATAGATATAGACATAGATGTGAGATAAAAATCTCACCTTTAAACCCAAAACAAATGAAGAAGAAGCTATAGAGCAATGTCAAGGACAATCACTTTTCAATTCCCACCCAACAAGCTTGAATCTAAGCTTAAAAGAGAAACATTTCCTAAGTTAGGTTTAGGAATTTCTGAGATTGAAAAGTGAACGAGTTGGAGAAGATGAAGAGAAATCTTACCAAAGCTTCTTCTTTGAATTTGGTGTTAAAGCTTGGATTTTGCAAATGGAACTAGGCTTAGGATTTTCTAATTCCTTTTCTCCTCCACCATTTTTATCTAGAGCTTGAGAGTGTTAGGACAATGAAGTGAATGAAGATAAGTGGGGGTGGAGCTAAGGCTTGTGTTAGGATATAGGGCTGAAACCCAAACCAAAGCCCAAAATGATAAAGTAGCAAAATTCTACTAACTCCAAACATATCAACGTTTATACTCAAAAAGGTCGCAAACGTCATTTTGAACTCAATGGGGGTGGTCTCGAGCTCTAATTCGACCGTTTGCAAAAAGTAGCGTTTTAGACTATAATCCGATTAACGATGAAATATTTAAATAAAATATTTAAATATTAAATCGTAAAATATGCGGGTTGTTACAGACTCCCCTACTTAAAGAAATTGCGTCCTCGTAATATTTAAGAAGAAAAATAGAAGTAACAACCATAAAAGCATATCAACTCAAAAGAAATTTGAAACAAAAAGTTCACCTCAAAGAGCACGAGAAAGTAAGTCCGGATATGTTCGCTCGATGAATTCTCTAGATTCCTAAGAACAAACCTTAGGATTTTAAGACCATTGAACTTTCACGAGAGGAACATCTTTATTTCAAAGGCGTTTAACCTCCGAAGCAATGATTCGAATAGGATGTTGCTCATAAGTCAAATTAGATGAAACTTTAATTTCTTCAACAATACCGGGCTCAAGAATATAATCGGAATCTCGAAGGTATTTCCGTAATTGAGAAACGTGAAACACGTCATGAATAGCAGAAAACCGATCTGGTAATAAAAGGCAATAAGCCACCGGAACCAATACGTTCGATGATGGAAAATGGACCAATACATCGAGATGCTAATTTTCTCGATCGATTGAAATGCACAACACCCTTCATAGGTGAAATACGAATAAACACAAAATCTCCCACAGAAAATTCCAATTTCCTTCTTCGGTATCAACATAGGATTTTTGCCTACTTTGAGCTTCTTTCATCCTATGGCGGATAAGATCAATCTTTTCTGTGGAATCTCGAATCAAATCTGGACCTAAAACCAGCTTCTCACCGGCCTCAAGCCAACAAGAAGGAGGTCGACATGGTCTTCCGTAGAGTGCCTCAAAAGGTGCCATACCAATACTATATTGGAAGCTATTATTATAGGAAAACTCAACAAGAGAAATATGATCTTCCCAACTTTCACCAAAATCAAGAACACATGCACGAAGAAGATCTTCAAGAGTTTGACTCACATGCTCGGTTTGTCCATCGTATTGAGGATGATAAGCAGTGCTAAAATTAAGCTTCGTTCCCAAAGCTTTTTGAAGACTCTTCCAAAATACACTAGTAAACAATGGATCACGATCGCTAACAAAAGAAGTAGGAACCCCATGTAATTTTACAATTTCTTTAATAAAGAGCTTGGCCAAAAGCGGTATGGTCTGATTGGACCGAACGGGAATAAAATGGGCGGATTTTGTAAGTCTATCAATTATCACCCATAGGCTATCATGACCCGAATGAGAACGGGGAAGGCCGTCAATAAAATACATGGAAATTTGATCTCACTTCCATATTGGAATTTCTAAAAGTTGCAATAACCCACCGGGCCTTTGATGCTCGGCCTTAACCAGTTGGCAAGTCATGCAACGCTTAACAAAGTTAGCAATATCTGATTTCATTCCATCCCAATAATAAAGTCGCTTCATATCCGCGTACATTTTTCTATTACGGGATGAATGGTAAATTTAGAACGATGAGAATCTTCTAAAATATCTTTACGAAGATCACTAATATTTGGCACAATAAGTCTACCAAATTTTCGAATACGGCCATGAAAATCAATATCAAAATCTTTCAAACCTTCATTATCAATTTTATCCCTACAACTTTGGTTAAAAAGAGCCAATTCTGGATCTAGCTTTTGAGCTTCAAGGATGCAGTCTAAAAGAGAAGGATGAGCCTCAAGGCTACATAAAACAAGAGATGCACATAAATTGGATTCACGATCTCGAATCTCATAAGTGGATAACGTCTCGAGATCATTCCATTCGGATATCATCATAGAAACAACCGCTTGTTGATTACTACTACGTGCATCGGCAACACGATTTCCCTTTCCGACAGTATAAAGAATATTAAGATCATAAGATGCAAGGAACTCGAGCCAACGTTGTTGACGCAAATTAAGTTCCTTTTGAGAAAATAAATACTTCAAAGATTTATGATCGGTATAGAGAACAAATTTCTCTCCCTAAAGATAATGACGCCAAATTCGTAGGGCGAAAACAATAGCCATGAGTTCTATATCATGAGTGGCATATCTAGTCTCGGCAGGCTTTAATTGCCTAGAAGCATAAGCAATAACACATTCTGTTTGCATAAGAATGACACCCAACCCGACATGACTAGCATCGGTATAAACAATAAAATCTTGGTTCCCTTGGGGAATCACAATAATAGGAGCATCGAAAAGGAGTTCTTTTAATTTCTAAAAAGAAGCTTCACATTTGTCCGACCAAATGTATTTAACTCCTTTCTTTGTTAAGCCAGTAAGAGGCACGGAAATTTTAGAAAAGTCCTTTATGAACCGGTGATAACAACCTGCCAATCCAAGAAAGCCATGAATCTCCGTCGCACTCTCCGGTCTCTTCCAATCTTGTATCGCTTCAATCTTTGAAGGATCCACGAAAATTCTGGATTTGGAAATAATATGGCCGAGAAACTTCACACGAGATTGCCAAAAGTGGCATTTAGAAAATTTTGCATTTAATTCATTGCTCCTAAGAGTTTCCAATACAATCCGAAGATGCTTTTCATGCTCTTCCTTGGTTTTAGAATAAACAAGAATATCATCCATAAAGATGAGAACAAATCGATCGAGGAAGTCTTTGAAAACTCGATTCATAAGGTCAAGGAAATAAGCCGGAGCATTCGTTAAACCAAATGGCAGAACAAGCCATTCATACGATCCATAACGAGCACGGAATGATGTTAAAGGAATGCTATCCTCTGCAATATGAAGCTGATGAAAACCGGTTGCTAAGTCTAATTGTGAAAAGACTTTAGCGCCACTAAGTTGATCGAATAGATCATCAATCCAAGGTAAAGGATATTTATTCTTGATAGTAAATCGTTAAGCTCGCGGTAGTCAACGCAAAGCCTAAGTGTACCATCGGATTTCTTCACAAAAATAGCTGAAGCTCCCCAAGGAGAGGAACTAGAAAGAATAAATTGCTTCATCTCCAATTCGGATAATTGTTTGCGCATCTCTTCATTTTCCTTATTGGACATACGATAAGGAGGATGAGTAATAGGTAAAGCTCCAGGAATTAGATTAATTCTGAACTCAATTGCTCGCTTAGGTGGTAATCCTAAAACGGGCTCAAATATGTTGGAAAATTCACAAACAACGTGAATAAGAGAAATGACATCTTCCTCATCATCATTATCGTCATCATGAGGATTTAAAGAATATAAAGATGCTGCCAAGTTGGAATCTAAATCTTTAAGAACAATAGAAATATGCTTAACATATAGAGGATGTCGAAGATGAATAGTCCGCTCAGGACATAGGATTTGAGCTTCATAATGGTTAAACCAATCCATTCCCAAAATCATTCCGAAATTTAAGTAACGCATGACATGCAAATCGACTCGGAAAGAATAATCACATAAAATAATCTCGACATCACTACAAAGAAAACTGAGTGTTGCGGATCCACCGACCAGATTCGCAATTCTCAAATAAGTCATTAGAGCAACAACACTTTAAGAAAAAGTATCAACAAGTTCTTTTGATATAAAAGAATGGAATGCACCCGTATCAAAAAGAACTCGAATAGGTTGATCACGAAACATAATAATGCCATCAAGGATAGAAGGAGAAATACCTTGACCACGAGAAGTGTTGCTAGGGGCTTGTGCAACATTTAACTTTCCCTTCTTCTTGCCTTGAAGTTTGGGACATGAAGATAAAAGATGATCCGAACTTTTGCAATAACGACAAAAGAGAGGTTTGAGACATCTATTGGCATAATGGTCCTTAGAACCACAACTGTAGCATTGCCCACTACTAGGGATAGGAGTCTTTGCCACCGAAGCTGCTTGTTTTCCTTTCTTGTTGAGATTAGGGCCTTTGAATTTAATAGGCCTTTTCTTGTTGTTGTTGAAATTTGGTTTGGCATCCACAACTTCAACATCACTTTCCTTATCTGCCTCTTCAAGTCGAAGAGCGATATCAATAAGTTGATCGAAAGCAACTTCTAATTTCAGAGGTAATGGCTTCTTGAGATTTATATTCAAGCCATAGACAAATCTCCGATTCTTCTTCAATGGGTTATTAATGTACTCAACCCCGTATTTAGAAAGAGATTCGAAAGAAGCGACGTATTCCATCACAGAAGATTCACCTTGAACAAGGTCAATAAAACGACGAGCCAAAGTCACTTTCTCAGCTTCCGGCACAAACTTTAATTCTAATCTTTCCCGAAATTGCTCCCAAGTAAGATCTACTTCAATAATTTCAGAGATAAGAAGCTCATACCAATCTAATGCTCTTTCTTGGAGCATACTAGAAGCCACTTGGACTCGATGAAGATCAATAAGATTCATGCGAGAAAAGATGCGATCGCATGTTCTAAGGCAAGCTTGGAGCTGAATGGCGTTTTCAGAACCCCTGAATGGCTTCCCACCTAAGTTGGTATAGTCACTGCACAAGCGTGCAAACCCGGATTTAGGGTGAGTAGGCTCTGGAATGGGTCCGGCAGCTTGAGCATTCTTCACAAGATCAAGAATTTGTTGTGCAGACATAAATACTCCATCTTGGGGAGTAGCACTAGATTGACCGGTGCTGGGACGGCCAGTTCTAACCATTTCTCTTCTTTAAGAAAGAAAGAAAGAAGAAGAAAAATGTTATTTACAAAATGAATATCAAATAATAATGATTGATAAAACAATGCATCATAAAAGAAAATAGGATAAGACGGTACAAAGACTCGAATTAAATCCTAAGGCACGACTCCTAAGATGGACTTAGGACGATGATCCTGGTTAAATTATTCTACATTGTTCTGAAGTTTGGCTCTGATACCAAGCTGTGACGGCCCACCTCTATACTCATGCTAGCCAAGGACACTGCCGGATAATGCCGTCAACTAGCACGAAGAATAAGGCTGTTGAGTAGAGACCATCCGTGTAATTACTTTGTGCGAGCACCGATATGTCATATAGTATAATATGCATTTCTTTTCAAGAGGAATTCCGACATGCCGATACAACTCAAAGCTACTACAAAGTGGCTGTATGATCTTCGGAAACAAATATAGAAATAAGCATAACACAAATCAGTCACAGATATTCATATCACAAAGGTGGAAACAGATATGAATATAACACATAAAAGTGCACATCAGAGTAGTGGTCAAACAAGATCCACAATATCACAAAAGAATAGATACAAGTGCTGGACAAAAGAATAAGTATACATCAATGAGTCTATATCTCGAGTGTATAAAAACAAAAACTACCAATCTAATATAGTTAGCCAAAAGTCAGATAATACTCCCAGACGAGGAGTCAAACAGAAGCACCTGTAACATCTCGGTCTGACCTGAGTATTATTTAACAAGAAAATAATAAACGGATCGGTCTAGCTATAAATATCAGATAAATATGAGATAGAATATGAGATATAACAAAAACGTATGATAACAATAATGTCATACTATGAAAAGTATACATTAGAAAATTTACCAAAATCATACAATATCTCAAGAGTCTCATAACATCAAAAAGAATGTCATATTCTTTATTTTATTCACCAAACCACTAATATTGACATCATATCGCTGCCAATCATAAAAGTTGGTGAAACACAAATTCTAGAAATCATCAATTATAAATCCAGAAATCGCAAAAGGGGGAGGCCTATCACAAAACGGGAGCATGAAAACTCACCAACACGTGTATCACAAATGGGACGCCATCCCATGGTCGCTAACCATAGAGCCGGTGCAACGACGTAGTACAATATCAATAAGTCTGAGGAACTAGAAACTCAAATAATTCGAAACAACGATGTAATACAACGGTACGCCCGCTGATCCTGATAAACCGGAACAACGATGTAATACAAAGATATGTCCGATGTACCGAACTCCACAAAAGAATATGGGTCGCTAGCCCACAAAAATTGAGTCGAAACTCCAAATAATACATAGGTCATTAGCCTATAAAAAAATGAGACGAAACTCAATAAAACGAGGTACCGTCCCCTACGTGGACAAAGAAACATAGCATATAGCTAGTAGAAATAACATAAAATGATCATCAATGAGCATCGAGAAGTGCCAACTACATTAAGCTAGTAAATACATGAGTTTAGCCTCATGTCCCATAACCACTGGCTTAACTTAAGTATTTACGAACAAATTGTAGATTTCCACTCGAAAGTTTTTCAGACGTCTGAAACTGTTGCTCAGGCACTTTTCTGAACCTAGGCCAATAATGGCCAAAATAATTACCGGAAGCGATGGACGAGCGATGACGACTAAGGATTTATGCCAAGCGACAACCCTGCCTTAATAGCTCTTCGATACGCCTTGAATATCAATGTCCAAATACCCATATAAGAATTTTTCATACATTTTGCTTTCAAAACACCAAAAATTGGAATATTCACCAAAGCAATCCAAATCAAAAGCAAATGCACATGAATAAGTGTTAGGAATTCATACCTAACAACAAGGATAGATATAGATATAGATGTGAGATAAAAATCTCACCTTTAAACCCAAAACAAATGAAAAAGAAGCTATAGAGAAATGGCAAGAACAATCACTCTTCAATTCCAACCCAACAAGCTTGAATCTAAGCTTAAAAGAGAAACATTTCCTAAGTTAGGTTTAGGAATTTCTAAGACTGAAAAGTGAATGAGTTGGAGAAGATGAAGGGAAAGCTTACCAAAGCTTCTTCTTTGAATTTGGAGTTAAAGCTTGGATTTTGCAAATGGAACTAGGCTTAGGATTTCCTAATTCTTTTTCTCCTCCACCTTTTTTATCTAGAGCTTGAGAGTGTTAGGAAAATGAAGTGAATGAAGATAAGTGGGGGTGGGGCTAGGGCTTATGTTAGGATATAGGGCTGAAACCCAAACCAAATCCCAAAGTGATAAAATAGAAAAATTCCACTAACTCCAAACATATCAATGTTTATACTCAAAAAGGCCGCAAACGTCATTTTGAACTCAATGGGGGTGGTCTCGGGTCCTAATTCGACCGTTTGCAAAAAGTAGCTTTACGGACTATACTCCGACCAACGATGAAATATTTAAATAAAATATTTAAATATTAAATCGTAAAATATGCGGGTTATTACAAAGGTCATCCTATAACCGTAAGATAGTTATTTGATAATTTTTCATTTGTTAATATGGAAAATAACAACATCACAAGCACTGTCACTAACACTAGTTTTATTGAAGGTCAATCTACTGCACGACCTCCACTATTCAATGACATGAATTATAATTATTGGTCAACTAGAATGAGAATATATATGCACTCTAATGGTTTTGATACTTGGAAAATTACTCAAAACGAATATACTACTCCAACAGAAGATTTTTCAACTTGGATTGCTGCAAAGAAAACTGATGCTACTACAAATGCAAAAGCAATGAATATGCTATTTTTGTGCATTAGACGGAAATGAGTTTAATAGAGTTAGTATGTGTACAAATGCCTATGAGATATGGAGAACTCTAAAAGTAACTCATAAAGGAACTAACAAAGTTAAACAAAGCAAAATTTCAATGTTGAAAAATCAGTTTCAAAATTTCAAAATGAAATCAAATGAAAATATAAATGACATGTATTCTAGATTTCAAGATATATATCATTCACTATTAGCACTAGGAGAAAACTTCTCTGATTTTGATGTAGTATCAAAAATCCTAAACACTTTAACGGATGAATGGGAAAGAAAGGTTCTAGCTATTGACGAAGCAAACAATCCTTCGACTACGAAGCCAAAAGAGTTAATAGGAAATCTAATGTTATATGAAGTGAATTTGCAGGCAAAGAAAGTTCAAGCACAAGATAAGAAGAATCTAGCATTTCAAGCAGAACAAGATGACTCTGACTTAGATGAAGAGGATATGACATTTATTGCTAAGAATTTCAAAATGTTTTTGAAATTCAAAAAGAATAACAAGGGGAAGAGTTACAAAAATAACTATAGCAACAATAATAATGTCATAAGAAGGGTCATATCAAGAAAGATTGTCCAGAGGAACAGAAAAACAAATTCAAGAAGAAAGCGTTTTCTATAACATGGGATGATTCAGATTCTTCATCATCCGAAAGCGACAGTGATGGTGACACAGAGCAAGCAAATGTATACTTCATGGCTACAATTGATGACGTAAGTGAACTAAATTTCTGAAGATTTAGATGAACTTAATTCTGAACTAGTAGATTTTGTAAAACAAACTAAGAAACATAATAAGAAGTTACAAGGAAAACTAAATAGATCTGAATTAGAAATTAGTATGCTTAGAGATGAAAAGAAAATTCTCGAAGAAGAACTTGAAAAATCTCAAGAATCTAATTCTAATTTAGCTTCTCAACTTTCTATGATAACTTAGGAATTAGAAATTCAGGAGAATAAAAATAATGTTTTATCTGTTGAAATTAATGATTTAATATCTAACACTAAAGTATTAGAGTTAGAAAAATCTATTCTTAAAACTAAGCTAGAAGATATTAATAAAAATATTTCCAATTTTAATAAAGGAAGAGAAAATCATTCTAAAATAATAGAAAATTCTCAATCTACTTCAAATAAAATGGGATTAGGATTTAAGAAAATTGAAAATTCTAAAAAATCTGGAAAGCTTAAAAATAAGTATAAAAACAAAATTAGTAAAGATTTAAAGAAAACAGTTTTAAACAATTTTAAAACTATTAAAATATGGATTCCTAAAACAAATAATAACTTGATTAGGAATAAGCATATCAAAACATTTATAGATACTGTTCATAAAATTAAGAATTATATTTTTAAAGGGAATTCTGAACCTTCTTGAGTTTGGTTTCCTAAGATCTAACTCTTAGCACCCTAAAAGAAAAGTGGGTACCATCTTAATCTTTATTTTTTGCAGATACCACTTAAAAAGAGAGGAAAATGGATTATAGACAGTGGTTGCTCAATACACATGACTGGTTATAAAGACATGTTAACAAACATAATCTACTCAAATGAGGGATCAGTCACTTTTGGAGATAATTCAAAAGGTTATATTATCGGCAAAGGCGATGCGGCAATAACAGTATCTTTAACTCACCCCTCATTACTGATGTTTTATTAGTTAAAAACTTTAAACATAACTTATTAAGTATAAGCCAATTATGTGATAAAGGTTTTAATATATCTTTTTAGAAAATAAATGTAATATCTCTGATAAAAATCAAAAATTAATTTTTGAAGGTATAAGAGATAAAAATATTTATATTTTAAATATGAATATAAATCATAACACAAATATGTGTTTAGTAGCTATAGAAAATGATTCTTGGCTATGGCACAAAAGATTTTGTCATATAAATATTAATACTATTAATAAATTAGCTAAAAATAAAATTATTAAAGGACTACCTAATATGAAATTCAAAATTGATAATATCTGTTATGCATGTTAGTTAGGAAAATTAACAAAATCTTCTTTTAAATATAAGAAAATCATATCTACAACACAACCACTTGAACTATTACATATGGACCTTTTCGGATCTACTCAAGTTTAATCTATTAATCACAATAGATATGTATTTGTTATTGTAGATGATTTTTCAAGATATACATGGACTATTTTTATGAAATATAAAAGTGATTCTTTTGAAAAAAAATTAAATTTTTTATAAAGGGTATTCCAAATATAAAGAATTTAAAAGTTAAAAATATTATAAGTGATCATGGAGGTGAATTTGAAAATGAAGCTTTCGAACATTTTTGTAACAAGAAAGGAATTAATCATAATTTCTCCTTTCCTAGAACAACACAACAAAATAGAGTTGTAGAAAGGAAAAACATAACAATACAAGAATGTGCATGAACTCTATTAAATGGAAGCACTTTACCTAAGCATTTCTGGAAAGAAGCTGTTGCAACTGCTTGCTATGTTTTGAATCGTGTTTCTATTCGATCATTAACAAAACATACCCCATATGAACTTTTAAATGGTAGAAAACCAAATATATCATATTTTAAATTTTTTGGTTCAAAATGTTTTATACTTAACACTAAAGATCAGCTTGGCAAATTTGATCCAAAATCCGATGAAGGAATATTCATAGGATATTCGGAAAGAAGCAAAGCTTATCGAGTTTTTAATACAAGAACTAAAGTTATCGAAGAAACTCTTCATGTTTCATTTGATGAAAATATCAATATTTCTTTTAAAATTAAAAATTTGGAAAATAATAAAAATATAATTCTAACAAATAATTCAGAAGATGATGATATTATTCTTCAAAATAATAATTCTGATGTTACTTTAGAAAATATGAATACTATTAATAATGATAATATAATAAGATCTCCTCCAAGAATTCTTAAAGATCACCATGTTCAAAATATAATTGGAGAATTAAATTCAAATGTAAGAACAAGACACCAATTAAATCAAATGGGCCATATAGTTTTCTCTCTAATATAGAACCTAAAAATATTAAGGAAGCCTCAACTAATGACTATTGGATTATAGCTATGCAAGAAGAGCTAAATCAATTTGAAGGAAACGAAGTTTGGGAATTAGTTCCTAGACCAAGTGATCAATCAGTCATTGGTACAAAATGGGTTTTCAAAAACAAAGCGGATGAACAAGGTAACATTACTCGAAATAAAGCTAGATTAGTAGCACAAGGTTATAATCAAGAAGAGGGAATAGACTATGACGAAACGTTTGCTCCAGTTGCAAGACTAGAAGCTATACGTATTCTACTGACCTTTGCATTTTTTCATAACTTTAAATGATATCAAATGGATGTTAAAAGTGCTTTTCTAAATGGTTTTATAAAAGAAAATGTTTATTTTGAACAACCTCCTCTGTTTACTCATGAAAATTTTCCAAATCATGTTTATAAACTTATGAAAGCTTTATATGGTTTAAAACAAGCACTTCGTGCTTGGTATGACTGACTTAAAAGCTATTTACTAGAATCTGGTTTTGAGATTGGGAAAGTTGATCAAACATTATTTATTAAGAAAACTAAACAAGATATTTTCATTATTCAAATATATGTTGATGATATTATTTTTGGTTTAACAAATGAAAAATTATGTCAGGAATTTTCGACTATCATGACAAATGAATTTGAAATGTCACGTATGCGAGAACTATCATATTTTCTCGGATTGCAAATCAAACAAATGAAAAATGGCATTTTCTTTAATCAAGAAAAGTATTGTAATAATCTAATTAAACGATTCGGTATGGAAAACACGTCTGCCAAACCAACTCCTATGAGTACAACTATACATCTTGAAAAAGATGAAAATGGTAAGAGTGTTGACCAAAAACTATATCATAGTATGACTGGATCACTACTTTACTTAACTGCTAGTCGACCTGATATTATGATGAATGTTTGTTTATGTGTTCGATTTCAAGCTAATCCTAAAGAATCACATATGCGAGCAGTTAAACGTATAATTCGTTATCTTAACAAAACCAAAGATTTAGGATTATTTTATCCAAAAGAATGTCCTTTTGAATTAGTATCATATATGCTGATTTTGGAGGAAGTCGGACAGATAGAAAAAGTATAAGGGGAACTTGTCATTTCATTGGACGATCCTTAGTATCTTGGTTTAGTAAGAAATAAAATTGCGTTTCACTATCGACATGTAAAGCAGAGTACATATCTGCAGCTTTAGTATGTGCTCAAGTAATCTACATGCAACAAACATTACAAGATTTTGATATAAAATTAAATAAGTCTATAATATATTGTGATAACATTAGTGCAATAAATTTATCAAAAAATCCTATCAATCACTTACGAACTAAACATATTGACATTCGTCATCATTTTCTTCATGATAATATTGAAATGGATATAATAAATTTAGAATTTGTAAACTCAAAATCAATTAGCTAATATTTTCATTAAACCACTCAATGAAAATTGTTTTATAAGATTAAGAAGAGAACTAGGTATAATTTCTTTAAAAGAATTATAAAAGAATTGCTAATTAATTTAATTTAAAAAAAACAAACAGTTTTTTGGGGACTCGAACTCTGCACCTCGGGTTTGATAAGCCTATGTCACTTCCACTTGACCATTCAGTGTTTCACATCTACTTCTTATACATTTTTTCTTTATATTTTTAATTATCTTTTAAGACAAATTTTCAACCACAAACTCTTGTTTAATTCTCATCCTCATTTTTTCAGTTTGCACGTAGAACCATCATTTTCTAATTGCATTTTTTCCTATATATATTTCAGTTCTCAGCTCTCCTTTCTCCACCAAAAGAAATCTGTGTCTCAAATAATTTTTTTTCTTTACATAAACTTCTAAAACTCCTTTTCAAAATCAAAATGTCTTCACACGATTCATCGGATGGATCGGCTTATTCATCTATTGATTTTGCAATACCATCATCTACATCACCAAACCTCCCTACACCAACTCCTACTCATGAACCTGCAAGACCGTAAAATTATCGTATGGGTTGTACACCCGAGAAAAAGAAAGCAAGACGTTTCATATTCTTTGGTTATTCTCAAACTAAACAAAAAATTGATGAATTGCATCATTACCAGAGGGAATTGATAGCGCTTCAGTGTGAGCTTTACTATGAACAGAAAATGAATTCAAGACGTCTGAGGTTTCTAGTGTAGATTGGATGGAAATTCTATGGTTTATCTTTCTTTACGGTTCATCAACCTACACTATTGTCATCTTGGAATCCATAGGATAGGTCGCCTCAAGCTTCGCCTGTCTCTCCAAACTCATGGGAACGTGGAAACCGTTGGTCACCACTGCAACCATATGTAGAGAAGACGAAGGATGAACCGACAAATTCCAAGTCTCCATCAACCTCTTCTTCCAAATAATTACATTTTGTTTATCTTTTTAATTATTTTTTATGCGTACTTTAGATGCATTGTGTTAATATAATATATATGTATATATATTATTTGTTTGTGTACAAAATTGACTGAATATGCTGCAAGTCTTATTCAGTCGACTGAAAAATTCGATCAGTCGACTGAATCTGTATACTGTATGTTAACATACACTATTTAGTCGATTGATCGAAAGCAACCAGTCGACTGGATGATTAAACAGAGAGCATATTTGCTTATTCAGTCAACTGGCCCAGTTGACTGAATCTGAGACAAAACTCTCGGGAAAATGGTTCGGTCGATTGAACATATTTGCTCAGTCGACTGACCATATTCGCTCAGTCGACTGAATCTGAAACAGAACTCTCAGGAAAATGGTTCAATCGACTGACCACAATCATTCAGTCGACTGAATTCAAATCTGAGCCTACCGTTTTCACCCTTTTTACCTACTTTTTACCACTCCAACTCTTTAACTCCTCTCTTACTTTTTACATTTACCTCCACTCTTTAGAATTCTAAAATCCTAGTTCCAATTTTTTTTTCTCAAATTTCCGCACTACTTTGATTAATTCAATTGGCTCCTCGTCAACAAAAGAGATCTAGGCATGCTTCTTCTTCCTCTGAGCCAATTGATTCTCAAATCGCTCAGTGGCTATACGATGCTATTGCAGTCCAAAGCTGGAATAAGATGAAAGAAGCCCGATTCTTTGAAGGTTCTTTTGTTGTTTTTTCCTTATTTTACGCCATATAGGATTCAAGATTTAGCAAGGAGAAGCCATCTAGAATCACTCCTAGATCACAATCAAAACAATATTAAGATAAATCATACCTTGGTAAACTTTTCTATGCTAATTCGAATTTAGGCCATCAAAACCCACGCAATCGTGACAATTACATTTGGAGTTTAGTATGTGGCCGACAAGTGTTTCTTTCTTTAGATAGAATTGGTCATATTCTTCATACTCCGACAAGTGGTATTGATTTACAAGAACTAAATGCACCAATAGGCGAGAGAGACAAAGTAAGTCATCGATTCTTAGAAGATGACATGACAAAACTTAAGTCTATTGCATTACGACCTACGGCCAAAATTATGCATAAAGCTTTAATGCACATAATTCTACCCCGTACTAGCTCTTATGAGCTTGTCTATCCAAACAACTATAAAGCATGAATATGCTATTTGGGGAGAAGTTGATGTAAATTGGCCAAAAATCATTCTTGATGAATTTCTGTCATTCAACCAAGGTCGTATGAATATTATTTATTTTGGAGAATATATTATGCGGCTACTTATGAATCTACAGGTTTCTATTCCGGAATCTGATACCTCTATTCCAAAAACTCTGAATAGTTGTACCATTTGCCTTAGAAGCTACCACTAAGACCTCTCACTATCATGAATTTTCAAGAATGGAAATCTCAACCTCACCAAGAAACTTCTACTCAACAGCAATAACAATCAAGAGATGACATCCGAATGCCAACTCCATCCCAAAGCACTCGGGAATCTATTGATTTAATTGTAAGAAATCAAGTCATCTTGGATTTCCGCATTAAAAATCTTGATAAGAAAATTGAAAAAAAGTTTGACAAAATCAAGAGTTTCTTCGGGATTTTATGGGATGCGATATCTTGCTCCTTTTCCACCACTGCAGGGACTTCTCAATGTGATCCAGGCAAATGCCTAGCCCCTCACTTTACTTGGTCGACATCAGAAGAACATACTAGTTCTGACATAAGTGGCAATGGAGGTGGCAGACAGTTTGTGAGAAGTTCCTCCAGAGGAAAAGGTCCGATGCAAGTTGAAGAATAGGAGACATAATCTGATTCTGAATGACGTTGTTATCTTTTAGTGGTAGTAAGTTATTTATTTGTTTCGAACATTCTATCTACAAGTTTGTATTTGTAAAGTGAAAACTTTTGTTTCTGCGATTGTAACTAGTTTTTTATTTTAATTCTATCGTGTTAGTTTAATGCTTAAATTATCATTTCCTTTTTGTCGATGACAAAGGGGAGAAATTTGTATGACTAACCATTTCATGCAGGGATTAAAAATGTCGCCATATATTCAGGGGAGATATATATTCAGGGGGAAATATATATAACTCCCGTTATATATTTCTCAAAAATATAGTATCACATATAACAGGTTGTCATCGATCGAAAATGGGGAGAATGTTGAATCATATATTTTGATTCACGACAAAGCAGTGAATTAGACTATATGGATAAGCGACAAAAAGAAAAAGAATTATGCTATTCAAACTACAAAGGAGACAAGGCTACAAAACTGCGTATAGTACGTTAATTTATTGAAGTTTTTTAGTCTTAGAAATGTTAAAATCTATCCTCAAGTAGTTAAGTTGTTTTAAACTTTAAACTTTTAAAAAAATATGAAGACTGTGCTTTGACTGTCAGGTTAGTCGACTGACCGTATATGGCCAGTCGACTGAATCTACACAGGTGCACAGAAACTCTCTGTTTTTGCATAATTTTGAACATTCAGTTGACTGGTCGTTTTGGGTCAGTCGACTGAATTCTTTCAACATCTATTTTTCCTGAATGGACACTTCCATTTGCCAAGAGTTACGTTCTAAAATGAAGAGGTATGGATGCTTCTTTTGATCAGAACTCTTCGTGATTGGTTGCATCTATTTATCTACTATATAAATACACAAAATTCATTTAACAAATCACCGATTTTATGATTACTTTCTTATCATACTTTCTACTATCTCTGCATTCTAAAAAGCGATCACAACTTACACATATTGCTTGAATCTCTGAATCAATTATCTTATTCTTTGATTCAAAGCGATATTTTCCTTTCTAAATCTTTACATACACATATATACTTGAGGAAAAGATTATAGGAAAGTTGTACTATAAAAGACAAATCAGTGTTATCAAGAACACAAAGTGTCAAAGCAATTTTTGGTGAATATATTAAAGTCCTGTTCAGTTGTTAAGGCGGGTAAAGTCCTCTTTCGGATGTTAGAGGCGAAAAATTCCTGATCGGTTGTTCAGGTGTTATATACCTATTCCTCCGAGTTAAGTGAGGGGTTATTGTGAGAAATTCCAAAGGGAAGTCTGGGACTGGACGTATAACGGGAAGTTCGAAGCAGTATAAAAATTCCTTGTGTGCTCATTTTTATTTACTTTGCTATTATCATCTGTTTTCCGCTTTTAGTTTTAAATATGTTCCATATTACACGATCCTAAGCGATAGCTAGCCACACAGTAGTCACTTTCATTTATGAATAGTTTAAAATTTATTTTGAAAATTTTGAATTTCAAATTTTTTGAAATAAGAAATATATTTATCAATTATAATTATTAAATACTAAATAATAAATATTACTTCTTATTTATTAAAGAATACTCATAAACATTATTTTTAAACAATAATTATTAAATAGTAAATATTAGATTAGACTTAATTGTTAATTATTATTTTAAATCATAGGCACGAACCTATTACCTTTATAACCTTTGTATAAAGCGTCATACCTCCAATCACTTGAGCTAGAGGTCATTGACTACTTCTTAATTATTAAATAGTAATTACTAACTATTAAATAGTCAATATTAATTACTTAATATTAAATACTAGTCACAAATTATTAAACAATAATTTTTAATTATTTTATGATAATTATTTAATATTAATTAAATATTAAATATTAAAAATTAATTATTACTTCTTAATTATTAATTATCTGAAACTAATTATTAAAAAATTAATATTAAAATTTGAAATATTAATCGTTAATTGTTAAATGTATTTATTACAATTTTTCAGAAAATAATTATTAAAAAATTATAAGTAAGACAACTTAATGAAAGTAGTTATAAACCAATATCTACAATGCTTTAGGAAAGACGTTAATACAACTTACATGGAAAAATTGTAAAAAGGACCGTTATGTTTTATTAACAGTGTCGTTGTGTCATCCATGTAGGTCTGTTCAAGATAAATGTTGCTACGTCCTTAGAGGTACTAGAGTTGGAGTCGTAGTTCGTCATTCATGCTAAAACCATGCATCGTTGTTGCTATGTTTTTAGTATTTATGTTGATTGAGATTAAATAAGCCTCCACCGCTTGGTCAAAGCACCACCTGTTCAAAGTGTCAGGTTTTGTTCCTTAACGACTGCTACTTTATGGGATGATAAAATTGCGTTTCTGTCTAATATTTTTCTATGGCGATAAAGATGGTAATAAAATTTTGCAGCTTGGCGTTTGTTTTCTAAATTTTGGAATTTTTGAAATTTTGGATATTTTATAAAGTTTTAATTTATTTCAAGTTTATGTTTTTTTTTATTTTAGAGTTAATGAAAATTTCAAAATTCTTTTTTTAAATTTTGTGAATATTTAAATTAATTTTAGAAAATTAATTTTTTTAAAATATCAAATATTAAATACAAATAATAAATACTACTTCTATTAAAGATTACTTATTAATCAATAGCTACTAAAATTTAAATTACAAATATTATCTTAATTATTTAATAATAATTATTAAATAATCAATATTAATTATTTATTACTAAATATTAAGTATTAAATATTGCTTCTTAATTATAAATGATTAATTATTAATTATCACTTATTGATTATTAAATAAATTTATTACAACATTTTAGAAAAAATAGTTGTTAAGAAATTACAAGTGCCCATTGAAATTTCTTTGGAAATCCACTGCAAAATAGCTTTGAAAAGTAACCATCAGTAATTCGCCTCAATTTGCAACGAAAATCAGTGTTGAAAGCATTTCGTCAGTAAATTAATGTAATTTGCAATAGTAATAGCCAATATAATAAATGGACGGTAATGATTTAGAAGTAATTGAAATAGAAATAACTTAAAATCATATCTTGTAGATCTTTTTCAAATTTAACGGTGGAAAATTCTATCACTATAATATGTTGCTATTCTTTGTTTCTCTTGTAGTGGTGGCAATGTCGGTGCCAACATGACGCCTTAGCCAAAACTTGCTTAAGTCCATACTCCAGAACCTCTCATCCAAATCATGTCGGCCCAAGGTCTCTATCACATTTCCACTCCTCAAACTCGAAGCCAGGCTCCCAAAACCTCGAGTTTATTCTATCCCTGACTTGTTCTTGTGACTCCCACTGACATTATTTTAGTCTCACCAAACCTCATCGAATTATACACGAACTTCACTCGTCTTGTTTTGTAACTCCCATAGACCTTAAAAAATGACATATTTCTATCACATTGTGTTTTAAGCATTCTTTCTCGCCAAACTGATGAAAATGATGATCACTCTTATATTATACAAAATGAACCAAAGACGTTCCAAACACATTCAACTAATAGATAACATTCATCCAACATTATAAAGCAATCCAAGCAATATCAAAGCACTTGTATTGTCTTTGATCCATCATACACAAAAATTTTGACTTGTTCATTCTGACACATAAAACAAATTAAAATACATATCTAATATATTAATACGTTTTAAAAGTGTTAGCAAGGTTAAATGTAGGTTTGAAAACGTTTTTAAGATTCGATAACCACCTATTAACATCATATTTAAGTATTTAGCAAGAATATTATAATGATAAGTGTAAACCACTCAGTTAGGTCCAAAATAGAGTGAATACTATAATACCCCATAAAATTTAATAATAAATTTAATAATTATAATAAGGCTAAAACAAAAATTCCGTAAATTTCATAATTTGGTTATGGAAGTTGCATCATTGCGTATGTGGTAATTTTTTGATCAATTTTCATATGTAAAGTTTTATAATTAGAGTTCAAATGGAGAAATTATGGATGTTTGAAGTTTTTGAATTTAAAATAATTTAAACAGTTTGAAATTTGAAATTTGAAATTTTGAATTTGAAAAGTTAACATGAGAAGTTTAAGGGTTAAGCAATATTAAATGTTAAAGTGTGATTAATTGGATTAATTAAGCAAATAAATATAAATTAACCTAAAATAAAGATATACGGTTAAAACATGCAGACTCTCGACCTGTGGGGGAGGAGGTTGTATAAACGTGGGATTTTAAATGGTCGAACAACCCAAATTTAATAATTTTGATTCAAAGATTTAGTTCTTCTTCATCTCTATAAAGACCCCTAGAACCTCATTTTTCTTCATAAAATTTGGGGGTAACAGCAAAGATCTACCACGTTCCTTCTTCTTTAGATTTCAGTATCAGTTAGGATTTTAAGGTAAGAAGGTTGGATGTTTATCTCTTTCGATTTCTTGTTCTACTCCTCTCTTGTCTCTGATTCTAAATCTAATTTCTACATATAATTTAATTAGATGTATATGCCAAAAGAGGGAGATCTAAAAGGATACTAGGTGTGGTGAAAATCAAATCCAGTTAAGAAGCGAACAATTCTCTGTGAGTGGAAATATCAGTTTTTCCCATTTTAGTAATACTACAGTATTGTTTGGATTTGATATATGCCATGGAAAATTTTGGAAGAGAAAACATAACACTAAAACCCTTGGAATTTTTCCAAGTAAATGTCAATCTTTGAATCTATTGGAATTTCAATTGTTATGTATTAGTATAGTAGAATCAGATCTATGATTGAGATTTAAGCAATTTATAATCTATTTCACTTTAGCTCTTTTGGTTTCTCTTATAGTCTTAAAAGATTCTAAAAATGAATAAAGTTAGAAATGGTATGTGAAGTATGATTTTGATTAATCGTAGTTCGCACTACTTATTTCTGTAAACTAAATAAGTATGAATTCCTTTTTCTCTCCAAGGTGGTGATTGCAAAAGTTTAATAGAATATGAAAGGTTTGAATTGCAAGATTTGTTCCTTGAAATAGAAGAGCTAATTTTATTATATTAATATGAGAAAAAATTGGTATTGTTCCAATTTTTGTACAAGTCTAGTTGTGTTGGTTAAGGATATTAGATATTTTTTGTTTAGAATTTGGGACTTGTATGAGTTTGACATTTTAATTAATCCGGTAAGCGAATTTATTTATGCATATGATTAAGAATATTTGTTTGAACCTTAGATCTTGTGTGTATATATATGTATTAATAACATATTGAAAATAGCGTATTGAACTTATTGAATATAATTAATAGGTTAGTAAGCATTATTAAATTCATAGGAAGAAAGTTAATGATGATTATGGAAATTAATCCATGATTAAAGGCAAATAAGGAGTCTCTCCTTCATATGGCCTTAAGAATCAATTGTGGAAAGATATTATATATACGCTTAGTATATATATATATATATATATGATAGTATGTTAAAGGAAAGAAAGTATGACTAAGTTATAGGCATGCAAGGTCAGTCTAAAGTGCACAGAAGTCTGCCTAGTTAAATCTGACAACCAGCTGTCTAACTTTGGGGACTAATGTGGGATATCGCCTGTAGTAAATAACCTCGGTGGATGGAGGTTAGTCTCAATTCTTTTGGGTAACTCTATAACATCCCTAATTTTGATTAACATTATTTAAATTTTTTATTTAGATGGATTGAATTAAATAATGTATTATGATAAGGAGAATGAGATTAATGATTAAAGTGGTCATCCTTAAGTAACGAACTAATAAGATTGTTTAGAACATAAATAAGAAGGAGAATTACGAGAACGATAAAATTGAATAGGCCTCATATCCCAAACACAAACTCTTCCTCTCTCATTACCCTCATTCCACTTCTACTTCATACAAACGAAATTAATAGGAGGCCACATGGGAAATAAGAAAAGAAAAAGTTAGGAAATCAAAGGTAAGCTAAGGGAGATCAAATAAAAGCACTCAATCTCAATTTGTTTACCCAATCAAGGTGAATAATAATTATTCATCTCACTTATGCTTATTTATTTTGGTTTTATACTTAGATCTGAATCATACGATGTTATTATGCCATGTTATGAATGATTGTTGTATTATATGCTTGTTTAATGATTATTCGATTATTAATGAAATTAATTTAATAGGTTTAAGTGTGAAACCTGGTATATGACATCTTAATGAGTTGAAATTTGGATACGATGTTTGGAACATTATTTGGGAGTGTTTTTTTAATTTCTCAATTTACCAATCTTGTATGAATATTATGAATTTTCTAAGTAAGAGAATCGATTTATTCCAGATTTTAATTATAAAAAATAATTAAATAATTTTTTTGGTCTCCAAATTCTTATATGTTCAATAATAGATTTATTATGATTTACTATACTTATTAGGGATTTTCCCAAGTATTTACGATTTTACATGAATTTATTAGGTTAGAAAGGCTTAACAATCATATTAAAATAATAAAATAAATTAATGGTTTACAAATTATTTTGGGAATGATAAATCCCATCTATATCATTTTTTCTAAAAAGGATATGATAAAGTGATTTACTATCCAGTGAAAATTTGACAAAGGATGTGAGTTGGTAAAAATAAAATGCTTTATATTAAGTAAAATAATAGTTTTTATATTAATTACGAAATTTCCAAGCCGTTGGTAATTAATGCCATGCTGTAGCCATGTTTTCAACATCAACCATAGTGGTTGCATACGATATCGATTTCGATTGGTATGGAATGAATCAATTTTGAATGAAGTGAGAAGTATATCATTAGTATTGTTTGCACAAAAAATGGACAAACACCTCAAAGTCGTATGATTTAGTTGATTTTATGTTGTTTTCAATGATTTGGGTGAGTTATGCAAATAAGTAAAAAACAGGGGCTAAATTGTAAAAGACATGCAGATTTATAGTGGTTCGGCCAGAACGTACCTACGTCCACTTTATATGTTATTCTCTCTTTTCTTTCAGATTACAAGTACAAAGCTTTGTATACAAGTATATGAAAGTTGTTTGAAAGTTCCTTCCGTGCTTGAGCTCTCAAACTTGTCTGCCATTGTTGTACCCCTGCCCCTCTATTTATAGAGTGAGGCTGTGGGCAGGGGTCTTGGATGTATATAGCTGCTGACGGGCCTGGGCTGAAGCAATCTGGTCTGGCATATCTGGTTCGGCGAAGCTTGGTTCGACCGTGGCTGAGTGGAGTTTGATTCGGTTGTGAGTGAAGTGGACTTGGTTTGGTGATGTGTGGAGGGGGTTGGTTGGTGTGGCCTTGGACCGGTGAAGCTTGGTCCGGTGGTATGCTGAGAGGCTTTGGTTCGGTGTTGAGTTGGCTCGGTGGTGAGTGTTGGTTCGGCAGGAGGTTGGCTCGGTGGTGAGTGGTTGGTCCGGTGGCATGTGAAGTAGGTTGGTTCGGTGGCATGTCGTTCGGTGGAGCATGGAAGAGAGGTTGGTCCGGTAGCGATGGGATGTGGTTCAGTAGTGGCCTGTGCACCGGATGAGCTTGGGTACCGGATGAAATGGAACGAATGGAGTGGGCAAACCCAGATGGAACCTATGCTTCTTGGTCTCGAGATCTCCAAATGTTGAGAATTCACCTAACATTTGCCCCCCAAAGTGGGGGCATATGCCTGTATATGTCGCGCTTTGTTTTAGATTATTCAGCCTAGGTACTTTCATTCGGCCCCAAGTGTCGAATCTGTTGGTCCGGTCGTATCTGTGCTCGCCTATAAGTAGGGGCCTAGGTCCTTCGTTCAACCTCCATCATACGAGACAGCCGAACCACATAAGTGCCGAATCATTTTTAGTGCCGAATCGTCTTAGTGCCGAATCAACTTGGAGCCGAATCAGGTGCGTTCTTTTCGCCGAATGAGGTTTGAAAATTTATTATCGAGTAGATCTTATGCCGAATGAACACTTGTATTGGGGATACCGAATGCGATATGCCGAATGAACCGTTGTGTTGGGAATGCCGAATGTGATATGCCGAATGAACCGTTGTGTTGGGAATCATGAGTGAAATCCCGGCCTTACATACACTTGCTTGCTTATATTTCCATACTCCTTGTTCTAACAACATGTCTTTTGTTTTTGTGTATGCAGATAAAATGTCTCAAAAAGTGGAAACCCGATCCGAAAAATGGAAGTCCAAGGATAGAGCAGCGTCCTCCATAGTGCCCCCAGTTCGGGCTGAACGTCCTGGGCCTGCTCCGAGATCGCTAGTAGATGGGTATGGCCCCCAGGAGCTCTTGAATTCCCCGCCCGATTGTTTTCCTAGCTCCCTCAGGGAGGAGCAGCTTGATGTCATCTCTCATTCCTTTGGGATTGACAGGGCTCGCATGCTGTTGCCGGGAGAGGGGGTCATGCCATATGACCCTCCTGAAGGATATTTTGCTTACAGCAGATACCACTGTATGTGTGGGGCCATTCCTCCAATCAATGCATGGATAGTCAGCTTCCTTACCTATCTGAAGGTGGTCCCTCTCCAGCTCCAGCCCAACTCCTACGCTATTCTGGTGTGCTTATTCGTTATCTTCCAGAGGAGGTATGGGCGCCCTCCTTCTAACCGGGAAATTCGATACTTGTATAATCTGAGAGGCTACAAGAAGGGGTCTCCGTATGTTAGTTTAGAAGCGGCCGTGCCCTTCAAACCGGTCTTGGACTTATACTCAAAGTTCACCATGTTTAAGAAAGAATGGTTTTTTATCAAGGACGATTCTGTCTCCTTCCGCCTCTTCACTTCTGGCTGTAAGTTGAACTTTATTTACAACTTCCTTGTTCCGACTGCAGTGCTTCTTCTGATATGCTTCTATTTCTTGCTAGCGACAGGTGGCTTTGCAGTCGTAGAGAGTGATTCTCTGGTCCAGATGGCTGCGGAAATAAAGGCCATTTCGGGACGGGACAGGTCGGCTTCTTTCCTGATCAGGAATGCCACTTTCCTGGAGTACAACTTGATCCTGCCACACCAGTCCGTGGTTAAGCAGAGAGATACGGCTGAGGAGAAGGCTGCCAAAGCCAAGGAAGGGGCCACGGTGAAAAGTGGCAAGAGGGAACCTTTTACAAAGCCTCCCGTCGTCGGAGGTAAGAAGCTTAAGAAGTCCGATGGTCCCTCTCCTAGCACTTGCCCAATTGCTCCGGGAGAGGAAGATGTGGAGGAAGATAGAGGTGAGGGTGAAGGAGGAGATGGACAGAGCGGTAGTGGCGTTGGTGCCTTAACCTCCGGGCAAGCGGGAGAGATTCATGAGTGGACGGACGATGCTTTCCGTCAAGCTTTTGGGGAGTCGGAGGAAGGATCGATTTTGGTTGTGAAGGCAAAGGAGGCTGACAAGGCTGGGGCTGGTGCTAATCCATTCTTTAAGAGTTCTTCAGCTAGGGTGATTCCAGTGATTCAAGGTGATCTTTTGACTTCTGCAGACTCCATTTACGATAGGGACTTAGGAATATTTTATGGTTCACTTCCGTCCTGGAATGAGATTCAGGACTTACTGCAGTATCCTACTCCTCCGTAGGGTTTGTATAATAGATGTGCCTTCTCACTTTTTTTATCTTAACATATTTCTTGAATTGTGGATCATTGTATGTTCGTAACACTTGGTTTTTATTCCAGGAGCGGGTAAGGCAGCCAAGTCATCCGATATCCGGCACCGCCTTGAACAATATAAGCTACTCAAAGCTTCTGCCAAACCAAAGCCTCCCACTGGACGTCCTGGGGATGTAGTTAGATATCGCTCCCTTCTTGGAGTTATTAAGGAAGATATGCAAAAAAGGAAGAGGAGGCATTCCTTGTTTGATTCACCACCTGGTCCTCAGCCTCCTACTCAGCCTTCCCGAGATACCACGGAGGAGACCACGGAGTTTGTCCCCTCTCCGCATCCTTCCGGGAATCCTACTGTTATCCGCATAAAACGTCCCGACGTGCCTCGCAATCCCTTTGCCGGCCACCCGGATTTGGACCCAAGCTCTCAGGATATTTTATTTGACGAGGCCACGGGCGAGCATCTTCTCCCCCGCAATCCCATGGTTCGGGTTCTTGATGAGGCTAAGTCCCTAAATCTGGATCTGCTCACTACTCGGATAGCTGCTATGGGGGACGAAGCCAAGGCCAACATTGACCGGGTCGCGGAGGAGGTCAAGAAGTTAATGGAACATCACGCCCTATTGGCCAAGGCCGGGGAGGAGATAGGGAGTGCCAATATAAGGTTGCGGTTAGTGGTTGCTGATCAGGCCAAACAACTTGACGACCAGGCTATTCAGATTTCGCAGCATGAAGCCGACTCCCAACGACTGAAGAAGGCCATGGAAGAGGCTAGCAGAGCTGAGTTGCGGAAAATGAAGGCCGCTTGCAAGAAACGCATTGACATGGCCATTACCACGGTTGATGAGGTTAGGAGGGCGGATCTCGAGCGGGTTGAAGAGATATCTGGGAGGCTTGGAGCTGCAGAACTTGCTCAAGCCAAGTTGAAAGAAGAGATGGAGGAGATGAGGAGATCCCTCCAGGCTGAGTGCTCGAGATACCGGCGGGAGAGGGATGCTGCTGCACTAAGTTGCAGATTTCCGAGGCCCGGGTGAAGAGGTTTGAAGAGGACGAGGGGATGATGGACGATATGCTGCAGGACATGTACTTCCGCACTTGGAAGGAGGGCAGCTTATCCTGGATGGATGACTACCCCCGGGTTATGGCCAAGGTATATCTTCGGGCTTTATAGGAGGCCAGGGTTGATGCGGGTAAGGAAGGTGGAGCGGCCTTTAGTCTGGATGTAGTCACCGCCCAGTTTTCGAAGGAGGAGAGGGCGGCGGTGAAGGAGGGGATGCGGCTGCTTGCTGCGGAGGAAGCGGGTGTGCAATTGGAGGATGAGGATCAAGCAGTGGGGACTGGTGAGTCTCTCTTCTCTTTCTCTTTTCTTTTTAGATTTTCATAACTTGATCGTTTACTGTTTGTTTAATGAATTCCTCTTCTGAATTGGATAGGTGGGACTTCCGATCAACATGCTGGGAGCTCCGATCCTGCGGCTAAGTAGGCTTGGAGAGTTGGTAGGATGAGGGCGAAGCGTGGACGCAGCTGGTTCCTTGTCCGGATTCGGCCACCTTTTGATTTCCTTTTATCGCTGTTTATGTTAGTCCGAAACATTGATGTGACTGTAATAATATTGTTTGTGGTGAATGACTTTATGTAATTTCATAACATAAGCTGATTCCTTTATGTTGGAATGTTATCGCTATTTTGTTGTGCTGTGTAAGTGATGTAACTATGCATGTTACTAGTGACTTGACTGTGCTTGATGCCAAGTTTTTTTCTTAAAGTATAATTTTCTCATTTTGCAACGTAAATGTGATGCATGAATATGAACTGCAGCCATGCATTAATGTATAAAAGTAGAAGGTACCGCTCTTCATGTTTCGGCCGTGGACGGCAATTTCGTGCGTCCTGTAAGACCAAGCACGGAATGCTGTTGAGTGTCTCGTCGTCCGATTGTAAGTTTCTGTTCCCATTAGCGAGCGTTCCCTATTCCATGTCCTGTACTTTCAAGCACCGTTACGGAGAATAGGAGAAAAGTTTTAAATGAAATTGAAATATAGGAAAAGTAAAACTTCCAGTCACGGAAGGCCGTCGATGTGCTTAAGTTCGTGGCAAACGGGTTTTGTAGTCACTTTCCCTAGATGTGGGTCTTGGAGACATTTGTCACCCATCTTACGCCTCTGCGGGGAGTTTTCTTTTTTACCACAGCCGCACTTAAGACACATCGGAGCCGATCGCGCACAGTAACTACCCGGGCTATTATGGCCCGTAATCGTGGGTATTATTCGATTTACTGTGGCCGGCTAGCGTGGGGGCCGATCGTCAACTGTGAACTGCCCCTGGCTGGCCACACCTTATGTTGGGGCTTATGATCGGTTCACAGTTGCCGGCGAGCCGAATCGCTGTAATGAGCTGCCATGACATAATCGGCCTTCTCGGTGGCTTATACTCGGCTTATTACAGTCGGCTTTAAGGGCCGAGGCAAACAATGAGTTAACTCGCGGTAGAGGGATACCGGAGCAAAGTGTCTCATTAGCGAGGGCATAGGATCGTAGCGTACTTGTTAGATTTTGTCCAGGTGGAGTTGTGTCGTGAAGCTCTGAATTGAAATGTCATCTGCAAAGGATTTTGTTCAACAGCAAAGGATAAAGCTTAACAAGTAGCCAAGATATAAAGGAACAAGTTAACAAGAGCCAAGTTTTTTAAAGTGGTTCGGCACGAAAATGCCTACATCCACTGATTCTCTTTGTTAATTCACTTCATATGGGCAGTACAAGTTAAGAAAAGTATCGACGGAGGTGTCGGATGTTCCATGCCCTCTGGAACACCTCTCCGTCCACTGTTGACAAAATATAAGCTTCGTTGTGGAGATCTTTATGAATTACATATGGTCCGTCCCAGATGGGGTCCAGTGCCCCGGGGAGCGGAAAGATTCGCTTGAGGACAAGATCTCCTTCTTGTAAGCTGCGATGTTTGACTTTGGAGTTGTATAGTGCTGCCACTTTTTGTTTGTGAGCTGCTGCTTTGAGTGCTGCGTCATTTCTTCTCTCCTCAATCAGATCCAAAGACATGAGGAGGAGCTCTTCGTTCTCTTCCGGGTTGTAGTGGATCCTACGGTGAGAGGGCACTATAGTTTCGACTGGGAGCATAGCCTCCAATCCGTATGCCAAAGAGAAAGGAGTATGCCCTGTTGAAGTTCTGTAAGATGTGCGATAGGCCCAAAGTGCCGTAGGAAGTTCGTCCACCCAAGCGCCTTTCGACTTTTCAAGTTTCTTCTTGATTAAGGTTTTGAGGATCTTGTTGACAGCTTCGACTTGGCCGTTTTCCTGGGGATAAGCCACGGATGAGAAGCTTTTGTGAATCCCGTGCTCTTGGCACCAGTTGGCGAATTCTTCGCTGTCAAATTGAAGTCCGTTGTCTGATATGATCTTGAGTGGGACTCCGTACCTGCACAGAATATTTTTGATCAAGAAGTTGATAACTTTTGCCGAGGATATTTTATTTAGAGGTTCCGCCTCCACCCATTTGGTGAAATAGTTAACTGCCACTATAGCATATTTGGCTCCGCCTCGGCCCGTTGGCAGTTCGCCAATTAAGTCAATCCCCCATACCGCAAAGGGCCAAGGGCTGGTCATTTGAGTAATCTCATTTGTGGGCAGTCGAGGGATCTTGGCAAATTTCTGACATCTGTCGCATTTCTTGACGAAGTCCAAGGCATCTTTGTTTAAAGTGGGCCAGTAATATCCATATCGGAGTATCTTCTTTGCCAGAGTCAGCCCTCCAGTGTGATCTCCGCAACTTCCTTGATGGATGTTGGATAAGACTTCCCTGGCTTCCCTTCCAGCGATACACCTTAATAAGGGATTAGAGAAGCCGCGCCGATAGAGGATGCCTTCTGGTAATGTATAGCGGGAAGCTTTCCTTAAGAGTTTCTTGATTTCGTTATGCCTGTCGGGCAGTGTGCCATCTTGTAAATATTTCCGGATAGGAGTCATACAAGTTTCTTCGTCGATTGCAGCTATCAGATTCACTCGCTCGAAACTTGGTGCCAGCTGTGTTAACTCCACTTTTTCAGCATGGCCGTGATATCAAAAATCGACCGAGAAACCAATGATAGTTCGTCTCGAAGAATAGTCAACTCAGCATCCCAACAAAGCAAGTTCTGTTGAATGGCTTTTCAGATAAGATCCCCTACGGAGGGGGGGTCCAGGGGGGTGCCAACCCCCCAAGGTGGGGGTGCGGGGGCAACGCCACCGCTACGGTGATCGACCTGCCCGGTCAGGTCGCAGGGGTCCAGGGGGCAGCGCCCCGTCCAAAACGGTATACGACTTAGAGAATGGAGCGACCTATCTTCTACTCGAAGTCAACGACCTAACTGATGAAGCGGGTTAACGAGCTAACAAGTGGCACGACTTACCGACTTAATAAGGTTGCCGACTTAATAAGGTTGCCGACTTAACAAGGTTGCCGACTTAATAAGGTTGCCGACTTAACAAGGTTGCCGACTTAATAAGGTTAACGACTCAATAAGCTTAACGACTCAAGGATTGGACGACCTAAGAAGTGCCACGACTTAACGAGTTAAGGTTCAAGGCGACTTAGAGGAATGGAACGACTCAAGAGGGTTAACGGTTCATGAGACAGGCCGACTCAGTGGATCAACGACTCAAGAACTGTGCGACTCAAGGTCTTCACGACCTAACAATTCAAGGGTTGAACGACCTACGAGTTAAGGATCTACGAGTTAAAGACTCTACGAGTTAAAAGATCTACGAATTAAGGCCACTACAAGTTAAAGACTCTACGAGTTAAAAGGTCTACGAGATAAGGATCTACGGCTTAAGGCCTCCACGAGTTAAAGAGTCTACGAGATAACAATCTTACGAGTTAGAAGATGGCGCGATAGGAAGTCTACGGCTCAAAAGATAAGTTGTTCACGACCTAAGACTTGGAGACAAGTTCAACACCACGCTGTAGTAAGAAGAATCGCTGACGACTTACGACCTATGATGAGTCGTGTACGACTCATGCTAGCATAAATGAAACTGCATTTGGTTAACTCGTGAACGACTTAGAACTTGTATCATTCATTCAGATGGGTGCATAACTCTGGGCCAAGCCATGAACCCAGTAAATCAGCCGCGACCTACCATGAGTCGTACACGGGTTACGACTCATCATGAGTCGTACACGGGTTACGACTCATCATGAGTCGTACACGGGTATGAGTCATACACGGGTTACGACTCATTGTGAGTCGTACACGAGTAACGATTTATCGTGAGTCGTATACGAGTTACGACCTAAATCCGAAGATGCCTATAAATACGCCCATAACTCCAACAGAAAGGGGACTTTTGGCTCATTCTCTTCAAGCGCCGATACTCTGTTGCATTCCAAACCAATCCAACACTCGAAGCTCTCAAGACACGAAGAACTCTACAAACAACTTCAAGAAGAGATCACATACATCCAACATGGATTTGAAGACTCTCATCTCCATTGAAGTTTGAGCTACTCGTTCAAAGTGTCTTGTAATTCAAAGTGTATTGTACTTGGGAAGAATTGTATCAGCTTGTAACGAGATCATCAGTAAAAATACTTAAAGTGGACGTAGGCTATACCCTCAAGCCGAACCACTATAAAATTGCTGTTGTTTACTGCTTTTCTGCTATTATCTGCTTATAATCTGTTCCCGAGTTATCGGGTGGTGCTTTCACAACTACACTTCACACACCGGGGTGTTAGCGTTCAAATTTTAGCGTTAACAAGCTGTTTTGAGATGGTTAATGCTCCTAAAATAGTGATGTTCTCCATACTAGCTTTCTTTGCTAGTTCGTCGGCTTCTTGGTTCTCTTCTTGAGGAATGTGTTTGATTAGATAGTGATCCAATTGAGCAGCAGCTTGGTCTTTTTCAGATATGCTATAAGTCGCTCTCCTCGAGCCTGGAAGCCTCCAAGTATTTGATTTACAATGAGTTGAGAATCACAATGGAGACATAAAGAGCCGACTCCAATCTCCAAGGCCAGTTCTAATCCAGCTATCACCGCTTCATACTCTGCGTCATTGTTGGTGGCAGCGAATTCCAAAATTAGGGCGTAGTGCAGCTTCCTTCCCCTAGGGGTGATTATCACAACACCTGCCCCCGAGCCTTGTTCGTTTGACGCTCCATCTACGAAGAGATTCCACTTGATATCTTCTGCTATTTCAGATTGGTCCTTACCTTCGTTAGTAGTGAATTCGGCAATGAAATCAGCTATGGCCTGCCCCTTGATAGCGGTGCGAGGATGGTAAGTGATATCATATTGACTTAGTTCGATGCACCACTTAAGTAATCGCCCAGAAGTGTCGGGGCGATGGAGCACTTGCCTTAGCGGTTGATCGGTTAAAACTCTGATGGAATGAGACTAGAAATAGTGTCGCAGTTTCCGTGACGTGATGAGAAAACAGGATGCTAGCTTTTCAAGTTTAGTGTATCTGGCTTCTGCCACTGTGAATTTCTTGCTTACAAAGTATACGGGTCGCTGCGTGCGGTTGTCTTCTCTCACCAAAGCGGCGCTCAAGGCGTGGGACGATACAGCAAGGTATAGGTATAGTTCCTCGCCTTCATTTGGAGTTGAGAGCACTGGTGGTCTCTGGAGGTGTCCGATTAAGTTAAGGAAGGCTGTCGAGCATTCGTCAGTCCATTCGAACTTTCCTTTGTCTTTCTTTAGAGCTTCGAAGAATGGGATGCATTTGTCGGTTGCTTTAGAGATGAACCTACTTAGGGCGGCCACTTTCCCGTTTAGGCTTTGCATCTCTCTTCGAGTGGATGGTATCTTGATATCTTGCGAAGCTCGAACTTGTTCGGGGTTTGCTTCAATCCCCCTGGCATGAACGATGAATCCCAAGAACTTTCCCGATGATACTCCGAAGGAGCACTTTAGAGGATTCAATTTCATTCCATATTGGCGAAGTACTTGAAACATCTCGTCCAAGTGGCTTATATGATCGTTGGCTTTCCTCGATTTTACCAGCATGTCATCCACGTAAACTTCCATAGTTTGTCCTATTAGTTCCGCAAACATTTTGTTGACAAGGCGCTGATAAGTAGCTCCGGTGTTTTTAAGTCCGAAAGGCATTACTCTGTAGCAGTACAACCCCCGGTCCGTGATGAAACTGGTGTGGTCCTGATTGGGGGCGTGCATAGGGATTTGGTTATATCCGGAGTAGGCATCCATGAAAGATAGGAGCTCGTGCCCGGCGGTACTGTCCACAAGTTGATCGATTCGGGGAAGTGGGAAGCAATCCTTTGGGCAAGCATCATTTAGGTTGGAGAAGTCAATGCATGTTCGCCACTTCTCATTAGCCTTCTTTACCAGTACCGGGTTAGCGATCCATTCTGGGTAGATGGCTTCTCGTATGAAGTTATTGGCAAGCAGGTTTTTTACTTCTTCTTCGAAGGCTGCCGATCGTTCTGCCCCCATACTTCTCTTCTTTTGCTTTACCGGTACCTTGGTAGGATCGATGTTTAGTGCGTGGCATGCTATGTCCGGGGAGATTCCAGTCATATCAGCGTGTGTCCATGCAAACACATCCAAGTTGTGGCGAAGGAAATCAATAAGTTGGTCCTTCAATTCTGCTCTTAACTGAAATCCGATTCTCAGTAGTTTACTTGGGTCGCGTTTGTCTACAGATACAAATTCCATAGCCTCTGCAGGCTCGGCGGTGACCTCCTCCTCTTTATCCCTAGGGTCTAACTCGTTGAAGGGATCACTGGTATATCGAAGAGGAGGGGCCTTCTTTAGTTGCTATGCTTCCATGTTTTTCTTGCAGAGAGCAGTCTCTGCATTCTTCCCTTTATCTCTCCTGCGATTATTGCGAAGTTCGGTTACATAGCAGTCCCGAGCGGCGTCTTGATCCCCTTCTACTTCTCCCACTCCATTATTCGTTGGGAACTTCATCTTCAGGCACCATGGGGCAAGGACAATTTGGAAGTCGGACAAGGCTGGTCTTCCTAAAAAGGCATTGTAGGCCGAGTGGTTGTCTATTAGCACGAATGTTTGTTTCCGAACGGCGGAGCGGGGATGACTTCCCAATTCAACAAAGAGATCCAATTATCCAAGGGGCATCTTTGCTTCTCCAGTGAAACCGTGTAGTGGTTTGTTGCAGGGAGACACGTCCTTCATTGACAGCTTCATTTTGTCGAAAGCATGCTTGAACAGAATATTCACTGAGCTTCCAGTGTCTACTAGGATTCGAAAAACCTCAACTGGGCCGAACCAGGCAGAGATGACCATAGGATCCATATGAGGGTATTGCCTTCCTTCTAGGTCGCGCCCACTGAATGTGATGTCATTATTTTCCTTTCGCTTCGGGTGACGCTCTTCCATAACAGAATTGACGCAGTCTCCATCGTCTCTGAGTGAGTTTCCATATCTTTCCATTTCTGCCCAGCTCTTGTCGGCGATGTGTGGCCCTCCTGATATTGTATGGACCACTATCTTCTCTTGGCTGGAGCCGCTGGTGTTGCGATTTCCTCCGCCTGTCTCTGGGTGGAGCTGCCCTGGGTTTTCCTTGGCAGGAGCTGGGGTCCTGTCCTGTCCCTTCACATAGCGTTCTAATCTCTTTCTCCTGATGTGTTCTTCAATTAGGTCTCGGAGATGGTGGCATTCATTGGTATCGTGCCCATGAGACTCGTGGAAACGGTAGAATTTTTCGGACTGGATTGCACGATCTGACTCTTTCTTGTACGGGGGGCGCTTGTATGTAAGTTCGTCCTGGGTGGCCAGGAAGATGTTCTCGACTGTTTCATTCAAGGGAGTGTAAGCATCAAATCTCGGTCCTGGTCGGTACAAGCGCTTTTCTACCTTCTTGCCCCCTGCATTGTCTCTGGAGTCGTTTCTCCGAATGTCCTTCGCTGCGGCGGGGGCGTTTCCATGAGTCGTCTTAGTCCATGGTCCTGTCTGCCTTTCAGCGGCAGCCTCTTCGAGTCTCATGTACTTCCCAGCTTCATGGAAGAAATCGGGCAAGGTAGCTAGTTTTTCTTTAGTTAGTCTTCTAGCAAACTTGGTATCTGGGTGCACACCACTACAGAGGGCCATTAGGGTGAGTTTCTCATCGGCATCTTGAACTGCTGCCGCTGCGGCATTGAACCGGGTTAGGTATTGCTGCAGTGTCTCTCCGGATTTCTGTTTGACAGTAGACAGAGAATAAGCATCCTTGGATTGTTCCACATGAATGCGGAACTGGCTAATGAACTTTTCTTTCAACATCTCCCATGAGCTGATGGACCCTTGGGGTAGATGGCAGAACCAGGAGGTAGCTAGGTCTGCTAGGAATAGCGGAAAGCATTTACACAACACTCCTTCCGTTGCTTCGCTCATGAGCATGTGCCGTGTGTATCTCTGCAAGTGTACAACGGGGTCGGAAGTTCCCTTGTACGGTTCCATCGTCGGCATTTTCCATTATCGAGGGGTGATGGCGGTTTCAATGTCGCGGGTGAAAGGGCTGGTTACCCTAGCGCCTATCCCTCGATCCCTTTGCTCCCGTCGGACGCATTCCCTGAATAATCGTGCCATTCTTTCATCAGAATTTGAAGCGGACAAAAATGAGCTTGGTTCTTCCCTGCGGGATCGATCTCGTCCAGATGACCTGTAGGGATGGTATAGTCTATCATTTCTGACGTTATCCAGTGGCTGTCTTTGGCTGCTCGGATGCATGCTAGGACCAGCTACAGTTGGCCCCTGCCTTGATCTTCCCCTGTGGGGTTCTGTTTCGAGCATTTCCATGGGGTCAACTTCGGACTGGGTTCTAGCTCGGCTCCGTTCAACGGGGTTTCTATGATTAGGTGGCATGACTGGCTCAGCTACATCCGACCCTCGCCTGGTGCCTCCCCCATTGGGTTCGGTTCCAAGCGCTTCCTCGAGTCGGAATTCGGCCTGAGTGTGGGCGCGGCCCCTATCATTGTTGTTCCTGTTGATAGCTTCTTCGAAGAGGGAAGACCTTTGTTGTCTCCGAGATCCTCCAGATTGAGACTCACCCCATGATTCAGTGTTGCGGTTGGATTCTTCGACATCCCTCAAGCGTGACATGAGTTGGTTCACCAAAGCTTCTTGTTGGGATGCGAAGCGGTTAGTCACTTCAACCACAACTCTGTCTAGGTCTGCCCTAGTGATTGCTGCCGGTTGTTCTGCTACAGGGGCTGTTGGAATTGCCTGATCTACATTTGGCACTGCTGTCGTAGTGGGTTGGTTCTCTTGATCTGGATCCACTGGATCTGGAGCGCTGCTGGTTGCAACGTTCTTTCCCTTGTTGGCGTCTTTTCTCGGCCTGGAAGTCATGTTTCCTAGGCAATGAAGGGTGCTATTGAGAAAGAAGGTTGAATGAGGGAAGCTGAAGCTTCGAGTTCCAAGTTCTCAATGAAAGCACCAAAAATGTTTGCACAAAAAATGGACAAACACCTCAAAGTCGTATGATTTAGTTGATTTTATGTTGTTTTCAATGATTTGGGTGAGTTATGCAAATAAGTAAAAAACAGGGGCTAAATTGTAAAAAGACACGCAGATTTATAGTGGTTCGGCCAGAACGTGCCTACGTCCACTTTATATGATATTCTCTCTTTTCTTTCAGATTACAAGCACAAAGCTTTGTATACAAGTATATGAAAGTTGTTTGAAAGTTCCTTCCGTGCTTGAGCTCTCAAACTTGTCTGCCATTGTTGTACCCCTGCCCCTCTATTTATAGAGTGAGGCTATGGGCAGGGGTCTTGGATGTATATAGCTGCTGACGGGCCTGGGCTGAAGCAATCTGGTCTGGCATATCTGGTTCGACGAAGCTTGGTTCGGCCGTGGCTGAGTGGAGTTTGATTCGGTTGTGAGTGAAGTGGCCTTGGTTCGGTGATGTGTGGAGGGGGTTGGTTGGTGTGGCCTTGGACCAGTGAAGCTTGGTCCGGTGGTATGCTGAGAGGCTTTGGTTCGGTGTTGAGTTGGCTCGGTGGTGAGTGTTGGTTCGGCAGGAGGTTGGCTCGGTGGTGAGTGGTTGGTCCGGTGGCATGTGAAGTAGGTTGGTTCGGTGGCATGTCGTTCGGTGGAGCATGGAAGAGAGGTTGGTCCGGTAGCGATGGGATGTGGTTCGGTAGTGGCCTGTGCACCGGATGAGCTTGGTTACCGGATGAAATGGAACGAATGGAGCGGGCAAACCCAGATGGAACCGATGCTTCTTGGTCTCGAGATCTCCAAATGTTGAGAATTCACCCAACAGGTATCGACATCCATTCCCTTCGACACTATGATTCTGTATGCCTACTCAACATCCTTTGACTCCTTTAGTTTTTGATATTAACTATTATGGCATTAATACCGCAAGTTTTAATTTCGATATTAACTATATATGGTGGCGTTGATGTCGTGGGCCTTATTTTTGTTATCAAATTTCTTACAGCAATAACGCCACTAATAGCCGCTTTCAGTATAATTACTTTAGGCAGTATTGCCAGTAGTCCTTACTTTCGACATTAATATAAAGAGGCTATAATGTGGTTAACCTTCCTTTACGACATTAGCTTTATTACGACAATGATGCCGCAAGTATATGTTTTCTGTATTCTTTGTATAAGTGGCGTAATGGCCTGATTTTATGGAATTGATACCAAATATTTTGAGATATTGATGCCGAAGGTCATCAATGTCGACGTTCCTACTTTATGCTTAAAAGCCTTTATACTTTGCGAACTAGCGATAAGCTTTATGAGTTCGATAGACGATATTATGTTATATGACAAGAATGATTTCTATCCTATAGCTTTAAGTTTTATAAATCAGAATACTTTAACATGATTTCGATATAGAAGCAGTGCTACAACCCATATCGGCAGTATTAATGTCATATGTTATCAATTCATATAGCTTTATTCTATGGCTTGATTGCCTAAGGTTTTAGAGGTGAGATAACCTCCTAGTGATTTCGAAGTTCGTTTAAAGTAATTTATAGAAGCATATATATATATATATATATATATATATATATATATATATATATTGGCATAATATTTTGAATAAGTAAAAGGGAAATATTTTCCTTCTTTTTAAGTATGATTTCAAGGGTTATATCATCTATAAAGATTTATGTTTCCAAGGATTAAAAAGCGTATTTTAGCCCATGAATTTACTAGAAAATTATTGTTCTTATTACCATTATATAAATTATGATAGGATGGTTTGACTCATGGAATAGAGATTAGAAAATTAAATAATGTGACCAGTATAGGTAGCGCCTTGTGCTTTAATTGTTATCTTCTAGTTAATATTAGTCCACAATTCCAATGCATAGGACTTTGTTAAGGGTAAAACTAAAAGTAGGTTTATGCATAGAAAGGAACTGATAACTTAAATAGGTTATTAGTTGACCTGCAAAACCATTAGGTTCATAGCGAACCTTGCAAAACTATGAGATAGACAAGTAGTCAGGTCAACACCAAGATGGTTGCGTTTGGACGGACAGTCCAGTTTACTTCTAATGGTAAGTTAGAGAATTCGGTATATGTTGTAGGCCTAAGTCAATCATATATTTTTATACTAACCCTAGAAAAACTATGAAGTAGAGACAGATAAATAGTTGATTGAGATGGCTTGGTCAGGATTATTCATATAGCATGCATGCATCTGGTTGTTTATGTTTATTTAACTATTGTGATTATAGGATACTGATTTGATAGGCATACTTACAAAAGATACTAGTAAGGGAAAAACCCCTTTCGCTCAACGACGTGGTCTCATTAGATATCTATTTATCGAGATAGCATATTATTATTCACACCAGACTTTTTATTTGATCCAAAGTTTTTGTTTTTCCCCTTTACCTTTTAAATACTCACTTAAGTAGTTCGAGAGTAAGGTTTCCAGGTTTTAAGTTTGACAAATAAAGCTCCGAAGATTTGTAGGAGGCAGAGCTAGCTATATAGGAACCTATTTATCTCCGCTGTGCTTTATGTTGTTTTGTTTGAATGCATGTAATTGCAGAACATGTATCTGTCTAGTAATAAACTTTGATCAACTAAGGGGGCATCTTATATATTGCTTTTGGAGTATTTCATAATAATTATATTTTATCTGAAACTGGACAACATTTGGGATTATGTAATGAATATGGAAATTTATTAATGAAATGTATTTTAAAAAATTTCACATTCATATGTTTTTGATGGTAACCATACTATAAAATAATCTCATTTTATCATCGGAGAATAATACTATAGATGACTACATCATTGGTATTGCTTATTTTTGGGCCTCAGAATGAGTGATGTTACAACTTGTTATGGGAGCAAATATTTTTGTAAAACTAAAAGGATTTTGAACTTTAAAAGAGCTTTGAAGACATAGTCCAAAGGAATCAAAGAATGAGATTTGGGTATGGGATAACGCTACAGTAATGTACTTGTATTTGCTATATATAAGTATATATCTTATCATTATTCTTCCCTCTCTCTTATACCGTTCTTTTGTATCTTGCTAATATTCGAATGTAAATATAAGGAAAGTAAGACATGGAGGTAGGAAACGGAAGAGTGAATCTCGGTTGAGAAAGCATCATAACTAATGGAAATGTCAGGGCCAATACTAGAAGGAATCCGAATCGACAGACATCTACTAAGTAGGCGCTGAAACACTGCCAGTGGATATGAGAGCTATGTACCAGTTCTTTGTCTACATGATGCAAGCTCAAGCTACAGTTGGATTATTTTTTGTAAATGCTACAAATGTAGGAGGAGAAACTCCTGAAGTTCCCATTGAAAACAATTATGTCGTGCTGAGTTGGGATTATGCAAGACACGGAGGAAAGAAATTTATTGGAATCAAGGATGTTATAAAAGTAGAGAACTAGCTGTTGCACCATGAGAGGATTTTTGCTGATTTAGGTTTGAACGATGAGCAGAAGAGGAGATGACATCTAGGTAATTTCAAGGAGCTACATTGTATTGTTGAATAGTGTAACTGTGGGGGTACCAGAAGAGAATTTGACTTGGGCAAAGTTTAGGAGAAGGTTTAAGGAGCAATTCATGTCTGAAATAACTAAGTCAACCTTGCTTTAAAAGATTACTGAGTTGGAATAAGGTGATATGTCAGTACTTGTGTATGCAACTAGGTTGAGGAGTTATCCAGATATGGATGTGCTATTGTAGATATGGTAATTAAGAGGAACGAGAAGTTCATTAGGGGATTGAAACCAGAGCTTTCCAAAGAAACATTACCCCATCTTAGAGACCCATGTGATGTAGTAGTGTAGATAACATTGAGGAATGAAGAGACGCTTGCAATGTTTAGTAATAACAAGCTGGTAGAGACCCAGGGTGGTCCAAGCAGAAAAGTAAATTCTTACAGAAGAAGGGAGCTTAGAATGGCGGAGCTATCAAGAAGGGAAAGAATGTGGGTTGCTACAAGTTTGACAAGAAATTGCACTTTGCCAACGAGTTCCATTCAAGAGATGGAATGAAGGTCAGTGGAAAGAAGAACATCAGATGTTTCAATTGGGACTAGATATGGCATTACAAGAATCAGTGCAAAGAACCGGCTAAGGTTGAGAAAGGTAAAGTGTTTGCTTTGGAACCATCTATCTCAAGATCAACAACAAAAAAGAAGGAAAATGCTATGTTGGAAGGTACACTTTTGATTCATATCTTTCAGAGTATTGTTTGATACTGGTGCGTCACATTCATTTATCTCTCATTGTTTGGTAGATAAGCTTAGTTTTAAACTATCAAACCTTGTTACTTCCCTAAGGGTTGCAAATCCGATAAGAGGGCATGCAATTATTTGGATGAGATGTGAAAGAGTTTGAATTATTAGGTCATATATTTTCCTATAGTTTACATGTGTTTGTTTTTGTAAGCTTTGGAATTATATTGGGTATGGACTGGTTAAGCAAATACGATGCTAGAATATTTTGCAAAGATAGGAAAATACAACCGAGACACCTTAATAGTAGCAATCAATTTATATACTCAGTAGATAACTTGAATTTTGATATTTATGCTTTGTTGGGCGTAATGGAAGAGGAAGACGAGTTGAATTAAGTTTTTGTTGTAAGAGAGTATGCAGATGTCTTTGAGACATTTACAGGATTACCATCGAAACGAGCTATCGAGTTTCGTATAGATCTTGTGCCTAAAGATGAACCCATAAGTAGACTACATAGCAGAATGACACCTAAAGAAACATCTAGTTGGTAGCCTCAGAAGGAAAAGGTTTTATTAGGCCAAGTAGTTTTTCTTAGGGAGCGCTGCGATGTTCGTAAAGAAACCGGATGGGTTGTTGAGATTGTGTATCGATTATCCTAAGTTGAATGAGAGAACGATAAAGAATAGGCATCCTTTATCAAGAATAGATGATTTATTTGATCAGTTGAGCGGAGCCAAAATACATTGTCAGTTAGATTTGGCAACAGGGTTTCATCAACTGTGGGTAGGGGAGGACAATATTCCTTTGATGTCATTTCAAACAAGATATGGTTCATATGTGTGGTAAGTAATGCCATTCGGATTGACTAATGCACCTGCTTTATTCGTAGACTTGATGAACAGGATCTCCTGAGAGCATTTGGATAGATTCGTGTTAATATTTATAGATTACATCTTGATATATTCTAGGAGAGGAAGATCGTAAGGCTAATAGTGCTTGAGAAGCTTAGGCAGCATCAACTGAAAGCGAAGTTTTCGAAATGCCATTTTTGGAAGAAAGAAGTGAAGTTCCTTGGTCATGTACTCTTAGATAAAGGGTTATCAGTAGCTCCAGCTAAGATTGAAGCGGTTAATAACTGAAAGAGACCTGACACGGTGACTGAGTTAAAGGGTTTTCTTGGATAACTGGCTATTACCAAAGATTCATCGAGGATTTCTCTCATATAGCAGCACTGATGACCAAACTAACAAGGAAGGACGTAAAGTAATTTTGGACCGATAAATGTGAGGAGGCATTCCTGAAGCTGAAACATTTATTAACCAATGCGCCTGTGCTAGTTACTTTAGATGGAAATCAAGATTTAGTGGTTTATACCGATGCATGCAAAACATGATTAGGAGCGGTGTTGATGCGAAGAGGTAAAGTGATTGCCTACGCTTCTCGACAGCTTAGACTACATGAAGTTAGATATCCGACTCACGATTTGGAGTAGACAGTTGCAATCTTTACTTTGATGGTGTAGAGACGCTATCTTATGGGAGGAAGATTTGAATTGTTTACAAATCATAAGTCTTTGAGATATTTATTCTCTCAGAAGGAGTATTAAATATGAGGCAACAAAAATAATTAGAATCATAGCATCTTATGATTTTGGAATTGAGTACACACTAGGGAAAGGAAACAAAATCGCAGATGCACTCACCTGGAAATATCATAATGCGGTGTTAGTTATGTTAACCAAATGAAAGTATTTAGAAGCGTTAACTACTTGTGACACGCAATTAAGATCGGTGGCTAGTTCTAGTCAAGAAACTGATATGTTGTCATGTTTGGAAGTTCGACCAGTAATGATCGAAAGAAGTGCTTCTATGCAGAGAGCGATCCATTAATAATGGAAAGAATTAGAAGACTTGAAAACGGAACCAAGATTGATGACTTGAAAGAATTTTGTCTTGACTAGAATGGATGGTTGAGGAAGAAGTGTCGATTATGTGCTCTGAAAGTGACTAAAGATCGTGCAACATGGAATATTAATCAACTTGTGCGGAATATAAATATAAAAGTAAAAATAAAGCAAACGACACCAGATATTTTTAAACTGGTTCGAACTTCCCCGTTCTATGTCCAGTCTCAGACTTCTTTTGGAATTTAATCGTCAACCCTCACTTGACCCGAAGGAACATGTATTACATGGCCTGAGCAACCGAACACGCCTTCTATCACCTAAGCAACCGAATAGGACTTCAAACACCTGAGCAACCGAACAGGACTTCCGATACAAATAGTAAAAAAAAATTTGACCACGTATATTCTTGAGTAGCACTGATAATTCAATAACATACACCCTTCCTATAATCTTCTCCTTTGTAGTATTTCATGTAATTCGTGAAGATAAGAAGTTTATTCAATCACTAATGAATTTTGCTTGAATGAACATTGATTAGAGCAAAAATATTGAACGCAAATGACTAGATTGTTTAGACAATAAGAATGAGAAGTAGATTCAGAATTAGTGAGTAAAAATGGATTTCATGGCTATATATAGTGATTAAGAGTTGCAATTATTTGTGAACAATAACCATGAAAGAATATGCAAGTAACTCAAGAGTTGTTTCTATTCGCTGAAATAAAGCATCTTTCAGAATGTAGCAGTTTAAAGATTCAGCTGTATGAATGGAATAATTTAGCCAGCTGAATCGATTAAAAATTGAATCAGCAAAAAAAAGTGCAAAAGTCATACAGTTCAGCCGGCTAAACTTGCAAGGTCATTCGACTGAATGTTCAAAGAAAAGTCATGCATGTGCATAGCATTCAGTCGACTGAACTACACGATTCAGTCGGCTGAATTGCCTGTTTTTTGCCATATCAAAGAATTTTCAAAAAAATGAACTATGTTTTGAATTTTTTTAAATTGTGGTGCCTGCATATACCACTTCAAAGAGATTTTAACATGAATTCACTACTAGACTTAGATCATAGATAAAATACATTACCGAAGCTTCTATTTGGAATTTGGTCTGTAATCCGTTTGATTATTTCTCGAGTAACACAGTATCTTGTCCTGCAAATATGGTTAGTTCATATAATACTTAGCTACATAGTTGGCACAATCAAAACACTCAACATTCAAGGTTCTAACATTCTCCCCATTTTTGATGATAACTATGTAAGTTCGTAAATATATAAAAGCAATTTACTCCCCTAGACTGAATATTCCCCTATTAGTCATATTAGTAGTGGTCCCGAAATAAGAGACCTTTTCCCAAATTTTATTTATAAAGCCTTTGATCGAGTTTAATTTTTTGTTAGTTTTAGAAACGTTCTTTTCCACATTAGCTAAACGTCGAATAAGTTTGCTTTGATTCCCTGATAATGTCATAAGATCTTGCTTTGGAGGCACGTCAACATGAAGTTCTTGAATTTGTCATCCTCTTATTCTTCTTCGTATTGAGGAACTTGAGAGGAGGAAGAAGCAATATTCTTGTCTCTCAGTTGAGAGATTCCTTGGTTATGATTAGCGATCCATTGTTGAAAGCTAATGATTTGTTGGTGTTCGGACGCTTAGGATGATCCATTCGACTTAGAGTCTTCGAGTTAAGCTCTTCGATGGTCATGAAATCAGAATCGGGCAGTGGAACTACAAAATTTGTACAATTCGCATAATATAAGCTCCATAGAGAATTGTCTTATAGCTTCTCTTGTGATTGACAGTGAGAAATTCATTCAATATTATTTTTTCCCAATTTACTCGTTAGGATGAGTAAATAGCATATAGGGCTTGAAAATCCCTTTTGCAGACCTTTTTATAACTTTCGGTCCGGGGTTGTAGCGATCGAATAAGTGCTTAATGAATGATCATTGCCTTTAGGTGTAAGGCACTAGATTTCAAAATGGTTAAATCATTCGATAAGAAGATGTGACGAATGAGCAGTTCCCTACCCTTTGAATCGACAATAATCCACACAATGCCCGACCCAAAAAGCACCGATTGACGGAAAGCCAAGAGAAAGAAAAGAAGAGAGAAGAAGTGAAGAGAAGAAAGAGAGAAGATAGAACCAAACAGAATAATAAGCATTTCACATCGCAATGGAAAACATATAGTATCATATCAACGATCTTTACAAAACCGAAATTGTATATACATATCTCAACCAGAGTATAACAATCAAACAATAGTTATTAGGTTGAACAGTTACAATAACCTATCTTCACAATTGCTGATAATATGCAACAACTAAGCATAACGAGTAATCAATAATCAAAAAAGATATGTGTATACGAAAATGAAAATCTCCAGCTCTCCTGCTGAAGCTCTAAAAGCACCAAATCTAAACCTGTAAATATACTCAGTCTGACCAAAGCATTGAAAGGAAAGAATGCCCGGATCAGTCTGGTAAACCAGCGTGAGAAACACACTCAGTTGAATTCATTAAATTACCAAACTTTTCCTTTATCAAAACAAAAGTATGTCGTAAGACACACCCACACATAAACATGCACATGTTTTTACCTTACGATAACTAAAACATTTCATATCAAATTCATCTGATATTTTACTAGTATCGAGTATGCAAATAATATTAATCATAGCCGGAATTGTTACATCGATTAAATTCCAGCATATAGGCCAAAATGGGTAATACAATTAAAATGGCAGGTACGTAGTGGAGTTTGGATTTCCATACAAATGACCAGGCGAAGGGACTACCTTTTGGTAGTACATCTATAGAAGAAAGTACCGAGAACCATCACAAAGGATCCTCTACCAACACAAGACCGGCCTACCTCTATAACTAGATGGTACCAAATATATCATCCTTCGGTCGTTACCGACCTTTATCGAGGGCCCTCAAAGCATACAAACTACAATAATAAGATACACGACGTCACAACAAGTAAAGATATATCTAGAAGTGGGCAATCATACCCTACTTCGGAGCGATCCACTTAGCCCTGCTGCATCTAACCCTGTTTTGGTCATTTCCGGTTGTTGAGGGCTGAGGTAACGATTACGTTTCACATATCACAAATTACATCACTTTGAATGCCACACGAACATTTCTGTTTGACTACTAATTGCCTTCCACAAAAATACAACCCTTAAGCTCATACGTCTCAAAAAGGGTGTTAAGCTAAGAGAAATTGTCTTCTCCGCCACCACTGATGTACGTTGTAAAAACCAATGCACGTAATATGTAGAAATGCAATGTCAGACGAACATTCATACAAGTTGTCCAGGAACAGGACAAACCGAAGGTACATTCCTACCACATCCTGTCGGGAAATCCCTAGGATCAGTAGAGAATAGTCCTTGCATTAGATATTTTATAATGAAGAGACCATTGCTACTATATGTATATTGGGATTTTAACCCCAAACGATCAACAAGCAGCCCCTCATTATGAAAATTCGGAATATCAATATCAACATAAGGAATCTGCACAATCGTCGCATATACGTTGGTCCGGAGTGGTTTTCAGATAAATCTGATCCCGGTCTCTTCGCACCAACAACGCAAAAGTGTTTCTAAACCTCACACATAAACTATGTCTCATAGACTTATCACGTCTCCAACTTTCAACTTGCTATCCTTCAGGCCAAGAAAGAAGCTCGATTGATTGGAGTAATACTCCACACCACACGAATCAACATTCTCAACACAAACGATAATCAAGGCTACACAGAAGGCTATGTATGAAGTGTACGACTAAATAGTTCCCACATCAAGTCGAGAAACTAAAATGGCCAAATTTGATAGTCGGTTATTTAACTATCAAACCAAACAAACAAATATTTAGCACCATAAGCAATCATTAGTCCCTTTTAATTAATCTTTTATTAACTAAATCACTTACCAAATATTCACTTTAGATTATCTTTAAAAAGATATAATCTCATAACCATTTCAACATTTCAACATTGGAAAACATTTCCATATACTTATTTAATAAAGTAATTCACAAATCAATTTATTTCAACTATTGGAAAATATTACATATACTTGAATCACGATTAAGTAAATATTTTATTCTTTAAGGAAAACATTCTCTTTAAATACACTCATCCGGGTCAAAACGAATGTTGCATAAAACATCGTTACGATAATCCAAAATCACTAGTATAGGGATTCAATAATTAAATAGATATAAAAATCCCATATATCATATAAAACATTTCCTCTCGAAAATCATTTAACTATAATAATCTTGTTTTATAATCAAGGTTTGGCCTACTTTTCCAATTTTAAAACCAAAATATATAACATAACTTTTTAGATAATCATACCAAGCACGAGGTCCTTGTTTTAAACCGTATAATGCTTTTTTAGTTTATAAACATGGTCTGGAAATTTTTCATGCGCAACTAAAGGTGGTTGTCCTACATACACATTTCTTTTATAAAACCGTTTAGAAAAGGAATTTTTACGTCCATTTGATATAGTTTAAAGTTATAAAAACATGCAAAAGATAATAAAATACGTATTGCTTCTAGTTGAGCTACAAGGGAAAATGTTTCTTTGTAGTATATTCCTTATTCTTGATTATAGCCTTGAGCAACTAATCTAACTTTGTTTCGAATGATATTCCCTTGCTCATCGGCTTTATTTTTGTAGAGCCACTTAGTAGCGATGACTATTTGATTACTAGGTCTAGGAACTAAGTCCCAAACTTTGTTTCGTCCAAACCGATTTAATGCTTTTTGCATAGCTATAATCCAGTAATCATCAGTTGAGGTTTCTTTAGCATTTTTGGGTTCAATGTTCGATAGGAAGGCTACATGACCCATTTGATTCAATTGATTACGAGCTTTTATGTTAGAATTTTTTTCTTCATTGTCATTTTTAATTGGGCGATTTCTTATAAGTCTTGGTCATTTGGTAAATTGTTGTTTCTAATTTCAACATTATTTCAATATTTTTAATGTCATCTTTTGTGATGTCCGATTTAGGAATTATTTCTTCATCTTCAATTTTATTATTAAATTTGAAATTTTCATCGAATGAAACATGGAGTGTTTCTTTGATTATTTTAGTTCTTTTATTATAAATTCTATATGCCTTGCTTCGTTCCGAGTATCTAATGAATATTCCTTAATCAAATTTTGGATCGAATTTACCAAGTTGGTCTTTTGTATTTAATAAAAAGAATAATGAACCTAAAACTTTAAAATATGATATGTTAGGTTTTCTTCCATTCAGAAGTTCATATGCGGTATGTTTGTTAATGGTCTAATAGAGACTCAATTTAAAATATAACAAGCAGTGCTATAGCTTCTACCCAAATTTTTTTAGGTAGAGTGCTTCTATTTAATAAAGTTCTAGCACATTCTTGAAGTGTTCTATTTTTCCTTTCTACAACTGCGTTATATTGTGCAGTTCTAAGAAATGAAAAATTGTGAACAATTCCTTTCTTCTTACAATATTTTTCAAAAATATCATTATCAAATTTGCCACTGTGATCGCTTTGAATGTTTTTAATTTTCTTAATATTTTGAATTCTCTTTGCAACGATTTTAAAGTTTCAAAGGTATCACTTTTATTTTTCATAAATATTGTCCAAGTTTATTTAGAGAAATCATCTACAATTATGAAAACATATCTATTATGATTTATAGATTAAACTTGAGTTGGTCCAAAAAGATCTAAATGTAATAACTCAAGTGGTTGTAAAGTAGAAATAATTTTCTTTGATTTAAAAGAAGATTTTGTTAATTTTCCAAACTAATATGCATCACAAACACTATTTTCTTTAAAATCCATTTTGATAAACCTTTTAATAAATTATTTTTAAATAATTTGCTTATTGCTTTAAAGTTTATATGACAAAATCTTTTGTACCATAACCAAGGATCATTTTCTTTGGCTACTAGACATATATTTGTGTTATGATTAACTTTCATATTTAATATGTATAGACTACATTCTCTAGTTTCTTTCAAAATTGTATTTTTGTTTTGATCAAATATGTTACATTTATTTTTCGAAAAAGATATATTAAAACCTTTATTGTATAGTTGACTTATGCTAACCAAATTATGTTTTAAATTTTTTAATTAGTAAAACATGTGTTATAAGAGGTAAGTTAGATGTACCGTCATTGCTCACATCGCCTTTGTAGATGATATAACCTTTGAAATTATCTCCAAATGCGACAGATCCTCCATATGAGTAGATAATGTTAGTCATCACATCTTTGTTTCCTATCATATGTTTTGAGCAACCACTATAAAGTATTCACTTTCCTCTTTTTTTAGTTGGTACCTGCAAAAAATATAGGTTTGACGTTGATACCAACTTTTTATTAGGGTCCTAAGAGTTATATCTTAGGAAACCTAACCCAAGAGGGCTTAGAATTCCCTTTATAAGTAAAATTTTCATTTTTATGAACTGAATTTGTAAAAGACTTAATATATTATTTATGACTGAATTATTACTAGTTTTTAGTACTCGAATCTTTATAGTATTTGTGTTGCAAACATCCTTCTTTTGAGTGAAAACCTCTGGTTTTGCTTTTGCTTTTACAAATTCTTATGTATATTGAAATTTTTATATGGTGAACTATTCCTCTTTAAACTAGATATTGAGGAATTTGTATACTGTAACCCTTTCTTATTAAAAGTAAGTTGGGAGTTTCAATAATTTTAGAGAGATTTTCTCTACCTTTATTAAAGTTAGAAACATTTTAGTAATATTTTCTAACCCGTTTTTGGGACTAGTATTGTTTAATTCAAGAATTTTGATATTTGATTCTAAATTGTGATTTTCTAAAGCTAATGTTGTATTCTTTTCTTTTTGAACTTCAGTTTTATTTGATAGCATGTTGAGTTAAGAAGATACATTAGACAAAGATTCTTATGTTTTAAGAAGTTCTTCTTTTAAGATTTTCTTTTCATCTCTGAGCATATCAGCTTCTATTTCACTTCTGTTTACTTTTTCTAAAGCATCTTTATACTTTCTTTTAACTTCTTTTAGTCTATCCAATAGCTTTGAATATATATATATATATATATATATATATATATATATATATATATCTATTAAATCATCAAAGTTAGATCACTTACATCGTTAATTGAATCCATAAAGCGGACATTGGCTTGTTTAGAAGCATTATCGGTGTCACTATCTAATGATGAAGACGATTCTGAATCATCACATGTAACAGAGAATGCTTGCTTCATCTTATACTTGTCCTTCTTATTCTTGTACCTACCTTTTTTTCGATCAGGATAGTCCTTCTTTTTGTGACCCTTCTTATGACATTCATAACATTCGAGATTTGAAACTAGGGGTTTATTGGTATTGTCTCTTCTATTGTTTTCGAATTTCTTGTTCTTTCTAAACTTCAATTGTTTTTTTGAAATTCTTTGCTATAATTGCCATGTCATCTTCATCTGAAAACGAATCTTCTTGTATAGCATGGAAAGCTATATTCTTTCTATCTTGGGCTTAATTTTGTTTTGCCTGCAAATTTACTTCATACGACATGAGATTTTCTATTAGCTCTTCAGGTTTGATGGTAGAAATATCGTTAGCTTCTTCAATAGCTAAGACTTTTCATTCCCATTCATCCGTTAAAGAGTTTAGGATTTTCAAGACAATATTAAAATCAGTGTATTTTTTCTCCTAATGCTAATAGTGAATGATATATGTTTTGGAATCTAGAATACATTTCATTTATAGTTTCTTCTAGTTTCATTCTAAAATTTTGGAACTGAATTTTAAGCGTAGAAATTTTTCTTTATTTAACTTTGTTTGTTCCTTTATGTGTAACTTTAAGAGTTCGCTAAATTTCATAAGTAGTTGTGCACATACTAAATTTATTAAATTCATGCTTTTCTAAAGCACAAAATAACAAATTCATGGCTTTTGCATTTGAGGTAGCATCTATCGTTTGTATGTTTAACCATTGTGCATATGGTGCAGTATGTATAGTGTATTCATTCTGAGTGATATTCCAAGTATCATATCCACTTTCTTGCATATAATTTCTCATGCGACCTGACAAATAATTGTAATTCAAACCGTTAAATAGTGGTGGTCATGCAATAGATTGACCTTCAATAAAACTTATGCTGGTGTTATTTTCCATATTAACTGAATATCAAATAACCATGTTATGGTTATATGATGACCTCGCTCTAATACCAAATGAAAATGACTAAAGATCGTACAATACGAAATATTAACTAAACTATTTATTTATGCGGAATATAAATATAAAAGTAAAAATAAAGTGAATGGCACCAGATATTTTTATACTAGTTGACCTTCCCTTCTATGTCCAGTCCCAAAATCCTTCTGGAATTTAATTATTAACTCTCATTTGACCTGGAGGAACATGTATTACACCACCTAAGCAACCAAATGGGACTTCTGTCACCTAAGCAACAGAATAGGACTTCAACCGCTTGAGCAACCGAACAGGACTTTCAATACAAATAGTAAAATTGTTTCTGACTAAGTATGCTCTTGAGTAGCACTAATAAGTCAATAACGTATGCCTTTCTTATAATCTTCTCCTTTTTGTTGTATCGTGTAATTCGTGAAGATAGGAAGTTTATTCAATCACTAATGAAGTTTGCTTGAATGAACAAGTGATTAGAGCAAAAACATTGAATGCAAATGGCTAGATTATTTGGACTGCAAGAATGAGAATTAGAATCAGAATTACTGAATAAAAAAATGAATTTCATGGCTATATATAGTGATTAAGTGTTGCAATTATTCGTAAAAAGTAGCCATGAAAGAATATGGAAGCAACTCTTGAATCAAGAGTTGTTTCTATTCATTGAAATAAAGGTCTTTTCAAAATGTAGATGTCAGCCGTCTGAATGGAATAATTCAACCAGCTGAATTGATTAAAAATCGAATCAGCAAGAAAACAGTGTAAAAGTCATACAATTCAACCAGTTGAACTTGCAGGGTAAGTAGACTAAATGTTTAAAGAAAAGTTGTGCATGTGCACAGCATTCAGTCGACTAAACTATATGATTCAGTCGGTTGAATTGCCTATCTTTTGCCATATCAAAGAATTTTCAGGAAAATGAATATATTTTGAAAATTTTAAAATTGCGGTGCATGCATAAACCACTTCGGAGAGATTTTAACATGAATTCACTAATAGACTTAAACCATAGACAAAATATATTACTGAAGCTTCTATCTTGAATTTGGTCTGCAACTCGTTAGATTATTTCTCGACTAAAATAATATCTTCTCCTGCTAATATGATTAGTTCGTATAATATTTACTTATATAGTTTTCATAATCAAAACATCAAAATTCAAGGTTCTAACATGCTCTAGAGGTTGGAGACTTAAGGAAAGAAGTTCTTAAGGAGTGTCATCGATTGAAGTTTACTATTCATCCTGGAGGAACAAAGATGTATCGGGATATGAAAAGGAGTTTCATTTGTGAAGTTATGAAAAAGGATGTAGGCTTATGGGTAAAGCAATGCTTAAATTGCGAGCATGTAAAAGCCAAGCATCAAAAGCTAGTGGTTTGCTTCAGCCTTTCGATATGATGGTTTGGAAATGAGATTCGATATCTATGGATTTCATTGATGGCTTTCTAAGGTTGAATAAAGGAAATGAAATTATTTGGATCATAATGGATAGATTGAACAAGAGTGGACATTTCATTCCCATTAAGTTGAAAAGGATGGCACCAGTTTTGGCTAAGTTGTTTATGAAGAACATTATTAAACTGCATGGGATTCCTAGTAGTATAGTCAATGATATAGATTATTTATTTACTTGCAAATTCTGAAAGAGTTTACAAGAGGTTTTAGGTACCATACTGAAGATTAGTACCGCTTATCGTCCACATATGAATGAGCAAACAGAAAAATTAATAAAGTCTTGGAGGATTTATTAAGATATTGTGTACTAGAATTTGGAGGATCATGAGAAGATCATTTCCACTTAGTCGAAATTTCCTATAATACTAACTAGTATATGAATGCCACCTTTAGAAGCTTTGTATGGAAGTCGCATGGATCACTAGCATGTTGGTTAGAAATTGGAGATAGATTGATTCTTGGTCTAGAGATGGTGAAAGATTCCACAGAAAAGGTTGAATTAATCCGAACAAGGATGAAAGAAGCTTGGCCTAGGGAGAAAAGTTATGTAGATATGAGACGCAAGGACTTAGAGTTTTCAGTTAGGGACCACGTTTTTGTCAAAGTATCACCGATAAAGGGTGTAATACAATTTGGAAAGTCAAGCAAGTTGGCACCTAGATTTTTCAGACCATTCCCTATTATAGAAAGGATTGAGAAACTCACATATAAGATAAAGTTACCGAACAGTTTGATAGGAGTCCATAATGTTTTTCATATTTATCATCTTATGAAGTATATTTGTGATCCATAGATTAACATCACTCTGACCTCATTAGAAGATTTAGTGGTGGAGCCAGACATGACTATCATTAGGCAACCAGTTTGTATTATGGCTAGGGATGAAAATAAGTTAAGGAACAAAACGTCAGATTGGTGAAGGTCTAGTGGGGCAACGATGAGAGAAAATGTACTTGAGAAACAGAGGATAGGATTGGAGACACTTATCCTTATTTTCTTTGATAGTATGTTCTATATCTAGGTTGTAAGTGTGTCATGTACCTTATCACAATTTCGAGGATGAAATTGTTTAAGAAAGGAAGTCTGTAACACCCTTAATTTTGATTAAAATTATTTTTGAGATTTAAGTAGATGAACTAAATTAAAAATGTATCGTGACAAGGAGAATGAGATTGATGATTAAATTGGTCAAGCCTTAAGTAACGAACTAATAAGTTTGTTTAGAACATAAATAAGAAGGAGAATTTATGAGAAGGGTAAAATAGGCAAACTCTTCCTTTCTCATTACCCTCATTCCATGTCTACTTCATATAAACGAAATTAACAAGAGGCGACCATTGCTAAGGAAAACTAGAAGAGAAAAAGCATGGGAAATCAAAGCTAAGCTAATAGAAATCAAATTAGTAAACTCATTCTCAATTTCTTTATCCAATCAAGGTGAATAATGGTTATCCATCTCACTTATGCTTGTTTATTTCGGTTTTATGCTTAGATCTGAATCATATGATGTTATTATGCCATGTTATGAATGATCATTGTATTATATGCTTGTTTGATGATTATTGGATTATTTATGAAATTAATTTAATAGGTTTAAGTGCGAAAAACTAGTATATGACATCCTAGCAACTTGAAATTTGGATACGATGTTCAAAATATTATTTTGAAAATGGGTTTTTAATTTCATAATTTTCGAAGCTTGTATGAATATATTATAAATTTCCTAAGTAAGGGAATCGATTAATTTTGGATTTTTATTATAAAATATAGTTAAATAATTTTTTGGTATCGAAATTTTTATATGTTAAAGAATAAATTAATTTTGATTTGCCACGATTTTTGAGGATTTTTTTCCAAGTATTTATGATTTTATATGAATTTATTAGGATAGAAAGGCTTAGTAATTATTAAAATAATAAAATAAATTAAAAGTTTGCAAATTATTTTGGGAATGATGAATCTGATCTATAGCAGATTTTTGGAAAGGATTTGATAAAGTAATTTACTATCTAATGGCAATTTGACAAAGGATAGAAGTTGGCGAAAAGAAAATACTTTATATAGTAAAATAATAGCTTTTATATTAATTATGAAATTTTCATGCCGTCGGTAACTGATGCTGAAGCCCAATCCATGTCGCAACCATGCTTTGTGACAGCAAGCAAAGTGGCTGCATACGATATCGATTTCATTTTGTATGGAACGAATCAACTTTGGTTGAAGCAAGAAGCGTATCACTGATATCCATGTCTACGCATTTCGACATTGTGATTTTGTTCACCTACTCAATATCCTTTGACTCCTGTAGTTTTCTATATTAACTATGTTACGTCATTGATGCCGCAATTTTTAATTTCGATATTAACTGAATATCGTAGCATTGATGCCGTGGGCCTTATTTTCATTAGCAAATTCCTTACAACAATAATGCCACTAATAACTAATTTCGACATTAATTACTTTAAGCAGTATTGCCGCTAGTCCTTACTTTCGACATTAATATAATGAGGCCATGATGCTTTTAAGCATCCTTTTCGACATTAACTTTAATACAACAATGATGCCGTAAGTATATGATTTCGGTATTCTTTGCATAAGCAAGATAATATCCCAGGTTTATGAAATTGAAACCAACTGTTTGGGGATGTTGATGCCGAAAGTCATCAATGTCGACATTCCTACTCCGTGCTTAAAAGCCTTCATACTTTGCAAACCAATGATAAGTTTTATGGGTTCGATAACCTATATAGATTTTGGTCCTATGGCCTTAAGTTTTATAAATCAGAATGCTTTAACATGATTTTGACATAGAAGGGGTGCGACGACCCATACTGGAATTTTATCAACTCATTAGCTTTATTGTATGGCTGATTGCCTAAGATTTTAGAGAAGAGATTACCTTTCAGTGATTTCAAAGTTCGTCTAAACTAATTTATAAAAGCATATATTTTGGCACTTATTATGAATAGTAAAAGGGTTATATTTTCCTTGTTCTTAAGTATGATTTCAAAGGTCTAATCAACTATAATGGTTTATGTTTTCAAGGAAATAAAAAGCATATTTTATCCCATGAATTTACTAGAAATTATTGTCTTATCATCATTATATAAATTGTGATACATTGTTTTTACTCAAGGAATAGAGATTAGAAAACCATATAATGGGATTGGTATAGGGTAGTGTTGTATATGCGCTTATATGATTTTTGTTTGATGATAATAAACATATATACATTCGTTTAAATGTATTTGTTAATATACTATTCTATTTTTCACAGTTTAAATAAATATTTGTTGAATAAAATAAATTACACAGAATTTGAATTCAAACAGATATTTTATTCAAATAAATATTTATTACATTTTTGAATAGTACAATTTCAAGCTCTCACTATAACTATACAACTTTGATTACAATTACATCACGTTTCATATTTACAGTTCACCTCACTACATATCACTCACACTCATATTTATCTTCAACTTCCTTCCAGTTTGAATCCAGCATCTGAGCAATCTGCAAAAATATAAACTAACGCAGTAAAATTGAAAAAGAAATATTTTTGCAATATAAAATAAAATATGATTTTTGAAAATATGATTTGCCTCAGTTATTTGGGTTGTTCGTCATCATTTAAATTTGAATTCATCATACACGAACAACTTGTGACATACACAGTGTATCACTGTATACGCCACAAGGCCGTGCACACCGATATACACTTGATTGATTTACAGGGACAGGTGAGCACAGGTCAAACCCAAATAAAAAGCCGGGTTCAACTCACGTGCAGTATATTCAAAATTACGACACGAGCACAAGGTCAAACCCGAGTTTTGCAACTGGATTCAACACAAGGCGACATGACATGAATGCAACGAAGACCAACATCAAAATGGACTGCAACAATCATGTATGCAGATCAGGTCCAGTGCCAACAAACAACAAGTCTCGACCAAAACAGTTGCAACATGGATACAACAATATGCAGAAGCAAGATCAACATAGTGGTGATGCAGTGCAACATCTACGACAGCAAGGGATGAATAACCAAGTGCATCACTGACCCAACAATAGAGACAATACAGCATGAATCAAAGGCAAATGCACAAATGCAACAAACTCAAATGTCCAGTTACAACTACAAAACCATCAAGCTACAACTCAAATTATACAAGCTCCAGAAGTACAAACTGAAGACTGCATGAAATGTATGCAAATAGTTGAAGTCATGAAGCAATCAACATGAATATCACAAGCATGCAACAGCAAGCATGTAACAGAGACCAAGAACAAGCCATACATGGAAGTGAGACAGGACAAACATGAAGTGAATCAAGTCAGTAAGGATGAATGCACATACCAAGCTACATGAAGTATCAGACTCAATAGCAAGTTCAGTGTGGCAATGCAAAGACCTCAAACCAGAGATATGACATCACAGCAAATATGACAGCAAGTGTCAACTAAATGAAACTGGTAAATGCAAAGACCAGTAATGCACAATTCAAATCAATGACAAAGCAACACTGGGAGCAACAGCTACATGCAGGTGAACAGCAAATGATGAAAATGTTATGGTCAATGCAGCACAGTGAAGAAACCAAGTGCAGACCACAAAGACTCAATAGTCAATGCATGCAACAATGTGCACAGGCCAGAAACAACAACTCAATGCAACAGTGAAGCTACTGAAGGCAACATGACCAAAATATGACAATGCCAACATGAACAGAGACCAGAAGTGAAGATTGCAGCAACATCCAGTGACATGCTACAAAATATACAGAAGTCAATGCCGAGAAACTGCAGTAAACATGTATTCAACATGGTGAGCAACACAAGTGAAACATTTGTGTCAAAGTAAACAATGTCGAATACATGAACAAGTGTAACATCTGTATCAAAGCAAATGTTGCAGTGAACGCAAATTATATACCAAAGAGCATATGTTCAAGTGGAGACAAGAGAAGATGGCCAGAGACGAACATTACAGAGATGACCGAAGCCAGCAGTAAATAATTCACAAATCAGAAATCAAGTGTGTGTCAAATTGAAACAGTCAATGCCAAGTCGAACCAGCAAAATCATGACCGTGATGAGCAAGGCAATTTCAAAGCCGTGAGTAGCAAGTAAATTAGTAATATACGCTTTTTTGAACAAGTCAGAAAACATCTCAATCATCGAAGCATAATCAAGCGGCCAGAGATGAAGAATTTGACAAATTCAAATGATTTTATACGAACGCAAAAATTGGAATTCGAGTCCTATATAAGCCCAATCATCATCGGCAATTTATTCATCGAGTTCAAATAAGCCAAAATTGTAAAAGCAAAAAGAGAAATTACATACCGAAGCATCAGCCGAACTCGATCAAGGAGGAGAAGCCGCAAACAATTTAAATTGAAGCAAGCAGATCGAAGTATCAACTATCAAGCAGCGATTCCTCCCGAAGCCCTAATTTATTGAAGGAAGAGGAACGAAGAAGAAACGCAAGCCCTAATTCAAGCGCAAAAAGGAACGAAAGGGAGGCCGAGTTTTTACAGAAGAAAATAAAGGAACGGGTTAAAGAACAAGGGGTCGGCCCTATTATTATAAAAGGGGTTTAGTGTTTTATTTAGGGTTATTTATTTTTTTGTCTTATAATTGTTGTTTTTATTTTTCAAATCGAAGAATTTGTAAATCACCACCTAGGGATTAGGTCGTGTCAGATTGTCTAGTTAGAATTAGTTCAGTGAGCAGGGTGTGCGAGTTTGCAAAGCTCTATAGGCGGGAGCAGTGTTTGCAAGTAATCAAAGCTCTATAGGCGGGAGCAGAGTTTGCGAGTAAACGAAACTCTATAGGCGGGAGCAGGGTGTGCGAGTCTAGTAGAGTGTTTGTGAGCGGGAGCAAATGTTTGCGAGTCTAGTCGAGTGTTTGTGAGCGGGAGCAAAAGGGTCTACGAGTCTAGTAGAGTGTTTGTAAGTGTGATACTGTTTAATTCTAATAGAAATCTGGGAGTGCAGCAGTAGGCAGGGGTTGCCGAAGCTGGGTAAATTTTGTGTGTGATTTACTTTTCAGCATATTTATTTCTGCAGCTTGTTTCTGTGTTTATATCGAGAAAATTTGCTATAACCCTATTCACCCCCCCTCTAGGGTTAATCTAGATCCTACAAGTGGTATCAGAGCCCGGTATTTTATTAACTCTAGAGTCATGAATCCACCAAATAATATTTTTGTTGAGGGTCGTTTCAATATTATTCCTTCTATTTTCGATGGAACAGGTTTTTGAATTGGAAATGGAATTTTATTTAAAAACTGTTAATCTTAAATGTTAGGATATTATTGAAAATGGGTGTGATATAACAAATAAGGAAATTATCTCGATTAATGCTCTTGCTATGCATATATTATATTCTCATATTAATCGTGATAATTTTTATTTCGTCTCTCATTGTGAAAATGCACAGAAAATTTGGAAAACTCTCGATGCAATATATGGTGCAAAAGTCAACAGCAATGAGAAGTCCTCCACAACCGACTCAGTTAAAGAAATATGCTTAACAGGATTGGTAAATAGCAGTTGTGATGAGGATGATGATGATGGAGTAGCCGAGCTGGCATTACTAATGAAGAATTCAAAAAGGAAATTTGCAGCCATGTGGAATAAAAGCGATAGCAGTGAAAGTGAGAAAGCAGATATGTGCCTTCATGGGAATATAACCGATAGCGACGGCGACAAGCCAAGCGAGGTATCAAAACTTACTCACTCTGAATTACTTATTTATTTCCACAAAGTAAATGACTGTTTTGAACGACTTAGGGAAAAATACGCTAAACTTGAATCACAAAAAGACACTTTGATAGAATTAAATGAACAACTTGACCAATTAGTTAAAACCTATCAAAGTAGGATCCGTAAGTGTGATAAGTGTCCAACATTTGAAGAAGAAATTAAAAAATCAGAAATTAAAATGAAATCACTTGAAAATGAAATTCTGATTTTAAAAATTGAAAATACTAGAAGAGAGAATTTTATTAAAAAGTGCACAAAATTGTTAAACGAAAATGAATCTCTCAAAATACAAGTCCAACAATTGTCAACGACTTTAGATAAATTTTCAAAAAGCGAAAAATCGTTGAATATGCTATTAGGAAAGCAAACTATTAACACGGTTAGAAAAGGACTTGGATATAATCAATCTAAAATTGTTGAAAACAAGATTAATCAAGAAAATTCAATGTGCACGATTGTAGAAAATATGGACACAATAACAATAATTGTTGGTATAGACCCAAACATGTGAAAACTACACCGATTTGGGTTCCAAAAGTTACAAATATAAAATCTTTGAGAGTCAAACAAATTTGGGTGCCAAAAGGAACATATATAAATAGTTTTGGGTCTCCAAAAACATATTTTTCATATTCTGCCGCCAACAATCATGGATCTATAAAAACAAATAGGTCACATAAATCTTTTCCCGTGTAGGTATGGTGGCAGGCTAAGGAACAACAACAGTGTTCTCTGGATTTTGGCTGTTCCAGAAACACAACGGGCGACAAAGCAAAGTTCCTTAGCCTAGTATAAAGGTGACAGAATCACAATGGACAATCACGAAAAATTAACGTAAAGGTAAAACAGGTAAAATTGTTTTTAACGATATATTAAATGTGATTATCTGCACCATACTCTAAATTAAAATCAGCCAATATTGAGATGAACAAAAGATGATGATTTTGATTCTATGACTTTTTCAAAATATTGACCAACCATCTTTAAATAAGATTACTTGGAGTAATTATGATGGTTGACTGATTCGGACTTAATTGATATGAATTTTTGACTTGTTCTTGTTTATGACCTTGATTTGTGCTTAAATGATGGCCAATCAGATTTTCAACTTTGAACTAATCCATATGAATTTGTTCGGTCAAATGATGGTTACTCATGCTACACATAGATATATTTGTTTTGACATTTTGGTCACTGCTTATAAATTTGCACGATTTCAAATTTCATGTGAAAGCTGTTAAAAAGGATTTTAAGAAATTGTTGAAATTTCACAATCTGGTCTTTGACATCCAGCGAGTGAATATTGAGTGAAATTTAAATTCAGATGCAGATTACACTGGTAATATAGTTGATAGAAAAATCACTAGTGGAACGTGATTAATTTTTGAAACATTCATTTGCTGCATCGCTTTTCAAAGAAAAAATCTGCATATATTTCACTTGAAATAATTTTTTCAAATAGCAGAATTTTTAAAAAAAAACCCCTTCAAGAAAATCATTGTTGACCATATTTTCAGATTAGTCATTCTTATTTGATTTTAAATGACTATTTTGACTAATCTGACTCCCTGTGATTATCGAAAAGATGAATAGTGATTGAAAAAGTGATGAGTGTTGATATTTATCATATATTATAACTCGAGAAAGTATAATTAGAAAATTTCTTTAGAATTTCATAACAAGAGTTATAAAAACTTTTTGTTGGGTAAAAGTTCCATGACTATTTCTATTTCTATCATCTTTCTATTGACCATCACTCATCAAAATTACATTTAGTATGTAAATTTGTGGTAGTTTACGAAGGAAATCATTCGTTCTTCAATATCTTTAAATTTGTGAAGGAAATTATTTGTGCTTCAATTTATTATATTTGGCAATAAAAATAAATATCCAAAGTATTCACTCTCATTTAAAAGTCCTCACGGTTATGCATGGGTGAATTACTTGGATTTTTGATTATGTGCTTCCATGCTCATTTAAAAGTCCTCACGGTTATGCATGTATGGAACGCATATCAAAATAAGTTGATTTAATAGACAAGTGGATTCTAATCCCATTTAAAAGTCCTTATGGTTATGCGTGGTTAGAAGATACTTGAATTATTTTTTAAATAAAAATTGTGAATACTACTAATATCATTTAAAAGTCCTAACGGTTATGCATGGTTAGTAGATATTCAAATTTCCTGAAATAAATATACCACAAATAGACAGAACTGTATGATTTTTTTGATGATTTTATCCCCATCACTTCTGAAAGTGGAATATGCGCCTGACAAAGGTAATTATGATTTTTGTTTGAGTTTTATTGAAATTTGATATTTATATTCAATTGAGTTAAATGTTTGATTCATGTCTGTCACTTCATCCCTATTTTATAACACTGTTATTCTTTTGCTGATAACAAAAGGGGGAGAGAAAAGTTAAGATTTTGTCAAATAGAATCAAGCAAAGGTCAAATAATTTTCCATTTGCATATAGGCTCATTTATATATTTCTATTTGTATGCATATATGTAGGGGGAGTATCATGTAGAGAGGAAGCATTCAAATAGGGGAGCAAATTGAACGATCAAATACATTTAATACATTCAAAATCTTAAATATATGTTTGTTATCATCAAAAGGGGGAGATTGTTGAATATGCGCTTATATGATTTTTGTTTGATGATAATAAACATATATACATTCGTTTAAATGTATTTGTTAATATACTATTCTATTTTTCACAGTTTAAATAAATATTTGTTGAATAAAATAAATTACACAGAATTTGAATTCAAACAGATATTTTATTCAAATAAATATTTATTACATTTTTGAATAGTACAATTTCAAGCTCTCACTATAACTATACAACTTTGATTACAATTACATCACATTTCATATTTACAGTTCACCTCACTACATATCACTCACACTCATATTTATCTTCAACTTCCTTCCAGTTTGAATCCAGCATCTGAGCAATCTGCAAAAATATAAACTAACGCAGTAAAATTGAAAAAGAAATATTTTTGCAATATAAAATAAAATATGATTTTTGAAAATATGATTTGCCTCAGTTATTTGGGTTGTTCGTCATCATTTAAATTTGAATTCATCATACATAAACAACTTGTGACATACACAGTGTATCACTGTATATGCCACAAGGCCGTGCACACCGATATACACTTGATTGATTTACAGGGACAGGTGAGCACAGGTCAAACCCAAATAAAAAGAAGGGTTCAACTCACGTGCAGTATATTCAAAATTACGACACGAGCACAAGGTCAAACCCGAGTTTTGCAACTGGATTCAACACAAGGCGACATGACATGAATGCAACGAAGACCAACATCAAAATGGACTGCAACAATCATGTATGCAGATCAGGTCCAGTGCCAACAAACAACAAGTCTCGACCAAAACAGTTGCAACATGGATACAACGACATGCAGAAGCAAGATCAACACAGTGGTGATGCAGTGCAACATCTACGACAGCAAGGGACGAATAACCAAGTGCATCACTGACCCAACAATAGAGACAATACAGCATGAATCAAAGGCAAATGCACAAATGCAACAAACTCAAATGTCCAGTTACAACTACAAAACCATCAAGCTACAACTCAAATTATACAAGCTCCAGAAGTACAAACTGAAGACTGCATGAAATGTATGCAAATAGTCGAAGTCATGAAGCAATCAACATGAATATCACAAGCATGCAACAGCAAGCATGTAACAGAGACCAAGAACAAGCCATACATGGAAGTGAGACAGGACAAACATGAAGTGAATCAAGTCAGTAAGGATGAATGCACATACCAAGCTACATGAAGTATCAGACTCAATAGCAAGTTCAGTGTGGCAATGCAAAGACCTCAAACCAGAGATATGACATCACAGCAAATATGACAGCAAGTGTCAACTAAATGAAACTGGTAAATGCAAAGACCAGTAATGCACAATTCAAATCAATGACAAAGCAACACTGGGAGCAACAGCTACATGCAGGTGAACAGCAAATGATGAAAATGTTATGGTCAATGCAACACAGTGAAGAAACCAAGTGCAGACCACAAAGACTCAATAGTCAATGCATGCAACAATGTGCACAGGCCAGAAACAACAACTCAATGCAACAGTGAAGCTACTGAAGGCAACATGACCAAAATATGACAATGCCAACATGAATAGAGACCAGAAGTGAAGATTGCAGCAACATCCAGTGACATGCTACAAAATATACAGAAGTCAATGCCGAGAAACTGCAGTAAACATGTATTCAACATGGTGAGCAACACAAGTGAAACATTTGTGTCAAAGTAAACAATGTCGAATACATGAACAAGTGTAGCATCTGTATCAAAGCAAATGTTGAAGTGAACGCAAATTATATACCAAAGAGCATATGTTCAAGTGGAGACAAGAGAAGATGGCCAGAGACGAACATTACAGAGATGACCGAAGCCAGCAGTAAATAATTCACAAATCAGAAATCAAGTGTGTGTCAAATTGAAACAGTCAATGCCAAGTCGAACCAGCAAAATCATGACCGTGATGAGCAAGGCAATTTCAAAGCCGTGAGTAGCAAGTAAATCAGTAATATACGCTTTTTTGAACAAGTCAGAAAACATCTCAATCATCGAAGCATAATCAAGCGGCCAGAGATGAAGAATTTGACAAATTCAAATGATTTTATACGAACGCAAAAATAGGAATTCGAGTCCTATATAAGCCCAATCATCATCGGCAATTTATTCATCGAGTTCGAATAAGCCAAAATTGTAAAAGCAAAAAGAGAAATTACATACCGAAGCATCAGCCGAACTCGATCAAGGAGGAGAAGCCGCAAACAATTTAAATTGAAGCAAGCAGATTGAAGTATCAACTATCAAGCGGCGATTCCTCCCGAAGCCCTAATTTATTGAAGGAAGAGGAACGAAGATGAAACGCAAGCCCTAATTCAAGCGTAAAAAGGAACGAAAGGGAGGCCGAGTTTTTACAGAAGAAAATAAAGGAACGGGTTAAAGAACAAGGGGTCGGCCCTATTATTATAAAAGGGGTTTAGTGTTTTATTTAGGGTTATTTATTTTTTTGTCTTATAATTGTTGTTTTTATTTTTCAAATCGAAGAATTTGTAAATCACCACCTAGGGGATTAGGTCGTGTCAGATTGTCTAGTTAGAATTAGTTTAGTGAGCAGGGTGTGCGAGTTTGCAAAGCTCTATAGGCGGGAGCAGTGTTTGCAAGTAATCAAAGCTCTATAGGCGGGAACAGAGTTTGCGAGTAAACGAAACTCTATAGGCGGGAGAAGGGTGTGCGAGTCTAGTAGAGTGTTTGTGAGCGGGAGCAAATGTTTGCGAGTCTAGTCGAGTGTTTGTGAGCGGGAGCAAAAGGGTCTGCGAGTCTAGTAGAGTGTTTGTAAGCGTGATACTGTTTAATTCTAATAGAAATCTGGGAATGCAGCAGTAGGCAGGGGTTGCCGAAGCTGGGTAAATTTTGTGTGTGATTTACTTTTCAGCATATTTATTTCTGCAGCTTGTTTCTGTGTTTATATCGAGAAAATTTGCTATAACCCTATTCACCCCCCCTCTAGGGTTAATCTAGATCCTACAGGTAGCGCCCTATGCTTAAACTGTTAGCCTTTGGTTGATATTAGTCCTCAATTCTAGTATGTAGGGATTTGTTAAGGTTCATAGTGAGCTTAGCAAAATTATGAGATAGACATATAGTTATGTCAACACTAAGATGATAGGATTTGGACGAATGATCTAGTTTACTCCCAATGATAAGTTGGATAATTTTGTATATATGGCAGGCCCGAGTCAGCATATAGGTTTGTATTAACCCTGAGAAAACCACAAGGAAGATATAGACAGTCAATTGATTAAGACAAGTTGCTCAGGATTATCCATGTAGCACACATGCATCCGATTGGTTATGTTTATTTAACATTTGTGATTAGAGAACATGGTTTGATTGACATATTTACAGAAGATACTAGTGAGGGGACATTCCGCTCAACGACATGGTCTTATTAGATATCTATTTATCGAGACGACATATTATTATTCACACCAAACTGTTTGTCTGACCTGGAGTTTTTGTTTTTCCTCTTTAACTCTCGGGTGCTCATTTGAGTAGTTATAGAGTAAGGTTCCAGGTTTCTAGCTTTTAGGTTTGGCGAATAAAGCTTCTGAAGACGTGTAGGAAGCAGAGCTAGCATTATAGGAGTCTATTTATGTCCAATGTGTTTTTATATTGTTTAGTCTAAATGCATGTAATGGCAAAATATATATCTGTTCTAGTTGTGAACTTTGATCAACCAAGGGGCATCTTCATATGTCGCTCTTGGAGTATTTTGTAATAATTATATTTTACCTAAAACTTGGCAATATTTGGGATTATGTAATAAATATGGAAATTTATTAACAAAATGTGTTTGAAATTTTTTCATATTCCTGTGCTTATTATATTAATAATACTATAAATTGATCTCATTTTATCACCGAAGAATAATATAATTGATGACTGCAGCATTAGCATTGCTTATTTTCAGTCCTTAGAATGAGGGAGTTACAAAGTCTGCCTAGTCAATCTGGCTACCAGTGTCTACTTATATTCAGACTAATTAGAGATGCCACGGTTTGAGTTATGAGTCATAATCATGCTATTGATATGGTAGGAGGAATCTTTAGATGATTTCGCCTTGGGTTTAGAGGTATTAAGTGACTATTAGGGTCTCCCTTTTTCCTATGTAAGAAGTATTAAGTGACATGATGGGATTTCTTACGATGTCAGTTAGGGAGAACCGCAGAGGGATCCGACTTGGGTTAGGTATTAAATGATGGGAACCTACCTATTTTATAGGTATTAAATAGTTAGAGTCTTCTTAATTCCGAATGAAAAGGTATTAAGTTGTTTGGGTGCTTTCTCTTGCATCATTAACGATAGGTGCATTAAAGTTTGGCAATGGATTGGAAATGGGTTAGGTATTAAATGACGGGTCTGTATAGGTATTAGATGGTCAGTGTTGGCCTAATTCCAAATAAAAAGGTATTAAATGGTTAGGTGCTTGGTCTCACATTGTAAACGATAGTTGCAACAAAGTTTTGTAGTTGGACTGGAAGAGCCTTTGGGTTTACAAGTTATGGTATAATTTTCAATACATAAGACATATTACTTACCTAAATGATACTACCCAAATAATATTATGGTAAAACTTAAGATTTTCTTTCACCAGACATTTGTAGTTCTGACTCCTCCTCATTGCAACAGACGGGTTAGAAGAGACTATGTTGATTTAGGAGACGAAGGTAGAAATAATGACTAGTGGCAGTTGTTGAATCGATGGTTTTTCTATCGGTTTAGAAAATTGCTGAAAATTGTAATAAAAATAACCGCATGCGCATGGCGTACAATTTTAGTACGTGATGAGTATGCATCTATCCGTAGGGAATTGAAATGATTTAAAATTCTACTCAGACAAATTAATCAAAAGTTCGAAGTTGTTTAAGCTAAAAATGTAAAAAAAACTAATAAAAGAAAGTGACTAAAATATGAAAGTAAAAGGCAATTCAAAGGTAAGTCCCTTCTCATGATCACATAAATCAATACAATGAAATTATGATCTCTTTTTTTGGTCATTAGTGAATTTAGTTGATGTGTCTGTCATAAGTATGGCCCATCTGTGCTATTAATTAGCTCAACATAAACCATCAACCTTTAACACACCTACTAAACCACTTGTCAACTCTCATGAAAATGATAATGAAGTTAAAAATAAAATCTATTTTAAGCATGATCTATTTACTATTAATTAGTAATATAAACCATCAAATTTTGGTTCTAAAATCCACTTAATTACCAACATCATATGTAAGTAAAGAGGTAATTTGTGTTTATGATTTTTTAAGCATGTGCTATTTGGTGTCAACAAAATAGACTGTCAAATTCAAAGTTAAACAACACAATTTTTACAACATCAAAAATTTCTATTAAGCACAAAATGAGATCATAGATTAGCAAATATATTGAATCTACATGATTAAGAGAGCTTCATTACACCTAAATTGAAGAGGTTTAGCTTCTCTTATTTGTTATTATGTCAACGATATGTAGATTGCAATATAAAACAAAAGCAAAAGAAAAAATAGAGCTAATTAATTTGCATGAAAATAAATCTACTCTACTTGCAAGAAAAAAAACTACACTAGTTGCATAAAGTAAAGAACAAGAAATAAAAGAGCATGAAACCAACTTGCATAAATAAAATTACATAAGAGAAAAAGGTTAAGAAGCCATGAAAGAGAGAAAAAGAGTTTATATTTACAATTTGCGCCTACAACTAAACTAACTGAAGAGGAGGTAAGAGCTTCATTAAATGAAACTTAAGGATATTTATATATGCCTAAAACCCTAATATATTTTGTAGGGGACTACCCCGAAATACCCCTCTAGGAAATGTAACCTCCAAGTAATCATTAGCATGATCATAAGCCTCCATTTAAATGTGCATGTAGCTTTAATCCCTAATAACATGTGCATTATCTCCTAATTGAAGATCATGGTAAGTGGGTAGTGGGATCTTCCTTGTTGCATTAATTAATTTATTTCCATCTTCATTTATCTTCCTTCACTTGTGCTTGCATGAATACATGAAGTCTCTTCTAATTTCCATCCAATTTTCCTACAAATAAAAATAAAATACGCAAATAAATATTCTCAAAGTTAATATATGCACAAAATTTGTATTTTACCCCTCAAATTGATGTATGAATGGTGACTTGTAAGCATTTTTGAAATTAGGTTTTAAACATGTAAAATACCCTATGTGCTCATTTATTTAATTAAAATAGATTAAATATGAAGTAAAAATATTCCATTTGCATGCACATCAAATACCCCCACAGCTGTGTAGTTAATGCCCCGCTATTACCTCGCTACAACCCCGCTATATCTCATAGCGGATTTCTACCGCTACGATTTTTTCATATATCCCCATAATATAGCCTTTCCGCTTTAATCCCCGCTATTTTCGCTATATCCCATTATTTCCGCTATATTCCGCTATTCCCGCTATATCTTTTTTTAATAAAATGAATCGAAAAATTGCGTTTATACATTATAAAATTATGAAACTAATTTATTTGATTTAATTTTTAATATATTTTCAGAAATGAAAATACTCTAATATTCTACCAAATTCAATTATGTTATATAACAGTTTTCCGTTTATTTAAAGTATATTTGCATATGTTTTTATTTAAAATTATTTATGTATCATTTATAGTTCAATTGAATGATAATATTTCATTTAATTACCATTTATATATTTGTAAAAACATTAAGTACGAGTTTTATATGCTATTTTAGAGTCATCCGCTACATCTCGCTAGATCCTCGCTGTATCCCCGCTATGACTTTTTACACCTCCACCGCTTCGAATCAACCAAGCGCATTAACTGCACAGCCCCACAGTTATCTTTTTTATTCATCCTTGAATAACGAAAAACTAGGATAATTCCACTTTCATAGGGATCACGATTACATTGAGTGTATTCCACAAGCCGTTAAACCTCTAAGTGTTCCTAATATGAAGAGTGTTGTCTCGTGAGGGTTTTCAGCTTGTACTATCCATAAAATCCAAATGGAATATGAAAAATTCCTAAATGCAAGATTTATTTACAAAGATATGGATACAAGTTTTGAAAATATTTACAAATAAAGAATTTACTTTTAAATTGACACGAATAAGTTAATTATAAGTTTTGGTCATTATTAAGAAATTTAAGTCCTTTTACTTGTCAAAATTTCCAACAAAAATTAAGTTATCATCACAATTAAACTCTAGTTTGGCTAGTTTTTTCGGTTGATAACATAGTGCAACTATGAAATGGATCCTTAGATGAATATCAAAGTTTTTCAAAGTGGTATTTTCATTTCTTTTGAATAACAAGTCATCAAATAAGTAGATATAGTGCTTGGATTTCAATTGCTTACTCCTTCTTTATTTGAATATTTGATTGATATTAAAATATTTACATATGCCTAACTCAGATAAATTGAGGTCAGATATATCACTCATGCATTGCCTTGCGAGCTTATGTAAGGGAAATACCGAGCATGGCAGGTGTGTACACCTATCGACTGTAGGCATAATGAAATAATTTTTATATACTTACACCTAACTCAAACTAACTCAGGCCAGATATACTGATTATGCACTGCCTTTCGGGCTTACGTAAGAAGGGTACAGAGCATGGCTAGTGTACACACTTGCGTATAAACACATGACTCTAGGTGTTTCTTATTTTCACAAAAACCATTAATTTATGTTATATATATATATATATATTTAGGAGAGAATTTTGCAAAATCATCTTAGCACCACTTAACTTAGAAGATCAAAAATATTATAGCCTTTAATTTAAATCAACCACTTTTTTAAACAAAGATTTCAATTAGGATATACTTCATAATTAACATCCATGAACCTTCTTATATACTAGTTATTTGTAATCAAACTTTATTTCTATTTCTTTTAAATAAATTTTAAAAAGCTTCAATTTAATAACCAAAATCCTATACTTAATCTATATCGTTTCTTTAAAAGTAAATCAATATGATAAATAGAAAATTGTTTTGGAATTTTTGTTATGTTCTAATTTTTTATTTTTTTTGGAATTTTTTTTAGTTTTTGGAAAGAAAATGCAAAAAAATAAACCATGAAAAATAAAAAATGACACGAGACTTGATTTTGGCTGTGTCCCCACAGTCAACCTAAGTGAAAGAGGAAAAATAAAATAAAACTAAAAATATGACCTATATTTACATGAAAATGAAATGATTATTATTTACACGACATCAGAAAATATACTACTAAAGAGTAAATGAAATGGTCTTTCAAACACCAACTCATTTGTCTCATCAAGTATGATAGACATATCTTAAGCACAGAAAACAAGACCATAAAAGATTCAAAGTTGAATGTTGATTTAGAAAAACTAATATAAGTTGTTTTATTTTCAATTATTTTTGGGCTAGATAGAACAATTGGTTGAAACTCAAGTTTATTTTCAACATATTTAAATTCAAACTCATCATTAACAAATTCTTAAAAATTATAGATTTTAAAATCAAAATGGTGATTTAAATCTACTCCTTTAGAAGTCCACAACTCATCTTCGAAAAGTCCAAAGAAATTGTGTTCACAAATTCGTCTTCCTTTGTTGAATTATTCACAACTTGATTGCATGTTCATTAAAATTTTCATTTTAATTTCAAAAGTGGTTATTTGAAAATCGTCAATTTTGGTAAAAGGTGGATTATTATTTGACTTGTTACATGTTGGGATTTGATTTTTTTCCGTTACCTTATTTTATACATGTTTCAAACAACAAATTGTGTGATCTTTGTGAATTTCTTCCATTGCGCAACAAAATCAAATTTATAATTATTAATTTGAGAATTTTCAATTTGAAATTGTTGAGAACAAAAATTGTCCATTTCACCATAATTGAAATTACTCTCATTGCCAAAATCATTTAAAAAGTGGTTCACATTTTTATTTTGACTTTGAAACTCATTTTGGAGTTTGAAGTTGTATTGGCACATCATAATCGAAATCATTTGAATTTTGAAGTGAATTCATTCTTTGATTATTTTGAAATCCTTGACTTGGGTTATTGCACAGATTACTTAAAATATTTATAATTTGATTTCGTTGTTCAAGTAAAGATCAAATCGTTTCAATACTATTTTCAAGAGTTGAGGGTTTAGTAATCATTTTGAAAACTTTGTGATTCAAAATTCGAATGGTTTGTATAATAGTTGTTATCAAGATATCTACAACAATTTGGTGTGAAATTATGTGCATTATATTATTTTTCACAACTATTGTAAAATTGTTGCGAGTAGGGAAATTCAAACATTTTCAAAATGTTTTTTATAAAGGAAAAGATTTACCAAGGAGAATTTGTTTTTTCAAAAGGGAGATTTGATTTTTGTTTTGCAGTTTTTCATTGGATTTTCAATTTTTTTTTCCTTTTTTATATGATTTTTTTTTTTTTTGAAAAGATTATTTATTGTTTTGGAATTTTTTTCTAAAAAAACTAACTTAATTTTTTTTTTGGATTTTTGATTTTGATTGAAAAAATTCAAAGGAAATGGTTAAAACAACTAAGTTAAGAAAAATGTACAAATTTTTTTAGTTTTGGATTTTGTTTTTTTAAATATGTATGAACTAATGCGACTAAATGAATGCAAGAACTTGATTACAATTTTCCTGTTCTTAGTAGCTCCTAACCCAAAATTGTATAATCACATGTCTTAATCCAACAAATAGCCAGGTAATGGACATGAGTTATCGTTGCGCTATAAATCACCATAGCAATGTAACAGATGGTTTAAGTACCTTCAGCGCAACAAGCAATATAATATTTACGAATCATTGTAAGATTTATAACTGATTGTTGCTCTATCATAGCCTAAACACCAAGAATATAAATTGTCAAAAAAGGACAATTTGTCAAGTTATAATTAAGCCCTAAGTGAGCTTGTGTCTAAAAGTATTAGTATTATTATTATTAACAAATTCTAAGATGAAATGCAATTTGTGGGCCAAGGAAGGGGTGACGAAATCCCCCACCTTATGTGGATTGGGGTGTTGCCCTTATAAAATAAAAATAAGATGAAATTAATGCAAAATAGAAAATAAAAGTGAATTAACAATGCAACTACAAATGAGATTTTTGTTTTTGAATTTTTTTTTTTTTTTTGAAATGCAAGCAACCAATAATGCAAAGAAAAACATAAAAACAAAAGATGAGAGCATAGAGCGTGCAAAATTATTAGCAAATTGTTTATTTTTCAAAGCAGCGATTTTTTTTTAAAACAAGCTAAGCAGAATGGTTCTTCTCCATATCTGCTTGGCAACTTGAAACTAAAATATATATATATATATATATATATATATATATATATATATATATCAAAGAAGAAACCAAAACAAATGAAAAACAAAATAAATTAAAACGATTGAAAACAACTTTTTTTTAAAGCTTAGCAAAGAAAATTTAAAATAAACTAAAACAATCAAAACAAAAGAATGAAAGCTTAACAAAGGAACTAAAAACCAAAATTGTACTAACCCCTAATTAACCGGTCCAAATAATCCAAATACATAACCTGGCCCACATCTATTCGTTTAACCGCAACTAATTATCGTTTCTTTTCCTTATGTAAAAATTCTTAAATACCAGAAATCAAACGCAAAAAAGAAAAAGAAAAAATACAACTCGAAATCGAAATTGAAGAATTGTTTTGTAGGGTCGTGGTTCGCAGGAGGCGATGAAGCGATTCTCGAGTTGTTTTGTTTGCAGTGGAGATGTTGTAGGTCGGTGGAGATGGTTTGCGGTGGTTCTAGTTGGCGATTTGCAGAGGTAGGTGGTTCGGGTGAGTTGTTTGGGTGAGGGCGACGTTGATGGTTGTCGATGATTGGACACTGTAGCGAAGCAGGTTGGTTGATGTCTGAATTTGGTCAGCTGGAGGCTGGAAATTGGTGAACTTCTGGGTTGTTAGGCTGTGTTGTGGTGAGGGAAAGTTGAGCACAGAAGTTAAGTATGGCATTGACAGGGTTGTGGTATGGCAGCAGCATTTTCTGGATGGTAGTAGAGGGGTTGCAACTATGGTTGTGATATGGCAGTACAGGATGTTTTATGAAGTGTGCACTGGGATGTTTTATGGAGTGGCAAGGTTGGAGTCTGGAATGAAGGTAGAGGGGTGGTTTAGTGATGAATGGTGGTGGAATTGACAGCAGATATGTTGATGGTGGTTTACGTAGGAGGTGAAAGTAATATTTGATGTGCACTTGCACTATGCAGTTGGAAGGGCAGTGGTGATGTTGTATTGATGTAAGAAGATGTGCAGGGTAGTTGCACTGTGGAGTTGTAATGATCAGTGAAGTAGTTGACAGAGGGGTAGTGTGGTGAGGTGCTGTTTGTGATCAGGGGTGATGTTTGATGGTCAGATGAGTATGAGTAGTAGTGGGGTAGAGGGTTTGGTAGAGTTGTAGAGGTTGGAGGATGGTGGTGATGAAGGGTTCAGTACTTCAACTTCCTGGAGGAGGAAGTGGATCAGTGGGATGTAGGCAAGGGGAAGTGGGTCATGTTGAATTTATGTGATTCAACTATTTTCTAAAGATGATAAGGAAATAATTAATTGATTCAGTCAATCAATTAATTAGGCTATATATGAAAAGATAAAAGAAGAAGGATGTATGTGATATCTTTTAGAGAAGGAAACTAATTAATTGCTAATCAATTAATTAGTCAAAACATTTGTTATATATATAAAAAAAAAGATTGCTGTTGGAGATTAATTCAAGCAAGGAAAATTATGCAAACCAAGATCACCATTATCCTCTTCTTCAGTAAATCTTAATTTCTGCAGTCAATCAATTAGCAGTTTTGATCGTAAGTAAGTCTTTGGATGAACTGAATATTCAATTTGTAATTATAGGTTAGTCTCTCCACTACTAGCTAGAAAAGTTGTTGGGTCCGTGGACGTAGGCAATCTAGTCGAACCACGTTAAATCTTTTGTGTTCTTTTCTTTTCAGTTTCTCTTTCTTTGGTGATTATTTTTCATTGAATTTGCGGTTGGTCATTAATCTACAAGCTAGATTCTTCTTTTGATTGTTTCCGCGCATTAGCATTCCGCTGCGTTTCTGGAGTTAGTGTAAATCAATTGAATTTCCGCACAACAGTTTGGTATCAGAGCTAGCTGTCTTGTTTTAGATTAGTTATCAATGACAAATTCTTCAGTAGTGGTATGAAAAATTATGGCATCACCAAATTTGTTAGAAAATGAGTTTTTTAGACATGGAAGTAAAGACTAATGACGGTGTTATTCAGCAACAACTTCGTTCATCTAAAGGAAGAGATAAAAGCTAGAAGCACCTTAGAGGTAGAGATATGCATGGATCCCACTTCAAAGATCCTAGAAGGGGTGCTGTTATTATTGTAAGAAGAAGGGATATTTCATATGGGATTGTCCAGCTCTTAGAAAAAAGAGAGAGAAGAAGGAGAAAGCTTTAGTTTTGCCTACAGTTAGATCAGATGCGGATAGAAGTGATAGTAATACATCATTACTTTCAGCCAGTATTTCACCTTTAGAGTATACAAGTTGGATGATTGATTCTGAAGCCTCTTGTCATATGACGCCAAATAGAAGCTGCTTTGTCAGTTACAAGAAAATTGATGGCGTAGCAGTTCATATGGGAATGACACATCTTGTCATGTTGTGTGCGTTGGAAGTGTGAGGTTTAGGATGCATGATGGTGTTGTTAGGACTATCATGGATGTTAGACATGTTCCGATGCTTCGTGAAAGTTTGTTATCAGTTGGAGCTTTGAGTAGACCTGGTATGAGGATAAATAGATGGAGAGAATTTGGGAGTGACGAAGGATTCCTTGGTAGTGATGAAAGAGGTGCGAGTTAATGATATTTATATGCTTCATGGAGAGACAGTCTTAGAAGAGTCGATAGTTCTACTGATTCTAGTATTTCATACTCTACTCAGTTATGGCATCTTCGTTTAGGTCATGTTGACGAGGAGAGTCTTGAAGTATTAAAGAAGTGTAGGTTGATTGATGGTGTTTGTCATTCGAAGCCTAGATCTTGTGGAGATTGTTCTTTTGGAAAGAAGAAGCATGTCACATTTGATGTTAGAAGACCTAGAGCTACAGAGTTTCCAGAATATGTTTATTATTATGTATGGGGACCCACCCCAGCTGCATCTTTTGATGGAGCCAGTTACTTTGTCTTATTTGTGGGTGATTTCTCACGTAAAGTCTGGGTCTATTTCTTAAAGGCCAAAGACGAAATATTTGCCCAATTTTGTAAGTGGAAGACCTTGGTAGAAAAGCAGTCGGGGAAGTGTTTGAAGGTTCTCAACGTTGGAAATAGTAGTGAATGTATGTCACAAGAATTCACTAACTATTGTGAGTCCAAGCATGTAATTAGAGATTTTTCTATTTCTGTTGAGTCACATTGCTATGGAGTGGCGGAGAGCATGTGTCAGATATTGTGGGAGAGAGCTATGAGCTTGAGAACGACTGTTTGTCTAGAAGAGGGATTTTGGGCAGAAGCGATATCGATGGTATCATCAACCGCACACCTTCTATTGCATAGATATGAAGATCCCAAAAGAGATATGGAAAAGAGAGCATGTTGATTATTCATTCCTTAAAGTGTTTGGTTGTTCAGCTTATTTAGAAGATGAGAGACATGATAAGTTGAAGCCTAGGGAAAGCAAGCACGTTTTGTTAAGCTATAGAGAAGGAGTGAAGAGGTATAGGTTGTGGTGTAAAACAACTAGGGGAATTGTGACTAGCAAGCATGCGATATTTGATGAGAGGTCTTTGTTGAAGGTGGAGTCTCTATCAGGTGATGACATTGCGAGGATAGAAAATTGCCAAACCATTTGGAGTCATCAGGTTGTTTCCATATTCGGAGAGATATTGGTATTTTCGATGATACCATGGTTGATGAGAAGATTGCAGAGGTTCAGACTCTAGGTGGAGCTCACTTGCTGGAAAGGCCTTTTGGTTCAGTTGGCCCTATTTGTAAGCATATTTGTAGCGATGATTCTTCTTCTTATGCTTTGACTGTTGTGGAGCTTGTTGGTGAGTCTTCTAATGTTGACATAGGAAATTCTAGCAAACTTCTTGTGGAGGAGATTGGAGTAGATAATATTGAGTATGTCCTCACTCAATTTGGAATGGAGAAGGTAAAGCGCACTGTTAAATCTCCATTGGTCTCTCGAAGATTAGTATCTACATGTTCGTCTCCAACTTCAGATTGGTTGAAGAATTTTGGTATTTGCTCGTATACTACGATTGCTGATGTGCATACTATCTTTCTTATGCTTGGGAAAGATTTGGAAGCTTTGTTTAGGCAATATTGCCCAAAATAGTTCACATTGAGCTTGTTGACGTAGACCCAATAATTTGTTGGGATGTGGTGATGCATAGAGATAGTTATAATTGAATCAAGGTGGAGTATTGAATTTATGTGATTCAAATATTTTTTAAAGAAGATAATAAAATAATTAATTGATTCAGCCAATCAATTAATTAGGCTATATATGAAAAGATAAAAAGGAAGAATACACGTGATATCTTTTAGAGAAGGAAAACTAATTAATTGCTAACCAATTAATTAGTCAAAGAATTTGTTATATAAAGAAAAAAAAGATTGCTGACGGAGATTAATTCAAGCAAGGAAAATTATGGAAACCAAGATCGCCATTATCCTCTTCTTCAGTAACCCTAATTTCTGCAGTTAATCAATTAGGGGTAAAACAAGTCTTTAGATAAATTGATTATTCAATTTGTAATTATAGGTTAGTCTCTCCACCACTACCTATAATTTTGTAATCTCTCTCTTTTGTACTCACTTTCTTCAAGAATAGTTGATGGGTCCGTGGACATAGGCAATTTAGCCGAACCACGTTAAATCTTTATGTTCTTTGCTTTTCTGTTTCTCTTTATTTGGTGATTATTTTTCATTGAATTTGCGGTTGGTAACTAATCGACAAACTAGATTCTTCTTTTGATTGTTTTCGCGCATTAGCATTCCGCTGCTTTTTTAGAGTTAGTGCAAATCAATTGAATTTCCGCACAACATGTCAGTGGGTCAGTGGTGATGAAAGATGCATGATCAATAGTGAAGGGGTGATACAATAGAGGAGTTATGTGTTCTCTAGTGGTGAGTGCTAGTATGGTGCACAGGTATGGTGAATGTATGGTAGGTATAGTGGTGGTGCACCGTGATTTGTTGTAATAGCTTGCAATGTAGGGTATTGTTGATGATGGCGATGTATTGGTTATGGTGGAGGAGTTAGGTTGATATGTGCACTAGAAGATGACAATACTTATGTAATATTTGCTATGCACAGTGAAGAACTGCTACAGTGGAATGTGCACAGAGGTTGATATGTATGATTTTGCAGTTGGAAGTGTAAGAGGGTTTGTGCGCTGGAAGTGTAACAGGGTTATGATATGTTGCACTGTATGATTGTAGTGGTGATGAGGGAAATTATTGCAGCAAGGAGATAGTGGTAGGTAACTGGTTGGGGGTAGAAATGAAGTAGCAGGGAAGGTAAAGAGTAAAAACAAAAGCAAAAAGGAAAATTTGTAAAAATATGAAATGTAATTGAAAATGAAATGTAATTAATTTTTTTCTCTTCAATATAAAATTCTGTATATTTTATTTTTGTTTTTTAAAATATGCAAATGGAAATTTAACTAGAAAAGCAACAAGCACACAAATAAATGAAAGAAAAACTCACACAAACAAAAAATACAAAATATTTTTCTTTAAATGCAACTCAACAAAAAAATGAAAACGCAATAAAATCAAATAAAATATAATTTGAAGAGTAAAATTAAAATCAAGTCTATTCTCCGACAACGGCGCCAAAAACATGTTTGAACCGACGGTTTTCCATCGGTTTGGAAAATCGTCGAAAACTGTAATAAAAATAATTACAAGCACACGACATACAATTTTAGTACGTGGTGAGTACGGATCGATCTGTAGGGAATTGAAGCAATTTAAAATTCTACTCAATCAAATTAACATAGAGTTTGAAGTTGTTTAAGCTAAAAGATGTAAAAGAAACTGACAAAAGAAAGTGAATAAAATAAGAGTAGAAGACAATTTAGAGGCAAATCCCTTCTCTAGATCACATAAATAACATAATGAAATTATTATCTCTTTTTTGATCATTAGTGAATCTAGTTGATGTATTTATCATAAGTATGCCTATCTGTGCTATTAATTAGCCCAACATAAACCATCAAACTTTAACACGCCTACTAAACAACATGTCAACTCTTATGAAAGTGATAATGAAGTTCAAAATAAAATATATTTTGAGCATGATCTATTTAATATTGATTAGTAATATAGACCATCAAATTTTGATTATAAAATCCACTTCATTACCAACATCATATGTAGATAAAAAGGTAATTTATGTTTATGTTTGTTTAAGTACGACCTATTTGGTGTCAACAACATAGGCTGTCAAATTCAAAGTCAAACAACAAACTTTTTACCACATTAAATTTTCCATTAAGCACAAAAGGAGATCATCAGCAAATATATTGAATCTACATGATTAAGAGAGCTTCATTACCCCTAAATTAAAGAAATTTAGCTTCTCATATTTGTTACCATGTCAACAAATGTAGATTCCAGTATAGAAGATAAACAAAAGAAAAAAGAGAGCTAATTAATTTGCATGAAAATAAAGCTACTTTACTTGCAAGAAATAAAACTACACTAATTGCATGAAGTAAAGAACAATAATTAAAAGATCATGAAACCAACTTGCATAAATAAAATTACATAAGAGAAAATGATAAGAAGCCATGAAAGAGAGAAAAAGAGTTTACATTTACAATTTATGCCTACAACTAACTAACTAAAAAGTAGGTAAGAGCTTCATTAAATGAAACATAAGAGGTACTTATGTATGCCTAAAACCCTAATGTATATTTTAGAGGACTACCCAAAATGCCTCTAGGAAATGTAGCCTTCAAGTAATCATTAGCATGAGAATAAACCTCCATTTAAATGTGCATATAGCTTTCATCCCTACTAACGTGTGCATTAGCTCCTAATTAAAGATCATAGTAAGTTGGTAGGTGGGGTCCTCCATGTTGCATGAATTGATTTATTTCCATCTTCATTTGTTTTCCTTCACTTGTGCATGCATGAATACATGAAGTCTCTTCTAATTTCCATCCAATTTTCCTACAAATAAAAATAAAATGTGCAAATAAATATTCTCAAAATTAATATATGTACAAAATTACTATTTTACACTCAAATTGATGTAAGAATGATGACTTGAAAGAATTTTTGAAATTTGGTTTTAAACATGTAAAATACCCTGCATGCTCATTTATTTAATTAAAATAGATTAAATATAGAAGTAAAAATGCACATTTACGTGCACATCAGCAATCATCTATCTATTTATGCTTTTTAAACTATTTTTATGTACCCAGTCTCAGACATTTATATTATTTTGAGATATTTACCATGGAGGTTTTTGATGATATGTTGCGAGACTTTGTGGTAACATTGTTATGTTTCTGAAATGGTTTTCTTTTATGCAATGGGTATATATTTTTGATATTATATTTTATCTATTCCAATGTATGATTCTTAATCTATAGATAGATAACTCTGTGTACTTTGAATTGTTTAGATTTTATCAACCATCAGCCAGTCTCGAAATAGGTCTATGTTTCAATGGGACTTTTCTAGATTGGAATTTAGGCCTGTTTCGAGATGGGTTGTTACAAATACCAGGGAAAATTTTATGTGAATAACGCTTTACGGATTCTAGTGCACCCTAAAAGTAACAACCCGGAATTCCGAATACTTCGTATGTAAATATATGAATTATTGAAATATTCGAATCTTGGATAAATGTTATTAAAATTATTTGATAATCACCACCTTTTAAATCATAAGTAATGACGGTAAACTTATTTTGAAAAAAATTTCACAAAAATAAATACTTTGAAAAATAATTAATAATGTGATCGAAATCATTTTATGGATAAAAACTTTTTAATCGTCAAAAGTTGCTCAGATTTTTTTACATACACCTATTTACTTAGGAATTTAATAAAATATAATATTTTTTTTTTACCATTTATGGAATTAAACATTTTGGACGATGTCATCAAAGATATAATGAAGATAAACTTAAGTGGAAACATTTAAGTGCTAAGAGAGGATAAAGGAGAAGTGATGGGAGGTAAACCTTACATGACATTAAGGCGGGTAAAGAGAGGGTGAGAACAAGCTTATGCTACACCATTTGAAGCTTATAAAAAAATAGGAACACTCTTGATAATAAATCACAAATCAAAGCTTGGAATGAAGTATGCGAATAAAAATGGTGGAGGTACTTAAGCACTAATCCACTAATTCTTCTCCAATCTTTTCACGCCTTAACCAAATCATGTCCAGTCTCTTCTAAACTTTAATTGTAGGCCTAAAACATCATGGGAAGATTGATTATCAAGTAAAGTTTGGGAGAAGGTGAGAGTAAGATGAGGATCTAAGAGGGGCCCGTGAGCAAATGAGAAAGGAGGCGAGGTGTTGCATTGGGGTGAGAAGTGCTAAAGGTTCGATCTTTAGGCTTTTGGTAATAGTGGGAGGTGGTTCTTTATTCTTGTGGCTTTATGTTTTGGTTTGGCATCGATCTAATTGAGTTATCTCACTATCTTATAAGTATATATCGTATATGTATGTTGTGTGCAAAGTATAAAGATAAAGTGATATTAACTAATTAAAGTTATAAACTTTGGATCCGTCTTGCTTTTGAAAGAAAATGATAACTTTATATTGTATAACATCACTTCTATTAGCCTCTTAAACAGGTGGCGTGGCCTTGAATGGATGTTTAAACGGTGGTTTAACTTGTGTGTTGAATTGAAGTAAGTTCGAAAGTATTTGAAGCAAGAATAGTCGTTATAGGTGCACTTCGATATCTCTTAACTTTAACTTGTGTAAATTGCATATTTATTACTTTATTTGGGGTAATTTTATTTGTTTGTTCTCTACACCTATTATGCTGTATTATGCAGTAAATGAATCATCTGTAACGTTATAGAAATTGTGAACTAAAGCTGTGAAAGTTAGAACAAAAACGTGGTTATAGATACACTTTGTAAATATAGCATGTTTTGGGAATTTTTATAAATAAAGCGGGAGATATTCTTAAGGGTTTATTTTCATATTTTTTTAATTACCATAAGGGTAGTACTTAGTGTAAAAGTTTCAAGTCTTAAACCATTTTTTAAAATGGTTAAAACTAGTCGCAAAGATTGTGTTTTTCAATGTTTTAAAAAAAAGACTTTTAGTAGCATTTATAAATGCTCTAGTAAGTCGCTTATATTTTTAAGTGTTTAAAAATGATATTTAAATTTTTTATTTTTCTTTAATATTTTAGAGTTATTTTGTAACTTATTTTAAAGTATTTTAAATTTTGTTTGAGGTTTAAATTTATTTTTAATAATTATATATGTATTTACAAAGTAAAGAGGTTTAATAATATAAAGCATGTTTTTCATTAAATTATAAATTAGTTATTTTAAGTAATATTTTACATAGATATTTAAAACCTAATTATAAGTATTTTTAAAAGTTTTGAAAAAGGTAATTGGCCAGGCATAACACTTAAAGCCGACGAGGTAGACTTATTTATTTATGAGATTAAAGATTGTTGTCGAGTAAGAACGCAACAATAAAGCACAAACCTACCAGTAGTAATGGGGAATAGTTAAGTTAGAATGTCGAAAACGTGCTAATATTATAGCTTAATTATTTGTTTGAAAAGCAGTTAAATTTGCTTAATGCTAAAAGTCGACGAAGTAGGCTCATCTATTTATGAGAGTTAAGATTGAGGTCGAATAGGGACGAAGAAATAGAGCTCTAACCTACTGGTTTCCATCTTGGTCGAGGAATGGTTAAGTTCGGGAATGTCTGAAACGTGTTAGTTATCTTTTCCTCTAACTTGTTTGTGAAAATTATTGATTCTATACGTAACACTAAAAGCCGACGAGTGGACTTATCTATTTGTAAGATTTAAGAATGAAGTATTTAGACAAGGCTCTGATGCAATCAATGCTCTAACCTACCTGGTTTCACTGTTAAACAAGGAATTTAAGTTGAAATGTCAGAAACGAGTATACAAATATTGATTTGTATAAGAAATTGTTTCAACTAGATAATCAATTAGTCGACTATCGAACTTAACCCATTACTAAACTTAGATCTTTAAAAGAATGTTTTAAACGTAAGCATAAATGAAATGTTTTTGGGTTTGTGGTGGCAATGTGTTGACAACATTCGTCTTTAATTTTTTTTGGTTATACTTGTGAATGTAAATAGATCTTTAAAAGAATGTTTTAAAGATAATAATAGTATGGAATGGTCTTGGGTTTGTTGTGACAATGTCTTAATAGCATTTGCCTTTAAATAGTTTTAACTGTACATATGAATGCAAAGAAATTTTTAAAGGTAAGCATAAGTGAAATGGTTTTGGGTTTGTAGTGAAAATGTTTACGTAACATTAGTCTAAAACCTTTTGAATGTATTTACGAACATACTTAGATCCTTTGGATATTTTGAAAGAAATTATAAGAAAAGAATCTTTTGGGAAAAGATAGAAAATACATTTGAGATAAGTATATGAATAACTTTTTAAGTAGGGAAAGAGTACAAATGAATAGCAGTGATTGATAAATTGTGTTTTATTAGATAAATGAAGTCTTACTAATAAAGGATGTTTTAATTAATAAAAGTATAAATAAAATATAATGAGATTAGAAATCGACTATGTGACTTAAAAGGAATCGACGGTTGAGGATATTTGGTACCATATGATTCATGTTTATGTTTGGGCGTGGGCCTTTGTGTTTACCTTATGGTATATTTTATCTAGAGATATATGACACTCGAAAGGTAGTTTCTGAACCTTGTGCATGGAGATTGGATTTTGGATCGACCGAAGGGATTTCCATGGATAATTCATTATGCCAACGTTCCTTACCGATTTTGGTTGTACCCTAAGTATGTTGTGGTGTGATGATTGTAAGCATCATGACTATTTGATATGATTTACATTCTACACCCTAGACATTACCTAATATTTCATGTTATGTACTTATTAGATGGTGATACTTTTGAGGGGATAACCGTTATTCCATGTGGTCTCAAAAATACTATTGTATGTTGATCGCATATTTCTTTAGTTTCTCATATTAGACTTTTGTTCGACACATGACTTTTGTTTACCCTAAATTCTTTATCTGATTTTCGAGTAGTTGAGAAATACGAGTTTTCATTGATGTTCTTTGGAGCTTGAGAGGATAAGCTAGATGTTTCACCTGCCTTATATTCTTATATCCAATGCATTACTATATTGTACGTATCAACATTGATGAGGACAGAGAATTATCTGTCCATGCTGATAATAGTACTTAGATTTTGTAACTTCTAAATTTTGTATCAAAATAACCCTTTATACTGTTCTTTTCATACTATGTGTTACCATTTCGCTAGTGATGTTTGGACGTTGCATTCTCCTCTTCCTTATTCTATTTCTATTTCATTTTATTTTATCCCAGTAATTCATCAATTTGCCACTTGGGTGCCCGACATGTGGGTACCATGGATGTATTAGCGTCGACATTAATGGATCAAAAACCTAAGTCATTACACTTGGTACTAGAGCTAAAGGTTAAGTGAGAACCTTGGCTTTGGGGGTATGACTCATTAGGAGATAGGATGATGGATTGCCCTAGCTTGAGTTTTGTTTATTTTAAAATAAACAACATCTTAACCATACCCTAAAAATTCACTTTTCACCTTTCTTTCATTTTCTTTTACATTTCCTTTTTCTTGTGCAAAAATAATGTAGTCGCCCCATTTGTTTGAATTAAATCAGGTGCTATAATCAACGAAATCGAATGAGAGTGGATACGTTTTGAATGAGATCTTCGAATCTCTACTCTCGGAATTTGGGGCAACCATGCTTTGTCATAATCGACATTTGGGGCCGATATTACATTTTTTCCTTGTTACCTCTAGGGGTGGAATAGGCTTTGATGATGGGTGTGTCGAGCTTCTCGAGCGAAGGCGAGGTGGTGGACGAAGTTTGGCATGATGCCATGGTATGTAGAGGATCACGATTTTCCAATAGCAAGCTTAGGGCTACATGTTGTGAATTGATATAGGTTGCCAAGCTCATTTCATGGGGTGTGTTGCAAAGAGGGTGCAAAGTGGAGCTTGTCGGAATTGGCGGTTCATCATTTCGTGTAGCATCGACGGAGAAAGGAGGAGAGAAAGGATCGACATTTGTGGGTTTGGTGTGCATGTTTATGTACTGTACACGTTTTTTGATTTAGGAAGAAAGGTTTGTGAGGTTAATTAAATATTAATTAGTTTAGTAATTAATATTTAATTAAGTAATTGATATTTAAATGAGTAATTAACTAGTTTGATTAATCTCAAACTTATAAAATCAATGTCCCTCTTGTATGAGGTCAAATCGGACACGGTCTTTTGCATTCGACTTGTATCGATGCTATCTACATGTTAGAGTTTGATTCGTTGAGTTTGGAGCTAGAGGAATTTTTAGTTAAAGTCGAATGCCATTTAATTTTAGATCGAACAGGAATGAGAAAGCGTCAACTGGAATTTTGGTGAGTTAACTCCCCTCTAAATAAACTATATGATATCCATGTTGCTATAGATTATTATTGAATGCTTGAGTGATAGTTTATATATTGTTGTTTGATTATTTGTTTGGATCTGATTCCGGCTTGGAAGCGAATGACATGAATAACTATTGTTTTGCAGGGAACAAAAGCAAGAGGAAGTCAAAATGGATACGTAGAAAATAGGTCGCTAAAGAATACATCGAAATACACATACATAAATGTGATTTATAGAGGAATTTTGTAAAGAGATCCTAAGTGGTTTTTTGCCAATATTGTTTTAATTATATTCTTATGTCGCTTATATTAATGTTTGGTTGAAATATTTGTGACGTATGATTTGATTTGTATAAGTGTCATTATAGAAATTATTGCTACACCGACACTTATATAATATCCTTAAACCTTTGTGTGTGTTGAACTTGTGCATGTATTTTTAGGAAATAATTTTTTGGTCCTATTTTTGTACCCTGAAAGTTGTTTAAACTATATTTTCAAGTATTTTGAGAATTTAAAAATAAAAGATAAGTGTTGTTTAAATTAATAATTGGGATGATAAATTTGATCAATTATCTTTCGAGATAATTAATTTTGTTTAAAATTTATAAAAGAGTTATATCACTTATCTTTCAAAATGATTAACATTGTTTTATATTCATAAAAGTATTTTAAATTAACTTATTATCTTCCAGGATAATAAATGTCGTTTTAAAGTTATAAGTGATAGTTTGTAAATGATAAAATCTTTTAAAAAGGAGTGTTTAAAAGTAAAGCTAAGTGTAAATTGTTTTGGGTTTGTGACGCGGCGGATTAACACAACACGTTGTCGCCAAATGATGCAACAACAACAAACAAGGCTGGAACAATACAATGATGAGTCGATGGATTGGTAATACCCAAGATAAATGCACAGATCCGTTGATCTCGCGAGATACTAAATTCTAGCTATCTTTAACACGTTGATCGCGTATGATACCGTGTTAGAAGATCTACGATTCTTCGATGTTGATCTCGCGCACGAGATTCCGTGAACCGGCTTCAAAATCGTTGATTCGAGCGCATTCGAATAACCGAAAATGGAGAAAGGAGATAACACTCAACTTCTAATTTTAAAAGAGGCACAAAGCACTCAAACAAAAGTTTATTCAAAATCAACCATTTCAAATGATACAACTCACCCGCAATTTATAGAGAATCAACACAGCACAGTATTCACGACCTACACATACAGGTACTCGCGACCTACGACCTAACAGTTGCGACCTAACCTCAACGACCTAAATCAAACGAGTTACAACAACAGCATATAAAACACAAGTTACATCACAACAACATATAGGTTAACATCCTGCGACTTACAATTTACAACATCCACGCGACTTAAGAAAATATACATCTTCAGAGCTTGCGACATATGCATTCTGGGCGACTTAGCGAGATAAGACTTGCGACCTAACTTCCATGCGACCTAAAAGATCCTCCAGGACCGACTTAAAAGAAACATGACCTAAGGAGTTCTTCAGAACGACCTAGGAGTAAGCGACCTAAGTAAATGCCAGCGAGTTAAGAATGACACGGCATTATTCCTTGAATCGTTATCTTATTAGGTCGGTAACTTCAGGCTTGAGCGACTTAATATTGGAGCGACCTAAGGCACGCGGCCTTTCACATTGCACTGCAACACTTGACACGTTAGGTTGTAAGTTGTTAAGTCATTCGCGACTTAAGGCAATCGAGCTAACATCCTGCGTTGCATCATCCTCTCCTAGTTGAAAATAATTCGACCCCGAATTCACACTTTCCTCTTCTTCGACACGCTCATCCCCGTGATATGGAATCAAATGTTTGACGTTGAAAACATCGGAGGTGTGTATATGATCCGGTAGTCTCAACTGATAAGCATTATCATTGATCTTCTTCAAAATTTCTACTGGACCAATCTTTCGAGCTTTCAATTTGTTGTAAGTTCCAACTGGAAAACGATCTTTCGTCAATACTGCGTAAACAAAGTCACCCTCTTTGAAGTCCACACTCATCGACAAATCCAACGGTCCTTTCGGAATTGCTGAATAGACTACTTGAAATGGACTGAATCCAGTACTTCGATTAACAACATGATTATGTGCGAATTCTGCCTGACACAACTTCACATCCTAGCTCTTCAAATTATCCATCACAAGACATCTCAACAAGTTTCCCAAAGATCTGTTCACCACTTCCGTTTGCCCATCCATTTGTAGATGATAGGCGCTACTAAAATTCAGCTTAGTTCCAACCATCTTCCACAGACTCAACCAAAAATGACTTAGAAATCGAGTATCCCGGTCAGAAACAATGGTCTAAGGAAGCCCATGTAGTCGATAAACCTCTTTAAAGAACAATTGAGCAACACGGACTGCATCAGCGGTCCTTTTACAAGCTATGAAATGTGCCATCTTCGAAAATCTATCCACCACAACATATATAGAATCGTTCCCTCGTTGAGTTCTTGGCAAACCCAAAAAAAAAATCCATGCTAACATCAACTCATGGTCTAGTAGGCACGGGCAATGGCATATACAATCCTGCATTCTTAGCCGTCCCTTTGGAAACTTGACATATGTGACATCTCTACACAAATCTTTCAACTTCTTTCCTCATGGAAGGCCAAAAATATGATTGTGAAATCAACTGCAAGGTACGATCTCTTCCCACATGTCCTTCTTCATGCAATTCCTTCACAATCTACATCCGCAAACTGCACTCTGGTATACACAACCGATTTCATTTGAATAGAAAACCGTCTATCAACACATACTCATCCGTCTTCCCTTTCTCGACTTCATCTACAATCTTAGCAAAGTAAGGATCCTCAACAAACAATTCTGGAAATACATCAAACCCCGTCACTTCAACTCTCATCGTAGTCAACAAATGATTTCTTCTACTCAATGTGTCTGCCACCCGATTTGTAACTCCCGACTTATGCTTTACAACAAATGTAAACTGTTGCAAGTATGCAATCCATAACGCATGCCTGGCTGCAATCTTATCCTGTCCCTGCAAATGCTTCAACGCTTCGTGGTCCGTATATAACACAAACTCTTTATGAAACAAATAGTATCTCCAATGCTTTATGGCTTGGACAATAGCATAGAACTCCAAGTCATAGGTACTGTATCTTGTCTTGGCCCCAGAAAGTTTCTCGCTAAAGTAAGCAATTGGACGACCCTTCTGAATTAATACCCCACCAATTCCAACCTTAGACGCATCAGTATCTAACTCAAAGAGCAACTGAAAATCTGGGTATCTAAGAATCGGTGTTGTAGTCAAAAGTGTCTTGATCTGTTGGGAAGAAAAATCAGCCTCTACAGTCTACACAAACTGCTTTCCTATCATACAATCTGTCACTGGTGCCATCACGCTACTGAAATGTGGAGTAAACCTTCGGTAGAATGATGCTAACCCATGAAAAGTTCTCACTTCAGTTGCAGTTCTGGGTTGTGTCCAATCCTTGATTGCTTCAACTTTACCTTGATCCACATGGATTCTTCCTTGGACAACACGTGCCCCAAAAACAAAACACTGTGTGTCATGAACATGCACTTCTTTGTTGTCGCGTAAAATTGCTCCCGACGAAGTATCATCAACACTTCCCGCAAGTGTTGTAGATGTTCTTCTGTGCTTCCACTGTATATCAATATATCATCAAAGTAGTACACCATGGACTTTCCAATAAACGGTTGAAAGATCTGATTCATCACTGGCATAAAAGTACTAGGTGCATTCGAAAGACCAAATGGCATGACAAGCCATTCATACAACCCTTCCTGCGTCTTGAATGCGGTCTTCCATTCATCCTCTGGTCAAATTCGAATTTGACGATACCCACTCTTTAGATCAATCTTTGAAAAGATAGCTGCTCCACTCAGCTGATCTAACAAGTCATCCAATCTTGGCATCGTAAATATGTACCTCACTGTAATCTTATTTAGAGCTTGGCTATCTATATACATTCTCCAAGTTCCATCTTTCTTTGGCACTAACAAGGCTGGTACTGCATAAGGACTTAAACTTTCTTGTACGCGCCCTTGTTCAAGTAACTCCTCCACCTGCCTTCTCAACTCCTCGTGCTCTTTTGGACTCATTCTATAATGTGGTCTATGTGGTAACACAGCTCCCAGAACTAGATCAATCTGATGTTGTATGTCTCTTAGCGGTGGTAATTCTTTTGGTAATTCATCAGGAAATACATCTTCAAATCTCTTCAACACTGGCTTAACTTCCTCAGGAATTTTAACCGCTTCACTACTTTCACGTCCAATCAATAGAAATACTTCAGGCCCATCTTCTACTTCTTTGACAAACTCCTTCAAAGATAATAGAGTTTTTAGTTCCTCGATTTCCTCCAACTTGCTTTCACTTTGTTGTCGCCTTTTGAGGAACTAAAGTGATTTTAGTGCCCTCGAACATGAAACTATAGCAGTTGGTCCTTCCGTCGCGTTGCACAGCTCTATCGAATTGCCACGGTCTCCCCAACAACAAATGACATACATCCATATCTACCACGTCACACCAAATTTCATCTTTATACTTCTTTCCAGTGGAAAAAATTACACAAGCTCTTTGATTAACCTTCACTTCCCCATCTTTCCTCAACCAAGCTAATTTGTAGGGTTTGGGATGCTTCTCTATCTTTAACGCTAACTTCTTTACAGCTTCTGTAGAGATGATGTTATCACAACTTCCTGCATCGATAACAAACTTACAAACCCTTCCCAAAATAGTGCACGTTGACTGAAAGATATTACTCCTCAACCAGCTAGTCTCCTCTTCCTGCTTTGGCGTCAAGCAAGATCTCCTCATCATTAAAGAATATCCCTCGTCTCCCGCCAATAATTCTTCTTCCTCATCAACTTTTGGTGAATTGGAACATTCTATTTCTACATCCTCATCCTCAACCTCGGTAACCATCGCTCGCTTCTTAGGCTTCGAGCATTCATTGCTCTTATGAACAAATTCTTGGTAGTTATAACACTTGAAACTGTTGTTGACCTTGGTCGTAGCAACTTCAATGACAACCGATTTACTAACAGCCTTGGAAACATTAGTATTTCTACTAACTCCTTTCACTTGATTGGTCGAACTTGTAAATGTACCACCTCCTCTTCTACCTTGCTTCTCCCAAGCTAGAGCCTTCTGGTGTGCTTCAGCAACGGATTTTGGATCAAACATATTCACCATATCCTGAATTTGCATTGTCAATCCTCCAACAAATCTAGCTGTCAACTGTTCCTCCGTCTCCATGATATCATTTCTAGCAATCAGTTGATATCTCATCTGCATAATCATTTACCGACTTTGTCCCTTGTCTCAAATTCTGTAAGCGCTGATACATAAGAGACTGATAATTATAAGGCAAGAAAGTAGCCTTCATCAACTTCTTCATCTTTTCCCATGATACAATTTTCGAATTTCCCATTCTCTCCCGTGTAAGTTTAGTTTGTTGCCACCATGCTATAGCTCTTCCCCTCAATCGTGTAGCAACTAACTTTACTCTACGATGCTCGGGTACTTCCTTGAAGTCAAAAATTTCCTCAACATTTGATAACCAATCCAGAAACTCTTCCGCTATCATTCATCCTTTGAATTCTGGAATCTCTGTTTTCATTCCCGACTCCCATTTACGATCATTCCCTGAATCAATATATCGATTTTGCACTTGGCCTCGATCTCGATCATGAATACTTCCTCTATCACCATCTTCATCATAATCAATTGTACTTCGATATCGATCTCGACCATCAACATCTCCACGATCACGCATATCTCTTCTACTATGTCTTTCAGCATCACAATATGGCTCATCTCCAAATCCATGATAAGTTCTTCTCTCTTCACCACGATACTCATGATGTTCTTGCCTCATAGAAACTGATGATTCTCTTCGATCTCGATGGGATTGTGGTGACACCCTCCTCGCTTCCGCAACCAATGGCAAAACTCTGTTTCCTCCATGGTTCAAGATTGGTGACCTTCTCCTTTGACTTTGATTCATGTCATTCATCAATTTCTCTAACTTCCCAATACCTTCATCGAACTTTTCATTGATACGTTGTTCCATTTGCTCAGCTTCTTGTCTTCTATACACATCTTCAACATTTTGAAATCGGTTAGCACGTCTCGGAGGCATTGCCGAATCTTCAACAAATTCAAACTGATACAAAGTGATACAATCTTGTCCCGGATCTAGCTCTCGGCTCTGAATTCTGCACTTAGCTTGGCTCGCCTCAAAGTTTAACTCTCGGCTTGGAACAAATTGATGCACTGACTTCGGTTCTGCTGCAACTTCTATACTCGGCTCAAACTCCAACACTTTAACTCGGCTCCAACAGGCTCGGCTTAGCTATGATTGGCTAAGTCTAGATTTGATACCAATTTGACGCAGCAGATTAACACAACATGTTGTCGCCAAATGATTCAACAATAACAAACAATGATGGAACGATATAATGATGAATCGATGGATTGATAATACCCAAGATAAATGCACAAATCCGTTGATCTCACGAGATACCAGATTCTAGCTATCTTTAACACGCTGATCGCGCACGATACCGTGTTAGAAGATCTACGATTCTTCGACGTTGATCTCGCACACGAGATTCCGTGAACCGGCTTCAAAATCGTTGATTCGAGCGCACTCGAATAACCGAAATGGAGAAAGGAGATTACACTCAACTTCCAATTTTAAAAGAGGCACAAAGCACTCAAACAAAAGTTTATTCAAAATCAACCATTTCAAATGATACAACTCACCCGCTATTTATAGAGAATTTACAACACAGCACAATATTCACGACCTACACATACAGGTACTCGCGACCTACGACCTAACAACTGCGACCTAACCTCAACGACCTAAATCAAACGAGTTACGACAACAAAATATACAACACAAGTTACATCACAACAACATATAGCTTAACATCCCACGACTTACAATTTACAACATCCACGCGACTTAAGAAAATATACATCTTCAGAGCTTGCGACATATGCATTCTGGGCGACTTAGCGAGATAAGACTTGCGACCTAACATCCATGCGGCCTAAGAGATCCTCCAGGAATGACTTAAAAGAAATACGACCTAAGGAATTCTTCAGAACGACCTAGGAGTAAGCGACCTAAGGAAATACCAGCGACTTAAGAATGACACGGCATTATTCCTTGAATCGTTATCTTATTAGGTCGGTAACTTCAGGCTTGAGCGACTTAATATTGGAGCGACCTAAGGCACGCGGCCTTTCACATTGCACTGCAACACTTAACACGTCAGGTCGTAAGATGTTAAGTCGTTCGCGACTTAAGGCAATCGAGCTAACATCCTGCGCTGCATCAGTTTGCGGTAAATAATCGACTTGTTATTTAACCTTCTTTTTGATACACTTAGAATTATAATAAGTTCTCTAAAAGAATAATCTAAAGAGTGTTTTTAAGCATTTTACAAATACTTTTGATCTGAAAATCAAGCACAAATATGAGTCAAATGTTTTAAAAGTTTGATTCATCTATTTAAAATATTCAATTGTACAATTAACATTAAATGTTAAAGGAACTCTTATTATTCTTAAAGTTAAATGTTGTCGTGACAAGGTAGGAAGCAACGCTGCCCTTACTTGTCTGGCTTCTTTGTTTTCCCCCGGCTACTATTAGTTTGGGAATGACAAGTGGTGATAAGTGTAAGAGATTTAATTTTCATATACGATTATTTTCTTATTCCCGATGGTTGACTTATTGACTATCAATTAAGCTATCATCTTTGTATTCGTTGATTCAAGAGATTTTGTTGCTCATTTGGGGCAATTAAACTCTTACTATTGTTAAATTTAAGAATGTCCTCGAGTCAAGATAGGAAGCAACACTAACCTAACTTGTTCGAAATTCATTTTTATTCTATCTTCCCGGAGTCCATTCTCCAGGGAATTCTATTCTATTTTCGCTATATATATATATGACTTTTTAATCTATTTTATTTGCTAATCTTATTGGAAATCATGCAAATACAATTCTTATTTGATATAGCTATTTGCACAAGTATTTTACCCATTGGTTTCCCTGGAATAGTATTAGTTTGTTTTCGATAGTTGATTCGTCGACTATCGATTTTGGTATCTTTCTTTGCACTTTGTCAATCTAAGACGTTTTGTAGCTCATTTTGAGAGTTGGTATCCAAAATCGAAGAACAACAATCAAAGCGTGAGTGGGAGCGAGCTATGTGGGTTGCACCCATTAGGGTATGCTTGCATCTGTCTAGAGAGGTTACAGCATGCATGCATTGATGTGAAATATTCGGATTCTTGAAAGTTGATTCGCAGTGTCCAGGTTAGAAGTTCCCGAGAGTGATGCATGTGCTCTCAAGTATATTTTTTTCTAGAGATATACTTTCGGTGTAGAGGGCCTACCTCCTAGTCATGTTCGTTAAATTCATTCTCCTTATTTCGATATGAACCTTGGAACTAATCTTTTCTTAATTACATCGGGAGCGCCTTATGCTTTGCTCTATGTTTGATTATTTTTTTCCATTCTTTAAGTTTGGATTTTTATCGTAACTGTTCCCATTATTTCAAGTCTGATATTGTTCCGACTTGTTTCCATTCTTTCGTCTATGGATGTTGTTCTAGTGAAGTAAAACATGTTCCATATTTAGCGGCGTGGTCTCACATATTTTTATATGTTCATCATTTTTTTGAATTTTCTCATAATAGTTTTTCAGACTAATACACATGTTAATTTATTACAGTGCTCTAGTTAGACCAAGTATTATTTTCCAGGTTGTCATTTGGTGGGACATGAAGCTCATGGAGAGAAGCCAGATGTTCATCTTCTATTGTATTCTTACTTTCTGCGGTATTATTATGTATACCCATCAGCAACTATATGGTCAGGAAGTGATAACTATCCAGGCTGATGAGGTTTTTTTAACTCTGATATACTATGTATCTTAGAGTGATAGCTTTTACTCTCTTTCTTATATTACATGTTATCATTCCGCCGTGAGATTGTGTTTCCCCCTATTCTTTTTCCTTTTAATTACCCTATCAATTTGCCTTTCTGGCACTTTTAACAACCTGATATTTTCAACCATTCTCATCTGCACATGTCGGACTTGAATTTCTCAAAATATCAGATTGTTAATTTAGATTTGGCAAAACTCAACATATACAGTAAATAAATCAATCACAGAATCACAGACATTGAGTAATATAATAATAACGCAGCGGAATAGATAAATAGTAGTTCATGAAGCTACTATACAAACATTAGAGTTTGAAATGAAATACAATAGAATATCTTAAATACAATAAGTGTCCAATACAACTGGTGACCTCTCTGAACGAATCAAGTGGAAAAGCTGAAAGTTGGATCGATAATTGGATCTTCAAACGAAGCTCCAAACTCCAAAAGCGAGTCTCAAATGCTATATCACTCAATCTGACCCGAGCATAAAGAAAAACACAAAACACTCGAGTCAGGATTAACATTCTTATATCAATAAATCCAACTCAAGTGAAATATCAACTGAAATACAAATAACTTAAAGGATGTTGGGATAATCATCCTCTAAGGATCCATGGAACTATCTACTATGCAGAAATATACACTATAACACCGTAGTCATTTCAAATTAATTTATACTTCAAAACCAAAATATCATTTTCATTTCAAATATATCTATTTCCAAAATAGTATATATATTAAATTAGTTATAAAGTAAAGTATTCGTGATTTCCTCAAACTTTACAAATCGCTTCAAAATCAACTCGACTTTCACATTTATATTTAATTCAATCTCAATTTATCAATTTCCATTCGATTCAGTTTCTGACTAAACAAATTCAAGTTCTATCGATTTCAAATGCAAATTAGAACTACAAATAGACCATTTAAATTTCAATGTAATTCAAAGTCAATATATTTCGAAGCTTTAAATATTCAACATTTCAAAGACTATATTTGATAATTGCATTTATCTCTCAATTTGGCTTCACTATTATTTAGTTTTGAAATATTCACTTAATAAATTCAGTATTATTTATATGACCTTAAATTACATTTTCTATATATTACCTTCGATTTCTTTAGATGTGAAATATCCATTAAATTACTTAAATCAAAATCAAGTTATAAGGTCATAATTTAAAGTTTCAAATTCAATAGCTTCAAAATTCGATTTAATTGAGTAAATTTCTTAATAAAATGCAATTTCGATCAATTCAACTTCATCTTCCTTAATTTATACAAATCATTGAAAATCTATTTAAAGTATAATACTTAAATATTATATTAATTAAGTCGAACTTTATTAAATTTATGTTTATTAATGAGTCTACTTTATATTAAAACCTATTTATATAAAAAAATAATTTCAATATTAAATAAAATCATATAAATTTCCTTTCAAACCATAGAAATCATTTCAAAATATTTATATATAGACCAACGGTGTCTGTATATAACTTTCCGTCCCATGATCAAGTGATACAGATATTTATCATTTCAATCCATAATTTAAATATATACCAGTAGATATCATTTCCACCCGTAATCCCAAATTCAATTTCAAATGAAAATCGCTTGGGTCTATCATTTCAACCCATAACGATTTTCTCCTATTCTAAAGTCCGTTCGGGTATGTATCATTTCAACCGATAGTGAAATCTACACTAACAGGGAACTTGCAGAGTGATAACAGGTATAATTTAACATTTATCAACAAGCATATATCACCAGTAATTAAATAAAATATAAATAATAAGATATGGTGTCATATCCCATAGGTGAACAGTTATAGAAAATAGCATGTACAATAATTTAAATAACTACATCAACATATTTCAATTGTCGTTTCAATTGAAATCAAATTTAATAAATACAAGAACGTTAATCGTGAGTGATTGTTCACCTTTCGAGGCTAGAGATGAACAAGAATGAGATGGTTTACAAATCCAAGCATGAATTCCAAAGTAAAGCATGATGGACATGAATTCGACGAACAAAGCTAATAAATAGGAATTGATAAAACGAGTCAGAACTAGATCGATGAAGAAAATTCATATAAGTGGACTTCTATATATAACTATACCTAACTATATATATACAAATATATAATAAAATTCTAAATTCAAACATATATTAAATTAAATATGTCCATAAATTCAAAATCATTGTTTTAAATAAAACACATAAAACAAAATTTGTATAATATAATTTGAAATAAAATACATATATATACTTAATAAAATGCAAATTACTTACATATATGGTATGTTCATTTAAAAGTTTCTATATATGTAAACCTAAAACCAAACTACTGTATACATTTCTTCACTTTGCAGCAACCCAAACCACTTAAAGTTTTTACTTTAAATCCGAAATATGCTAACTCATAAACATTATATATATATATTAAAACCATGGTATCTATATATTATATATAAAACAATATAAAATAATTATTTATTATAATATAACATATACACTCTTATATATAAACAGACAGATATATACCTCATATTAAAAATCAAAACAGGCTTAATCTATTGTAAACTATACATACATATATACCTAGAATCAACAATCTATATATATATTCTAATATATAAACAAATGTGTATAACCTTCAACTAACAAATACTGCTGCACGCCTATTAATATCGCAGGTGTATATATAATATTTATATATGTCAGATCTTAAAATATATACATAATATATGTATGAAAAATCAAACTCACATATACAATGTATGTATATATGTATAAATGCATCACATATATAAAATATATAACTTGCATAAACTCGAAACTTATATAACTCATATTATAAACAGCAGATCATTGTACATAACTAATATTTTATATAAAATAAGTATACAACTATATATGCTACTAGAAAGACATAGAATAGTAGGAAAAAAAGTAGTTCTGTATGGCACACAAGCAACAAAGGAAGGATCGAGCTACGGGAACTGTGCAACTAGTATACATGCCTGTACTGGTGTACAAAACTTCCCCTTCTATATACATACTTACCGAGGAGGCTTAGGAACACTGCAGCAAGGATGATGCAGCGCAATCTACCAACTCATTAGATTTGAATCATTCAAGGACTTTAGGTCGTTCACGACCTAGTGAAGGACGCTTGCGAGTCAACGAATTCAGCGTTAAGGCATTCAAGTAACCAAGCGAGTTAAGCGTTCCAGCGTTCATGTCATTAGGTCGCTCCGACCTAATTCCAACGAGCTACGACCTACATGAATAATGACCTAGTGAGCTAGGTCGCTGCCGCATTCTTCTCTAGGCCGTATTTCCTTAAGTTACATGAAGAATTCCAGAAGCTAATTCCTTAGGTCGCTGAAGCCTAAGTCGCTGTTATTAAGCCGTGTACTTAGGTCGCTGCTGCCGTGTATTTTAGGTCGCTCTTGTTGAATATGCGCTTTGCGCTTATATGATTTTTGTTTGATGATAATAAACATATATACATTCGTTTAAATGTATTTGTTAATATACTATTCTACTTTTCACAGTTTAAATAAATATTTGTTGAATAAAATAAATTACACAGAATTTGAATTCAAACAGATATTTTATTCAAATAAATATTTATTACATTTTTGAATAGTACAATTTCAAGCTCTCACTATAACTATACAACTTTGATTACAATTACATCACATTTCATATTTACAGTTCACCTCACTACATATCACTCACACTCGTATTTATCTTCAACTTCCTTCCAGTTTGAATCCAGTATCTGAGCAATCTGCAAAAATATAAACTAACGCAGTAAAATTGAGAAAGAAATATTTTTGCAATTCAAAAATAAAAGATACTTTTTGAAAATAATATTTGCCTCAGTTATTTGGGTTGTTCGTCATAATTTAAATTTGAATTCATCATACACGAACAACTTGTGACATACACAGTGTATTACTGTATATGCCACAAGGTCGTGCACGCCGATATATACACTTGATTGATTTACAGGGACAGGCGAGCACAGCTCAAACCCAAATGAAAAACCGGGTTCAACTCACGTGCAATAACATTGAAAATCACGACACGAGCACAAGGTCAAACCCGAGTTTTAAAACTGGATTCAACTCAGTCAACTCAAGTGCATCACTACAAAACAAGCTCAACTGGACAGTACCATCTAACCAAGTTCAAAGATGCAAGCATGCACATGTGTGGCCAGTAAAACCAAAGTATCAGCAATGTCGAGCCCAGTACAAACACATGAAGGGAATACAACTACAAATGAAAACTGGCAACAACAAGTTCAAGTGTGTCAGAGAAAGAAAGGATGAATGCAGTGGCAAGGTTGCAAGCATAAGAAGTGCATGAACACAGTGAACAACAAAAGTACAGTGTCAATCTCATGTATGCAACAGATAATGATGCAAGTGTCGACCAAGTAACAATGCAAGCACAGTCTCAAACATGAAACAAGGTGCACCAGACCAGGTTACAAGATGATCAAGGCAGACTACAAGTTCAAGTGAAAGTGCAGACAAAATACACAAGCAACATATATCAGGTGCACATGGATGTCACAAGCAAAGACCAAGTGATACAACAGCTACTACCAGATAACTACAAGGCATGAAACCATACTTGAAACAGTGGTAACTACACAGAGCTCAGTGCAACTAAATGGAATGCAACAGTGAAGTTCAACATCATCAGAGACAGTGTCAACAACCAAGTAAGTGCAATGGACAGTTCAAATCAGAGACAACGTCAGTATGAAAATGAAGACTCCGGCAAATGTCCAGTACAACAATAATGAAACTGACTCAAAGCACAAAAGTGCAACAGTGAAGCTCAGCTATGCAAGTGAAACAACAAGCAGCAGTGAAGCATGTACATAGGCCACCAGTGGAACAACTTCAAATAAACTCAGTGACAATGCAAATGCATCAAAGCAAGTAAACAACAACGTCGAGCTCAATGCAACATATTCACCAATGAATCATCAAAGAGTGCATGCGACAGTGAAAAAGCATACTGGAATCGAACCAACAAGTGTAGCATCTGTTACCGTGAAAAAGCCAAGTCAAGATAAACAATGAAAGTATTGACGAAGTCAAAAATCAACACCGTGATGAACAAGGCAATTTCAAAGCCGTGAGTAGCAAGTAAAGCATCAAATATACGATTGTGAACAAGTCAGAAAACATCTCAATCATCGAAGTATAATCAAGCGCCAGAGATGAATAATTGACAAATTCAAATAAAATATATACAACGAAAATATAGGGGGGTCGAACCCTATAAAAGTAATTAACATCATCGGCAATTGAGGCATTCGAGTTCGAGCTTAACAAAGAACAAATCATCCAACTCGAATCACGAATGAGTTCGAATACGAAAATCAAAAAGGAACAGAGCTAAAAATCTTACCCGAAGCAACAAACGAACTCATCGAAGCAACCGAAGTAAGCAACAAGGATTCGATCGAACGAGATGACTTGCAATTAATCACTGATTCGATCAACTTAAAGTCGGAGCTTCAAAATAGCCCTAGATCTCAGAGCTAAGAGAAAGCCGCCAAGAGTATCGAGCACGAGCCCTAATTTTCAGATCGAAGAACGAAGACGCATGCAGCCATTATTTTTCGCAACAAAGAAATAAAGGGGATCGGGCTGGAGAATTACAAAGGAACGAGACAAAAAGGAACGGGCTAGTGAAAGAAAACAAAGGGGCCGGCCTATTTTCTTAAAGAATTTTAAAAGGGCTTTAGTATATTTTTAATTAGGGTTATTTATTGTTGTTTAATTGTTTTTTTGTTTTACGAATCAAAACTTTGTAAATCACCACCTAGGGTTTAGGTAGTGTCAGATTGTCTAGTTAGAATTAGTTCAGTGAGCAGGGTGTGCGAGTTTGCAGAGCTCTATAGGCGGGAGCAGTGTTTGCGAGTAAGCAAAGCTCTATAGGCGGGAGCAGACTTTGCGAGTAATCAAAGTTCTATTGTAGGCGGGAGCAGAGTTTGCGAGTATACGAAACTCTATAGGCGGGAGCAGGGTGTGCGAGTCTAGTGATGAGGAAGATGATGATGGAGCAGCCGAGCTGGCATTGCTAATGAAGAATTCAAAAAGGAAATTTGCAGCCACGTGGAATAAAAGCGATAGCAGTGAAAGTGAGAAAGCAGATATGTGCCTTCATGGAAATATAACCGATAGCAACGACGACGAGCCAAGCAAGGTATCAAAACTTACTCACTCTGAATTACTTATTTATTTCCACGAAGTGAATGGCTGTTTTGAACAACTTAGGCAAAAATATGCTAAACTTGAATCACAAAAAGACACTTTGATAGAATTAAATGAACAACTCGACAAATTAGTTAAAACCTATCAAAGTAAGATCCCTAAGTGTGATAAGTGTCCAACATTCGAAAAGGAAATTGAAAAATCAGAAATCAATATAAAATCACTTGAAAATGAAATTCTGATTTTAAAAGAGAATGAAAATAATAGGAGAGAGAATTCTATTGAAAAGTGCACACAATTGATAAATGAAAATGAATCTCTCAAAACACAAGTCCAACAATTGTCAACGACTTTAGATAAATTTTCAAAAAGTGAAAAATCGTTGAATATGTTAATAGGAAAACAAACTATCAATATTGATAGACAAGGACTTGGATATACTCATTCTGAATATGTTAGAAATGAGATTAATCAAGAAAATTCAATGTGCACAATTTGTAGAAAATTTGGACACAATCAAAATAATTGTTGGTATAGACCCAAACACGTGAAAACTATACCAATTTGGGTTCCAAAAGGGACAAATATAAAATCTTTGAAAGTCAAACAAATTTGGGTGCCAAAAGGAACATATATTAATAGTTTTGGGTCTCCACAAACATATTTTTCATATTCTTCCACTAACAATCATGGACCTATAAAAACAAATAGGTCACATAAATCTTTTCCCGTGTGACATAACAGATAAGAAAATTATCTCGATTAATGCTCTTGCTATGCATATATTATATTCTCATATTAATCAAGATAATTTTAACTTCATTTCTCATTGTGAAAATGCACAGGAAATCTGGAATACTTTCGATGCAATATATGTTGCAAAAGTTAACAGCAATGAGAAGTCCTCCATAACTGACTCAGTTAAAGAAATGTGCTTAATAGGATTGGTAAATAGCAGTTGTGATGAGGATGATGATGATGGAGCAGCCGAGCTGGCATTAATAATAAAGAAATTCAAAAGGTGGAATCACAAATACGGAAATCCAGCTCTAAATAAAAAATTAAAAAGTAGAATAATCAAAGCACTGGACAACTCGGAAGAACACGGGATAATTTGCAATAAACCCTGTAATATCAAGCCCAATTATCCCCGATTTCAACGCGATTTTGAAAAGAAATCAAAACGGTGTTTTGCAGCCACATGGAATAAAAGCGATAGCAGTGAGAGTGAGAAAGCAGATATGTGCCTTCATGGGAATATAACCGATAGCGACGATGACAAGCCAAGCGAGGTATCAAAACTTACTCACTCTGAATTACTTATTTATTTCCATGAAGTAAATGGCTGTTTTGAACGGCTTAGGGATAAGTATGCCAAACTTGAATCACAAAAAGATACTTTGATAGATTTAAATAAACAACTTGACCAATTAGTTAAAACCTATCAAAGTAGGATCCCTAAGTGTGATAAGTGTCCAACATTTGAAGAGGAAATTAAAAAAATCAGGAATCAATATAAAATCACTTGAAAATGAAATTCTGATTTTAAAAGAGAATGAAAAAACTAGAAGAGAGAATTCGATTAAAAAGTGCACGCAATTGTTAAACGAAAATGAGTCTCTCAAAACACAAGTCCAACAATTGTCAACGACTTTAGATAAATTTTCAAAAAGTGAAAAATCGTTGAATATGCTGTTAGGAAAGCAAACTGTTAATACGGTTAGACAAGGACTTGGATATAATTGTTCGAAAATTGTTGAAAGCAATATTAATCAAGTTAATTCCATGTGCACAATTTGTAGAAAATATGGACACAATCACAATAATTGTTGGTATAGACCCAAACATGTGAAAACTATATCGATTTGGGTTCCTAAAGGCACAAATATAAAATCTCTCAAAGTTAAACATATTTGGGTGCCGAAGGGAACAATTATAAATAATTTTGGGTCTTTACAAAATTGTTTTTCAAGATTTTCTGCCACTAACAACCATGGACCTATAAAAACAAATAGGTCACATAAATCCTTTTCCGTGTAGGTTTGGTGGCAGGCTAAGGAACAACAACAGTGTTCTCAGGATTTTGGCTGTTCCAGAAACACAACGGGTGACAAAGCAAAGTTCCTTAGCCTAGTATAAAGGTGACAGAATCACAATAGACAACATCGAAAAATATCGTAAAGGTAAAACAGGTAATGGTATGTTTTAAACGATATATTAAATGTGATAATCTGCACCGTATTCTGAATTAAAATCAGCCAATATTGAGATTGATGAAAAGATGATGATTTTGATTCTGACTTATTCAAAATAGTTGGCCAAATTATATTCTTATGCCAAAAACACTATAAATATCTCTAGATTCTTTGAATTACTTCATGTATATCAGTTTGGATTAAAAACAGTGTTTTGTTGGATAATTCAATTGGTTGTAATACGGCTAACTCTATATTCACGGTTTTTGATTATTTACATGGCTTCAATAAAAATTCAAGAGAAGGTCATTTGAAATGCTGTTAAAAATTGAGTTCGAGTTTCTTATGCACATTTTCATGGTCTTGGCTTATCAAAATTTAGTTAGTTTGAGTGATAACATAGCTTCATTTCAAATTTCATTCTGAGATAGTTTGTTGAAATTTCACAATCTGGCCTTTGACATCCAACGAGTGAATATTGAGTGAAATTTAAATTCAGATGCAGATTACACTAGTAATATAGTTGATAGAAAAATTATTAGTGTAACGTGATTAATTCTTGAAACATTCATTTGCTGCATCGTTTTTCAAAGAAAATATCTGCATATTTTTCACTTAAAATAATTTTCAAATAGCAGAAAATTTTCTTATAAAACCCCCTCGAGAAAATCATGTTTGACCATATTTACAGATTAGTCATTTTTGAAAAATTGATTTTATAATTTTTGAATTTGATTTTAAATGACTATTTTGACTAATCTAACTCCCTAATGATTATCGAAAAGATCAATAGTGATTGAAAAAGTGATGAGTGTCGATATTTGTCATACATTACTCAAGACAATATATTTAGAAAAATTTCTTTAGAATTTCATAACAAGAGTTATAAAAACTTTTTGTTGGGTAAAAGTTCCATGATCATTTCTATTTCTACCATCTTTCTATCGACCATCACTCATCAAAATCATATATAGTATGTAAATTTGTGGTAGTTTACAAAGGAAATCATTCATTCTTCAATATCTTTAAATTTGTGAAGGAAATTATTTGTGCTTCAATTTATTATATTTGGCAATAAAAATAAATATCCAAAGTATTCACTCTCATTTAAAAGTCCTCAGGTTATGCATGGGTGAATTACTTGGATTTTTTTGATTATGTGCTTCCATGCTCTTTTAAAAGTCCTTACGGTTATGCATGTATGGAACGCATATCAAAATTAATTGATTAAATAGACAAGTTGATTCTAATCCCATTTAAAAGTCCTCACGGTCATGCGTGGTTAGAAGATACTTGATTTTTTTTTTAAAATAAAAATTGTGAATACTACTAATCTCATTTAAAAGTCCTAACGGCTATGCATGGTTAGTAGATATTCAAATTTCCTGAAATAAATATACCACAAATAGGCAGAACTGTATTTTTTTGATGATTTTATCCCCATCATTTCTGAAAGTGGAATATGCGCCTGACAAGGGTAATTATGATTTTTGTCTGAATTTTATTGAAATTTGATATTTATATTCAATTGAGTTAAATGCTTGATTCATGTCTGTCACTTCATCCCTATTTTTATAACACTGTTATTCTTTTGCTGATAACAAAAGGGGGAGAGAAAAGTTAAGATTTTGTCAAATAAAATCAAGCAATGGTCAAATAATTTTCTATTTGCATCTAGGCTCATTTGTATATTATTTAATTGTATGCATATATGTAGGGGGAGCTTTGTGTAGAGAGGAAGCATTTAAATAGGGGGAGCAATGCATATCAATGATCAAATACATTTAATACATTCAATAAAATCTTAAATATATGTTTGTTATCATCAAAAGGGGGAGATTGTTGAATATGCGCTTTGCGCTTATATGATTTTTGTTTGATGATAATAAACATATATACATTCGTTTAAATGTATTTGTTAATATACTATTCTATTTTTCACAGTTTAAATAAATATTTGTTGAATAAAATAAATTACACAGAATTTGAATTCAAACAGATACTTTATTCAAATAAATATATATTACATTTTTGAATAGTACAATTTCAAGCTCTCACTATAACTATACAACTTTGATTACAATTACATCACATTTCATATTTACAGTTCACCTCACTACATATCACTCACACTCGTATTTATCTTCAACTTCCTTCCAGTTTGAATCCAGTATCTGAGCAATCTGCAAAAATATAAACTAACGCAGTAAAATTGAAAAAGAAATATTTTTGCAATTCAAAAATAAAAGATAATTTTGAAAATAATATCTGCCTCAGTTATTTGGGTTGTTCGTCATAATTTAAATTTGAATTCATCATACACGAACAACTTGTGACATACACTGTGTATTACTGTATATGCCACAAGGCCGTGCACGCCGATATATACACTTGATTGATTTACAAGGACAGGCGAGCACAGCTCAAACCCAAATGAAAAACCGGGTTCAACTCACGTGCAATAACATTGAAAATCACGACACGAGCACAAGGTCAAACCCGAGTTTTAAAACTGGATTCAACTCAGTCAACTCAAGTGCATCACTACAAAACAAGCTCAACTGGACAGTACCATCTGACCAAGTTCAAAGATGCAAGCATGCACATGTGTGGCCAGTAAAACCAAAGTATCAGCAATGTCGAGCCCAGTACAAACACATGAAGGGAATACAACTACAAATGAAAACTGGCAACAACAAGTTCAAGTATGTCAGAGAAAGAAAGGATGAATGCAGTAGCAAGGTTGCAAGCATAAGAAGTGCATGAACACAGTGAACAACAAAAGTACAGTGTCAATCTCATGTATGCAACAGATAATGATGCAAGTGTCGACCAAGTAACAATGCAAGCACAGTCTCAAACATGAAACAAGGTGCACCAGACCAGGTTACAAGATGATCAAGGCAGACTACAAGTTCAAGTGAAAGTGCAGACAAAATACACAAGCAACATATATCAGGTGCACATGGATGTCACAAGCAAAGACCAAGTGATACAACAGCTACTACCAGATAACTACAAGGCATGAAACCATACTTGAAACAGTGGTAACTACACAGAGCTCAGTGCAACTAAATGGAATGCAACAGTGAAGTTCAACATCATCAGAGACAGTGTCAACAACCAAGTAAGTGCAATGGACAGTTCAAGTCTGAGACAACATCAGTATGAAAATGAAGACTCCGGCAAATGTCTAGTACAGCAACAATGAAACTGACTCAAAGCACAAAATTGCAACAGTGAAGTTCAGCTATGCAAGTGAAACAACAAGCAGCAGTGAAGCATGTACATAGGCCACCAGTGAAACAACTTCAAATAAACTCAGCGACAATGCAAATGCATCAAAGCAAGTAAACAACAACGTCGAGCTCAATGCAACATATTCACCAATGAATCATCAAAGAGTGCATGCGACAGTGAAAAAGCATACTCGAATCGAACCAACAAGTGTAGCATCTGTTACCGTGAAAAAGCCAAGTCAAGATAAACAATGAAAGTATTGACGAAGTCAAAAATCAACACCGTGATGAACAAGGCAATTTCAAAGCCGTGAGTAGCAAGTAAAGCATCAAATATACGATTGTGAACAAGTCAGAAAACATCTCAATCATCGAAGTATAATCAAGCGGCCAGAGATGAATAATTGACAAATTCAAATAAAATATATACGACGAAAATACAGGGGGGTCGAACCCTATAAAAGTAATTAACATCATCGGCAATTGAGGCATTCGAGTTCGAGCTTAACAAAGAACAAATCATCCAACTCGAATAACGAATGAGTTCGAATACGAAAATCAAAAAGGAACAGAGCTAAAAATCTTACCTGAAGCAACAAACGAACTCATCGAAGCAACCGAAGTAAGCAACAAGGATACGATCGAACTAGACGACTTGCAATTAATCACTGATTCGATCAACTTAAAGTCGGAGCTTCAAAATAGCCCTAGATCTCAGAGCTAAGAGAAAGCCGCCAAGAGTATCGAGCACGAGACCTAATTTTCAGATCGAAGAACGAAGACGCATGAAACCGTTATTTTTCGCAACAAAGAAATAAAGGGGATCAGACTGGAGAATTACAAAGGAACGAGACAAAAAGGAACGGGCTAGTGTAAGAAAACAAAGGGGCCGACCTATTTTCTTAAAGAATTTTAAAAGGGCTTTAGTATATTTTTAATTAGGGTTATTTATTGTTGTTTAATTGCTTTTTGTTTTACGAATCAAAACTTTGTAAATCACCACCTAGGGTTTAGGTAGTGTCAGATTGTCTAGTTAGAATTAGTTCAGTGAGCAGGGTGTGCGAGTTTGCAGAGCTCTATAGGCGGGAGCAGTGTTTGCGAGTAATCAAAGCTCTATAGGCGGGAGCAGACTTTGCGAGTAATCAAAGTTCTATTGTAGGCGGGAGCAGAGTTTGCGAGTAAACGAAACTCTATAGGCGGGAGAAGGGTGTGCGAGTCTAGTAGAGTGTTTGTGATCGGGATGAAATGTTTGCGAGTCTAGTAGAATGTTTGTGAGCGGAGCAAATGTTTGCGAGTCTAGTAGAATGTTTGTGAGCGGGAGCAAATGTTTGTGAGTCTAGTAGAGTGTTTGTGAGTGGGAGCAAAAGGGTCTGCGAGTCTAGTAGAGTGTTTGTAAGCGTGATACTGTTTAATTCTAATAGAAATCTAGGAATGCAGCAGTAGGCATGGGTTGCCGAAGCTGGGTAAATTTTGTGTGTGATTTACTTTTTCAGCATATTTATTTCTGCGTTTTGTTTCTGTGTTTATATCGAGAAAATTTGCTATAACCCTATTCACCCCCCCTCTAGGGTTAATCTAGATCCTACAGCTCTGTGTCTTAAGTCGTATGTCGTTATGATGTAATGTTGTATTTGTTGAGTCGCGTGATGTTGTTGTCTTAGGTCGTACCTGGTTAGGTCGGCCGTGTATGTAGATCGTGTGTGTTGTATGAGTCGTAGGTCGACTAGTTGCTAGGTCGTTAGCGACCTATGATAGGTCGGCTGAGTTGATGTGAGTTGTAAACCGCCTATAAATAGGGGGTGTTGGTCATTGTAAAAAGTGGTTGATTTTGAATAAAACTTTGTTTGAGTGCTTTGTGCCTGTTTGAAACTGGAAGTTGAGTGTGAGCTCCTTTCTCTATTTGCGGTATTCGAGTGTGCTCGAATCAACGGATTTGAAGCCGATTCACGGAATTTCGTGCGCAAGATCAACGTAAAAGAATCGTAGATCTTTTAACATGGTATCGTGAGCGATCAACGTGTTGGAGATAGCTAGAATTCGGTATCTTGCGAGATCAACGAATTTGGACATTCGGTATCTTTCAATCCATCGATTTATATTGCTCCATCTAATCGTTCTTCGATTAGTTTGACACGAAATCTTCATTTCGTCGTCATCGTTATAATCCGCTGCGTCAGTTTTGAAGATTTCTTGTCAAACTAATCGAAGAACGATTAGATGAAGCAATATAAATCGATGGATTGAAAGATACCGAATGCCCAAATTCGTTGATCTCGCAAGATACCGAATTCTAGCTATCTCCAGCACGTTGATCGCGCACGATACCGTGTTAAAAGATCTACGATTCTTCTACGTTGATCACGCGCACGAGATTCAGTGAATCGGCTTCAAATCCATTGATTCGAGCGCACTCGAATACCGCAAATGGAGAAAGGAGCTCACACTCAACTTCCAATTGCAAAGAGGCACAAAGCACTCAAACAAAGTTTTATTCAAAATCAACCACTTTTTACAATGACCAACACCCCCTATTTATAGGCAGTTTACAACTCACATCAACTCAGCCGACCTATCATAGGTCGCTAACGACCTAACAACTTGCCGAGCTACGACTCATACAACACACACGATCTACATACACGGCCGACCTAACCGGGTACGACCTAAGACAACAACATCACGCGACTCAACAAATACAACATTACATCATAATGACATACGACTTAAGACACAGAGAGACCTAAAATACACGGCAGCAGCGACTTAAGTAAAAGGTTTAATGACAGCGACTTAGGCTTCAACGACCTAAGGAATTAGCTTCTGGAATTCTTCATGCGACTTAAGGAAATACGGCTTAGAGAAGAATGCGGCAGTGACCTAAGTTTTGAGCGACCTAACTCACTAGGTCGTTATTCCTGTAGGTCGTAGCTCGTTGGAATTAGGTCGGAGCGACCTAACGACATGAACGCTTAACTCGCTTGGTTGCTTGAATGCCTTAACGCTGAATTCGTTGACTCGCGAGCGTCCTTCACTCGGTCGTGAACGACCTAAAGTCCTTGAATGACTCAAATCTAATGAGTTGGTAGATTGTGCTGCATCATCCTCCCACGGTTGACAAGAATTCGACCTCGAATTCGCGCCTTCCTCTTCCTCAACAAGCTCATCCCCATGATACGGAATCAAGTATTTGACATTGAAAACATCAGAAGTATGGACATTATCCGGCAACCTCAACTGATACGCATTCTTATTGATCTTCTTCAAGATTTCCACTGGACCATATTTTCGAGCTTTCAACTTGTTGCAAGTTCCAACTGGAAAACGATCTTTCATCAAAATGGCATAAACCAAATCACCTTCTCTGAAGTTCACATTCCTTCGCTTCTTATCCGCCAATTGTTTATACTTCTCATTTGACGCAAGCAATCGTCCATGAACAGTTCTGTAACATTCCTGCAAATCATTCATGAAATCACAAGCTCGCTTAACAACTCCCTTCTGATACGGCACTGTCATCAAATCTAACGGACCCTTTGGAATTGCTGAATAAACAACTTGAAATGGATTGAAACCACTACTCCGATTAACAGCGTGATTATGTGCAAACTCTGCTTGACATAACTTCATATCCCAGCTCTTCAAATTATCTTTCACAAGACATCTCAACAAGTTTCCCAATGATCTATTCACCACTTCTGTTTGCCCATCTGCTTGTGGATGATAAGCGCTACTAAAATTTAGTTTCGTTCCAACCATCTTCCACAAACTCAACCAAAAATGACTTAGAAATCGCGTATCCCGGTCAGATACAATGGATCAGGTAGTCCACGTAGTCGATAAACTTCCTTAAAGAATAATTGACCAACACGAACTACATCAGCTGTCATCTTACAAGCTATGAAATGTGCCATTTTCGAAAATCTGTCCACCACCACATATATAGAATCATTCCCTCGCTGAGTTCTTGGCAAACCCAAAATGAAATCCATGTTGATATCAACCCACGGTCTAGTAGGTACAGGTAACGGCGTATATAATCCTGCATTTGTAGCGGTTCCCTTCGAAACTTGACAGATATGACATCTCTCCAGAAACCTTTCGACTTCTTTTCTCATTGACGGCCAAAAATAAGATTGAGAAATCAACCGCAATGTACGATCTCTACCCACATGTCCTTCTTCGTGTAATTCCTTCACAATCTTCATTCGCAAGCTACACTCTGGTATGCACAATCGATTCCCCTTGAATAGAAACCCATCTACCAAAATATACTCATCCATCTTCCCTTTATTGACTTCATCTACCATCTTCGCAAAGTAAGGATCATCCACAAGCAATTCTGGCAACACATCAAACCCGGTCACTTCAACTTTCATTGTAGTCAATAAACGATTTCTCCTGCTCAATGCATCTGCCATGCGATTCGTAATTCCCGACTTATGTTTCACTACAAATGTAAATTGCTGCAAGTATGCAATCCACGATGCATGCCTAACTGCTACCTTGTCCTGCCCTTGCAAGTGCTTTAACACCTCAGTATAAAGAACAAACTCCTTCTGAAATAGATAATGCCTCCATTGCTTCACAGCTTGAACAATCGCGTAAAACTCCACGTCATAAGTGCTATATCTCAACTTGGCTCCAGACAATTTCTCACTAAAATAAGCAACTGGTCTTCCATTCCGACTCAATACTCCACCAATCCCAACCTTCAATGCATCAATATGTAACTCAAACAACAACTGAAAATCCTGCAAAACTAGAATTGGTGCTGTCGTCAAAAGTTCATTGATTCGCTCAAAAGCAAATCCTGCTTCCTCCGACCATGAAAACTGCTTTCCCTTCATATAATCAGTAACTGGTGCCATCACACTACTGAAATGTGGAATAAACCTTCGGTAGAATGATGTTAAACCATGAAAACTTCTCACTTCAGTTATGGTCCTGGGCTGTGGCCAATTTCTGATTGCTTCAAATTTACTTTGGTCCACCTATATACCTGCTTATGATACAACATATCCCAAAAATAAAACATTATGCGTCATGAACATGCATTTCTTTGTTGCAGCATAAAATTGTTCCTGTCGCAGTATCATCAACACTTCTCTTAGATGATGCAAGTGTTCTTCTGGTCTTTCGCTGTATATCAGTATATCATCAAAATACACCACCACGAACTTCCCAATAAATGGTCTAAAGATCTTATTCATCACCCGCATAAAACTACCGGGTGCATTCGAAAGACCAAACGGCATAACCATCCATTCATACAACCCTTCTCTAGCCTTGAATGTTGTCTTCCATTCATCCCCTGGTCGAATTCGAATTTGATGATGTCTGCTCTTCAGTCAATCTTGAAAAATATAGCAGCTCCATTCAACTGGTCTAACAAATCATCCAATCTAGGCATTGGAAATCTGTACCTCACAGTAATCTTGTTCAATGCCTGACTATCGGTACACATTCTCCAGGTTCCATCCTTCTTCGGCACTAACAAAGCTGGTACTGCACAAGGACTTAAGCTCTCTTGTATGCGCCCTTGTTCAAGCAACTCTTCCACCTGCCTTCTCAACTCTTCGTGCTCCTTTGGACTCATTCTGTAATGTGGTCTATGTGGTAACACTGCTCCTGGTATAAGATCAATTTGATGTTGTATGTACCTCAACGGTGGTAATTCTTTTGGAAATTCTTCAGGAAATACATCTTCAAGTTCTTCCAATACTGGCTTGACTTCCTCTGGAATTTCAACCTTCACACTACTTTCACGTCCGATCAACAAAAACACTTCAGGCTCGTCCTCCACTTCTTTGACAAACTCCTTCAAAGATAGCAAAGTTTTCAGCTCTTCAATCTACTCCAACTTGCTTTCTTCTTGTTGTCGTTTCTTAGGAACCAAAGTGATTTTAGTGCCCTCGAACATGAAACTGTAGCTATTGGTACGACCATCATGTTGCACAGCTCTATCATACTGCCACGGTCTTCCCAACAACAAATGACATACATCCATATCAACCACATCACAACAAATTTCATCTTTGTATTTCTTCTCAATTGAAAAAATTACACGAGCTCTTCGATTAACCTTCACTTCTCCACCTTTCCTCAACCAAGCTAACTTGTAAGGTTTTGGATGCTTCTCAGTCTTTAATTCCAACTTCTTTACAGCTTATGAAGAGATAATGTTATCACAACTTCCAGCATCAATAACAAACTTGCGAACCTTCCCCAGTATAGTGCATGTCGACTGAAAGATATTACTCCTCAACAACTAGCCTCATCCTCTTGCTTTGGTGTCAAAACACGATCTCCTCATCATTAAATTACACCCTTCGTCTCCCGACAATTCTTCCTCCTCAGTTTGTGGTGAACTAAAAAATTCTTCTTCTGCATCCTCATCTTCCACCCCAGCAACCATCGCTTGCTTCTCGCTTTCGGACATTCATTGCTTTTGTGACCAAACTCCTGACAATTAAAGCATTTGATACCACTATTGACCTTGGTCTTAGCAACTTCATTGAAAACTGGTTTCTCAATAGCCTTGGAAACATTCGCATTGCTACTAGCCCCTTTCACTTGATTGTTGGAATTTGTAAACACACCACCTCCTCTTCTGCCTTGCTTCTCCCAAGCTAACGCCTTCTGGTGTGCTTCTGCAATAGATCTAGGATCAAACATATTCACCATATCATGAATCTGCATTCTCAACCCTCCAACAAATCTAGCTGTCAATTGCTCTTATGTATCCATGATATCATTCCTCGCAATCAATTGATAAAATTCATCCGCATATTCATTCACCGACTTCGTTCCTTGTCTCAAGTTCTGCAGTCGTTGATACATAAGAGATTGATAATTATATGGTAAGAAAGTAGCTCTCATTAACTTCTTCATCTTCTCCCATGATTCAATCTTTGACTTCCCCATTCTTTCCCGTGTAAGTTTAGTTTGCTGCCACCATGCCATAGCTCTTCCTCTCAAACGAGTAGCAACCAACTTAACTCTACGATGCTCAGGAACTTCTTTGAAGTCAAAAATTTCCTCAACATTTGATAACCAATCAAGAAACTCTTCCGCTATCATTCCACCTTTGAATTCCGGAATTTCAGTCTTCATCCCCGACTCCCATTTATGATCATCTTCTACATCCACATATAGATTTCGCACTTGACCTCGATCTCGATAATGCATACTACCTCTATCACCATCCTCATCAAAATCAAATGTGCTTCGATATCTATCTCGTCTATCCACATCTCTGTGATCATGCATGGTCCTTCTACCTTGTCTATCAATATCGGGATGTGATTCATTTTCAAACTCACATGGAGTTCTTCTCTCTTTATGTCTATACTCATGATGATCTCGTCTCAATGAAACTGATGGTTCTCTTCTTTCTCGATAAGATTGTGGCGACACCCTCCTCGCTGCCGTAACCGATGGCGAAACTCTGTTTCCTCCATGGTTCGAGACTAGCGACCTTCTCCTTTGACCTTTTTTCATATCAATCATCAATTTCTCTAACTTCCCTATTCCTTCATCAAACTTTTCATTGATGCGTTGTTTCGTTTGCTCAGCTTCTTCTCTTCTATAAAACGCTTCAACGTTTTGATGACGATTAGCTCTCCTCGGCGGCATGATTGAATCAAATAATCTTCAACAACTCGGCTTAAACTTCAACAACTGACTTTCGGCCTGTACTTCAAAATGATGCACGACTTCAACTTGAACAAATCTCCCACAAACTTGAACAAGTTCGGCTCGGCTTTGCTTGATTTAGCTCGGCCTTGACTCTTCAAACTCTTCTCTTTGGCTCCAAGGACTCGGCTTAGCTATGATTGGCTAAGTCTAGCTTTGATACCAAAAATGACGCAACGGATTATAACGATGATGACGAAATGAAGACTTCGTGTCAAACTAATCGAAGAACGATTAGATGAAGCAATATAAATCGATGGATTGAAAGATACCGAATGCCCAAATTCGTTGATCTCGCAAGATACCGAATTCTAGCTATCTCCAACACGTTGATCGCGCACGATACCGTGTTAAAAGATCTACGATTCTTCTACGTTGATCTCGTGCACGAGATTCCGTGAAATGGCTTCAAATCCGTTGATTCGAGCGCACTTGAATACCGCAAATGGAGAAAGGAGCTCACACTCAACTTCCAATTTCAAAGAGGCACAAAGCACTCAAACAAAGTTTTATTCAAAATCAACCACTTTTTACAATGACCAACACCCCTTATTTATAGGCAGTTTACAACTCACATCAACTCAGCCGACCTATCATAGGTCGCTAATGACCTAAAAACTCGCCGACCTACGACTCATACAACACACACGATCTACATACATGGCCGACCTAACCAGGTACGACCTAAGACAACAACATCACGCAACTCAACAAATACAACATTACATCATAACGACATACGACTTAAGACACAGAGCGACCTAAAATACACGGCAGCAGTGACCTAAGTACAAGGCTTCATGACAGCGACTTAGGCTTCAGCGACCTAAGGAATTAGCTTCAGGAATTCTTCATGCGACTTAAGGAAATACGGCTTAGAGAAGAATGCGGCAGCGACCTAAGTTCTGAACGAACTAACTCACTAGGTCGTTATTCCTGTAGGTCGTAGCTCGTTGGAATTAGGTCGGAGCGACCTAACGACATGAACGCTGGAACGCTTAACTCGCTTGGTGCTTGAATGCCTTAACACTAAATTCGTCGACTCGCGAGCGTCCTTCACTAGGTCGTGAATGACCTAAAGTCCTTGAATGACTCAAATCTAATGAGTTGGTAGATTGCGCTGCATCAAAGGAGATGTGGGCTTCAGGGGAGGTGGAGCATTGTGGTGGCTTGTCGTCGAGAGGGGGTGGACGACGGCAAAGGTAGGACAGAGGCCGGAGTGGGTTTTGGTGAAGGAAGGTTATCGCATGGAGGAGCTTTGGTGGGAGGAATGCCGACGGTGGAAGGATAGGAAAACCGGAGTGGAGGTTGCTACGGAGAGGGGAATTGAAGTGGGGGCTATGAGAGGTGGAGGATCTGGGCGTGGTTGCATGAGTATTAGCACACAGAGACGGGAGAGAGGGAAACACATGGAAACAAGGTGCGTAGGCGGTGAAGAGGGAGGCTGGCTGAGAGTACATTCCGGAGGTGGCGATTCATGAAGCACTGGGTGGGTTGAGGCGTGATGCCGCGTAGGGTGTTGTCGTGGCGAGCTAGGAGGTCAGATCGGTTAATGTCGAAAAGGAGTGGAGGGTGTTCGGTGAGGAGGCTAGAGCAGTTCGGTTTCCTATATTTTTTTTCCAAGATGAAAGAGAGAACAGGCTAAATATAAGCATAATAAAAGAAACGGTCAAATCTTTGGAGTTTAAAGGAGATAGGCTAGCTTCAGGTACAAGGGGACATGAGCAATTAATATTATATTACGTTAGCTCTTATAATTTAAAAGAACTCATCCAAAGTAAAGAGCAATGAAATGAATGAGTCAGAGATAAAATGAAATAGCACGTATAATAAATTGACTATAGGAGATAACAAAGCAACGACCGTTTGAATTGGACCGTTGGGAAATTCGAATGGACAGGGAACCAAAAGATTGAAATTTTGTAACTGATGCCACTATCCGTTCTGTGGTTTCTGCCGCCTACCGAACTCCAAAGTGCACAAATGAGTATACTATAGAGATCAGCACTATGAGACAATCCAAACGACATACAGATATCAATGGTATGACCAACCAATCCAAAGTCGATACAGACACTGATATATGTTGCTATTCCTATGAAAAAATCCAAACGTAGCTAGAAACGTCCGATTTTCGTGAAACGAATTTCGCACTCTAATTCAGAGTGTTCTAATAAATTTTGTCACGTTGACATATTTAGGTTTCGGAATACTTTCAAATTCAACTATTATTAACTGATTTAAATTGAAATAAAATTTCACAATAAAATAAACTTCAATATTGTCAGATGAAAATTTATCGATTGTTATATTTAAATAGACGTATTCCAAATAATTAATTTTTATTTCAAATTTTATTGTTTAAAATTTCATAAAATTTCAATAAATTAAATAAATAAATCACTAAATTTTTTGGGTCGTTACACTCTCTCCTACTCAAAACTTTTCGTCCCCGAAAGGAAGGAGGTAGGAGAGTAGAACAACCAAAATTAAAAGTAGATTGAAAGTCAAGATTAAACAATTAATTTGAAACTAAGTAAATTTTACTTGAAATATTAATTTGAAAACTTCATTTGCAAATCAATTATCTTTAATACTTCAATATTTTTTTTTTCAAACCCATTTGTAAAATTTCTTACTTCCTTTATAAATATCATATGTTTAAACAACACCTTTATAAATATGAAAACTATTTGAAAATAATTATTTGCATCGTTACTTATATTTACACAAAATTATTTGAAAAAATTAAAACCATATTTGATAAATTACAAATTTTGTCTCAAAATATCTTTCAAATATTATTAATAAATCAATAACCATTTACTTTAAATATATTTTATTTTATCAATAACATCTAAACTATTTACAATACTAAAAATTTACTATTAAACCATGTAGTATAAATAAAAAATGTTTTAAAAGGATATATTCAAAAGGAAAGAAGGTGGATACGAAAAAAAGATATAGGTGAATAAATAAAGCTGAGCAGATAAGGTAGGTTCAAAAGAATAGTACCGGGCATGAATAATTAATTCAAACCATAAGAATTTCAATTTCAAATATTAATATAAAATTTCTTTGTTGGAAATAATTTTATAATAAAATACCTTTATGATAAGATACTTTTGTAATAAAATACTTTCATATCGAAAAAAAAAATTCCTTTCGAAAATATTTTTGTAACTCGATGTTTGAACAAGTTTATCCTTGATCTTGAAGACTATGGCCATGCGTTGATGAGGCGCAAAGCTAGAATTCTTCAAGTACTTAGTAGACCTATTTCAACACTTAGTGAAAATACTTGAAAAACCTTCAAAACCAATGTGGAAAGTACAATCCAAACAAATCAACCAAATCATGAATCGCAGATACACAATGGTTACACTTGGATCCCCCAGGAAACATCCGTACCTTTAAGCAATCACTGCTGTTTGCACAAAAAATGGGCAAACACCTCAAAGTCGTACGATTTAGTTGATTATATGTTGTTCTTAGTGATTTGGGTGATTTATGCAAATATGTAAAAGCAGGGACTAAACTGTAAAAGACACACAGATTTATAGTGGTTCGGCCAGAACATGCCTACGTCCACTTTATATGGTATTCTCCTTTTTCTCTTCAGATTACAAGTACAAAGCTTTGTATACAAGTATATGAATGTTGTTTGAAAGTTTTATCCGTGCTTGAGCTCTCAAACTTGTCTGCCATTGTTGTACCCCTGCCCCTCTATTTATAGAGTGAGGTTAGGGGCAGGGGTCTAGGATGTTTATAGCTGCTGGTGGGCCTGGGCTGATGCAATCTGGACCGGCAACTTTGGTTCGGCATGCTCTGGTTCGGTGGGGAGACATCCGGTGATGGTTGGTCCGGTGCTTGATTCTGTGAGGCTTAGATCGGTGGGAAGCCATCCGGTGAGGGTGGTCCGGTGCTTGATTCTGTGGGGCTCGGTTCGGCATTGGTTTAGTGGAGATGTTGGACCGGTAGTGGGTGGTGAAAGATGGAGCTTCGGTTGTAGTTGATTCGGTGGGAAGGGAAGTGGAGTTGGTTCGGTCTCGGTACTACCGAATGGATCTTATACTGAGAATGCCGAATGATCCCTTGTGTTGGGAATGCCGAATGAGCCTTCATATTTGAGAATGCCGAATGAGCCATGGGGAGTTCGAATACCGAACGAACTCATACACTTGAACTACCGGACGAAAGCGAGGGGTTTTAAGTACCAGATGACGCTTATTACCGGATGAACTCGGGGAGTGTAGTGTCGAACGAACTCTTGCCTTGCTTTATCGAATGAACCTTTGTACTTGAATCATGAGTGAAATCCCAGACTTATATACACTTGCTTGCTTCTTCTTGTTCCGGTCGTGGTGGAAACGCACACAACATTGATATTCCAGTTTTGACCAAAAATGGGATAACACTTTGCCCCCCAAAACATGCCTTGTGATAATAAGGCGTGTTTTGAATAGTTCCGAATCCATTATCCAAAGTCATAACTATATTGCCAGAGAATATCATCCTTGACTGCTCCGAGTCGATATCCTGTTCCAAATCCAATAACCAAAGCTTGAGCCAATTCCATGTCCATCTGAACTTGACAACCGAGCCCCAAACCGTTCTTATCCAATAGCCAATAACCGAATCCAGGATCTCTCCGGGCTCCTGCCAAGCGCAATCTACACCTGACGGCCGTGATCCAGTCTCCCTGGATGTTAAGCTAGCATCTCCGGGTTCTTGCCAAGCGCAATCTATACTTGACGACCTTGGTCCAGTGTCCCTGGACGTTGAGCTAACCTCTCCGGGTTCTTGCCAAGCGTAATCCACACTTGACGACCTTGGTCCAGTGTCCCTGGACGCTGTGTTAACCTCTCCGGGTTCTTGCCAAGCATAATCCACACTTGACGACCTTGGTCCAGTGTCCCTGGACGCTGTGTAATGCCATGGCTTATGTCCTACGTCGAATCCTGGCCTCTCCGGACCCTTGTGGAGCATAGTCCATACTCAACGACCTGAAAATAACAATTGATAATACAGGGCCTAAGTCCTAGGCCGAATCCTGGTCACTCCGGACCCTTGCCGAGCATAGTCCATACTCGACGACCTGAATGAGTCAATTTACCATGTTCGGGCGAAGCAACTCACCCCTTGCCAGGCATAATCCATACCTGACGACCGTTTATCAAAAATCAGATAAAATCCAATCGAAATCCAATCCAAAATCCGAATCAAAAATCCAAATCCAAAATCCAAATCAAAACCAAAAAACCAGAAATCCAAAACAGCATCCAAAACCTAAAACAATCATTCAAAGGAAAATCCAAATCAAAAAGCAAGAAAATCCAGGAGCTCAATCCAAGCTCCAAAACCGAAAACCAAAAACAAAAGCAGTGTCCAATCCAAAAGCAAAAGATAAATTTCGCAAACCATAGCATTGCAGTTTATCATCATTCAGAGCATGCCTAGGGGCTATCTCCATCCCCGTACATGTGTAAATGACTTGGTTGCTTGCCAATAGTTCGCTACTTATTTCATAATAAGCTGGTCAATGGATGATCAACCGACCATCATTCTTGGACCTCCCGCCATCGTAGCTTGAGGTAGGCGGCGGTTGCTCCTGCCCCGCCGTTGCATTCCGAGGTCCAACATATTGTGGCAGCTGTCCATTCCTTACATGCTCCTCAATTATGTCCTTTAGGTGCCTTCAGCTGTTGGTGTCGTGTCCATCCAAATCATGGAAGAGACAGTGCCTTCCTGATGTTCTTTCCCATTCTGTTGGTTCTCTCCTAGCCGGCCTTCGGTAGGGAAGGCGATTCCGAGTATCCAGGTATATCCGCTCCAGCGTCTCGTTCAATCCTGTGTATGTGGGAAACTTGGATCCTTCCATTGCTTCCTAGCATTTCTAGAATCATCGTCCAACTTCCTTTTTCCTTTGTCTTTATCCAAACCTTTGCTGGATGGTCCTCCAACCTCAATTGCATTAACCTTTTTTAACTTTAAATCCGTACTCGCATCTTCTTGCCGAAGGAACCTTTCTACCTCGTGAAAGAATTCGTCGAGATCCCGTGGGGGATCTCGTATCAGAGATACCTTGAAATCCGAGTTCTCCCTGACTCTTGATACTGCTGCCATTAAAACCATCGATGGATCGGGCCGATCCACCGAAGCAACTGCGGCACTGAATCGAGTTAGAAAGGTTCTAATCGATTCATCGATCCTTTGCTTTACCGATGTTAATGTCATCACGTTCTTCGGTCTCTTGACATGAACTCGAAACTGTCCCAAAAACCTTTCCACCAATTCCCTCCAAGTCCTGATAGATCCTTCTCCCAGCTACCTAAACCACATCACAGCTAAGTCCGTTAAGTACAAAGGGAAGCATCAAGCCATCACTTCCTCCGATGCCCCCAGCACCTCCATGTGTCTGGTGTACCTCATCAAGTGATCCGTAGGGTCTTCCTTGCCATCGTATACCTCCACGCTAGGTAGCTTGAACTTAGGTGGATTCTGAGCCATCCTTATTTCCCGAGCGAACGGACTCCTGTTTACCCCTTCCAAGTCTCCGCTGGTCAAACCACCTCGCACAGTCTTCCTTATTATATCTACCAATCCAGTGTTGTCTGTCGGGGGTTGCCTCCGAGGGAATTCCGGTACATACTCTTCATGTGGCTCGCTAGCAGCAACGTCGGTTCTAGCCTGTTGAACTCCTTCCAAAGGTCCTCCTGTGTTGGATCCTGTGGGCCTGCCCCCAAGCCCTTGTCGATTGCCCTCTGGCTCTGCATCCTGTCCTCCATTGGGTTCCATAACCCTAGCTCCTTGTCCTGCATCCACCGCCGCTGTAGCTGTTCCTAAGTTCTGGGTCCCTGCAGCTCTCATTTTCTCCAAGAAAGTCTGCATCATCTCCTGTTGACTCTTCAACAACCTCTCTTGCAGTGAATTTGTTATGGCTTCCATTTCATCCCGAGTTATGTAGATCGAAGCCGGTCCTTCCTCAGCTCCGGAGGATGCTTGCCGACTTCCTTCCGGTTGGCTTCTCCCGGCCCTTTGCCTTCTACTATTTAGCCTAGCCATTGTCTCCCAAATCCAAACTTCTATCCGATATAGCGGGCGCTAGTTCCTCTCTCAGTGAAAGCACCAAAATGTTTTCGCAAAAAATGGGCAAACACCTCAAAGTCGTACGATTTAGTTGATTATATGTTGTTCTTAGTGATTTGGGTGATTTATGCAAATACGTAAAAAGCAGGGACTAAACTGTAAAAGACACACAGATTTATAGTGGTTCGGCCAGAACGTGCCTACGTCCACTTTATATGGTATTCTCCTTTTTCTCTTCAGATTACAAGTACAAAGCTTTGTATACAAGTATATGAATGTTGTTTGAAAGTTCTATCCGTGCTTGAGCTCTCAAACTTGTCTGCCATTGTTGTACCCCTGCCTCTCTATTTATAGAGTGAGGTTGGGGGCAGGGGTCTAGGATGTTTATAGCTGCTGGTGGGCCTGGGCTGATGCAATCTGGACCGGCAACTTTGGTTCGGCATGCTCTGGTTCGGTGGGGAGACATCCGGTGATGGTTGGTCCGGTGCTTGATTCTGTGAGGCTTGGATCGGTGGGAAGCCATCCGGTGAGGGTGGTCCGGTGCTTGATTCTGTGGGGATCGGTTCGGCATTGGTTTAGTGGAGATGTTGGACCGGTAGTGGGTGGTGAAAGATGGAGCTTCGGTTGTAGTTGATTCGGTGGGAAGGGAAGTGGAGTTGGTTCGGTCTCGGTACTACCGAATGGATCCTATACTGAGAATGCCGAATGATCCCTTGTGTTGGGAATGCCGAATGAGCCTTCATATTTGAGAATGCCGAATGAGCCATGGGGAGTTCGAATACCAAACGAACTCATACACTTGAACTACCGGACGGAAGCGAGGGGTTTTAAGTACCAGATGACGCTTATTACCGGATGAACTCGGGGAGTGTAGTGTCGAACGAACTCTTGCCTTGCTTTACCGAATGAACCTTTGTACTTGAATCATGAGTGAAATCCCAGACTTATATACGCTTGCTTGCTTCTTCTTGTTCCGGTCGTGGTGGAAACGCACACAACATTGATATTCCAGTTTTGACCAAAAATGGGATAACAACTGCCTTGCGAATTTCTCCATGATAACTAAAACACGTGGACCGCAAGATATACAATGATTACACCTGGATCCTCGAGGAAACATCTGTGCCTTTTAAGCAATCTCTTTCTTGTGGATTATGCCACGACAACAAAACCAGTAGACCGCGGATACACAATGGTTACGCCTGGATCCCCCAGGAAATATCCATACCTTTAAGCAATCTCTGCCTCGCGGATTACACTACCACAAAAAAACGACCATGGATAACGCCATGGAAGGACACTCAAGTATCACATCCGAAAAACCAAAATCAATGAGAATAATATCGGTAGAATGAATCCACAATGTGGCCACAAAGCGAATGTCAAACAGAAGGCACTTTCCATATCTTTACTTCGGAAAAATATATATCATATAGTACCTTTCCAAATCAATTTCAAATATCATACTTATATAAAATCCATTATATATAAGATTCCACTTTCAAATCGAATACTTTCCAAAATCAATAGTATATCAAATCACACTTATATGGACTTCGATTTTATACAAGTTCGATAACTCCCAAATCAAGTATTTAATAAAACAAGGTTCTCAATTATCAATCCAGTTTCAATTATCAATTCAGTTTCAAAGTCACATACTATTTCAGAAAATTATTTCTTCCAAATTTAATACCTTCAGCTTCAAAGTTTCCAAATTAATAGGTTTTGAAAATAATTCCAATTCCAAATCAACCTAATTTACGTCAAGCAAATTCATTTCCAAAATCATCACACAAATACCGGGTCTTAAGTTCCAATCTATTTTCAAAACCAAATATTTTTCTCAGAATCAATTATACCCAAAAATGATTACTAAGTTTATAATAATCCCTTTAAAACCTGTAACTATTTATTTCTATTTGAAAGATCCAATTTACCCTTTTGAAAATTATTACTATATATATATATGTGTGTGTGGTTTTATAAAAGATGTTACTAAGTTAAACATTGAAAACTACCTTTTATTCAAAACATTTCACAACTAAATTTCGTATTGGTATAATCCAAAATATTCTTGTTCATTTAACAAAACATTTTCAAATTTATTTAAATCATATTACTTCATACTTTAAACATACGAAACTAGACTTATATACTTTATCAAGTAGTTTATACTTTTCGAAATTACTTAGCTTTAGAATTTAAACCTCGATTTGGAAGTGTTCGAACATTCAAAATAGTCGGAGAAATCAAATTTCAAATCCAAGGGTTGGAAATCAGCAACAAATCGGTAAATCAATTTCAATAGACAGGGTTATATCAAATCCGAAACGCGAGGACTGAACCTCGGGCTTACTTCAGATCGTTTCAAATATATATACATATATCTTTCGAATATTAAATCATACTTCGAAATTTGAAATCAAAATTTGTTTCACATAATCACTCGCATTTCAAAGCTACTAGAGCGGCCTCTCCCCTACTCTGAACTCGAAAATCAATATCGATGATGCATGCACTCATCACCGAAATTATTTTCTAGCGACATAAGTGAGTTCTGGACTTCTATTTTCCGGAAAATTCTTTGAAATTTCTTCGAAATCATTGGAACTCATTTGAAGTCATTTGAAACATTTCTTATTCGAAAAATACTTTTAAATCATATTATTATATAATTTCAAAATCTCAAAACCAATTTCAAAATGCCGGAGTTCAATTTTCTTGACTTTCAAATTTAAAACCCTTCAGTTGTAAATCGTTTTAGATAAATCAAATTTCTTATATAACTTTCAAAATTTCAAATTTTTCCAAAACTTCAAATTCTCGTTTTTTAAAAGGTATATAATCCTTGTTGAAAACATTTTCACTTTTATATATAGAATATAATCATACTTATCAAAATAATAATTTTGATATATATAAAAAATTCTCAAATACAAACAAACCCGATTTTTTAAAGGATGATTCAAGAATGTATTACAAAACGAGGATAGAGATCTAAATTAGAGGAACTCTAATCAAATAGAATTATGATTCGAAGATAGGCTCGAACGAAGATGAGATACTTAGATTGCAAAATAGAAGATGGATATACTTACATAAATCGCGGGCGAGCTTTACCGGGTCAACCGTGATTTCAAAATAAGATCGGTACAGAATTCCGAGGCAAGTCGACATTCGATCGCCAGAGATAGAATTCGGCATAACAAGAGATAGCAGCATCTAAACTGAGGGATATATAAATCTCTGATGAATAAATGCCAATTGTAAAGGAGTTTCACCCCTTTACAAATCATTCAAAGATTGGCGGGATCACCTATTCTTATAAAGATCATTCGAAGTGGAGTTATGGGATACTCCAGAATCAAGAGACACGAATAGGGAGAGAAGATAATGGATTTTGGAACTGCGGGGAACGTTCCAAAGTCCAAAAGAAAATGAAATCAAAGAGGAAGAAACTCAAGCTCAAACGAAAGTGATTCTGCAAATAAACTTACTACATATGCTAAGTTTGCCTAGAGCCAAAGCTCAGATATCAACTATAACGACCTGATATTTTCAACCATTCGCATCCGCACATGTCGGACTTGAATTTCTTAAAATATCAAATTGTTAATTTAAATTTGCCAAAACTCAGCATATACAGTAAATAAACCAATCATAGAATCATAGACACAAAGTAATATAATAATAACGCAGCGGAGTAGATAAATAGTTGTTCATGAAGCTACTATATAAACATCAGAGTTTAAAATAAAATAAAACAGAATATCTCAAATACAATGAAGTCTCCAATACAACTGATGACCTCTCTAAATCAACTGGAAAAACTGAAAGCTGGATCGATGGTTGGATCTCCAAACGAAGCTCCAAACTCCCAAGGTGAGTCTCAAATGTTGTATTACTCAGTCTGACCCAAGCGTAAAGCAAAACACAAAACACTCGAGTTAGGATTAAAATTCTTTTGTCAATAAATCCAACTCAAGTGAAATATCAACTGAAATACAAACAACTTAAAGGATGTTGGGATAACCATCCTCTAAGGATCTATGGAACTATCTACAAGGAAGAAATAGACACTATAAAACCATGGTCATTTCAAATTGATTTATACTTCAAAACCAAAATATCATTTTCATTTCAAATCAATAAAATAATTTATAAAGTAAAGTATTCGTAATTTCCTCAAATTTCACAAACTGCTTCAAAGTCAACTCGACTTTCCTATTTAAATTTAATTCAATCTCAATTTATCAATTTCCATCGATTCAGTTTCTGACTAAGAAAATTCAAATTTTATCGATTTCAAATGCAGATTTGAACTACAAATAGACCATTTAAATTTCAATGTAATTCAAAGTCAATATATTTCGAAGCTTTAAATATTCAACATTCAAAGACTATATTTGATAATTGCATTTATCTCCCAATTTAACTTCACTATTATTTAATTTTGAAATATTCATATAATAAACTCAATATTATTTATATGACCTTAAATTACATTTTCTATATATTACCTTCGATTTCTTTAGACGTGAAATATCCATTAAATTACTTAAATCAAAATCAAGTTATAAGGTCATAATTTAAAGTTTCAAATTCAATAGCTTCAAAAATCAATTTAATTGAGTAAATTTCTTAATAAAATGCAACTACGATCAATTCAACTTCATCTTCCTTAATTTATACAAATCATTGAAAATCAATTCAAAATATAATGCTTAACATATTATATTAATTAATTTGAACTTTATTAAATTTAATTTTATTAATGAGTCTACTTTATATTAAAACTTATTTATATCTAAAAATAATTTCAATACTAAATAAAATCATATAAATGTCCTTTCAAACCATAGAAATCATTTCAAAATATTTATACATAGACCAACGGTGTTTGTATATAACTTTCCATCCCATGGTCAAGTGATACAGATATTTATCATTTCAATCCATAATTTAAATATATATGGGTAGATATCATTTCCACCCGTAATACCAAATTCAGTTTCAAATGACAATCGCTTGGGTCTATCATTTCAACCCATAATGATTTTCTCCTATTTTAAAGTTTGTTCGGGTATGTGTCATTTCAACCCATAGTGAAGTCTATAATAACATGGAACTTGTAGACTGATTACATGTATAGTTTAACTCATATCAACAAGCATATATCATCAGTAATTAAATAATATATAAACAATAAGATATAGTGTCATATCCTACAGGTAAACAGTTATAGAAAATAGCATATATAACAATGTAAATAACTGCTTCAATTAAAATCAAATTTAATAAATACAAGACCGTTAATCTTGAGTGATTTCTCACCTTTCGAGGCTAGAGATGAACGAGAATGAGATGAGTTACGAATCCAAGCATGAATTTCAAAGTAAAGCATGATGGACATGAATTCGACGAACAAATCTGATAAATAGGAATTGATAAAACGAATCAGAACTTGATCGATGAAGAAAATTGATATAAGTGGATTTATATATATATATAACTATACCTAACTATATATATAATCAAATTCTAAATTCAAACATACATTAAATTAAATATATTCATAAATTCAAAATCATTGTTTTAAATAAAACATATAAAACAAAAATTTGTATAATATAATTTGAAATAAAATACATATATATACACTTAATAAAATGCAAATTACTTACATATATGGTATGTTCATTTAAAAGTTTCTATATATATAAACCTAAAACCAAACTACTGTACACAATTCTTTACTTTGCAGCAACCCAAACCACTTAAAATTTTACTTTAAATCTGAAATATGCTGACTCGTAAGCATTTTATATATATATATATATATATATATATATATATATATATATATATATATATATATTAAAACCACGGTATCTATATATTATATATAAAACAAATATTCATTATAATATAACATATATACTCTTATATATAAACATACAGATATATACCTCATATTAAAAATCAAAACAGGCTTACTCTATTGTAAACTATACATACGTATATACTTAGAATCAACAATCTATATATATATTCTAATATATAAACAAATGTGTATAACCGTATATATCAACTAACATATACTGCTACACGCCTATTAATATCGCGGGAGTATATATAATATTTAAATACGTCAGATCTTAAAATATATACATAATATATGTATGAAAAATCAAACTTGCGTATACAATATATATATATATATATATATATATATATATATATATATATATATAAACGCGCCACGTATATAAGATATATAACTTGCAGAAACTCGAAACTTATATAACTCATTTTATAAACAGCAGATCATTGTATATAACTAATATTTTATATATAATAAGTGTACAACTATACATGCTACTAGAAAGATATAGAATAGTAGGAAAAAAAAGCAGTTATGTATGGCACACAAGCAACAAAAGAAGGTTCGAGCTACAGGAACTATGCAATTAGCATACATTCCTGTACAGGTGTACAAAACTTTCCCTTCTATGTACATACTTACCGAGGGGGCTTAGGAACACGGCAGCAAGGAGATGCGGGCTTCAATGGTGGTGGAGCATTGTGGTGGCCTGTCGTCGAGAGGGGGTGGTCGACGGCAAAGGGGAGGACAGAGGTCGGAGTGGGTTTCGGTGAAGGAAGGTCATCTTGCGGAGGAGCTTTGGTGGGAAGAAGGCCGACGGTGGCAGGCTAGGGAAACAGGAGTGGAGGTTGCTGCAGAGAGGGGAACTGAAGTGGTGGCTGTGAGAGGTGGAGGGCACTAGGCGTGGCCGCATGAGTATTTGCAGACGGAGATGGGAGAGTAGGAAACACGTGGAAATAAGGTGCGCGGGTGATGAAGAGGGAGGCTGGCCGAGAGTACATTCTGAAGGTGGCGATTCATGGAGCACCGGGTGGGTTGCGGAGTGAGGCGGCGTGGGGTGCTGTCGTGGCGAGCTAGGAAGTCGGACCGGTTCATGTCGAAAAGGAGTGGAGGGTATTTGATGAGGAGGCGGGAGCAGTTTGGTTTCCTATATTTTTTTTTTTTTTTTTTTCCAAGATGATTGAGAGAACAGGCTAAATATAAGCATAATAAAAGAAACGGTCAAAATCTTCGAAATTTGAAGGGGATGGGCTTGCTTCAAGTACAAGGGGACGTGAGCAATTAACATTATATTACGTTAGCTCTTACAATTTAAAAGAAGTAAAGAGCAACGAAATGAATGAGTCGGAGATAAAATGAAATAACACGTATAATAAATTGACTATAGGAGATAATAAAGCAATTACCGTTTGAATTGACCGTTGGGAAATTCGAATGGACATGGAACCAAAAGATTGAAATTTCGTAACTGATGCGGCTATCCGTTCCTCGGTTTCTGCCACGTACCGAACTCCGAAGCACACAAATGAATATACTATAGAGATCAGCACTATGAGACAATCAAAACAGCATACAGATATTAGTGGTTCGACCATCCTATCCAAAGTTGATACGGACACTGATGTATGTTGCCATTCCGTACAGAAAAATCCAAACGGAGCTAGAAACGTCCAATTTTCGCGAAACGAATTTCACAGTCTGATTTGAAGTGTTCTAATAAATTTCCTCACGTTGACATATTTAGGTTTCAGAATACTTTAAAATTCAACTGTTATTAACTGATTTAAATTGAAATAAAATTTCACAATAAAATAAACTTCAATATTATCAGATGAAAATTTACCAATTGCTATATTTAAATAGACGTATTCCAAATAATAAATTTTTATTTTCAATTTTTGTTGTTTAAAAATTCACAAAATTTCAATAAATTAAATAAATAAATCACTAAAAAATTTGGGTCGTTACAACTTGGATGCTTGATATTCTAATATCGTCGATGTATTAAGTGCTGACTTTCGAGGGTCGAAAAGGTAGGTCATTACATAAGGAGAGAAATCAAATACATCCATCTATATTTTTTCTTATTTATTTATTTATTTGTTTATTTATTTATTCTGATTGATACTTTGATATCTTGTACTATACTTGCTTCACCTTTTGTGGACTATAGTCTGGTAGCACATGAAATTGGGGATTGTTCTTCATTAGGACTTTATTGTTGAATACTATGTTGAATATTTTAGTAAGAAGATGGAAAGAATATTTGAATGGAATTGATTTTTTATTATTGAACTAATTTTTTATTACTTCATGCAAAAATAAAAGCATCACTCTTATTTATACCAGCGACATCACTCAAATAGTGGTTGGGATTTTTCCATCACAATTCAATCTAAGGGTTATAATTCACTTTCTTGAATTTTCTCTACATGTCTAAACTTATCCTTGTCTTTTACAAAATGCGATGGAATTATCTAGAAAAACTTTCTAGATAAGACTTCTCTATTTTAGGATTTTGGACTTAATACATCTGTTGGAACTAGGCCAACCTCCAGAGGAAGAAATGAGTTAATTTCAAAAATTTACCATTTTGGATCTTTTGGGCCTACGAAGTCTAAAGGTATATTAGATCCAATCTAATTAAGTCCTTAAATAAAATCTTATGTTATATAAAAATCGATCAATTTTTTTTTAATTAATTTAAGCTTAAATATATATTGTGTCAAATACACCCAATAATTACCCATAAGAGTAAATTTAAAGAAAGAAACTTTTCATTTCCTTCTTTTAACTTTTTTAACTAATGAGAGGGTACATTACTTATATCTAGAGAAAAACCTGTCATTTCTCTTTCTTCAATTAAATTGATCGATTATATAAATGTCATTAATTAGAAATATATATATATATATAGCATAAATGTAAATATAACCATATATATATATATTATGGTGTAAATTCTATAAGTGCAACATATGATAGGTGCTATCAATTGTTGACAAGGTGTAGGCATAAATAGAAATAAATGGATAGCTAATCACAGAAGGGAAAAATGTGAAATAAATAAAAGGCAACAAGGATGACTGATTCAACTTCCTATTTGGTAAACTGAATTAATGCATCGTATAAATGACAATCAATTGGCATCATAATACAAGTATATAAGAAGTCAACAATAAATGTATATTTATATTATTGCTTCACTTAAATCTAAAAGAAAAGAAAATAATTCATATTATGACAATTTGAAATTGGTAATAAATTTTATATTTAATTATATATATATATATGTGTGTGTGTGTGTGTGTGTGTGTGTGTGTATGAGATTCAATCAAAATTTTCTAATAACACAAATAAGATATTTATTACAATTAAAGCTTTGATTTGTTTTCCAAATACTTTTATATATATGTAAATATCTAATGAAATACAAGTAATGGTATTTGAATAATTTAAAACTTTCGGGCACTTCATATTTAAATAACTGAATTATATAAATATTTGAATCATGGATTAAATGATATTAAAAATGGTCTAATAAACCTTTTAAAAACCTTTTAAATCATAATAGTGATGGTAAACTTATTTTGGATAAATGTTCACAAAAATAAATAATTTGAAAAAATATCAATAAGGTGACTGAAATTCGTTTTTATCGATAAACAGTTTTTAACCATTAGAAGTTGTTCAGATTTTTTTTAAATACACTTATTTGCTTATAAAGTTAATAAAATGAAATAAATACTGTTCACCATTTATGAAAATAATCTTTTTGGATAATGTCATGGGTGACGTCATCAAAGATATTATGAAAATATGCTTAAACCAAAACACTTAATTGTTAAGAGATGATAACGGATAAGTGATGGGAGGTAATCCTTATAGAACACGAAAATGGGGTGAGAACACGTTTATGCTACACCAATTGAAGCTTATAAAAGGAGGGCACGCTCTTGAAAATAAATCAAAAATTCACAAATCTTGGAATAAAGTATGAGAATAAAAATGGTGGAAGTGCTTACAAACTAATCAGCTAATTCTTCTATAACCTTTTCATTTTTTAACCAAATCATCTTCGGTATCTTCTAAACTTTGGCCGTAGGCCTAAAACATCATGGGAAGAATGATTGTCAAGTAAAAAGTGGGAGAAGATGAGAGGATGAGGGGATACAGAGGGGGCTGTGAGTAAATGGGAGAGGAGGGGAGGTGCTGCCTTGGGGTAAGTAGTGCTAAAGGTTAGATCTATAGGCTTTTGGTGATGGTGGGAAGTAGTTCCTTGTTCTTGTCGCTTTGTGCTTGGGTTTGGCGTGGATCTAAGTGTGTTGTCTCACTATCTTATAAGTATATATTGTGTATATATATGTGTGTGCAAAGTATAAAGTTAAAGTGACATCAACTAATTAAAGTTATAAACTTTGGACCCTTCTTGCTTTTGAATACAAATAATAAATTTATATTGTATGCATCACTTATATTATCCTCCTAAATGGTTTTTTAACTTGTATGCTTAATTGAAGTATGTTTGAAAATGTTTGAAGCGAGAATAATCACAATAAATGCACTTCGATATCCCATAACTTTAATTTGAGTAAATTGGATATTTATGATATTAATTTAGGATAATTTGATTTGTTTGTTTTCTACACATATTATGGTGCATTTGAAAGTATTGAAATGTTTTAGAAAATTATAGAAATTGTGAACCAAAATGTGAAAGTTAGTACCGGAATGTGGTTATAGATACACTTCATAAATATAGCCTGTTTTTAGGAATTTTTTAAATAAACTGAAAGATATTCTTAGTGGTTTATTTCCATGGTTTTTGATTTCTTTAAAGGTAGCACTTATTAGAAAAATCAAGTTTTAAATCATTTGTTAAAGTGGTTAAAACTAGTCGCAAACATCATGCTTTTCAATGTTGTTTTTAACAAAGAACAATTATGGTTTGAAGTGTTTAAAAATGATATTTAGATTTGGAATTTTTCTCTAATCTATTTAGAGATATTTTATAACCTATTTTGAAGCATTTTAAAGTTGGTTTAAAATTTTAATTTTTAGTAATTATATATGTGTTTGCAAAGTAAAGAGGCTTTATAATATAAAACATATTTTTCATTAAATTATAATTAGTTATTTTTAAGTAATATTTTACATAGATATTTAAAATGTACAAGTATTTAAAAAAAATTAAAATAGTAATTTTCTAGGCTTAACGCAAAAGGCCGATGTTATAGACCTATCTATTTGTGAGACTTAAGATTGATGTCGGGTTAGGACAGAGCAATAGAGCTCTAACCTGCTGGTTTCTCTCTTGAATGAGGAATAATAAAGTTGGATTGTTGTAAATGTGTTAATTTTTTGTTTACTTATTTGTTTGAAAAGTTGTTAGCTTATTATGCTAAATGCCAATGAAGTAGGATAATCTGTTTGTGAGAGTTAAGATTGATGTCGAGTAGGGACGGAGCAACAGAGCTCTAACCTATCGGTTTCCCTCTTGGCTGAGGAATATTTAAGCCAGGAATGTCGAAAACATGTTGATCATATAGTTCGCTAACTTGTTTTTGGAAATTACCAGTACTCTACTTAATACTAAAAGATGATGGGTTGACTTATCTATTTTGTGAGATACAAGAATTAAGCATCTAGGCAAGGCTTTGTTGTAACCAATGCTCTAACTTATCTGACTTTACTTTTGAACGAGGAATGGTTAAGTTAAAATGTTAGAAACGAGTTAAGTATACGAACATTGACTTAAATAAGCACCCTTTTTAATTAGATAATCGATTATTTTACTATCGAACTTAACCCATTATTAAACTTAAATATTTAAAAGAATGTTTTAAAGATAAGCGTAAGTGAAATTGTTTTGGGTTTATTGTGACAATGTGTTAATAACATTCATCTTTAACCCTTTTTTATTATGCTTATGAATGTAAATAGATCTTCAAAAGAATGTTTTAAAGATAATATAAGTATGAAATGGTTTTGAATTTGTTGTGACAATGTGTTAATAACATACGTCTTTAACCCTTTTTATTATACTTATGAATGTAAATAAATCTTATAAAAGAATGTTTTAAAGATAAGCATAATGAAATGGTTTTGGGTTTGTAGTGACAATTTTTAAGTTCCATTTGTCTAAAATCTTATGAATGGATTTCTGAAGGTACTTAGATCCTTAAAATGGATATTCTAAAGTAAACTATAGGTAAGGAATCTCTTGGAAAAAGATAGAAAATGCAAAGGTTTAAAGTGAGAAATTATGTTAATGATTTGTGAATATACTTATACCATTTGAGATAAGTATATGATTACTTTTTAAAGTAATGAAAGAGTATAAATGAATAGTAGTGATTGATAAATGGTATTTTCTTAGATAAATGAAGTTTTACCAACAAAAGAGGTTTTAGCTAACAAAAGCATTAATTGAATAAAAAGGGATTAGAAGTTGTTTATGTGACTTAATCATGCTTTGTGTGACTTGATCATGCTTTGTATGTTTACTCGTTTGTGGAAAATATCTAGTCATATACTTAGCACTAAAAATCGGTGAAGTAGGCTTGTTTATCTGTAGGATTTAAGACTGATGTTCAAATATGGATATGAGCAATAGAGCTCTAACCTACCACCTTTACTCTTGGATAAAGGATAGTGTGAGATGAAATTATCAAAAACGTGGTAAGTATACGTGACTTAGTTTTCATTTCCAATTACTCTCATTACCATTTAATGACCAAGTTCGTTGATTCAGTGTTGAAGAGACCAGGATCAGCAAGTGTTTTACTTATCCAAAACCACTTCAAGATTGAGATACGTGTTCTATTTCTTGGAAGTGGATTTGTTCGAGATGATGTAATCCATGTGTAGTTTCAAAATTTGTTCGATATGTGGGATTCTATTTTAGGATCCATGTTATGTTCGAGTGATAATGACTCATGTAAAATATACCGAACGTGACCTTGACATCAAAAATGGTTAAAGATAAAGTAGGATGCACAATCTGGGGTTTTGCAGTCCCATGAAAGGGTATTATCAACTCTATATCTAGAGTATGCTTACCGATATGTTGGTTTCGAGGCTTGATGATATTTGGTACCATGTGGTTCATGTTTATGTTTGGGTATGGGCCTTTGTGTTTACCTTATGGTATATTTTATCTAGAGATATATAGTGCTTGGAAGGTATTTTTGGATCCTTGTGCATGGAGATTGGATTTCAGCTTGACCGAAGGGATTCTATGGAAAGTCCATTATACAAACGTCCTTACCAATTTTGATTGTACCCAAAGTATGCCGCATTGTTACGAATGTAAGCATCAAAGTTATTCGATATGATTTATATTCTACACCCTAGACATTATCTAATATTTCACCTTATACTTATTAGCTAGTGGAACTTTTAAGGGGATAACCGTTATGCCATTCCATGCAGTCTCAAATGTACCGTGATATATTGATCACATATTTATGTAGTTTCTCATAGCAAACTTATGTTTGTCATATGGCTTTTGTTTTCCCCAAATTCCTCATATGCACTTTCGAGTAGTTAGGAAAGATGGGTTTTCATTGATGTATTTTGGAGCTTGGGAGGATGAGTTGGATGTTTCACCGACTATAGTATTCTTATTTCTATTGCATTACTATATTGTACATATCAGCATTTATGAGGATAGACAATTTTAACTTTCCCTTCCGATGATAGTACTTAGATTTTGTAACTCTGAAATTCTGTTTCAAAGTAACCCTTTATTCTATTCGTTTGGTATTATATATTACCGTTCTGCTAGTGAGATTCTAATGTTATATTCTCATCTTCCTTGTTCTCTTTCTTTCCCTTTTTATTTTACGCTAACAATTCTTCTTTCCAGCACATCGCTACTCGACACGTGAATACCGTGGATGTATTAATGTAGACATTCGAGGGTCGAAAATTCGAGTCATTACACTCACTACACCAAAAAGTATTTTTAGGGTGCACAAAAAATGTCATAATAACTTAGTAGCATTTTAGAGAATGTCGTTAAAATGCATGCAACTAAAAACCCAAGATTTTATGTTGCATTTTAGTAAACGCCACTATAAATTCTACTAAAATCTTTATTGTAACATTTGGAAAAGTACTTTCCACTACAAAAAATTATTTTAGTATTTTTTTTTTATTTGCTACCATATATATTTTAGTAGTGTTTAATAAACACATATAAAAATTATTGATTTTTGTACGTGTTCCCTCGCTGTGGTGGCCCATTCAGTTTCCACTTCATTTTGTTCACAACATATAATATATAGTAATAACTAACATATTTCAGTATGAAACCAACAATCACTCATATAATTATCACATTCAAACAACTGAAAACACATTAATCATATAATGCAATACGACATATAAACACCTCAATATAAAATATTTTAAACAAAATAACTACGTTTACATAAAATACATAATCAAATTACAAATCATTGTGCGCTTAAAGAGAGAGACCCGATTCTTCAAGGAAGGAAGCATAGACAAAGTAAAGGGCCCAAATGAGTCCATATACTCCAAGCAAAATGGTTCTCTACAACATTCATAGCAACAAGTTATAACATTATTATAAACGATAAATGATATTATTTAACATATTGTATGAAATGAGAAGCAAAACCAAATTGTTACACATACAAATTTGAAAGAGGGAGGCCTCAAGGACATCTATCATGCCATTAAACCGATTATTTTGCATGTATCTGAATCAAGTTGAAACAACCCTTGCTTATAATCTAACTTTAACACATCTAAAGAAGAAACACACATTTTGCTTAAACCACCACATCAATATTATACAACTACATTTAAATCACGTGCCTCTGAAATATCATTCCCATATGAACCATCATCTAACCCATCTAAATTAACATCTTCCATAAGTTTAATACAAATGTCACATTTTGAGCTAACATTACTATGGAAATTATAATATGTTTGGTGTTGTTTATTATTATTATTATTTATAAAACTTAGTTAATTCTTCATCATCGCCATCATTATTATTTATAAAACTTTGTTATAAACTTAGTTAACTTAATTATATTATTATTATTATTATTATAAACTTAGTTAATTTTAATAGACTTAGTTAATTCATCATCATCATCATCATTATTATAATTTATAAAACATTTTTTAAATTATTTATATTATTAATATTTATAAAATTTAGTTAACTTAAACTTAGCTATTTTTTTATAACTTAGTTAACTTAGTTAATTTATTATTATTACCATTACTATTAATATTAATATTAATATTAATATTATTATCATGACATACATCAAAACTTATGGGGCACACAACACATACGTGACTCAAAATGGGAATGTGAACCAAAGAATTAACATATTATATGTTAAATAAATAAACTACTTTAGATATTATGCCTACCTTTCATGTCCACTACTCATGACTGCCACGTCCACAACTTCAGTCAAACACTCGTCGTTTCATACAAGTTCAACACATGCTTTGCTTGCATAGTTTGTCACCTTCAACACATGTTAGATCTGCCAGCATAACAAATTTGCTTAGAATATTTAGTTTTTCATCTTCCTTACACTTACATTATTTTATATGCAAGATTATATAATAGGATGGAAATAATTTGTTGATTTATTTAATATATAGATAGTTATGAATAAGCAACAAAGTCACACGTACCTATGAATAAGTGGAGAATTCATTGCTCAAACATGATAACACTGCAAAAATAGAAAATGCAATATGATTCACAAAACCATTAGTTCGAACCTAACCAACTTTTTCGTATACAAGTGTCCACTAACAAACTAGTTAAAAAAAGACAGTGATAATGAAATATATATACAAATACAAGATGTTGGTTTAAAAAGTTGGAAGATGCACACCAGAAGTTTGCTTGCACAAAACTTTATATACAAACATCCATCACTTGGCAATCGCCTTTTCACATTAGCCAGCACCTGCAAGCGAATGATGCAAACTACTATCTTCTCTACACCAATCCGATATCCTGAAGCTTTTCACATGCAGCTACATTCACCTCTCAAGCTCTCAACATAGGCTTTAGTTCGTACCTCCAAGTATTCACCATCTTGGAGTTATAATGTCATATGAAAAAGGAGTTTGTGCTTGCAATTATACAATGTCCTCTTTTCGATTGCACCCTGTCCATTTCAGCAATCTCCTTCTATCATTATCCACCAACATGGAACTGCATAGTCGCATAGCAACTTATAAGTCTGCCCCCGCTATATTTTAGCAACCTCCTATTGTGTATTTCTTATCTTATTTAGTAGCAAAAATATAGTGAGTAAAAGAATGTTCTGCTGCTAACTAAGATAAGAAATACACAGTGATTCACTAAAAAGGATCCTAAAAGTATACTACTACTTTAAACAAGAAATAATAAAATGCTGACACACACCTACCCAAGTTTAGAGCAACTCCAATTGTTGGTTGGATATCAGAAATATGGAGATGTGCACTAGAAGTTGGCTCCAACATGGTGTAGAAATCTGGAGCGTGTCGATTTAGGGCTTTAGAGTGTGGATTTCTCAGATTTATTGAGGCGGCTATTACACAAGTGCCTCACTTTCCCCAACTCCAAACGCCCAATGGCTAAATGCAATGGCCATATTCCACCCAATCTCCCTATTCCACCTTCAAATATGACCTCCTTCATCTTCTTTACTTCACAACCAATTTCCTTCAACAATTTTAATTTTTTACTATCACTTATCACAACTGAACATATATTCTGATTTCGACGTTGATACTATAAGGTGCAGTTTTAACGACTACAATTTACAAGATGTTACAGTTCCCATCGACGAAGTGGTAAGTAATGCAAGTTGGTGCACTGTGGAAGACTACAATCTTTGCAACATTTACTATAGATTCTTAGTCGATCCTATTCGAGGTGCTGATCATTTTGGGGAAAAATTACTAATTGTTACAATCGAAAGAACATCGATCAGAAAAGAATGTTATCTTCAATCAAAGATCGTTATGGAAAAATTAACCGTCAAACATAAACATTCGATTCTCAAATTTTCAAGCTAACGCAAACAAATCCTAGTGTATTTGGAAATGAAACGCATTTGGTAAGATTTAATATAATATCATTTTTCTAATTTTTATAATAGTTCTCTAATTATACTAGTTTTTTTATTACAGAGAATAGCCGCAAACAACTTATTCAAAAAAATCTATAAACCTGATAGTAAACAAGCACCACATTTTTATCCGTTCATGCATGTTTATAACATGTTGTTTAAGCATGTTAAATGAAAATCATCGCTTCAGAGAACTGTTTAAGAAGTCCAGTCATACATGGTCGTGGTAAAGTGCCTAGAGTTGGAGAAAGCTCTAGTCCTATGGAATTGCTAGGAAGCTACGGTTTATGATTAGAAGAAGACCTAACCCCTACCGAAGATCATTTTGTTCAGCCACAAGGAGCAAAAGCAGAAAAAAATAAGCAGGCTGCTGGAGCGGATCAGGCAGAAATTAAAAAAAAATCATATTTGAATCTGAAGATAGATATAACCGTGCAATGGACACTCGAGTAATTCAACACCAAGAAAAGTTGTCAAGAATGGATCAACTTCATGCTAGAAACCAACAAAGAGATGAAGATGCAATAATGTTCATGGATACGTCGCACATGTCTGCTAAACAACTGGAGTATACAGAGCATAGAAGGAGAGAAATTATGAGATGTAGACGTGAAGAGGGTCATTAACTGTTTATATTTTTCTAGAACTTTTGTATCTTTGAATTACTATTAGTTTTATTGTATATGAACATAAGCAATTATTTATATAAGTACTTTCATTGAAATTGCATTACATTGAGAAAAGATTATAATAACATTACGTTAATTAAACATAAACAGATTACAATAATAATAAGTAACAACAAAATAAACAATAGCAGCAAAAGTAATAATAGAAAAATAGTTTCACTGATCTCCAGAAAAGTTCCAAAGACGATCTATGAGATCATTTTGCAGTCTTTGATGCAATTGAACTACATTAGGACATTTGGCTTTCTACAAGAAACTCGAGTTCTAGTGCACGTCCAGTCATATCGTTGCGCCAAATAGGCAGTGGTGTTGGAGCACTCTCGTAAAAGTAATCTTCTTCCATGTCCCTTTCATCCTCTATAATCATATTATGTAAAATAACACAAGTGTACATTATTTTGGTCATTTTAATTGTGACCAAAGTCAACATGGATTACTGACTATGGAAAATCTAGATTGAAGAACCCCAAATGCTATTTCAACGTCCTTCCTTTGGCTTTCTTGCATCGCTGCAAACTTTGATTGTTTATTTTTTTGTGGGTTAGGAATTATCTTGACAATGGTACTCCATTTAGGATATATATCTTTGCCAAGATAATATCCATGATCGTACGTGTTACCTCCTAAAGTAAAGGTACTAGGAGCTGGTCTACCATTTGCTAAATCATTGAATAACGTAGATCATTCGACTACGTTAAGATCATTGTTCTAACCCGGAATTCCCAAAAATGCATGCCATATCAATAAGTCATGCGATGCTACGGCTTCTGTAATGACCCGTAAAATTTTGTTAATTTTTAATGGTTTTATTTAGCGTATTTAATTTGATTTTGAGAAATTTAAATAATATTTTGAAATTTATAGCCGTTTCAGTATATAACTTTTACATGTTTTATACTCATTTAATTTCAGCAGTCTATTGCTTTAATTTTTAAACCGTTCCATTTTCTTCCTAGGCAACAGCTCACATTCCATTTCGCTTATAAATCAGTTTCCACTTTTACTCACCTGCTCACCTTTTCTTCCATCTATCTGTTTAATAGTTATATATATGAGTCCACTCATACCATTATCTTCGCCGATCCTGTTCTGACTTGTTCCATCAATTCTTGTTATCAGCTTTGATCGTTGAATTCGCGCCGATTTTGCTTTGCTTCGATTCATAATTCAAATTTCAGTGTCTGTAGCAGTAAGCGTATCCGTGTCATCTTCTGTATTCTCTAGGCTCGAGAGGTGAGCAATCACTCACGATTAACGTTTTTTATTTATTAAATTTGATTTCAATTGAAACGACAACCGAAATATGCCGCTGTAGTTATTTAAAGTTTTTATATGCTATTATCTGTAACTGTTCACCTATGGGATATGACACCATATCCTGTTGTTTATATTATACCGTTATTGATGATATATGCCTTTTATATTATTATCTGTTATCACTCTGCAAGTTCCTTGTAGTTTAGAATTCACTATGGGTTGAAATGATACATACCCGAACGGACTTTAGAATAGGAGAATTTCATTATGGGTTGAAATGATAGACCCAAGTGATTTTTATTTAATTGAATTTGGGATTTCGAGTTGAAATGCTATCCACCCATATATATTTAGTGTACGGATTGAATGATAAATATCTGTAGCACTTGACCATATGATAAGAAATATATACAGACACCGTTGGTCCATATATAAATATTTTGAAAATAAATTCATTGTTTTGGAGAGAAATATGTGGTTTTAATAAATGTTGATTCTTAAATTATTATATATAAAGGGTAATGATATATATATAGATTTAATAGTACTTAATCTAATTAAGATTAATTTAATATATAAATTATGTTAAATATTTATGTAAATTATATTTCAAATTGATTTTTGCAATAATTAGGATAAATTGAGGTGGGGAGATAAATTTGGATTTAGCTGAAATGGTATCAAATTAAGAATTTTATTTAGTTAAATTGATGTGAAGCTATTGAATGTGAAACTTAAAGATACAATTTTATAATCGGATGTTGATTTAAGTGATTTAATGAATCATGTTTTAAATAAATTAAAGGTAAATTAAGGATATTTAAATAATACTGAATTTATTAAATGAATATCTCAAGACTAAAAAATAACGAGGTTACATCGAGATCTGTATGAAACTGTTAAACTGAACTTTGAGATGTTGAATATTAAAGCTTTGAAATATACTAGAATTTAAATGTTTCATTTTGTGGTTCAAATCCATATTTAAAATAGATAAAATTTGAATTAATTTAGTCAGAAACTAAATTGAATGGAAATTAATAAATTTTGATTTAATAAAATTTGAACGGGAAGGTCGAGTTGATTTTTGAAGCGATTTGTGAAGCTTGAGGAAATAAAAATACTTTACTTCATAAATTATTGGATATATATACTAATTTGGAAAATAGAGATATTTGAAACGAAAATGATATTTTAGTTTTGAAATATAAATAAAATTGAAATGACCAGAGTGTTATAGTGTATATTTCTACCCTGCAGATAGTTCCTTGGATCCTTAGAAGATGGTTATCCCAAACATCCTCTAAGTTAAATATATTTCAGTTGATATTTCACTTGAGTTGGATTTATAGATATAAGAATGTTAATCCTGACTCGAGTGTTTTGTGTTTTGCTTTACGCTCGGGTCAGAACGAGTGATACAACATTTGAGACTCACCTTCGAAGTTGGAGCTTTGCTTGGAGATCCAGCTATCTATCCCTTCAGTCATCCAGTTGATTGGTTCAGAGAAGTCATCTGCTCGTACTGGAGACTTCACTGCATCTAGGATATTCTGATATATTTTGCTCTAAACTCTGATGTATATAGTAGCTTCATGAACTACTATTCTTTATCTATTCCGCTGCATTTTTACTACTCTGTGTATGTGATCTGTGTTTATTTATTTACTGTTTATGCTGAGTTTGCCAAATTAAATTAACAATTCGGTATTTTGAATTATTCAAGTCAGACATGTATGGTTTTATTGTCGATTTGAATGGTCCAAAATAGCGGGCTGTTACAGTTGGTATCGGAGCTTTGGCTCTAGGAAAAACTTAGCATATATGGTAAATTTACTTACAGAATCACTTTCGTTCAAGTTGAATCTCTTCCTTTTTGACTCGATTTCCTTTGAATTTTGGAATGTCCATCGGTTCCAAAATTCATTCTTGTCTCTTTCTATTTATATTCTTTTAATTCTGGAGTATCCCATAACTCCACTGAACGTTTTGTAAAGGGGATGAAGACTCCTTTACAATTGGCATTGATTCACCGAAGATTTCTGTATCCTCGGTTTACGATGCTGCTATATCTTGATATGCCGAATTCTGTCTCTGGCAGTCGAATGTCGATTTGTTTTGGAATTCCGCATAAATTATATTCCTGAAGTCACGGTTGACCCGGTTAAGGTCGCCCACAATTATATAAGTATATCCCTCTTCTAATTTGTAATTTAATTTTCTCATCTTCGATCGAGTCTATCTTCGAATCAGAATTCTATTTGATTAGAGTCCCTCTAATTTGAATCTCTATCTTTGTTTTGAAACCCATTCTTGAATCATCCTTTGAAAATCGGGTTTTGTTTGTATTTTAAAATTGGTTATATACCGAAATTTTTATTTGGGTAACTATAATTTTATTTTATATATAAAGGAGAAAATATTTTCAATAAGGATTATATAAAAAAACGAAAGTCTAAAATTTTGAAAGGATGTGAAATTTTGAAAATTTATAAGAAAATTGATTTATATAAATATGATTTATAACTGAAAGGTTTTGAATTTGAAATTCGAGAGATTGGACTCCCGTATTTTTTAAAAATTGGTTAGAGATTTTGAAATATATAATAATAAGATTTAAAAGTATTTTCTGAATAAGAAATGTTTTAAATGACTTCAAATGAGTCTCAAAAGAAGTTTTCAAGAAAATAGAAATCCAGAACTCACTTATGTCGCTTGGAAATAATTTCGGTGATGAGTGCACACATCATCGACATTGATTTTCGAGTTTTAGAGTGGGGGAGAGGCCACTTTAATAGCTTTGCTATGCGAGTGATTTTGTAAAACCAATTTTTGATTTCAAATTCCGAAGTATGATTTGATATTCGAAAGATATAGGTTTATATATTTGAAATAATTTAAAGTAAGCCGGTGTTCAATCCTCGAGTTTTCGATTTGATTTAGTATAACTCTATTTATAAAAAAAATTAAATTTACTGATTTGTTGCTGATTTCCAACTCTTGGATTTGAAATTTGATTTCACCGACTATTTTGAAGGTTCGAGCACTTCCAAATCAAGGTTTAAAATTTTAAAACTAAGAAATTTCGAAGAGTAATATAAGTTTAATTTTGTATGTTTAAAGTATAAAGAGTATGACTTAAGTAAATTTGGAACTTTTGTCAAATAAATAATGTGCAAAGGAAAATTGGATTTTTCATATAGAAATAAATAGTTTAAGGGTTTTAAAGGGATAATTATAAATTTGGAAACCATTTTGAGTATAATTGATTTTGAGAAAAATATTGGGTTTTGAAATTTGATTGGAATTAAAACCAGTACTATATGGTGATTTTGGAAATGAATTTGTTTGACCTAAACTTTGTTGATTTGGAAATTTGGATTATTTTCTAAACCTATTGTTTAAGAAACTTTGAAACTGAATATATTTAATTTGGAAGAAAATTTGATGAAATCATATATGATTTTGAAACTGAATTGATATTGAAATAATTTGAAATTGAGAACCTTATATTATTAAGTACTTGATTTGGGAGTGGTCGAACTTATATAAAATGGATTTGTATAAGTATGAAGTTGATTTGAAATCTATTGATTTGAAAAGGTACTATATGATACATATTTTCGATGTAAAGATATGGAAAGAGCCTTCTGCTTGATATCCTCTTTGTGGCCACATTGTGGATTCATTCTATCGATATTATTCTCTCTAATTTTTGGTTTTCCGGATGTGATACTCGAGTGTCCCACCGTGGCGTAACCCATGGTTTTTTTTCTCGCGACTGCATAGCGCAACTGCCTGGCTGAGACGGCCTAGGGATACAGATTGTTTCCTTGGGGATCCAGGCGTAACCGTTGTGTATCCTGCAATCTATGTAGGTCGCATTAGTAGCGAAACTGCCTGGCTGAGACGGCCTAGGAGTACGGATTGTTTCCTGGGGGATCCAGGCGTAACCATCGTGTATCCTGCACCCTACTAGTCATCATGGCGTAACTCGCAGGGCTGAGAAAGCTTACGGATACGGATTTTTTCCTAGGGGATCCAGGCGTAACCATTGTGTATCTGCGACCCATGGATAGACAAAGGTTTTGGTTTGGTTATTTTGTTTGAATTGTACTTTCCATATCTATTTTTAAAGGTTTTTCAAGTATTTTCACTAGGTGTTGAAATGGGTCTACTAAGTACTTGAAGAATTCTAGCTTTGCGCCTGATCAATGCATAGCCAGAGTCTGCAAGAACGAGGATAAACTTGTTGAAACATCGAGTTATAAAAGTATTTCGAAAGGAAAATTTGTTTTGATACAAAAGTATCTTAATATAACAGTATTTTATTATAAAAATATATTTCCAACAAGAAATTTCTGTATTAGTTTTTAAAATTTAAATTCTTATAATTTGAAATTTACGATTCGTGCCCGATACTATCTTTTGAATCTACCGTCCTTTCCTTTTGAATATATCCTTTAAAATATTGTTTAATTATATACTACCTGGTTTAATAGAAAATTTTAGTGTTAGAAGTATTTTATTTAAAATAAACATATTTAAAGTAAATGATTAGTGAGAATATTTGAAAAGTATTTTGAGAGAAAATTGGAAAGTTATAAATTATGGATTTAATGTTTCCAAATAACTTCCTTGTAAATATAACTAATCATGTAAATAAATTGTTTTCAAATAGTTTTCATATATTTATTAAGTGTTATTTAACATATTTAATTCCAATGGGTTTTGAAAAAAAAAATTAGTATTAAAGAAAATTTAATTTCAAATGAAGTTTTCAAATGAATATTTCAAGTAAAATTTATATGGTCTTAATTAATTGTTTATCCTTATCTTTCAATCTATTTATCTTTCTGGTTGTTTCTATTCTCCTACCTTCTTCCTTTTCGGGGACGAAAAGTTTTGAGTGGAGGAGAGTGTAAGACCCGTAAAATTTTGTTAATTTTTAATGGTTTTATTTAGCGTATTTAATTTGATTTTGAAAAATTTAAATAATATTTTGAAATTTATAGCCGTTTCAGTATATAACTTTTACACGTTTTATACTCATTTAATTTCAGCAGTCCATTGCCTTTAATTTTTAAACCGTTCCATTTTCTTCCTAGGCAACAGCTCACATTCCATTTCGCTTATAAATCAATTTCCACTTTTACTCACCTGCTCACCTTTTCTTCCATCTATCCGTTTAATAGTTATATATATGAGTCCACTCATACCATTATCTTCGCCGATCCTGTTCTGACTTGTTCCATCAATTCTTGTTATCAGCTTTGATCGTTGAATTCGTGCCGATTTTGCTTTGCTTCGATTCATAATTCAAATTTCAGTGTCTGTAGCAGTATGCGTATCCATGTCATCTTCTGTATTCTCTAGGCTCGAGAGGTGAGCAATCACTCATGATTAATATTCTTTTATTTATTAAATTTGATTTCAATTGAAACGACAACCAAAATATGCCGCTGTGGTTATTTAATTTTTTTATATGCTATTATCTGTAATTGTTCACCTATAGGATATGACACCATATCCTGTTGTTTATATTATACTGTTATTGATGATATATGCCTTTATATTATTATCTGTTATCACTCTGCAAGTTCCCTGTAGTTTAGAATTCACTATGGGTTGAAATGATACATACCCGAATGGACTTTAAAATAGGAGAATTTCGTTATGGGTTGAAACGATAGACCCAAGTGATTTTCATTTAATTGAATTTGGTATTTCGGGTTGAAATGCTATCCACCCGTATATATTTAGTGTACGGATTGAATGATAAATATCTGTAGCACTTGACCATATGATAAGAAATATATACAGACACCGTTGGTCCATATATAAATATTTTGAAAATAAATTCATTGTTTTGGAAAGAAATATGTGGTTTTAATGAATGTTGATTCTTAAATTATTATATATATAAAGGGTAATGATATATATAGATTTAATAGTATTTAATCTAATTAAGATTGATTTAATACATAAATTATGTTAAATATTTATGTAAATTATATTTCAAATTGTTTTTTGCAATAATTAGGATAAATTGAGGTGGGGAGATAAATTTGAATTTAGCTGAAATGGTATCAAATTAAGAATTTTATTTACTTAAATTGATGTGAAGCTATTGAATGTGAAACTTAAAGATACAATTTTATAACCGGATGTTGATTTAAGTGATTTAATGAATCATGTTTTAAATAAATTAAAGGTAAATTAAGGATATTTAAATAATACTGAATTTATTAAATGAATATCTCAAGACTAAAAAATAACGAGGTTACATCGAGATCTGTATGAAACTGTTAAACTGAACTTTGAGATGTTGAATATTAAAGCTTTGAAATATACTAGAATTTAAATGTTTCATTTTGTGGTTCAAATCCATATTTAAAATAGATAAAATTTGAATCAGTTTAGTCAAAAACTAAATTGAATGGAAATTAATAAATTTTGATTTAATAAAATTTGAACGGGAAGGTCGAGTTGATTTTTGAAGCGATTTGTGAAGTTTGAGGAAATAAAAATACTTTACTTCATAAATTATTGGATATATATACTAATTTGGAAAAAAGAGATATTTGAAACGGAAATGATATTTTAGTTTTGTAATATAAATAAAATTGAAATGACCACAGTGTTATAGTGTATATTTCTACCCTGTAGATAGTTCCTTGGATCCTTAGAGGATGGTTATCCATAACATCCTCTAAGTTAAATATATTTCAGTTGATATTTCACTTGAGTTGGATTTATAGATATAAGAATGTTAATCCTGACTCGAGTGTTTTGTGTTTTGCTTTACGCCAGGATCAGAACGAGTGATACAACATTTGAGACTGACCTTAGAATTTGGAGCTGTGCTTGGAGATCCAGCTATCTATCCCTTCAGTCATCCAGTTGATTGGTTCAGAGAAGTCATCTGCTCGTACTGGAGACTTCACTGCATCTAGGATATTCTGATGTATTTTATTCTAAACTCTGATGTATATAGTAGCTTCATGAAATACTATTCTTTATCTATTCCGCTGCATTTTTACTACTCTGTGTATGTGATCTGTGTTTATTTATTTACTATTTATGCTGAGTTTTCCAAATTAAATTAACAATTCGGTATTTTGAATTATTCAAGTCGGACATGTATGGTTTTATTGTCGATTTGAATGGTCCAAAATAGCGGGCTGTTACAGCTTCAAGAATAATAGTGGACCTACGAGACATACCCTGATAAACTCCAGCATAAGTCTTTGGTCTATTCTTACACTCCCAATGCATGCAGTCTATACTGCCTAACATTCCAGGCCAACCTCTACTACCATTCATATTCAGTAACATTGCTATATTCGCCTCCAAACACTCTAATACCATGCTTTCTGTAACTCTAGAATAATACAACCAACATAAATACCCTCACTAGGACTTAGAACTGACATGAAGAAACTACTGGTTATAGTCAAATTGGAAGTTTTGCATGACATTTCGACGACATCTTATTTCTTTTTCTATCTCATTGGCATATGTTATGGCCCTTGGGCACAACATTCTTTAACCTGTTCTACGTAATTGCACCCTTCAGTCCAGAAGGGACACAACAGGATTCGACGATCAATATCTCCGCCATCATCTTTAACCACAATTTCAACCTTATGACCACAATAGCAGCATACTACGTAAGAGTCAACTTCTTGTTCAATCGAAAGGTTGCAAATTTGGCACTTGATCAACCTCCAGTTCTTGTGGTTGTTGATGAACCAACTGTTCATGCAGAGGTTGGACAACTGCACGTTCGTACAGCGGTTGAACATATTTCTAAAGTGTGAGTTGGTCTAGATTTAAGAATTCACGAGCAGCGTCCTTGTAATGCTGGTCATGGTAATTGATATTCCAATCTTCATTAGTGATTTTTGCTTTCCATTAGAACATAGTCAAAATCAGAGTCAATAGACGATGATCAAGAAGGCATTGGTATGAGGAATATAAGAACGAAAGAGCGGAGGACTGAATTGCATATTTAAGAAGAAAAGCTCTTATGTATATACAGAAGCATGTGAATGCTTAATTTTTTTTTATGTTTAAATGTGAGCATTGTATTTTGATTTGACAGTACACTAGAAAGTGAGTACTGTTTTTGATATGATTGTGAAATCTAAGCATTGATTTTGATTTGACATTATAATGAAATTGCTTTTATTAGACATGAAAAAATAAGACAATAATAAATATGCATACACAAAAACAATAATACACTCAATAATAACACACTCACCATAAGCCTCATTTCATAACTCAAATAAAGATTATAACTAAACGCGGCATTGCAGAACTCAAATATTGGATATCAAAATCGTTCTAGCCAATTTTGACGCATGATATAAGTCTCGTGTCCAACGAATGTGGTGTGATATTTGAGAAAGTAACGACCTTCAAATGTGGAATGGGTACCGGCACTGTAGGCGTTTTAGACATAACTCGTTGATAACCATACTGTACAGCATGCAGGCGTTGTAGAAGTTTCCATAAGCAGTACTAAACTCTACCTTCGTACATCTACTATTACACTCAAAATTAATATACTTGCTGCAAATAAAGTACACAATGCCATACTCAACACAATGTCATACTCAACATAAAATATAATCAACACAATGCCATACTCAAACAAAATATAATCAACACAATGCCATAACATATATACAAGCACATATGACAATAGCATCATCACCAACATAATATGCAACCAACAATTGTAATGCGTGAAAAATAATAACATAAACTGAAACATCTATATATGGAACATCAGTCTATGTGATTAGAACTACTATCAATCTCCTCATCATCTCCTCTATAATCATCACTGTCATCGTTGACGTCATCAAAATAGCGAGGCTTAGGTCCGGCATGGAGCCGCTCCTGAAGCTGCTAAATCTGTGTCTGCAATCCCTGTATCTACGCATCATACCGAGTCTACTGCTGGTGGACCGTAGTTTGGTAACTCTGATACATCATCTTTGTATAATCGAGCGTCATATGCTCAAATGCAACAATCATCTGTCTATCATAATCCATGTACTGCGAACACCGATGTGTGCACAATAAAAGTTATACATAGATGGAGAATATAAGGACAAGTAATTTAAACAAAATTTAAAATTCGTACAAACCTGATGAGGCTGATACAATTCGGCAGACGGTTCACCCATAATAGCGTCATCTAGAGGATACTACAAGGGATACTCCACTACCTAACCACGTGCATCATACGCTCTAAATGAATGAGGAGAGGGATCAAACGTAGGAGGTTGCGTGTACCAAGACTATGTAGGCTCAAAGGTGGCAGGCGGTATTGGAACTCAGCTAGAAATGGTATGCGAACCAATATAATTAGAGTTCAAACCCTGTATATAATAATGCAACGCGTAAGCACACGGGGCTACACGAGCCTAATATGAATCAAAGTCTCCTAGAACCGTGAAAGGCTCATCATCCACCCATCCTATACCCCTCATTGCAAGAATATAAGCTGGTCCAACCCTAGTATAACCATACATATCATCCTTTGGTAGCAGATCTAATGGAATGTGAACTATACCGTAAAACTATAGCCAACACCTCTCCACCAAATACCATATGAATGGACAGGTAGGAACTTGAAAGCATACCTTACACCCCGACATGGAAAACTGAAAAGTGAGTGGATGATCAGGATCGGGCTCTAGGAACTGTAAGTACTGATTCCATGGACGAATGATAATGTTACTGGGTCGCCTTATATCCATCCGCTATCTAGCCTCCATCAGCTCATTACGCACCCCTTGTGCAACATGAGACAAATGCATAGGACAACCCCAACGGTGCAATTTAGGGAAGTAAATATAAGATGTGGCGTTCGCTTCTACAATAAGTCAGGGTGCATATTGGCAGTATACTCGTAGTACCAAAACGGAAGAATATACCATAATCCATACATCTGTCTAGACTGCCGAAGCACATAAGTATCCAATGCTATGTACAAATAACCAATAATAGCAGTACCGTAATCATATATATGTAGTCCATCCACATCTACTAATCCATTCAAAAAGCCAAGCTTAATAGTACCCTTATTATTACTAAAAAATGTAGATCCAAAAAGTATAATATGAAGGCACAAATAAGCAGAGTGTGCATTTCCTTGACGGCCACGTACTCTAATATATATCGCTGTAGACAAGTGAGAGTAATAGCTCCTCCTCTAACCTCCTCATCAGCCAAAGCCAGTAAATAAGCTGAATATGACTCGAACTTCTCACTATCAAATGGAACAGGAAGATGGTTCGGTCGACTAACCTCTATGCCGGTGAGCATATAAAAATCTAAAGGTGTTAGTCCTAGCTCAAAATCGAGAAAATAAAATTATGAGTGGTGCGCCACCATCTCTCAGTGAGAACCTCTATAACACAGCGATCTACATGCGCAAATCTAGGTAAATGCAGAAATTCACCAAAAGGTGACACATGTAGCCTATCCAAAATTAGTTGTGGTAACTATTCAAAATACTCAAACATACATATATACCAACTACCTCGCATCGTTATGTGACGAACATATGTATATGATTATTTAATGTTAAAATAAATAAACAATTATCATTCATATAAGTGTACACAGTTGTACATCAACCAACAAAGAAATAAACATATATTTATAACGTCACTATAGCCACAATAAGTCAATGCGAGACAATAGCGGGCAAGTCGTGCAAGGATCAAAGAACATCTGTAGTCATGGTAGCATCAAGAGGGACATCACCAGGTCCGATATTGGTATCTATCGCATATCGATCGGTCCGTCGACCAGTTTTGATCGGATGGGGTGGCATTTCGACGCAAAGTAAATTTTAAAAATTAAACGAAGAGGTTGAAAGAGGAGAAAATGATAGGAAGGGGGGTTTGCGCCTGATATAGGCACTGGGTATCAAGCGCTGTTTAACAGGCGCATGAGCATCAGGAGCCCGTTCAACAGGTGTCTGGCCTTATTTATGTTGGAGAAATGAGGCCTCCAACATTTCAGATCATGCAACCAGTTGAATTAAAACACACACACACACACACATATATATATATAGACGTATATATATATATACACAGTAGTTTCTAACTAACCAATTGAATTTTAGATCATGCAACCAACCAATTCTTTGTTAAAGTACAAAATAACCGCTAGCTTTTTCATTAAATTATTTGATTATTTAATTGTCATACTCCAAGTATAGATCAACTAATCATTAAAGAACCCATAATCAACTTGAATCAAATCCCAAGAAAGATATCACCAAACAAAGTCCAAAAATATAGTTAAATAAGATATTGATGTCTATTAGAAAATCATTTATAATGTTATAAAATCATCAACAAAATTAGATGAATATACCCTTGTATGGAAAAAACTTTAATTTTTGATACTTTCAATTTAAACACTGATTTCATGTATGTACTGACATTTGTTTTCTATGTGATTCAAATTTCAAAAAGAAGCCAACAGGTTGATACTTTATCCATTGAGTTATATAAGAATATAAAATTGTACTAAAAATAAGTACATAAATATATTACCATGGCTCAATATCCGTGTCATCTCTATTTCATGCGATAGTAGTTTTCTTACTCCAGCAACCTTTATGCAGTCTGCAAACATGTTGTAACTGCTGCAAAAAGTCTTTTTGTTGACCACCACTAGCCATTTGCCTCCTGCAAGCATATTGCATGTTCACTCAGTAGTTATAGCTGCTATAAGCATAATGCACTATGCAATCTGCATTGTCCGACCTACTAACACCCTGCAATCTACATCGTCTAAATTGAAACAATAAAAATTCAAAAAATAAATAAATAATTTCCAAGTAAAAAGGCTTGCATACTTCCTATTACGATAAGTAAATAAATAAATAAAATGTTAATATCACTTGAACCAATTATTATTTAGTTTTTATAATATAATTCTATTTTTATAAGAAAATAATCTATTTGCTCGAACAATACTGATGCATTTGTGCATCCATATGCATAAATTTACCAAGGAAAGCAAATTTACCATATACCATTAAGCATACAAAGCCCTGTTTCAAATAAAATTTAGTCGACGCACCCCATAAATAATCACCGACTTCTTACGTACTTCTTATGTAAACGTTTAAAATAACTTTCCAACATAAGGATTATTGACTTCTTATGTAGCCTTGCATTAGGAATGGTTATTTTTCAATATCTTGATCTTAATTTATTTATCTTAGTATTTATTGAATTGATTTTGCTAAATTATCAAGAAACCAAAGTGAAAGTTTTTTCACTAACTTATTTGTCATATAAGAGAAGTAAGGTATGTATAACACTGAAGACACGGTTACTACAATTACTAAAATGGTTCATCTTTAAAATATATAACTCATGCGCATTCCTAAGTGAAACTTCCACCGACCTTCATGTTCATTTTCACAAATGGTTCATCTGTGAAATACTCTTGCATCTTCTTGTTCATTGTAATTTTAAGTTTCTTTGCCATAAGTTTAATTCAATTTTAAACTGAAGCCCTTCAAACAACCTGATGCATTGTTCACATATCTTTATTTTTTCAATTATTAAATCGTAGAGGACAATAATTGGTATTTTTAATATTAAGGTTGCTCTGTCTTATTTTTTGAAAATAGGATCCTTATTTCTTATGTGAGAACATATAGTCTATTTTATAATTCATTAAGCATACGCAAGTCAAAATTAATGACAAATATGACCTAATAAATCCGATAATCTTCTTTCTTGTTTTTCTTGTCTTAAACAATTTCATTTGGAAAATCCAAAAATTAAAACAACACAGTAATTATACAAATCAAAGTTACATATGCAATAAAATTAGATATGCAACAATTCAACCACATTACCCATCATCATCTTCAATATATATCCCAACATATAATCGGCTGGACTCATAATACATAAAAGATTCTTATTCCATTATAATCCATATATGAACAAACTTGGGTATGATTAAATCCTATCTATGACACTGTATAGAGTACTGTATAAGACTGCCGCACTTCTTGGCCACAACAGCCTGCTTAAAAGAACATGCCATAGGACCACTGAATCATATGAAATCAATAATTCCTAGATTATTTCAATTAGGGATAAATCAACTATTCAAGTTAGGGACAAGCACCATTATCCTAGTGGTTAAGTGATTCGACTTTAGTGCATGAGGTCACAATTTCTATAACAACCCGAACTTTAGCCCGTAATAATTAATTCAATAATTAATTGGATAATAAAATAACTTTGTGAAATTATCAAAAATCAGCCACGGAAGTTGCACCATTGTGTTCTTTCTGGTCAATTTCCACATATAGAACGTCAAAATCCGAGTTAATATGAGCAAAGAATGAAATAATCAACGAAACAAAAAATATGTATATATATAGGCCAATCGGCCGGTCAACCTGGGAAGGGGGCGGTCGACCGCCCGATCGAACTACCTTGCCTTTTGGCAAGTGCATAGACGTTCGTTCATTCGAGCGAATCAGTAGTGATTGAACACGTATTTTGCATCATTCTAACTAATTTGGTCCCTTCGTTTCTGCATCCGATGGCCCCTATTCAGCCTATGACGTGGTTGCATCCTATTCAATCTCCAAATTCAACGGTCCGAGATCCACTTCTACACCTATAAATAGATTCCTAGACTTAACACTCTTTCTCATTCTAGGTTTTCTCCCATTGGATTCACCTTTCTAGGAAGGACCCTAAACGTAATAATTTTTCCAAAGGAGAAAATCATTATAAAATAAATTATTTTACAACTCCAAGTGGATCCAAGAAGTCCAAAGGAAGATCTTAGGACGGAGGTGAGTGATTGCAATTATTTTAAGACTTCTTTAAGTAATTTAAAATAATAGGCTTTTCAATAGTTATAGTTTCACTATGATTTTTGAAATAGCCTTTCCAGTAGTTTATTTACAGCTTTTAGAATTATTTTCAATCTGTTTCCTTTCATCTATTCTTTTCAGTAATTTAAATTCATTTCTATTGATTATAGTTTTTCCGTTTATTTACAGTTTATTTATAGTGTTTTAGTTTATTTACTGTTATTTATAATCTTCTTTCCACGCTTTGGGTTTTCTTCGGTTTTCTTTTATTCCTCCTTTTTCGTGTATGGATTAGAATATGATTAACGCGAATATAAATTAAATTTTAAGAAAATTGAAATAACAGAATATAAGGCATAAATTAAAAAGATTGTAATATAAATGGAATTGGACTGAAATTACGCCAAATTATGACGTTAATTGGACTGAATTAAAAAGATTGGCCTAGTTATAACTTAGAATTATAACTAAAAAGGGTAAAAGATGAAAGAATCATATTTTCACACTTAGACATTGGGTTAAGTAATAAGCATGATTATAACATAGGTTATAATAAGAAAAAAAATAGAAATAGGCTTATTTTAAGAATTAGGAGAAATTAATAAGCATAGATAGCAAAGAAAAATGTAAAGGCTTATTTAAATGATTTACCTAAGTTAGTAAGCAAAGATGAAAGTAGGAATTGTACCAAATAGCATTCTCTATTAAAAAAATGGTGAGCCTAGGGCATGCTTATGCTAAGAACGGTAGCAATTGGTCAAATAGAAATCCAAATTACAAGGGATTTGGATAAGGGGAGCAACTAGATATTGTTTGGATGAAGGGCCACAACCAACAACATTTCCTCTCTAGATTCTATGGACACAAGGTGATCTCACGTCAGCTTGAAGTGGGATGGGGAGGCACACTTATGATCGAGTTGGAGGTAATAAGAAGATCCAATAGGTGGAGCAAAAGGTAGCATGGGAATGGTGGCAGTTATGTGTGCGACTTCCATTCGGGTGCTCAGTATTAGCTATGAGTTTCAAGCGCTTAGTATGAGTATCTTTCGTAGACACCATTACCTTATGTGTAAGGAGCTATATATATCGTCTGGTCCGTAGTAACATTCTGTATAGGGAGTTATATATAGTATCCAGTCCATAGTAAATAAATGCCTTATGTGTAGGGAGCTATATATGTCATTTGGTCCACATTATCATTATTTGTAGGGAGTTATATAGCAGCCGGTCTGTAGAATTTACTATAGAGTAGCACTCCATTTCTACGTAGAACGCGTATTTTGCATTGTCTTAACTAATTTGGTCCCTCCGTTTTTGCATCCGATGGCCCCTATTCAGCCTAGGACATGGTTGCATCCTATTCCATCTCTAAATCCAGTGGTCCAAGATCAACTTCTACACTCATAAATAGACCTCTAGACCTAACACTTTTTCTCATTCTATGTTTTCTCTGATTGAGTTCACCTTTTTAGGAAGGACCCTAAACGGAATAATTTTTCCAAAGGAGGAAATCGTTATAAATTAAATTATTTTACGATTCCAAGTGGATCTGGGAAGACCAAGGAAGAGCTTAGGACTGGAGGTAAGTGATTGTAATTATTTTAAGATTTCTTTAAACAATTTAAAATAATAGAGTTTCTAATAGTTATAGTTTTAGTACGTTTTTTGGAATAGCCTTTTCAATGGTTTATTTACAGTTTCTAGAATTTTTTTCCATCTATTTCCTTTCAGCTATTCTTTTTGGTAATTTTAATTCATTTCTGTTAATTATAGCTTTTTCGTTTGGTTACAGTATTTTAGTTTATTTGCTGTTATTTATACATCTTCTTTCTACTCTTTGGATTTTCTTTAGTTTTCTTTTATTCCACCTTCTTCTTCGTGTATGGATTAGAATAGGAATAACACGAATAAAGATTAAATTGTAAGAAAATTGAAATAACGAAATATAAGATGTAAACTTCAAAGACTGTATTATAAATGAAATTAGACTGAAATTACGCCTAATTATTTAATTGGACTGAATTAAAAAGATTGACCTAGTTATAACTTAAAATTATAACTAAAAAGAGCAAAAGATGAAAGAAGCATGTTTTCTCACTTAGACCTTGGGTTAAGTGATAAGCGTGATTATAACTTAGGTTATAATAAGAAAAAGAACAAAATAAGGCTTATTTTAAGACTTAGGAGAAATTAATAAGCACGGATAGCAGAGAAAAATGTAAAAGTTTATTTAAATAATTTGCCTCAATTAATAAGGAAAGATGAAAGTAGGACATGTATCAAATAACATTCCCTGTTTGACAAAACAGCGAGCCTAGGGCACATTTATGCTAAGAATGGTAGTAATTGGTCAAATAGAAATCCAAATCACGGGGGATTTGGATAAGGTGCGCAACTACATATTGTTTGGAAGAAGGGCCAGTGCCACGACCCAAGTTTCAGCGTTCGAAAATCGACACCGGTACTTCACTTATACTCGAATGTCGCAGATTCAACCATTGAAACCCGATTCGTGCCGGAGCTTATAACACATTAAGTACAATAACACAGCGGAGAAAACTGAATAATATCATATATCACCAATGAAAACAATATCCAAATATGATACAACATTGCCCAACATATGTCAGAGCACAAATACAATGCTATAGCGGAATAAATAACTTGAACTTCAACCACCAATTGAGAACTCCATCTCCAAACCAAAGCTAGCTCGAACCCCCATCAAGTTGGACTTAAGCAAGGTCATTCATCTAAAGGCTTAAGAAGATTTCCAGAGACTGAAGACTACCGAATCTACACCTACTATTTGATTATCTGAAAAACCCAACTCTCGACTGCCCGTATGGAAAATTGTGGGCAACTAGAGTTTAGGAAGGGAACAATAAAGTCCAGGACAGTCATAGGACTGGTATGAGTAAATAAAAACATTTTATCTTTGAAGCAATAAAAAAGCATTCAATAATTGAAATCCGCAATGCTCTTTGGAAAATGAAACTACCATAAAGCCTCCTGGCACACACACAATGTTATAGCACACTTGGGGGAGATTTCTCCTTATGATAGCCAAACGTGCTTACTACGCCAAAATTATTTTGATATTATTATTAGTGCATAGTGTAGAAAACCTTTCGAAAGTATAATATAAATCTTAGCCATCATACGTACCATTATAGTAAGCCTACTATAGCTACCATGTTAAATGACAGGTTCTACAACTAAAACCGTACAAGGCGCGCATTGGTGATTGGATTTCCAACAAATGGTCAGGCAAAGAAACTTCCTGGACCACATGGGTACGCCTCTGGAGAGACGCCCCGAGAACCTAACCGAATCTCTGCCACCACAAGGCCGGGTTACCTCTGTTACCCGATAACTACTACACGAGTATGCCACCTCTCGGTCGTAACCAACCTTTATTCGAGGCCTCGATACCCACAACCACAGAGTAATAAATTTGCAGTAACCACATAGGTTAAATATCTGGGCTCCATACCATGGTACCACCTCTATCCAGAAGGAAATGGACATACCCTCACGGGGAGCTAACCCTAAATAATCTTGTTGCATCTTTCCTATTTCGACCATTCCGGGTTGTGAGGTCCTAATGCAGTCTCATCCACAAAGCTACGCTTTTCACAAAAGCCATGATTCGATCAACAAATGATCAACAGCACTTCATATGCCACATTACCAAATTTGGAATGTATCACTAATAATCATCAACTACATAACCTCTGAGCTCGTACGTCTCAGAGAAGGGTGTTAAGCTAAGAAAATAAATTCTCCGCCATCAAACAGAAATGTATTTGATAGAAACTAGCTTTACATCTTGAAGTGTAACGTCAGACACACATCCATACAAGTCTGTCTCGGGTTCGAACAGAACTGAAGGCACTTCGCAAGAAGCCCTTGCAGTTCGGGTATTCACAATCCCGATCGGACTCCCCATCACATATGAAGATCTCTATACCTTAGCTACTCAGTGCAGAGTCATTCGACGGGTAATCCTTTCGTTCTCGAAAATACCCAGTCTTCACCACCGGTCTTCAAATGCAATCCATAACGTCGTTTCATTATTCGGAATGGGTTAAATGACACAAAGTCCTCTCCCGGCTAAACCGAATAATGAGCGCAATATTTAAAAACATATGGATATATGGATCTCAGTTAAGTCATAACCTATTATCCAAAACCTTTTTTCAAATGGTTTAAACCAATTACCATTTTCAAATCTTTATACAGAAAGATTTACTTCACAAAGTTCACCAATCTTTAACAAAGATTCATTTATATATTTCAAAACAATATCCCTTTCAAATTGGATTAACTCATCCAATCTTTAAATCAAAGACTCAATTCATAGTTTTCACAATCGTTTCCAAAGATTCATTCATAACTTGGAAAACAATTTCCATTTCAAGGACCATTTCCATTTCAAACTTAAAATCCTTTCAAAAAAAATTTGAAATTCTTTCCTTATATGAAAGCTATAATTATTTGAAAACAAATAGTTTTCATTTCGAAAAAATCCGATTACATTTGTACACGTTAAAGCCCTTGGGTTATATTCAAATTCTCAAATAAATAATTTTAAAATTGTTTAAAGCCCATATAAATGCATTTATAGCTTGTATATCCTTTTTAAACCATAATTTCCAAACATAGAATTCAATTTCAAAATTTGAATTTAAATCAAATTATTTGAATTTCAAAACTTTATCAAGCTATTCAAAATAACTTTTTATCTGCAAAAAATCCTTTTCAAAAACTTTTCATATTTAACCCAATTCCATTTCCAAAACCATTTGGATTCAAAATTCATCTTTTAAATCAATAATATTTAAATTTAAAAATATTTGTGACTTAACCAATTTCCTCGTGTAATCCATATTTGGGTGTGTATAGTGTAGTCTAGGGGTTTAATACAATGGTGCAACATCAACAATCATCACGGATTTAAGCACATCAATATCGATAAGCGGTATAATACCATAACGCTTATCTTCATTCATAGATCCACTGATTATATAAACTCATTGCGGATAAATAAATTACATTCATCACAGATTACACCAAAATAATCCATAGCACAAAGGATAACATATCAGGGTATCAAACAATTCAAAGTATTCCATACAATCCGAATATCCATAAGTAAGATTTAATTATTCGTCTGATCAATTTAAATCAGATTAATCACTTATGAATAAATTATTAATCCTGGTTAATTGATATTAAATAATTACAAACTATCTTAATTAATTAACCTTTAAAATAAATCAATCAACTTTTAATTATTAATTAATCAACCTTTAAACATTAAATAGTTAACTTTTAATTATTTAATTATCCTTTAATTAATTTCCCTTAATTAATAAATTAATTAAGCCTTAATTAATTACCATTTAATTAATTATCCTTAATTAGTTACAATAAGTGATTATCCATAATCACTTAATAAATCTTAAATTAATTTTAATCATTTGATTAATCACCTTTTATCATTAATTACTTTAAATTTAGTAAAGCAATTAATTACGTTTAATCGTTTTCATTAATAAATTTGCATTAATTAATTACATTAATTAATTAATCTTTAATTATAAATTAATTAACCTTAAATTAATAATTAATTAACCTTTAATTATTAATCTTTAATTAAGTGATTATAAATCATTTATCTTAATTAATCATTTAATCATTAATAAACCATATAGTTAACATCATTAACACATACATTGATTCACGGGATTAAGGTTAACTAAAACATCATTAAGTCTTAATTAACCCTTTAATTACATTATTTACTTGAAATAAATCAAGAATTAATTTATAACTCATGATCACATAATTATTAAATTAAACATAATCATTTTAAAAATAACTCACTTAAAACCTTTATTAATCCAAATTTTAAACCAAAACAATTATCTTAAAACATAGGTTAAAAATGTTTAAACTTTGAATTTATTTCAAAGTCAAGAAAACTGTTTATACGACAACCCGAAACCTACTTTGACTATTGTTGAATCTCATATTTTGATTCATGACAAAACAATGAATTATATTATATGGATAAGCGAGAAAAAGAAAAGGAATTATGTTGTTCAAACTACAAAGGAGACAAGGCTACAAAACTACGTATAGTATGTTGATTTATTAAAGTTATTGAAGTTTTTAGTCTTAGTAATGTTAAAATCTATCTTCAAGTAGTTAAGTTGTTTTAAAACTTTAAATTTTTTTAAAAAAAATGTGCAAATAATGCTTTGACTGTCAGGTCAGTCGACTGACTGTATATGGCCAGCCGACTGAACCTGTACAGGTGCACAGAAACGTTCTGTTTTAAACAACTTTGAATATTCAGTTGACTGATCGTTTTGGGTCACTCGGCTAAATTCTTTCAACAGCTGTTTTTTCTGAATGGACACTTCTTTTCGCCAAGAGTCACGTTCTAATATGAAGAGGTATGGATGCTTCTATGGATCAGTACTCTTCATGAACGGTTGCATCTCTTTAACTATTATATAAACACACAAAATCCACTTCACAGATCACCAATTTACTGATTTCTTTATGATCTTACTTTCAACTATCTCTACACTCTAAAAAGCAATCACAACTTTCATATATTGCTTGAATCTTTGAAACAATTAACTTATTCTTTGATTCTAAGTAATATTTTTCCTTTCTAAATCTTTATACACACATATATACTTGAGGAAAGATTATAGGAAGGTTGTACATCAAAGACATATCAGTGTTATTAAGAACACATAGTGTCAAAGCAATTCTATTGAAGCTGTTAAAGTCCAGTTCGGTTGTTTAGGCGGGTAAAGTCCTCTTTCGGTTGTTAGAGGTGGAAAATTCCTGTTCGGTTGTTCAGGTGTTGTATACCTATTCCTCCGGGTTAAGAGAGGGTTATTGTCAGAAATTCCAGAGGGAAGTCTGGGACTGGATGTAGAACGGGAAGTTCAAACCAGTATAAAAATTCCTGGTGTGCTCATTTTTATTTACTTTGCTATCATCATTTATTTCCGCATTTATATTTAATTATATTCCATATTACACGATCCTAAGTGATAGCTAGTCACATATTTGTTTCTTTCTCCACTACATAAACGTCTGTAATCAAAATGTCTTCATCACATAATTCATCAGATGGATCATCCTACTCTTCTATCAACTTTGAGACTCCATCTTCTGCATCATCAAACCTACCTACACCTACTACCCCCATGAACCTGCAAGACCATCAAGTTATCGAACGGGTTATACACTCGAGAAAAAGAAAGCAAGACGGTTCCTGTTCTTTGGTTCTCCTCGGACCAAGCAAAAAATTGATGATCTTCATCATTACCAGAGGGAATCGATAATGCTTCAGCGCGAAATGTATTATGAACAGAAAATGAATTCTAGACGTCTGAGTTTTCTTGAACAAATTAGATGGAAGTTCTGCGGTTCATCTTCCTCTTCGGCTCATCAACCTACACCATTGTCAACTTGAAGTCCATGGGATAGGTCGCGTCAACCACCACCAGTCTCTCCAAAGTCATGGGAACGTGGAAACCATTGGTCACCACTACAACCATATGTAGAGGAGACAAAGGATGAACCTACGAACTCCAAGTCTCCGTCATCTTCTTCTTCCAAATAACTTCATTTATTGTCTACTTTTAAAATTGATTTTTATTCTTATATTGTATACTTTTTTGTTTATATATAAAATATATTACTCTTTTTTGTTTAAATGTGACAAATTATGCTGAATGGCACATTCAATCGACTGATTAATTCGATCAGTCGACTGAAAGTGCATATTGTATGTTCTCATACACTATTCAGTCGACTGATCGAATGCAACCAGTCGACTGAATAAGCAAACAGAGAGCAAATTTGTTACTATAGTCGACTAGACTGGTCGACTGAATCTACAACATAACTCTCGGGAAAGTAGTTCATACACTATTCAATTGACTGATCAAATACAACCCAGTTGACTGAATGACCAAAGAGAGAGCATACTAGTTATTTTAGTCGACTAGACAAGTTGACTAAAACTGTTGCAGAGCTCTTAGGAAAGTGGTACGGTCGACCGACCACAAATATTCAGTCGACTGAATTCACAGCTAAAACGTACTTTCCACCTTTTTTCCTACTTTTTTCCCCTTAAACCCTCACTTCCTCTTTTACTTTTTACTTTTACCTCCAATCTCCAGAATTCCAAAACCCTAGCCCCTAAAATTTTCAAATTTTTCTTCAATTTTCTTGATAAATTCAAATGGCCCCTCGACAAACAAAGAGATCTAGGCATGCTTCTTCTTCCTCCGAGTCAATTGATTCACAAATCGCCCAATGGCTATACGATGCAACTGTAGTTCAACGATGGAATAAGATGAAAGAAGCTTGATTCTTTGAAGGTTCTTTTGTTGTCTTCTTTGATTTTACGTCGTATGGGATTCAAGAATTAGCAAGAAGAAGCCATTTAGAATCACTTTTAGATCATAATCAAAACAATATCAAGATAAATCATATCTTGGTGAAACTCTTCTATGCAAACTTGAACTTAGGCCATCAAAACCCACGCAATCGTGACAATTGCATTTGGAGTTTGGTATGTGGGCAACAAGTGTTTCTCTCTTTAGATAGAATCGGTCATATTCTTCGTACTTCGACAAGAGGTGCTGAGTTACAAGAATTGAATGTTGTCGTAGGCGAGAGAGATGAAGTAAGTCAGCGATTTCTAGAAGACGACATGACCGAGCTTAAGTCTATTGCATTACGACCTACTGCCAGAATAATGCATAGAGCTTTGATGCACACAATCTTACCTCGCACTGGCTCATACGAGCTTGTCTATCCAAACAACTATAAAGCATTATATGCTATTTGGGGAGAAGTTGAAGTAAATTAGCCAAAACTCATTCCAGATGAATTTCTCACATTCAACCAAGGTCGTATGAATATTATTTATTTTGGTGAATATATTATGCGGTTGCTTATGAATCTCCAGGTTCCTATTTCGAAATCTGATACCTCTATTCCAAAAACCTTGAATAGCCGCACCATTAGTTTTATGAAACAACCACCATGACCTCTCACTATTATGAGCTTCAAGAATGGAAATCTCGACTTCGCCAAGAAACCTCTACTCAACAACAGCATCAATCATGAGATGACATCCGTGTGCCAACTCCATCCCAAAGCACTCGGGAATCTATTGATTTAATCGTCAGAAATCAAGTTATCTTAGATTCCCGTATTAAAAAGCTTGATAAAAAAATTGACAAAAAATTTGATAAAATCAAGTGTTTCTTTGGGATTTTATGGGATGCAATATCATGCTCCTCTTCCACCACTACGGAGGTTTCTCAACTGATCCAGGCAAACGCCAGGCCCCTCACTTTACTTGGTCAACGTCGGAAAAACATACTAGTTCCGACACAGGAGGAAATGGAGGTGGTAGACAATTTGCAGGAAATTCCTCTAAAGGAAAAGGACCAATGCAAGTTGAAGAAGAGGAGACAGAATCTGGTTTTGAATGAAGGTGTTATCTTTTTTAGTGGTAGTAAGTCAGTTATTTCTTTGTCTCGTACATTCTATAAGTTTGTATTCGTAACATTTGAAATCTGTTGTTTCTGTGATTGCATCTAGTATTTTTATTTTAATTCTATTGTGTTAGTTTTATACATACATTATCTTTTCCTTTTTTGTTGATGACAAAGGGGGAGAAATTTGTAAACTAACCATTTTATGCAGGGATTAAAAGTATCACCATATATTCAGGGGAGATATATAACGCCCGTTATATATTTCTCAAAAATAGTATCATATATAACAGGTGTTGTCATCAATCAAAAAGGGGGATAATATTGATCACATATTTTGATTCATGACAAAACAATGAATTATACTATATGGATAAGCGACAAAAAGAAAAGTAATTATGTTGTTCAAACTACAAAGGAGACAAGGCTACAAAACTATGCATACTATGTTGATTTATTGAAGTTATTGAAGTTTTTTAGTCTTAGTAATGTTAAAATCTATCCTCAAGTAGTTAAGTTGTTTTAAAACTTTAAATTTTTTTAAAAAAATGTACAACTAATGCTTTGACTATCAAGTTAGTCGACTGACTGTATATGGCCAGTCGAATGAACCTTTATAGGTGCACAGAAACGTTCTATTTTAAAAAACTTTGAATATTTAGTTGACTGATCGTTTTGGGTCAGTCGACTGAATTCTTTCAACAACTATTTTTCTGAATGAACACTTCTTTTCGCCAAAAGTCATGTTCTAATATGAAGAGGTATGGATGCTTCTGTTGATCATACTCTTCATGAACGGTTGCATCTCTTTAACTATTATATAAACACAAAAAATCCACTTCACAAATCACCAATTTACTTATTTCTTTCTGATCTTACTTTCTACTGTCTCTGCACTCTAAAAAGCAATCACAACTTTCATATATTGCTTGAATCTCTGAAACAATTAACTTATCCTTTGATTCTAAGTAATATTTTTCCTTTTTAAATCTTTATACACATATATATACTTGAGGAAGGATTAAAGGAAGGTTGTACATCAAAGACATATCAGTGTTATTAAGAACACATAGTGTCAAAGCAATTCTATTGAAGCTGTTAAAGTCCTATTCGGTTGTTCAGGCGGTTGAAGTCCTCTTTCGGTTGTTAGAGGCAGAAAAATCATGTTCGGTTGTTCAGGTGTTGTATACCTATTCCTCCTGATTAAGAGAGGGTTATTGTAAGAAACTCCAGAGGGAAGTCTGGTACTGGACGTAGAACGGAAAGTTCGAATCAGTATAAAAATTCCTGGTGTGCTTATTTTTATTTACTTTGCTATTATCATCTATTTCCGCATTTATATTTAATTATATTCCATATTACATGATCCTAAGTGATAGCTAGCCACAATAGTCACTTTCAAGTATCACCCGAGATAACACACTACTTGTTTCGAGTCTTTCTCAAAACTACATGTATTCTTTTCTTTTCAAACTTAAAATTTTGTTTCAAGTGTTAAACCCGGTACAAGCTTGAAAATGCATGAATTCAAACTCGATCCAGCATGCAAAACTCCCCGAAGACACTTCGAGTCAGTACTATCTTCCTCAACCTGGAAACAACTGATACTCGTGCAGATGCACCGCCCATCCGGCCACCTTCGATCAAAGATTTGGCCATCGACAAGTCAGCACCCACCTTCCCTAACCACCAGACCACCCAGAAGCCATAGATTACGACGAATTCGACATCGAGCCTCTTAACCCCAAACTGGAACAAAATCTGACCAACCAAACTTCCTCGACCTTCCACCACAGCCTCCGGCGATCATGAAATTTCAATCCAAGTTTCATCTAAACGTCACGCTTCGAATCCCAATGGTGCGAACAACTCCGACCCACTGACGATGACACAGCAATGTATATTTCGACCACGATCATTCATGGATTTTAAACCCTAAATTTCTATCACGCCATTACCTCATTGAATTATAAATTCACCGAGGATTTTTCTAATGATCCCTGACTGACAACCAAACTCCAACCTCGATCACGAGACCAAATATGACTCCGATCATTAGAAATCATCAATAATCCCAAAATCATTCAATTCACAAATTCTCAGTGAATATATGTTCAAATATTCTGATCTTACCTTAAAAATCATTATTTTCAAAAACGTTTTTGATGATATAATTTAAATCAGAAACCATGATGGTCGAATTTTCAACAGATAATGGGTTTGCCTGTATTTTAAATTTTTCCAGAGAATGCTTTGATTTGTTTTACTTAGATTTATTTTTAAGATTTGAATCAAGTTGAAACAAACCACTTTTATTTGAATCCTAAGATCTAACAAGGATCAGTAAAAGAAGTATTGATGTTTGGATAGGTTTTAATCCTTATAAACCTGGAACAAAGATGTCTGCCTGTACAACACACATGCACAAACCTTTCTGCACATATATATACACATACAAGCACATTTTCACCCATGCAAACAATTTTCACTACTTAATTTCACAGAAACAAGCAAAACACAGATTTAAGCTCTAAAATAAGTTTGCTCAACTGAGAAATGAAACAGAGACCAGGAAATTGAAATTCCGGAATTCGATTTTTAATCTTGGAAACTTTAAATTGGCCCAGAGCTATGATCTGCTTGCTTAATTTGAAATGTTTTTAGTTTGATTGCTTTTCTTTTAAGTTTTTATTTTAAATCTTAGCTTGCTTGATCTGATCTGTAGCTTTAAATCATTGCTTATCTTTTGATTTGAATTTGCCTTGCTCAGTTTTCCAGGTTTTAACCTATGCCTTGCTTGATCTTCTCTCTTGTTTATACTTTTCTTCCAGATTGAAATTTCCTTTGATCTATTTTACTGAGTTGAACTTATTAACGTTGCCTGATTAACTGAGATGATATTGCTTTTGATCTGGTGATTTGATTTTGTTTTAGTCAAATTTTCCTTTTGATCAAATTCTCAGTTTTGAATTCCAGCTATTTTTTTTTTCAAGTTTTGAATAAGGAAGATGAAGGCTTAGTTGAAAAAAAATGAAGAAACCTGGTTTTGTTTTTAAGCAATATATCTATATTTTCTAATTTTAAAACAAATAAATTTACCACTTGTATTCATTTGTTATACATGTAAATAAATAATGAAATAATTCCAAACTTGTAAATTTGAACTAACATTTGCTTAGAATGAGTATGTTTATGTTTAAGTTCTTATTCAGTAATTTATTTTACAAATTATATTTTATCCCATGTTTAATTAAGTATTTGTATTTTATACCTTTTTATTTTATAAATTACCTTTGTTATTAAATTTAAATTATTTAAACTTTTTTATTTATCTCTAGTTAAATTTCCAAAGAAAATGTATTAAATCTTTTTATCAAATCTAATAAATATTTATTTACATACATTTTCCTTTATTTATATATATATGAGTCTTTAAAAATATAAATTTTAACTTTAAACAACTTTTTAAAATTATTTATATCAAATTAAAAATATCTTTTAAAAATTTACTATATTGAATCCCAATACAACTTTCAAAATATATATTACATATGTATATTATAAATTAGAAAACAAATTACCATTAATTTTGAAATAGAGCTTTTCAAATATATTCTTCAAAACATTTATTTTTAAATTTCAAATTCAAAAATTTATATGCAATCAATTTGTATTTATAAATTAATAACAAACAATATTTTTTTATAAACATATATTTTATTCATTCGCAATCTATAAATATTTTCTAAATATTTATTTTCAACGTATATGCATTTGAATTTCAAATTCAAATTCCAAATTATAATCTGTTTATAAAATATTTAGATTTCCAAATCAAATTCTTTATTTAAAAACTTTTATATATATATATGTTCCTACATTTTCAAATTAATTTACAACTAAATTCACAATTTAATCCAAAAATTCATTTTAATTATCAATTTAAATTCAACTAAAAAACTAGGATCGTTATAGATTCCCCTCTTTAAGAAAATTTTGCCCCCAAAATTTGCTAGACAGGGAGACCAACCAAAGAACAGATGGAGAACGTTTTACCAGAACAAACTGAATATCTATTCTACATTTGGCTTACCAAACCAGAATATCATAAAAAATTATGAGAACAAACTCATTCAATACTACACAAGATAGTCCGGCCACCAGATCTACGAAATAAGTAAGGGCATCGGTTAGTTCGAAGGGATAACTAACTGTTCGTAGAATATATCTGGATCCCAAAGAATAGACAAATGGATTCAGTTTAGGTTGGAATATTCCAAAGTTTATACCAGCTTGTCCCTCTTCGGGATCCTCACCAAAAAATTACAATAGAATTTCAAATTTCATTTTAATCGAAATCGTTTTATTGATACAAATCTTCATATTTTAGTCATCAATTCATTTTAAATAGAGTTTCAAATTCATTAAATATTAAAACGAAAAGTTGATAGGTAATTGATGAAGAGAATACGAAATAGGAGTTTTCTACAACGATACGCGGGGACATCATCACACTGAAGCTTCTTCCTGGAGCTTCCACGAAGCCATCAAAGAATTGAAATTAGATGATCAACAAGGAAGATTGATAGAGAAAAGATTGTTTCCGTTGTTACTGGGTGTTGACCATTTGTAGTGGTACTTCCCTGTCTCCTATCTCGTCCTCTTCTTGCACTCATACTCACTATCAGTGGATAGTAAGAGAATTTACCGAGGCACACGAAAAGATATCTTAGGGATATACTCATTTTAGGGCTAATAAGTTACCTAATGTGTTATACTCCAAAAGCTAAAGTTCAACCTTTATCTCTGATACCAAGTTGTCACGGTCTAGGCTTTTCAACCATCAACAGCGGCCACTCTCGACCGGTAGGCTATTCAACCATCTGAGCCCCGCCGTGGCAGACAATGGTACCCTGGCCTTGCTTTTACAGCCAGCCTTTCGATTCTCAACCTGCTCGGTCAGCCAACCCCTCCCCGTGGACATGTAAGGTTAAGAGTGTCCCGTTCGCCACCATACACGAAGCGAGAAACCCCTATCACGTTGTACTAAACAAGGTCAGTCATGGGAATGGAATGAGCAAACAAAAACATTTTATCTTTGAAACAACAACAAAAGCATTTAATAATTGAAATCCACAATGCTTTTTGGAAAATGAAACTACCATAAGGCCTCCCGGCACACGCACAAAGTAACCGCATACTTGGGGAAGATTTCTCCTTATGATAGTCAAATATGCTTACTATGCCAAAATTATTTTGATATTATTATTTGTGCATAGTGCAGAAAACCTTTCAAAAGTATAATACAAGTCTTATCCAGCATACGTACCATTATAGTATGCCTACTATAGCTACCCTATTAAATGGCAGGTTCCACAACTAAAACCGAACAAGGCGCATATTGGTGATTGGATTTCCAATAAATGGTCAGGAAAAGGAACTTCCTGGGCCACATGGGTACGCCTTTGGAGGGACGTCTCGAGAACCTAACCGGATCTCTGTCAACATAAGGCCGGGTTACCTCTGTAACTAGGTAACTACTACACGAGTATGCCACCCCCCGGTCGTAACCAACCTTTATCCGAGTCCTCGATACCAATAACCACAAAGTAGTAAATTTTCAGTAACCACATAGGTTAAATATTTGGGCTCCATACCATGATATCACCTCTATCTAGAAGGAATTGGATATACCCTTAGGTGGCGCTACCCCCAAATAACCTTGCTGCATTTTTTTTGTTTGACCACTTCGGGTTGTGAGGTCTTGATGAGTCTCGTCCACAAAGTTACGCTTTTCACAAGAGCCATGCTTCGATCAACAAATGATCAGCAGCACTTCGTATGCCACATTACCAAATTAGGAATGTTTCACTAATAACCATCAACTACATAACCTCTGAGCTCGTACGTCTCAGAGAAGGGTGTTAAGCTAAGAGAATAAATTCTCCACTACCAAAGAGAAATATATTTGATAGAAACTAGCTTTACATCTCAAAGTGTAATGTCAGACACACATCCATACAAGTCTGTCCCGGGTTCGAACAGAACCGAAGGCACTTCACAAAGAATCCCTAGCAATCCAGGTATTCACAATCCCGATCAGACTCCCCATCACATATTGAGATCTCTATACCGTAGCTGCATAGTGCAGAGTCATTCGACGGGTAATCCTTTCGTTCTCGAAAATACCCAGTCTTCAAATGCAATCCATAACATCGTATCACTATATAGAATGGGTTATATGACACAAGGTCCTCTCCTGGCTAAACCGAATATTGAGCGCAATATTTAAAAACATATGGATATATGGATCTCAGTTAAATCACAACTTATTATCCAAAACCTTTCTTTCAAATGGTTTAAACCAATTACCATTTTCAAATCTTTAAACAAAATGATTTACTTCACAAAGTTCACCAATCCTTCACAAAGATTCATTCATATCCATTCAAAACATTTCCCTTTCAAATTGGATTAACTCATCCAATCTTTAAATCAAAGACTCAATTCATAGCTTTCAAAATCGTTTCCAAAGATTCATTCTGTGATAACCCGCCTTTCATTCCACAGAAAGACGCATCATCAATAAGAAAGAAAGAGGTAGAAATAATAGAGAGAAGAAAGAACTCAACAATATCAGAATCTCACAGCGGAAACGGAACAAAAAATAATATAACACATAAATATTACATAGTCATTACATCAAAGTTTCTCAGATTACAACAACATTCACATTAGACAGTTATAAAGATCTGTCTAATCTATTACATTCCAATACAACAGACAAAGACTCTACACTGCGGAAACAGATAGATATAGCTACGTCTGGACTCCTGCTCCATGCTTTCCAATATTCGTCAAGCCCAAAACCTGAACTCTTGGCTACTAATAAAAATTTGAGTACCTGAGAGCTTAAGAAAAAACAGAAATAAACTCTAGGTCAGACATGGGTCTGGTGTGAGTAAACGGTTTAAAGTTGCTTAACTTTTTAAAACCTTTAAAAGCAAAAGGTATCACGTAAGACTTCCCACACATAAACACAGGTAAGTTTTTCCCTTAAGCTAACTAGTCAGACATGGGTCTGGTGTGAGTAAACGGTTTAATGTTGCTTAACTTTTTAAAACCTTTAAAAGCAAAAGGTATCACGTAAGACTTCCCACACATAAACACAGGTAAGTTTTTCCCTTAAGCTAACTACAACATTTGATAGAAAATCCAGTGATATTATAATAGGGTCTAGGGTTTTCAAATAAATAGAAAATAGCCGAAATTGTTAAATTCATTAAATTCCAACTACTAGCCACAAAGTGGGTAATACAATCAAAACCGTAAGGGCACATAGGAAGAATGGGTTTCCATCAATGGCAGAGCCACAGGGGTACCTCCCGTCATAGTACATGGCCTAGATCAACGTACCGAGGATCACTCCCGACCCCCTGCAACACAAGGCCGGAACCATTCCTTATTGAACAATCTCGAACAAGACAACCCGCAGTTGGCTGCAGATCCAACTACCCACTAAGCCGAAAAACGGACATCTAGACAGGGGAAGCTCTTGTCCTACTTGAGCGCGACTCACTTAGCCTTGCTACATCTCCCCTGTTTTAGCCATTCCTAGTTGATGAGGCTTGAAGCTACGATTACCTTTATAGAGCTCATCTATCTTAGAATTCACATCGTTCACCTGACGATGTGCTGAAAGCATTCAATCCATACAAGTTCGTTCTGGGTTCGAACGAAACCGAAGGCCTTATCTCGTTACACTCATTTTGGAATCACCTTTAGAATTAACGACAATAAACCTTGCACTCTGAAACTCCAACTCGATCTTCACTTTTAGATGTCACGACCTATCGTTTAACTTGGATTGATGTGGTTTTTGGACAATCAAATCTGATATCCGATCCCGGTTTCATTAAAATCCAAACGTGTCTTAAAGGCCAAGTTATTTAAAGGTTTGAACAATTCATTTCAATTCAATTCAATACTTCGAATTCACACAGCACTTATCAGAGATAAATATAACACATTTATCACTGATATATCAATATCATATCACAGAATATCACAGCATATCATCCAGTAATATAATCCAATAGATATCATCCAATAGATAACATCCAATAGATATTCTACATAAACAATCATCCATAAATAGGAATTATTAATCCATGTTATAATTAATTTAATCAACTTAAATTAAATCAATTACTTAAGAAATAATCACCTAATCCTACTCAAACAATCATTAATTAATTATAAACTTTTAAATAAATTAATCACTCCTTAATTATCTTATCAACCAATTAATTAATCTCTATCACAGATTAATTATCATTTAGTTATCAATTAAAAAGCCTTAATTATTAATTAATCTCCTTTAATTCAAAGTAATCAATTCTTAATTACTTTTATAATCAATTAATTAACCTTTAATTAATTGATTAAATATTCCATTAACTATTAATAACCTTAATTATTAATCAATATCTCTTAATACAAATTAATTAATCCATGATTAATCTTATAATTAATTAATTAATCATTAATTAACTAATTTATTATCCCTTAATTATTAATGAATAAAACTTAATTATTAATTAACATCCTTAATTACAAATTGATTAATCCTTAATCGTTAGTTGATTAAACAGTTAATCAACCTTTAATTAACATTTGGTTAATCTTTAATTACCTTTGATTAATCATCCTTTAAGTATTAATTAATAAAACTAATTATTAATTAACAAAAATTAATTACAAATTAAGTACATCCTAATTATTAATTAAGTATCCTCTAATTATTTAATTAACAACTCTCTAATAACTAAATTAATCAAATCTTAATTACTAGATTAATTAATTCTTAATTACTTAATTACTCAATTAATTAATCTCCGATCAATAATTAACAATCTTTAATTAATAATCTTTAATTATAATTAATTAACCTTTAATTGATTAAGTAATAACCCTTAATTAATTATTGATTAAACCAATTAACTGCTCTTAATTAATTACTTAATTATTCCTTTATAATTAATTAATTAAATTAATTAATTATACTTAATCCTCTTTATTAAACTAATTAATCTCAAGACATTATAACCTTAATCATCTTAAGATTAAACATTATCTTATAAATACCTTAATTACCATTAATATTTTTGAAACATTTTAACATTATAATTAACTAAACTTAATTAAACCCTGTAATTAAGATTTGAAATAAGATAACCATTTAACTTGATAATTTTAAAGTTAACAAAACTTATCTTCCTTCGATAACTTAAAGCATTATCAAGCAGATGTTTTAAAAGCTAATTTAAATTTGTAATTTAAAACGTGCCTTTATAAAAATCTTAAACTTTCATTTTAAATCAAGTTTAAAGTCACTTTAAATTTCACAAAATTTAAATCAATCAAATTTTCAAAACTTCTTAATTAATATTTAAATAAATTATAAAGAGTAAGTTTGACTAAGAATGTTTTAAACTAGATTTAAATTTAAATTTCAAAAAAACAATTTGATTTTAAAACATTTTAAAATCTATTTATCATCTCTGCTTCGGGTCAAACCCGAAGACAACTCGGGTCTAGCCCCGAGTAAATCATCTTTCTACCCCTTTTTTTTACTTAGTCTAATTTTAAATTTTAAAACTTATAGGTCTAAACCCCGAAATTTTGTCGAGTTCAAACTCGAGTTATCTCCCTCAATACCCGATATCACCTTCGAGTTCAAACCCCAATCCCAAACATAGAAACCAAAGCATCCCCGTGCACCTGCACAGTCGTCTACCATGACAATGATCACCACCGTAAGCTTCGACACAACGTCCATCTTCCAGCCATTCGATCCAAACCTTCGAATCGCACGAAAAAGCTTCCAATCGAAATCGAGCAAGAAGAATGAAAACTGGAACCCACAACCCCATCAGAAAATGCCTTGGACCCCTTCCTCAGACCACCAGAGTCGTTGCCATTCCGTCCTCGCAATCTCCTCCCATTCCCGAAGCTATTCCCCTTGGTCTGGTGAAGCTCGATCCACCATAGAAGATGCATAGCCCCAAATTACAAACTCGACCAAAACTAGGTATGGAAACCTAAACCACTTCGCCGACATCGCCATGGCGATATATTCTGCCTCCAACCATTTTTCCTAACCTCGCCGTACATCTTTCCTCTTCCAGACAAAAACCCGACCCTCTAACGACTGCCGATCACCAGAGAAACCCGAAAACCCAAATTCCTGTCATCTTAGAATTTCACATGAAATCCTAAACTAAAAATTATGATTTCTACCTTAAAAATCATATTTTTCAAAAATGTTTCAGGTTATATAACTGGGTTATCAAATTATAATACATGGTTTAACAAGCATTTAGAACTACTACTACATTTTCTTTGTTCGAAGAAAAAATTCAAACCTATATTTCTTTATATAAATTTTAGAATCAAATTTATGATTGAACAAACATATATTGTTGGTATTATGAACCAAACAAAGATTATATGATTAGATTTTGATTTTTGATCAAACTTTTATTTCCTGAACCAAAAATAGAGATGCTTTTAAAATACAATCATGCATGCACTTAACCCATTCATAACACAGATATATCTCATATATATGCACAACAAGGCATCATTCATCTCAGACTCAAGCAAACAGATGTTTATCTACTTAGATTTTACTTTTAAAAAGTGTTTACTCACAGATTTTAGACATGCAGAGGCTTGAATGTTAGAAATTTTGAAAACAGAATTGTTGAGGCTCTTAATTTTAAAACTGCTAGTTGAAGCTTATTGCCGATGAGAAGATTTCCTGACAATGTTCTTCAGGTTGCTTACTTGTCTAAGAAGGCTGCAAACTTGCTAACAGATTTGAAAAATGTATTCATAGGCTTGCATTAGAAAATTTGCTACAGGCTTTCAGATTTTGAAAAATGTTGCAGGTTTTTTGATTTTTGGTTTGAAGCTTGCTTACAGATTTAAAAAAATGGTTTCAGGATAACACTTTCATGTCTTTTGATTTGAAAAAGATTTGAACAGAGGAGGATTTTGGTTTGAGGAGGAAACAGTTTACAGGTTTGCATTTGTTTGAATATGATTTTTGTGGTGGATTTCAGTAATGGTTTCAGATTCGATTCATGCATTTCTGATTTTGAAAAATAATAATAGTTTTTAGGTTTATGAAGAGTTGAACATGGTTGAGTCTTTGAAATGAGAAAAGAAATAAAAGAGAAGAGAGATGAGTTTATAAATGCGAATTAGGCTTTAATTTAGAATTTAAAGAAAATGAAAACAAATTTTGACACTTGCCCTAATGTTTAACCCTTGTCGTTACCCATAATTCATTAACTTACATGTGTATTTAATATGGTTTAAAAAGTTACACTTGTATTAATCTTATTTACATTATTTTAAATGGTTTTAAAAGCTTTTATATTCATTTTCCAAATTAATGAATACATTTCTAAATTAATAAATGCTTTGTAAATTTCATATAAATAAAATCTTTAAAAGAAAATAAAATATAACCAATTATAATTTAAATAAAATCATATAAAATATATTTAATCCATTTTTAAATGTTAACATAAAGCTTTTGTATTGACTATTATTAAAAAAACACTGTCCAAATTTATATACATAATATTCTTTAAGGAAAAAAAGATCTTATTTTAAACAAAAACTCATTCATATATTTTTTTAATCAAAATATTTTTAAGATATAAATATTCATTTAAATTCAAATTTAAATCTAAATTCAAATTCAATTTAAAATTCTAATTTAATATCAATTCAAATATATATTAATTTTAAACAAACAAAAATTAAATTTGAAAATAATAACTTTATTTAAAAATCCATTTTATAAAATAACACCAATTAAATTTGAAAATAATTATTTTATTTAAAAATTTATTTATAACTATATTTAAAATCATCATATTATTAATTATTATTGGTTATTTATATTTGAAAATAACAATTTATCCATTTAAAATTAATTTAAAAGTAGATTATCACATTTTTAATTCCTTGAAATTCCAGGATATCACATTCCTCCCCCCTTAAAAGAATTTCGTCCTTAAATTTAAAAATAGAGATAATCCACAAACTTTTATTTCATTTCAATAATACACGCATCCATATCAAAAATACACTATCAACCAAACAAACAATTCATCCAAACAACCAATTTATTCGAACAAACAATTTATTCGAACAAACAACCCTGGCTATCGGGGCACAGATCCAGGTAAGCCTTTCTAAAACTACTCAGAGTTTTCCCAGACAAACTCTGAAATCCTAGCTCCATAGAATCTTAACTAGCTATACCACTATGATCCAGAGCTTTCTCTCACTCCTATCTATAAAATCTGAATGAAAAATCAAACCACATTGAAAACCAACTCAACTACTAGATCCTTCTGAACTGCAGATCCTAACAAAGATGGATCATTCACGTATTTCCTCAGATGAGATACGTGAGAAAATATTGTGAATTCCAACTATCCAAACTGGCAATTCAATCCTGTAGACCACAATCACTAATCTCCACAAGCACTCGGAACAGACCAATACATCTTGGGGATCCCCTCTTTCCAAATCTTATAGCTCCTTTAATCCGAGAAACTTTGATAAAGACTAAATCTCCAATCTCGCATTCCAATTTCCTTTGTCTTGTGTCTGCTTATTCCTTTTGATGATCCGGCGTTGCTCTCAAACTCTTCTAGATAAGCTCCATCTTCGCAGGTCCTCTCTGGTCAGACTAGACCAAGAACCAAACGATCTCTCGACTCTATTTAACAGAAAGGGAATCTTCCATATCTTCTATACAAAACTCCATAGGGTGCCATCTAGATACTTGCCTGATAACTAAACGAGAATGCCATTTTATGCAGATGGTCCTCCCAAGACCCATCATAATCTAAAACAAAACTCTCAACACAACCTCACAAATTCTATTCAGCCTTTCTGTCTGACCGTCGATCTGGGAATGATAGGATGAACTCAAATTCAAAATCGAACCCAAAACTGATCACGAAGCCTCCCAAAATCTGCTGGAGAGATGATCACGACCGCCAACAATGCTGACTGAAACAGAAGCAGTCGGACAAACTCCTTCAAGAAAACTCAGCAAAAAATGCTACAGTACGGGTCGCCTTGACCGGAATAAGATGGGTGCTCTTGGTTAAGCGATCTCCAATTACCCATATTCTATTTCCCTCTTTGGTCCTTGGCAAACCGTCTACGAAATCCAAAGTAATCATTTCCCATTTCCAGTTCTGGACTTCAAAAGCTGCAACAAACTTGCAGTCTTCTATTGATCATCTTTACATGCTGACAGATCGCACATCACTGACGAAAGCAGCTACATCTTCCTTCATGTCCAGCTACCCGAAGACTCTCTGACAGAACTCCTTGCCTCAAATCCCTGAAACTCGGAACACAAATCCTTCCGATGATTCCCAATCTCAAAACTGGAATATTGACCCTTCTTGACTCAATCCATCCATAACAGGCACACACAACATGCATGTAGAACTCAATTTACTCTTGCCATAAGAAATAGCTTGAACAGGCACACTGGTTAGCCTTGCCTTCAAATCAAAGAGAGCCTCTTCACACTCAGGTCCACTTAACTTTGCTCCTTCCCAAGTCTACTTGGTTGAGTGCGAAGAAATATTAAAATAGACCGGATAAACTTTTTGTAGAAATCTACTAAATCCAGAAAACTACGCTTGCTTTCACTCCTGAATAGTAGCTACCTAGGCTGGATCTATAGAAATACCCTCTCTAGAAACAAAAGCCTGCTCAAAGAAATCTTGGATCTGCTACACCAACTCTATCTCCTAATGAGGACAAACCTTCCCTCCTATGGAAACATTCAGACAATCTTTAACCACAACGACGGACTCTACGCCTTCTGGAGATGCTTCGCTTCCATGCAACAAATGCTCAAAAGAATTCTGAAACCATCGCAAGTCACTTTTGTGATTCCTCCCAACTTAGTCTCCAAAGAAACAATCCTTACTGTCCATCCAATCCATATCCAAAATAAGATCAAACCCTTCGAAATCCAATACCAATGGGTCACAAGAAAACTATGAGGGAGATAAGAAAGTCTTAACCCTCTATAGATCTTATCTAACTCGGTTACCCCGCCTATAGGATAAGATACAAGGATAGGATGGTCAACCGAACAAAGAAAGGGATGAAACTCCTCTAGAACTCATGTTGGAAATCCGAATAGATGCCCAAAAAATTAAGTCAGGTATATAATTATATAAAAATTACAAATACACACTCTCAAGATAGATACCACTCCAGAGCCTAGGTATTATCTCAACCTATGCTATGATACCAAGTGTGACAACCCGCCTTTCATTCCACAAAAAGACGCATCATCGATAAGAAAGAAAGAGGTAGAAATAGAATAGAAAGAAGAAAGAACTCAACAATATCAGAATCTCACAGCGGAAACAGAACAAAATATAATATATCACATAAATATTACATAGTCATTACATCAAAGTTACTCAGATTACAACAACATTCACATTAGACAGTTATAAAGATCTGTCTAATCCATTACATTCCAATACAACGGACAAAGACTCTACACAGCGGAAACAGATAGATATAGCTACGTATAGACTCCTGCTCCATGCTTTCCAATATTCGTTAAGCCTAAAACCCAATCTCTTGGCTACTCAAAAAAATTTGAGTACCCGAGAGTTTAAGAAAAAACAGAAATAAACCCCAGGTCAGACATGGGTTTGGTGTGAGTAATCGGTTTAAAGTTGCTTAGCTTTTGAAAACCTTTGAAAACAAAAGGTATCACGTAAGACTTCCTACACATAAACACAGGTAAGTTTTTACCTTACGCTAACCAAAACATATGATAGGAAATCTAGTGATATTATAACAAGGTCTAGGGTTTTCAAATAAATAGAAAATAGCCGAAATTATTACATTCATTAAATTCCAGCTACTAGCCACAAAGTGGGTAATGCAATCAAAACTGTAAGGGCATGTAGGAAGAATGGGTTTCCATCAATGGCAGGACTACTAGGGTACCGTCCGTCACAGTACGTGGCCTAGATCAACGTACCGAGGATCACTCCCGACCCTCTACAACACAAGGCTGGAACCATTCCTTACTGAACAGTCCCGAACAAGACAACCCCGTAGTTGGCTGCAGATCCAACTGCCCACTAAGCCGAAAAAGAGACATCTAGATAGGGAAGATCTTGTCCTACTTGAGCGCGACTCACTTAGCCTTGCTGCGTCTCCCCTATTTTAGCCATACCTGGTTGATGAGGCTTGAGGCTACAATTACCTTTATAGAACTCATCTATCTTAGAATGCTCATCGTCCACCTGACGATGTGCTGAAAGCAATCGATACAAGTTCGTTCTGGGTTCGAATGAAACTAAAGGCATTATCTCGTTACACTCATTTTGGAATCACCCTCAGAGTTAACGACAATACCCTTGCACTCTGAAACTCCATCTCGATCTTCACTTTGAGATGTCACAACCTATCGTTTAACTTGGATCGATGTGGTTTTCGAATAATCAAATCTGATATCCGATCCCGGTCTCATCGAAATCTAAACGTATCTTAAAGGCCAAGTTGTTTAAAGGTTTAAACAATTCATTTCAATTCAATTCAATACTTCGAATTCACACAGCATTTATCACAAATAATCAATATCATATCACAGAACATCACAGCATATCATCCAATAGATATAATCCAATAGATATCACCCAATAGATATCATCCAATAGATATCATCCAATAGATATTCTACACAAACAATCATCCATAAACAGGAATTACTAATCCATGTTATAATTAATTTATCAACTTAAATTAAATTAATTACTTAAGAATTAATCACCTAATCCTGCTCAAACAATCATTAATTAATTACAAACTTTTAAATAAATTAATCACTCCTTGATTATCTTATCAACCAATTAATTAATCTCTATCACAGATTAATTATCCTTTAATTATCAATTAATAAACCCTAATTATTAATTAATCTCCTTTAATTCAAAGTAATCAATTCTTAATTACTTTTATAATCAATTAATTAACCTTTAATTAACTGATAAAATATTCCATTAACTATTAATTAATAACCTTAATTATTAATCAATGTCTCTTAATACAAATTAATTAATCCATAATTAATCTTATAATTAATTAATCATTAATTAACTAATTTATTATCCCTTAATTATTACTTAATAAAACTTAATTATTAATTAACAACCTTAATTACAAATTAATTAATCCTTAATCACTAGTTAATTAAACAGTTAATCAACCTTTAATTAATATTTGATTAATCTTTAATTACCTTTGATTAATCCTTGATTACCTTTGATTGTTTAAGTATTAATTAATAAAAGCTAATTATTAATTAATAAAACTTAATTACAAATTAAGTACATCTTAATTATTAATTAAGTAACCTTTAATTATTTAATTAACAACTCTTTAATCACTAAATTAATCAAATCTTAAATACTTGATTAATTAATTCTTAATTACTTAATTACTTAATTAATTAATCTCTGATCATTAATTAACAATCTTTAATTAATAATCCTTAATTACAATTAATTAACCTTTAATTAATTAAATAATAACCCTTAATTAATTATAAATTAAACCAATTAATTACTCTTAATTAATTACTTAATTAATCCTTTATAATTAATTAATTAAATTAATTAATTATACTTAATCCTCTTTATTAAACTAATTAATCTCAAGACATTATAACCTTAATCGTCTTAAGATAAAACATTATCTTATAAATACCTTAATTACCATTAACATTTTTAAAACATTTTAACATTATAATTAGCTAAACTTAATTAAACCCTTTAATTAAGATTTGAAATAAGATAACCATTTAACTTGATAATTTTAAAGTTAACAAAACCTATCTTCCTTCAATAACTTAAAACATTATCAAGTAGAAGTTTTAAAAGCTAATTTCAATTTGTAATTTAAAACTTGCCTTTATAAAAATAATAAACTTTAAGTTTAAATCAAGTTTAAAATCACTTTAAATTTCACAAAATTTAAATCAATCAAATTTTCAAAACTTCTTAATCAATATTTAAAACAATTATAAAGAGTAAGTTTAACTAAGAATGTTTTAAACTAGATTTAAATTTCAAAAAAACAGTTTGATTTTAAAACATTTTAAATTCTGTTTATCATCTCTGCTTCGGGTCAAACCCGAAGACAACTCGGGTCCAGCCTCGAGTAAATCATCTTTCTACCTTTTTTTTACTTAGTCTAATTTTATGTTTTAAAACATACAGGTCTAAACCCCAAAATTTACTCGAGTTCAAACTCGAGTTATCTCCCTCAATACCCGATATTACTTTCGAGTTCAAACCCCAACCCCAAACATAGAAACCAAAGCATCCCCGTGCACCTGCACAATCGTCTACAACGACGATGATCACCACTATAAGCTCCGACACAACGTCCATCTTCCAGTCATTTAATCCAAACCTTTGAATCGCACGAAAAAGCTTCCAATCGAAATCGAGCAAGAAGAATGAAAACTGGAACCCACAACCCCAGTAGAAAATGCCTCATACCCCTTCCTCAGACCACCAGAGTCGTTTCCATTCCGGCCTCGCAATCTCCTCCAATTCCCCAAGCTATTCCCCTTGGTCTGGTGAAGCTCGATCCACCATAGAAGATGCACAGCCCCAAATTACAGAGTCGACCAAAACTAGGTTTAGAAACCTAAACCACTTCATCGACGTCGCCACGACGATCTATTCTGCCTCCAACCATTTTTCCTAACCTCGCCGTACATCTTTCCTCCTCTAGACAAAAACCCGACCCTCTAGCGACTGCCGATCACTAGAGAAACCCAAAAATCCAAATTCCAGTCATCTTAGAATTTCACATGAAATCCTAAACTAAAAATTATGATTTCTACCTCAAAAATCATATTTTTCAAAAATGTTTCAGGTTATATAACTGGGTTATCGAATTATAATACTTGATCTAACAAGCATTTAGAACTGCTACTGTACTTTCTAGGTTCTAGGACAAAATTCAAACCTATATTTCTTTAAATAAATTTTAAAATCAAATTTATGATTAAACAAACATATATTGTTTGTATCTCTAAACCTAACAAAGATTATATGACTAGATTTTGATTTTTGATCAGACTTTTATTTCCTGAACCAAAAACAGAGATGCTTTTAAAATACAATCAGGCATGCACACTTTCAACCATTCACAACACAGATATATCTCATATAAATGCACAACAAGGCATCATTCATCTTAGACTCAAGCAAATAGATGTTTATCTACTTAGATTTTAATTTTAAAAAGTGTTTACTCACAGATTTTAGACATGCATAGGCTTGAATGCTAGAAATTTTGAAAATCGAATTGCGAGGCTTTTGATTTTAAAACTGCTAGTTGAAGCTTATTGTCGTTGAGAAGATTGCCTGACAATGTTCTTCAGGTTGCTTGCTTGTCTAAGAAGGCTGCAAACTTGCTAACAGATTTGAAAAATGTGTTCATAGGCTTGCATTAGAAAAATCTGTTACAGGCTTTTGGATTTTGAAAAATGTTGCAAGGTTTTTGATTTTTGGTTTGAAGCTTGCTTACAGATTTGAAAAAAAATGGTTTCAGGCTAACACTTTCAGGTCTTTTGATTTGAAAAAGATTTGAACAAAGGTGGATTTTGGTTTGAGGAGGAAACAGTTTACAGGGTTGCAGTTGTTTGAATATGATTTTTGTGGTGGATTTGAGTAATGGTTTCAGATTTGGTTCATGCATTTCTGGTTTTGGAAAAAATTATTTTTCACGTTTGTGAAGAATTGAACATGGTTGAGTCTTTGAAATGAGAAAAGAAACAAAAGAGAGGAGAGGTGAGTTTATAAATGTGAATTAGTATTTAATTTAGAATTTACAGAAAATAAAAATAAATTTTGATGCTTGACTAAATGTTTAACACTTGTCATTACCTATAATCCATTAATTTACATGTGTATTTAATATGGTTTAAAAAGTTACACTTGTCTTAATCTTATTTATATTATTTTAAATGGTTTTTAAAAGCTTTTATATTCATTTTCCAAATTAATAAATACATTTGTAAATTAATAAATGCTTTCTAAATTTTATAAAAATAAAATCCTTAAAAGAAAATAAAATATAACCAATTATAATTTAAACAAAATCATATAAAATATATTTAATTCATTTTTAAATGTTAAAATAAAGCTTTTGTATTTACTATTATTAAATAAAACACTTTCCAAATTTATATAAATAATATTCTTTAAGGAAAAAAAAATCTTATTTTAAATAAAAACACATTCATATATTTTTTAAATCAAAATATTTTTAAGATATAAATATTCATTTAAATTCAAATTTAAATCTAAATTCAAATTCAAATTCAATTTAAAATTCTAATTTAATATCAATTCAAATATATATTAATTTTAAACAAATACAAATTTACTTTGAAAATAATAACTTTATTTAAAAAACCATTTTATAAAACATCACCAATTAAATTTGAAAATAATTATTTCATTTAAAAATCTATTTATAACTATATTTAAAATCATCATATTATTTATTATTATTGGTTATTTATATTTGAAAATAACAATTTTATCCATTTAGAATTAATTTAAAAGTAGATTATCACATTTTAAATTCCTTGAAATTCTGGGATATCACACATTCATAACTTGGAAACCATTTCCATTTCAAACTTGAAATCCTTTCAACACAAATTGGAAATTCTTTCCTTATATGAAAGCTATTATTATTTGAAAACAATTAGTTTTCATTTCGGAAAAATCCGATTACATTTGTACAAGTTAAAGCCCTTGGGTTAAATTCAAATTCCCAAAATAATACTTTTAAAATGGTTTAAAACCCATATGAACACATTTATAACTTGTATATACTTTTTAAACAATAATTTCCAAACATAGAATTCAATTTCAAATTTTGAATTCAAATTTAAGTCAAATTATTTGAATTTCAAAATTTTATCAAGTTATTTAAAATAACTTTTTATCTTCAAAAAATCCTTTTCAAAAACTTTCCATATTTAACCCAATTCCATTTCCAAAACAATTTGGATTCAAAATTCATTTTTAAATAAATAATATTTAAATTTAAAAATATCTACGACTTAACCAATTTCCTTGTGTAATCCATATTTGTGTGTGTATAGTGTAATCCAGGGGTTTAACGCAATAGTGCAAAATCATCAATCATCACAGATTTAAGCACATCAATAACGATAAGCGGTATAATACTATAACGTTTATCTTCATTCACAGATTCACAGGTAATATAAATTCATCACCGATAAATAAATTACATTCATGACAGATTACACCGAAACAATCCATATCACAAAGCATAACATATCAGGGATATGAAACAATTCAAAGTATTCCATACAATCCGAATATCCATAAGTAAGATTTAATTATTCATCTGATCAATTTAAATCAGATTAATAGCATATGAATAAATTATTAATCCTGGTTAATTAGTATTAAATAATTACAAACCATCTTAATTAATTAACCTTTAATCATTTACTAATTACCTTTAAAATAAATTAATCAACTTTTAATTATTAATTAATCAACCTTTAATCATTAAATAATTAATTTTAATTATTTAATTATCCTTTAAATTAATTTCCCTTAATTAATAAATTAATTTCCCTTAATTAATAAATTAATTTCCCTTAATTAATAAATTAGTTAACCCTTAATTAATTACCATTTAATTAGTTATCCTTAATTAATTACAATAAGTGATTATCCCTAATCACTTAATAAATCTTAAATTAATTTTAATCATTTGATTAATCCACCTTTTATCATTAATTACTTAAAATTAAGTAATTATCTTTAAGCAATTAATTACCTTTAATCACTTTCATTAATAAATTTTGATTAATTAATTACATTAATTAATTAATCCTTAATTATAAATTAATTAACCTTAAATTAATAATTAATTAACCATTAATTATTAATCTTTAATTAATTAAGTGATCATAAATCATTTATCTTAATTAATCATTTAATCATTAATAAACCATAAAGTTAACATCATTAACACATACATTGATTCATGGGATTAAGGTTAATTAAAACATCATTAAGTCTTAATTAACTTTTTAATTACATTATTTGCTTGAAATAAATCAAGAATTAATTTATAATTAATGATCACATAATTATTAAATTAAACATAATCACTTTTAAAATTACCTCACTTAAAACCTTTATTAATCCAAATTTTAAACCAAAACAATTATCTTAAAACATAGGTTAAAAATGTTTAAACTTTTAATTTATTTTAAAGTCAAGAAAACTATTTATACAACAACCCCAAACCTACTTCGAGTATCACCTGAGATAACACACTACTTGCTTCGAGTCTTTCTCAAAACTACCCATATTCTTTTCTTTTCAAACATAAATTTTTGTTTTAAGTCTAAAACCGGTACAAGCTTGAAAATGCACGAACTCAAACTCGAGCCAGTATGTAAAACTCCCCGAAGACAAGTTCGAGTCAGTACTATCTTCCTCAACCTAGAAACAACTGATACTTGTGCACATGCATCGCCCATCCGGCCACCTCCGATCGAAGCTTTGGCCATCGACAAGTCAGCGCCCACCTTCCCTAATCACCAGACCACCCAGAAGCCATAGATTACGACAAATTCGACATAGAGCCTCTTAACCCCAAGCTGGAACAAAATCTGACCAACCAGTCTTCCTCGACCAGCCACCACAGGCCTCTAGCGATCATGAAATTTCAATTAAAGTTTCGTCTAAACCTCACACTTCGAATCCCACTAGTGCGAACAGCTCCGACCCATTGACGACAACACAGCAATGTATTTTCCGACCACGACCAGCCATGGGTTTTAAACCCTAAATTTCTATCATGCCATCGCCTCTGTGAACTATAAATTCACCGAGGTTTTTTCTGATGATCCCTTATTGACAACCAAACTTCAACCTCGATCACGAGACAAAATATGACTTCGATCATCAGAAATTACCAATAAACCCTAAAACATTCAATTCACAAATTCTCAGTGAATATATGTTTCAAAATTCTGATCTTACCTTTAAAAATCATTATTTTCAAAAACGTTTTTGATGATATAATTTAAATTAGAAACCATGATGGTCGAAGTTTCAACAGATAATGGGATTGCCTGTATTTTAATTTTTTTCAAAGAATGCTTTGATTTGTTTTACTTAAATTTATTTTTTAAGATTTGAATCATGTTGAATCAAACCACTTTTTTTTGAATCCTAAGATCTAACAAGGATCAGAGAAAGAAGTATTGATTTTTGGATAGGTTTTAATCCTTACAAACCTAGAACAGAGATGTCTGCCTATACAACAGACATGCACAAACCTTTCTACACACAAAAACACACATATATATACATACAAGCACATTTTCACCTATGCGAACAATTTTCACTACTTAATTTCATAGAAACAAGCATATCACAGATTTATGCTCTTAAATAAGTTTGCTCGATTAAGAAATGAAACAGAGACCAGGAAGTTGAAATTTTGGAATTTGATTTTTAATCCTTGAAACTTTAAATTGTCCCAGAGCTATGATCTGCTTGCTTAATTTGAAATGTTTTCTAAGCTTGTTTGATCTGATCTATAGCTTTAAATCATTGCTTTATCTTTTGATTTGTATTTGCCTTGCTCAGTTTTCCAGGTTATAACCTCTGCATTGCTTAATCTTCTCTCTGGTTTATACTTTTCTTCCAGATTGAAATTTCCTTTGATTTATTTTACCGAGTTGAACTTATTGGTGTTGCCTGATTAACTGAGATGATATTGCTTTTGATCTGGTGATTTGATTTTGTTTTGATCAAATTCTCAGTTTTGAACTCGAGCTATATTTTTTTCCAGGTTTTGAATATGGAAGATGAAGACTTAGCTGAAGAAAATGAAGAAACCTGGTTTTGTTTTTAACCAATATATCTATATTTTCTAATTTTAAAACAAACCAATTTGCCACTTGTATTCATTAGTTACACTTGTAAATACATAATGAAATAATTTTAAACTTGTAAATTTGAACTAACACTTGTTTAAAATGAGTATGTTTATGTTTAAGTTCTTATTCTTTAACTTATTTTACAAATTATATTTTAGCCCTTATTTAATCAAGTATTTATATTTTATACCTTTTTATTTTATAAATTACCATTGTTCTTAAATTTACATTATTTTAACAAATTTTTATTTATCTCTAGTTAAATTTCAAAAGAAAATGTATTAAATCTTTTTATCAAATCTAATAAATATTTATTTAAATACATTTTTCTTTATTTATATATATTTCTATATATATAAGTCTTTAAAAACATAAATTTTAACTTTAAACAACTTTTTAAAATTATTTATATCAAATTAAAATTTATCTTTCAAATATCTTTTAAAAATTTACTATATTGAATCCCAATACAACTTTCATAATATATATTTCATATGTATATTATAAATTAGAAAACAAATTTCTATTAATTTTGAAATAGAGCTTTTCAAATATATTATTCAAAATATTTATTTTTAAATTTCAAATTCAAAATTTATATACAATCAATTTGTATTTATAAATGAATAACAAACAATATTTTTATAAATATATATTTTATCCATTCATAATCTATAAATATTTTCCAAATATTTATTTTCAACATATATGTATTTGAATTTCAAATTCAAAATCCAAATTATAATCTATTTATAAAATATTTAGATTTCCAAATCAAATTCTTTATTTAAAAACTTTTATATATATATATATATATATATATTCCCACATTTTCAAATTAATTTACAACTAAATTCACAATTTAATCCAAAAATTCATTTTAATTATCAGTTTAAATTTAACTCAAAACCTGGGATCGTCACAGATTCCCCCCTTAAAGAAAACTTTGTCCCCGAAATTTGCTAGACAGGGAGACCAACCAAAGAATAGATGTAGAAAGTTTTACCAGACCAAACTGAATATCTATTCTTCATTTGGCTTACCAAATCAGAATATCATAAATAATTATGAGAACAAACTCATTCAATATTACACAAGATACTCGGGATACCAGATCTATGAAATAAGCACGGGCATCGGTTAGTTTGAAGGGATAACTAACTATTCGTAGAATATATCTGGATACCAAAGAATAGACAAATGGATTCAATTCAGGTTGGAATATTCCAAATTTTATACCAACTTGTCCTTCTTCGGACTTGGATCCTCACCAAAAAATTACAATAGAATTTCAAATTTGGTTTTCATCGAAATCGTTTTATCGATACAAATCTTCATATATTATTCATCGATTCATTTTAAATTGAGTTTCAAATTCATTAAAGTCTAAAATGAAAAGCTGATAGGTAACTGATGAAGAGAATATGAAATAGGATTTTTCTATAACGATACGTGGGGACATCATCACACTGAAGCTTCGTTCTGGAGCTGCCACGAAGCCATCAAAGAATTGAAATTGGATGACAAACAAAGAAGATTGATAGAGAAACGATTGTTTCCGTTGTTACAGGGTATTGACTATTTTTAGTGGTACTTCCCTATCCCCTATCTCGTCCTCTTTTTGCACTCATACTCACTATCAGTGGATAGTAAGAGAATTAACTGAGGCACACGAACGGATATCTTAAGGATATACTCATTCTAGGGTATACTTCACCCTATCTCTAATGAGTTACCTAATGTGTTATACTCTAAAAACTAAAGTTCGACCTTTAGGTCTGATACCAAGTTGTCACGGTCTAGGCTTTTCAACCATCAACAACGGCCACTCTCGACTGGTAGGCTTTTCAACCATCCCAGCCCTACCGTGGCTGACAATGGTACCTAGACCTTGCTTTTACGGCCAGCCTTTCGATTCTCAACCTGCTCGGTTAGCCAACCCCTCCCCGGGGACATGTAGGGGGTAAGAGTCTCCCGTTCGCCACCAAACACGAAGCGAGAACCCCCTATCACGTTGTACTAAACAAGGTCAGTCATGGGCTGTATGAGCAAAAAAAACATTTTATCTTTGAGAAAACAACAAAAGCATTTAATAATTGAAATCCTCAATGCTTTTTGGAAAATGAAACTACCATAAGGCCTCCCGCACACACACAATGTAATCGCACACTTGGGGGAGATTTCTCCTTATGATAGTCAAACATGCTTACTACGCCAAAATTCTTTTGATATTATTACTAGTGCATAGTGCAGAAAACCTTTAGAAAGTATAATACAAATCTTAGCCAGCATACGTACCATTATAGTATGCATACTATAGCTGTCATGTTAAATGGCAGGTTCTACAACTAAAACCATACAAGGCGCGTATTGGTGATTGGATTTCCAACAAATGGTAAGGCAAAAGAACTACCTGGGACACATGGGTACGCCTCTGGAGGGACGCCCCGAGAACTTAACTGGATCTCTGCCAACACAAGGCCAGGTTACCTCTGTAACTAGGTAACTACTATACGAGTATGCCATACCCCGGCTGTAACCAACCTTTATCCGAGGCCTCGATACCAAAAACCACAAAGTAATAAATTTGCAGTAACCACATAGGTTAAATATCTAGACTCCATACCATGATACCATCTCTCTCCAGAAGGAAATGGACACACCCTCAAGGGGCGCTATCCCCAAATAACCTTGCTGCATCTTTTCTGTTTTGACCATTCCGGGTTGTGAGTTCCTGATGCAGTCTCGTCCACAGAGCTACGCTTTTCAAAAAAGCCATGCTTCGATCTACAAATGATCAGCAACAGTTCGTATGCCATATTACCAAATTGGGAATGTATCACTAATAACCATCAACTACGTAACCTTTGAGCTCGTATGTCTTAGAGAAGGGTGTTAAGCTAAGGGAATAAACTCTCTTCCACCAAACAGAAATGTATTTTATAGAAACTAGCTTTACATCTCAAAGTGCAACGTCAGACACACATCCATACAAGTCTGTCCCAAGTTCGAACAAAACCGAAGGCACTTCACAAAGAAGCCCTTGCAATCCAGGTATTCACAATCCCGATTAGACTCCCCATCACATATGGAGATCTCTATACCGTAGCTACTCAGTGTAGAGTCATTCGACGGGCAATCCTTTCATTCTCAAAATACCCGCCGGTCAAATGCAATCCATAACGCCGTATCATTATTCGGAATGGGTTATATGACACAAGGTCCTCTTCCGGCTAAACCGAATAATGAGCGCAATATTTAAAAACACATGGATATATGGATCTCAGTTAAGTCACAACTTATTATCCAAAACCTTTCTTTCAAATGGTTTAAAACAATTACCATTTTCAAATCTTTAAACAAAAAGATTTACTTCACAAAGTTCACCAATCTTTCACAAAGATTCATTCATATCCTTTCAAAACATTTTCCCTTTCAAATTGGATTAACTCATCCAATCTTTAAATCAAAGACTCAATTCATAGCTTTCAAAATCGTTGCCAAAGATTCATTCATAACATGGAAAACCATTTCCATTTCAAATTTGAAATCCTTTTAACATAAATTGGAAATTCTTTCCTTATATGAAAGCTATTATTATTTGAAAACAAATAGTTTTCGTTTAGGAAAATCCGATTACATTTGTACAAGTTAAAGCCCTTGGGTTAAATTCAAATTCCCAAAACAATACTTTTAAAATGGTTTAAAACCCATATAAACACATTTATAATTTGTATATCCTTTTTAAACCATAATTTTCAAACTTAGAATTCGATTTCAAATTTTGAATTCAAATTTAAATCAAATTATTTGAATTTCAAAATTTTATCATGTTATTCAAAATAACTTTTTCTTCAAAAAACCCTTTTCAAAAACTTTTCATATTTAACCTAATTCCATTTCCAAAACCATTTGGATTCAAAATTCATCTTTTACATAAATAATATTTAAAAATATCCGTGACTTGACCAATTTCCTCGTGTAATCCGTATTTGTGTGTGTATAGTGTAGTCTAGGGGTTTAACACAATAGTGCAGCATCATCAATCATCACAGAATTAAGCACATCAATATCGATAACCGGTATAATACTATAATGCTTATCTTCATTCACAGATCCACAGATAATATAAACTCATACCAAATAATTAAATTACAATCATCACGGATTACACCAAAACAGTCCATAGCACAAAGCATACATATCAGGGATATCAAACAATTCAAAGTATTCCATACAATCCGAATATCCATAAGTAAGATTGAACTATTCATTTGATTAATTTAAATCAGATTAATCACTTATGAATAAATTATTAATCCTGGTTAATTAATATTAAATAATTACAAACCACCTTAATTAATTAACCTTTAATCATTTATTAATTAACCTTTAAAATAAATAAATCAACTTTTAATTATTAATAAATCAACCTTTAATCATTAAATAATTAACTTTTAATTATTTAATTATCCTTTAAACTAATTTCCCTTAATTAATAAATTAATTAACCCTTAATTAATTACCATTTAATTAATTATCCTTAATTATTTACAGTAAGTGATTATCCCTAATCACTTAATAAATCTTAAATTAATTTTAATCATTTGATTAATCCACCTTTTATCATTAATTACTTTAAATTAAGTAATTATCTTTAAGCAACTAATTACTTTTAATCGCTTTCATTAATAAATTTTCATTAATTTATTACATTAATTAATTAATCCCTAATTATAAATTAATTAACCTTAAATAAATAAATAATTAACCGTTAATTATTAATCTTTAATTAATAAGTGATTATAAAACATTTATCTTAATTAATCATTTAATAATTAATAAACCACTTAGTTAACATCATTAACACATGCATTGATTCAAGGGTTAACGTTATTTAAAACATCATTAAGTCTTAATTAACTTTTTAATTACATTATTTACTTGAAATAAATCATGGATTAATTTATAATTAATGATCACATAATTATTAAATTAAACATAATCACTTTTGAAAATAACTCACTTAAAACCTTTATAAATCCAAATTTTAAACCAAAACAATTATCTTAAAACATGCGTTAAAAATGTTTAAACTTTGAATTTATTTTAACGCTAAGAAAACTGTTTATGCGACAACCCGAAACCTACTTCGAGTATCACCCGAGATAATGGACTACGTGCTTCGAGTCATTCTCAAAAATACTTGTATTCTTTTCTTTTCAAACTTAAATTTTTGTTTTAAGTGTAAAACCCGGTACAAGCATGAAAATGCACGAACTCAAACTTGAGCCAGCATGCAAAACTCCCCGAAGACAACTTCGAGTCAGTACTATCTTCCTCAACCTCGAAACAACTGATAGTTGTGCACATGCACCGCCCATCCAGTCACCTCTAGTAGAAGCTTTGGTCATCGACAAGTCAGTGCCTACCTTCCCTAACCACTAGACCACCCAGAAGCCATAGATTACGACGCATCGAGCCTCTTAACCCTAAACTGGAACAAAATCTGACCTACCAATCTTCCTCGACCTGCCACCACAGGCCACTGGCGATCATGAAATTTCGACCAAAGTTTCATCTAAACCTCACGCTTCGAATCCCACTGGTACGAACAACTCCGACCCACTGACGACGACACAGCAACGTATTTTCCGACCACGACCAGTCATAGGTTTTAAACCCTAAATTTATATCACACCATCACCTCGGTGAATTATAAACTCACTAAGGATTTTTCTGACGATCCCGACCGACAACCAAACTCCAACCTCGATCAGGAGACCAAATATTACTCCGATCATCAGAAATCACCAATAAACCCAAAATCATTCAATTCACAAACTCTCAGTGAGTATATGTCTAAAAATTCTTATCTTAGCTTTAAAAATCATTATTTTCAAAAACGTTTCTGATGATATAATTTAAATCTGAAAACATGATGGTCGAATTTTCAACAAATAATGGGTTTGTCTGTATTTTATTTTTTCAGAGAATGCTTTAATTTGTTTAACTTAAATTTATTTTTAAGATTTGAATCATGTTGAAACAAACCACTTTTGTTTGAATCCTAAGATCTAACAAGATCAGAGAAAGAAGTATTGATTTTTGGATAGGTTTTAATCCTTATAAACCTGGAACAGAGATGTCTGCCTATACAACAGACATGCACAAACCTTTCTACACACATACACAGATACACACACACACACACACACACACATACAAGCACATTTTCACCCATGCAAACAATTTTCACTACTTAATTTCATAGAAACAAGCATATAACAGATTTAGCTCTTAAATAATTTTTTTTCACTTGAGAAATGAAATAGAGACTAGGAAATTGAAATTCTAGAATTTTATTTTTAATCCTGGAAACTTTAAATTGGCCCAGAGCTATGATCTGCTTGCTTAATTTGAAATGTTTTCAGTTTGATTGCTTTGCTTTTGAGTTTTGATTTTTAATCTTAGCTTGCTTGATCTGATATGTAGCTTTACATCATTGCTTTATCTTCTGATTTGAATTTGCCTTGCTCAGTTTTCCAGGTTTTAACCTCTGCCTTGCTTGATCTTCTCTTTGCTTTATAGTTTTCTTCCAGATTGTAATTTCCTTTGATTTATTTTACAGAGTTGAACTTATTGATGTTGCCTGATTAACTGAGATGATATTGCTTTTGATCTGGTGATTTGATTTTGTTTTGATCAAATTTTCCTTTTGATCAAATTCTCAATTTTGAACTCGAGCTATATTTTTTTCCAGGTTTTGAATATGGATGATGAGGACTTAGTTGAAAAAAATGAAGAAACCTAGTTTTGGTTTTTAAGCAATATATCTATATTTTCTAATTTTAAAACAAACCAATTTGCTACTTGTATTCATTAGTTATACTTGTAAATACATAATGATATAATTCTACATCTGTAAATTTAAACTAACACTTGTTTAAAATGAGTATGTTTATGTTTAAGTCCTTATTCTTTAATTTATTTTACAAATTATATTTTAGCCCTTTTTTAATTAAGTATTTATATTTTATACCTTTTTATTTTATAAATTACATTTGTTCTTAAATTTAAATTATTTAAGCAAATTTTTATTTATCTCTAGTTAAATTCAAAAGAAAAAGTATTAAATCTTTTTATCAAATCTAATAAACATTTATTTTTTTCCTTTTCCTTTATTTATATATATTTATATATATACAAGTCTTTAAAAATATAAATTTTAACTTTAAACAACTTTTTAAAATTATTTATATCAAACTAAAATTTATCTTTCAAATATCTTTCAAAAATTTACTATATTGGACCCCAATACAACTTTCAAAATATATATTGCATATGTATGTTATAAATTAGAAAACAAATTTCTATTAATTTTAAAATAGAGCTTTTCAAATATATTATTCATTACATTTATTTTTAAATTTCAAATTAAAATTTCTATATACAATCAATTTGTATTTATAAATGAATAGCAAACAATATTTTTTTATAAATATATATTTTATTCATTCACAATCTATAAATATTTTCCAAATATTTATTTTAAACACATATGTATTTGAATTTCAAATTCAAATTCCAAATTATAATCTATTTATAAAATATTTAGATTTCCAAATCAAATTCTTTATTTAAAAACTTATATATGTATATTTTTATTCCCACATTTTAGAAGTAATTTACAACTAAATTCACAATTTAATCCAAAAATTCATTTTAATTATCAATCCAAATTTAACTCAAAAACTGGGATCGTTACAGCCAGTACCAACAGCATTTCCCCTATAGATTCTATGGACACAAGGTGATCTCACATTAGCTTGAATTGGGATAAGGGGCACGCTTATGCTGGAGTTGGAGGTAATAAGGAGACCTAATAGATGGAGCAAAAGGTAGCATAGGCATGGTGGCAGTTACGCGTGCGACTTCCAATTGGGTGCTCAGTAATAGTTATGATTTCCAAGCGCTTAGTATGGGTGTCTTTCATAGACACCATTGCCTTCTATGTAGGGAGCTATATATGTCGTCTGGGCTGTAGTACATTCTATGCAAGGAATTATATATAGTATCCGGTCCACAATAAATAAATGCCTTCTATATAGGGAGATATATATGTCGTTCGGGTCATAGCAACATTCTATGTAGGGTGTTATATAGCAGCTGGTCCGTAGAAATGTACTATAGAGTAGCAGGCCGATCAAAATGGGTAGGATTAGGGTTACATCCTAATTACAGGATTAGAAGTTCAGCCTAATCAAAGCAGAAATCTAGGACAAGTGCAAGAAATTAAAGTTAACCCATCTTATAAATTCAGCAATGTGCAATTTTAAAATCATACTTAGTTCCAGTATGCCTCTTTCCTATTTCCTTTATTATCCTTATTTATGCTAGAACTATTGTAGATTCTATTACTTTTATCTTGTTTAAAGACTCTAGTAATTACTATCATTCACCATACTTTTAGTCTGACCCACCCCTCTATTTCCCCCTTCCCCCCATAGGCAATCAAGGGTGAAGTCGGTAGAATTACTGTTGTTTGGCGGTTTCTTGGAGGAGGTTTCTACTGTGTATTTTTTTTTTATTTCAGCTTTATTTCTTTCTATGTACTGGCTTATTATGAGGGATATTATATACTTTTATTTTGAGACTATGAGTTTTTGTTTCATGAGACATATTGGATTTTTGACATGTATGTGGTACTTGGTATTTGACTTACTTATGAAGGAATTATGAAGCTTTGTTTTAATCAAGTTATTATTTTAAGTTTTGGCTATTTTTATCTATATTTGCCTTGTGAATCTTAGTCTCTGTTGGTGGTTTTAGTTATACTTACAACTCACCATGTCTTTTAATGTGTCCTCTTGGGTATATTAAGGGGTATGGGGTGTTTCACTTGGTATCAGAGCCTAAAGTTACAAGATTCCATAAAATAGTTTTAAAAGTAAGGAATTTTTCAAAATAACTTGTTTTAAAAGTATTTTTCAGATAGAAACTCTTAGAAATAATTTTCAAGTATAAAATATATTTTATAAAAATCGCCTCAAAAGTCCAGTTCAACCATCTTTCGATTCTTTTGAGCCTAAGTTTCCTTTTCTTTGCATAGAGCTACGGTACCAGAGGTGGAAGGGCAAGCACCCAATATAGCACCGGTAGGTGGAGGTCCCACTGATCCATCTATAGCAGCCAATTTTTCTAAGATATGCAAGAACTGCACTAGTCTAGGTGTCAGAACATTTTCTAGCATAGAGGATTTCGAGAGGCACGAGCTAGGTTGGAGGTTATGGAGCAAAGGTTTAGGATGTTAGATTTGGAGGACCTCAAAAGTGGATTAAGAAAAGCGGTAAATGTAATAACTATGGATGAGTTGGTCATTACGCAAGGGACTATATGAATAAAATGATAAAAGGGAGGTGTTTTAACTATTGGCAGCCCGGTCATCTTAGTAGAGCTTGTCCTTAAGAGCGGGGCAGAGTGAGAGCACCTACGGTGTAGGTATACGCTTTGAATGCAACACTTTCTAGCAGTGATTTAGATAGAGGTAGGTAAAATCTCTTTAGAAGGATTAATCTCTCTGTTTGATTTTCCCGTTCGAACGCTTTTCAATTTTGAGGCATCACGCTTTCATTACAAATTTTTTGGTAGATTATTTGCACTTAGACATTTCTTTATTAGTAGACCCCATTGTTGTTTCAAACCCTATAGGTAGATCGGCATACTTGTCTATGGTTGGTAGGGGCTTGAAAAGTTTTATCCTACGTGTAGAACTTGACTATGATGCCTATGTTTTGAGATTTTCAGGGTATGGGATGATTTTGCAAGTGGATTGGCTATCACATATGGAGCTATATTGGATTGGGAGAGGTGAGTCGTTAGATTAGAGACATGCGTCAGTAGGACTCTAGAGATTCCTTGCGACTCGCAAGGGTCAGTTATGTTGAGCTTTCATTATTCCCTCAATTCATCATCATCACAGTTAGATTCAATTCCTGTCGTCGGAGATTTTTTCAGACATCTTTGAGGGGGATAGGGGACTACCCCCCCCAAGCGAGAGATTGACTTCAGGATTTATTTTGCTACCCAATAGCATTACCCGTTGGGCATATGGAGCCTAGGGAAAGGAAGGGATTGAGCAAGCAGATCCACGAGCTTTGAAGAAAGGTTTCATAAGAAGAAACATATCGAAAAGAGAGTGCCAGTCGCCTTCGCTACCAAAGCAGGTGGTTCTCTTCAACTTTGCTTTGACTGTAGAGAATTGAATAAGCTCACAAAGAAGGACCATTATCCCCTCTTTAGGATAGATGACCTTTTTTACCCGTTGGTTAGCTCTGTAGTATTCTCTCAGTTTAATTAACCCATAAAATTTCATCAGCTTAGGGTCGTCGATGATGGTATTAATAAGGCCATATTTAGGACACCCGACGGATTCTTTGAGTGGTTGGTTAGGTCTTTTGGGCTTACCAATGCCCCAGCCTATTTTGTTGATTTGATGAGCCGTGTTTTTAGAGATGTCCTAAAATAAAGTTCATGGTGGTATTCATGGTCGACATTTTGGTGTTTTTCAAGAAGTATGGAAGACCATGTTATTCATCTAAAGGAGGTTCTTCATACACTTCATCAGCTGAAGACAGAATTCTTGAAGTATAACTTTTGAAGTGCATTTAATGGGGCATAGAGAATGTCTATACATAGAATAAGTTTGATAAATGGTTTTTTACATTTAAGATCGGATTATGGAAATCCAAAAAAAGGTAGGCAAAGATTGGGGGATGTACAGTAGGTTCAGTTGATAAGAAAAGATGAAAACCCATGTGTAGATAATTACAGAAATTATAATTGCTTCATACAAGTGGATATGACGATGATGCCTTAGAATACATATGATTATACAAAAGGAATATGAGCAAAAGCATTCAGTTTTAAAAAAAATACTCCTTGGTTAGTAAGGACAAAATCCACTTTATGCCAAGCCCAATAAAATGAAAATTTTAAAATTTAAAAAGTTGAAAAAAATGTAATTATTAGAATTAAAAATTCATTGTTAGTATTTTCTTTTAGAAAATGAATATGGGGTTTTTGAAGAATGATAAGAAATTTAAGTTGGTTTTTATATAATGAAAAATTGGAGTTCTTTTTGAAGAATTATGGAGTATATGTATATATAACTCATTAGTTTCATTGTAAGTAAACAAAGATTTTAAACATAAAAACCTAGAGTGTATCAAGTATAAAAAATGTAGATTACAATTTTATTGTTGTAATAAAAATTTTCTTGAAAGATAAGTGGAGCATGGGCTATAATACTATTGTTATAGTAAGTGACTCCCAAGAGAAATATGTTTACATTGATATATGAGATTTATTGGTATTTATTTAATTGAATCCATACGCTAGCATTTTTTTAGGTTGCAGTAATGGTGTTTTACGCAATTTCCTTTAACCCAAATAAAAATGTATTTTAAAAGGCAATTTCTAATTATAGAAACAAATTGGTTTGTAAAGTACATTTATTATTTTTAATAAGTATAAGGAGGTGTTTTTGCAGTTATAGAAATATTAAAATAGTTTTAAAGATGAGTTTTTCTGAAAGGAAAATGTGTAAATTAGATAGTAGAAAATATTTATCATGGAAGAATATAAATTAAACATACGTTAATTTATTGGAATGAAAAGAGTAATGGTATAATTTTCTATGCAACCAATAAAAATGTATTGTGCAAGTTACAAGGAATACATGAAAGAGATATAGAAAGTATGAAAAGCACCATATTTTGTATAGCCTATTTCGAAAAATATAACTAAAATAAGTTACTTGTAATTTCACATAAACACTAAATTCTCTTTAAAAAGGTTCATAGAAGATTTTAGCATTAATAATTTCTCATTTGAAAAAGCAATTTCAATATTTTAAGGTATGAGAACATAAGGTATAAAAAGAAGATGTTTTGGAAACACATGAAAATGGTTTAAAGAAATTTTAAAAGAAAATGTTTTAGTTAGAAAGTAAATAAGTTTTTGGAAAAGAAAAACTTAATAAAAGTGCAGTTTGAAATTCAACTTTTTTATAGAAAATTGAAAAGGTCTTTAAAAGAAAACAAGGATTAGACTCAGAATTTGAAAGTTTTCCCTCTAGGTTGTAAAATAATGTTAAGTAACCAAGTATTTTTGAATTTAATAGAAACTCAAAAATAACACTTTTTAAAGACAAAGATTTTAGGATTTGATGTTCTTAAAATTTAGAAGTCTTAGCTTTTGGAACAATAAATGGAGTATAGAGAAATCATTTCTTAGGTGTAACAGAAAAAGTGCGTGACCATGTGGTGGATAGCAGCGATTACTTTTGGAAGTAATAATAGAGTTTCATAAATTATATATAGGACCCTAGTAAGAACTTAAGAACGTTGATTCATGCATGCAGACTAAAAAAGATAGTAAAGTGAAATGAGTAAGTTAGTAAGGCATGAATGGTTGAGAAAGAGTATTCTTGATTTTGGAAGGACTTGAGAAAATCATCTTTCTCTAGTGGAATTCATATGGTAGTATTTTTCAAGCTAGCATTGGAATGACTCCTTTTGAAGCTCTTTTTGGAAAGGCCGTGTAAGGCATCTTCATGTTTGTTGGGGTCTATAGAAAGGTTGCTTCTTGGTTCCGACATGGTTAGAGAGATTTCGAAGATGAATAATTTGATTAGGACAAAATTCGTGTCTCATATCTATATCTCTTTGATAACTGGTTTTAGAATTTTCTTTTTCCATCTTTAGTTTTGAATTAGTTCTTTCCTTTATGATCCTTTGGGAGGGTAAATCATAGGATTTAACCTATGGATGGTAGAATTTGAATGCAAATTTGTTAATAGAACAAGTTATGAATGATGTATGCTAGTGATTGGAAGTGTTTGTTAATGGACGCATATAGGTACACTAGACACTATTATTCCTTAAGGATCGGCCTGATTAGGACACTAGAGCAAATGCATACGGATGTGTATGCATTTTTAATTTATTTCTATGGTTGATATAAATGGATGTTCATCATGTGATTGTTGCATTTGGATGATGTTTGTAGCATGCATATAGAATTATCAGTTATCATTAGGAAATTTTCACATTCATTTCGATACATTGCATGAACATGATTGCATAAAAGGAGGTCAACTGAATCAGTGGACTGCCTAATCTTTTGCTTAGTTAAGGACATTTACACTACACTAATTGCATAAGTATCGTAAATTGCATTAGAAAAACTTAAGGATAATGGTGAATGGTTGATGATTGAATAGTTGGTTATAGAATTGGATGAAAACATTTAATACATTCTTTTATTCTTAGAGATTTCGGGGACAAAATCCCTTAGGGGGAGGGGAGAATGCAACAATTCAAAATTTAACCCATAATATTAATTCGTTAATTAATTAGATAATAAAATAACTTTGTGAAATTATCAGAGTTAAGCCATGGAAGTTGCACCACTGTGTCCGTGGTAATTTTCTAGTCAATTTTAATATATACAATGGAAGAATCCGAGTGAATAAGAGTTAAGAATGAAATAATCAATTAAACAAAATGAAATATATATAGGTCAACCGACGGGTCGACCTAGGCAAGAGGGCGGTCGACCGTCCAGTCGACCCGCTTTGCCTTTTGGCAAGCGAACGGATGTTCGTTCAAATGAATCAGCAACAATTAAACGCGTAATTTGCATCGTTTTAACTGATTTGGTCCCTCCGTTTCTACATCCAATGGTCCCTATTCAGCTTAGGACATGGTTGCACCCTATTTAATATCCAAATCCAATGGTCCAAGATAAACTTCTACACTTATAAATAGACCCCTAGACCTAACACTTTTCTCATTCTATGTTTTCTCCAATTGGGTTCACCTTTCTAGAAAGGACCCTAAACGGAATAATTTTTCCAAAGGAGGAAATTGTTATAAATTAAATTATTTTATAATTCCAAGTGGATTTGGAAAGACCAAGGAAGAGCTTAGGACTGGAGGTGAGTGATTATAATAATTTTAGGATTTCTTTTAATAATTCAAAGTAATAGAGTTTCTAATAGTTATAGTTTAGTACGATTTTTGTAATAGCCTTTTCAGTAGTTTATTTACAGTTTTTAGAATTATTTTCAGTCTATTTCCTTTCAGCTATTCTTTTCAGTAATTTTAATTCATTTCAGTTAATTATAGCTTTTCCGTTTATTTACGGTATTTAAGTTTATTTACTGTTATTTATATATCTTCTTGCTACTCTTTGGATTTTCTTCAGTTTTCTTTTATTCCACCTTCTTCTTCGTGTATGGATTAGAATAGGAATAACACGAATATGGATTAAATTGTAAGAAAAGTGAAATAATGGAATATAAGATGTAAATTTCAAAGACTGTAAGATAAACGAAATTAGACTGAAATTACGCCTAATTATTTAATTGGACCGAATTAAAAAGACTGACCTAGTTATAACTTAAAATTACAACTAAAAAGAGTAAAAGATGAAAGAAGCATGTTTTCACACATAGACCTTGGATTAAGTAATAAGCGTGATAATAACGTAGGTTATAATAAGAAAAAAATAAGGCTTATTATGAGACTTAGGAAAGCACAGACAGTAGAGAAAAATGTAAAGGCTTATTCAAATAATTTACCAAGTTAATAAGCAAAGAAGAAAGTAGTACATGTACCAAATAGCATTCCTTATTAAGCAAAACGGTGAGCCTATGGAACATTTTTGCTAAGAATGGTAGTAATTGATCAAATAGAAATCCAAACAACAAGGGATTTGGATAAGGTGCGCAACTACATATTATTTGGATGAAGGGCCTGTTTGCACCAAAATTGGTCACAAACCCCGATGAATGTGAAAGCACCAGTGTTGGAATATAAATCAACAATATCCAAACACAAATCACAGATCTAAGCAGCAAAGTAATAAATGCAAACAACAACACGCGATTTATAGTGGTTCGGCTATCTCCGGCCTACGTCCACCTCAAAGGTTTTTCCTTTTATTGATGTTCTTCGCTGATTACAATCGATTACAGCGGATTACAATGAATTATAGTTCTGAAATTCAAGTACAACGGTGGTTGTTGAGTGCAAAGTAGAGCCTTGGTGGAGTCTTGATGCTTCAGAGTCTTGATCTTGCCAAAGAGAATCCGGTCCTTTTTCTGAATGACCTGGGAGTCTATTTATAGGCGTAGGCTGTTGCTCTCTTGCTGAAAACTCGGGAGACCTCTTCTGGCATGTGAGGGGGCCCATGCGTACGGTCTCGGGAAGTTTGGGCCCACTTTGGCATCGGTTCGAACTCCATTCGAACCGATCAAGAATTCATCCAATCGAGGTGAAATTTGGTGTGGACATTCGTCAGCATGTATGGAAGCATCTGTAAAAATTTCATGGCATTTGGATCAGCAGGTTGGGAGATATGGTGGATTCGAATTTGGGTTTATGGGATAGCTGTTTGGTTCGAACCCATGTGTTCGAACCGATGGCTTCGAATCCTTCATAGCACGCGACTTCGTGGTGACGTGGAGCGCCTTCTTGGGTTCGATCCAAGCTTTGCGCCGAGTTGAACGAGTCGAGTCCGAGTTCTTTGCCGTGTTTACTGGGTGGCTTCGTGCACTGGGTTCGAAGGTCGTCTTCGAATCGTTGGAAGAGTGTCCGTTCGAATCGATCCAAATGCGTCACCTTGGATCGATTCGAAGTTGACTTATCATGTTGGGTTCGAAGACAGCGTGGGGCGAGGCGGCTTGGATGGTTTCGAAGTAAGGCTCAGTTCACGGGTTCGAAGTCAGGTCGTGGATGGATTCGGAGTGGAGTCGAGGCCGATGGAGTCGAAGGATGATGTCGGCTGATGGATTCGAACGCCACTTCTTCGCATGGATTCGAACTAGTTGGGTTCGAACACGATGGGTTCGAAACAGATGGTTTCGAATATGATGGGTTCGAACATAATGGGTTCGAACCGAGCAATGTCAATTCCTCTTATTTTGAATCCATCATAACTTGAGCATACGACCTCGGATTGACCTGAAATTTGAGATGCAGACTTCTATGATCTTTCTTGTCGTGTCCTATCAATTGTGGCCCGTTCCGGACTCAGACAAAATTCATCGATATCCATGGTTATCCTGCAATGCATGGCTGATATTCATGAATAGCAATTATTGATTTCCAGTAAATTTTGGATATCTCAACTTTGCCAAAAGTTGGGATAACATTTTGCCCCCCAAAACATGCCTTTTTGTAAAAGGTATGTTTTGAACGGTCTTAAATCAAGTGCAATAAATTCATGTTTCATCCATAGCTGTGGTGTTAACAATCAAGTTTGTGGCTGTTCGAAGCCAAATCAGCATTTGTTTGTTTTTCGTAGAAGTTGAGAATGAAGTTTCATTGTCTCTCCGGACTATTATTGGCTGCTCTGAACCCTTACTAAGCCCATTCTAGACTTAGTGATTGAATAGAAAGATCCTATTGCTCTCTGGCGTTGCCTTCTATCCCTTGCACTCTGGTCCCAGTTAGGACGTATAGCGATATCATGGTCGTTCGGGACCGATCATAGCCTCTCCGGGCTCTTGCTGGATCCCATCCTGTCACTCTCCGGTGAAGGGGAAACAACGCTTAAGTGAGTTGATCCTGTCGCTCTCCGGCGAAGCAACTCACTTCTTGCACTCCGGTTCAGTGTATCTGAACATTAAGCGATGTCTTGGTCGTTCGAGACCGATCATAGCCTCTCCGGGCTCTTGCTGGATCCCATCCTGTCACTCTCCGGTGAAGGGGAAACAGCGCTTAAGTGAGTTGATCCTGTCGCTCTCCGGCGAAGCAACTCACTTCTTGCACTCCGGACCCCGTCTCTCCGGGTAGGGTCATAAAGCGATCATGTTTATATCGGTGTTTAATGTTCATCCTTTGACTCTCCGGTCAAAAGGTTTATTACAAGAAGTTCTAATTTATTTATTAAAATTCAAGTTCCAGATGTTCAATCTCAAACATCAGAGAAAAACTAAACATTGCCTCTCCGGGCATATCGGTTTATCTCCATCTCAGAGCACGCCTAGGGATCTCTCCGGTTCCCGTACATGTGTAAGTGGAGTAACCGTTTATTCTGAAAATAAATCTAAATAAAATTATTCGACCGAAGTCCAAATCCTGGACTTGGCCCTTGCCATCTTTAATCAGTCGATGACGAGTCGTGATCCCGATCCAGGATCGTTCCTGTTAGGTGGAGGCGGTAGTCGTTCAGGTCTTACTGTCGTTGTCCGTTCTCTGGCAAATTGTGGCAGTCTACCACCCCTAGCATGTTCTTCCACCTCATCCTTTAGGTGGCGGCATTCATCTGTAGTGTGCCCATCCAGCTCATGGAATAGGCAATATTTTCCAGTCCTGCGCTCCCGCTCAGTGGGATCCCTTATAGGTGGCTTTCGATAGGGGAGTTGCCCCCTAGTTTCAGTGTAGATTCTTCCTAGGCTTGCATTCAGATCGGTGTACTGCCTGAATCTTGGTTCTCGGAATTTCTTCCGTTTATCAGGACCATCGTGTTTGTCATCCTGTTTCCTCTTTCCCTTGTCCGCTCCGGACTGCTCTCTAGAGGTCCCTACGCTTTGCGTGGCATTTATTTCATGACTCTCGACTCGTGATTCTTCTAATTGAATGAACTTTTCAGCTTTATGGAAGAACTCTCCAAGATCTTGCGGTGGATCTTTAGTTAGAGAATCTTTAAACTTGGTGCCTTCCGCGACTCCTGCCACCGCCGCCATTAAAATCATTGATGGATCCGGGCGATCCACAGAAGTCACTGTCACGTTGAATCTTAGTAGGAAATCCTTTATGGACTCTCCGGTCCTCTGCTTGATTGATGCTAAAGTCATCACACTCTTGGGTCGCGTCACGTGGACCCTAAACTGTCTCATGAAGCAATCTACAAGCTCGCTCCATGTTCCGATTGATCCAGTCTCTAGTTGTCTGAACCACAATGAAGCTAAATCTGTCAAATATAGAGGGAAGCATCGTGCCATCACTTCCTCGGATGCCCCCGCACTTCCATGTGCCTGATATATCTTGTGATGTGCATGGTCGGGTCTGACCTTCCGTTATAGGGATCTAGCGCTGGTAATTTGAACTTTGGAGGGTTCCTTGCGTTTCGGATGTTTGGAGTGAATGGACTCCGACTAACTTCTTCTAGGCCTCCGCTAGGCAATCCTCCTCTCATGATTCGTCGCATTAGGCCTATCATTCTCTCATCTCCGTCTAGGGGTTGGCCCCTTGTCAGATTCCTGTCCTGCCCCCCGAGCCTTGAAGGGAATTCTGGTACATATTCTTCTGGTGGCTCGTTAGCGTATGCATTGGCTCCAACTTGTTGAGCTCCGTCTGTTGGTCTCCCAGTATCGGACCTTGAGGGTCTGCCCCCAAGGCCTTGCTGACCGCCTTCAACTCCTGTATTCTGGCCTTGAGCCTGTCCTTCATTTGCTTCTGCAATCCTGATTCCTTGCCCCGTACTCGTAGCTGTTGTAGTTGGTCCAAGGTTTTGCATATTCGCCGCTCTCATCTGCTCGAGGAAATTCTGCAGCATCTCCTGTTGACTCTTCATTATGCTTTCACGCAATGAATTAGCCATAGCCTCCATCTCGTCTCTGGTGATGTAGACGGAAGCTTGTCCTTCTCCTGATCCTGAGGATGCCTCTTGGCTTCCTCCCTGTTGGCTTCTATCAATTCTTTGTCTCGTTTGTCGAGTCATTGTTTCCGGATTGGAGTTCTTCAAACTTTTGAACCTGAATTCCGAATCTAATGTAGCGGGTGCTAGTTCTTCTCAGTGAAAGCACCAAAGTGTTTGCACCAAAATTGGTCACAAACCCCGATGAATGTGAAAGCACCAGTGTTGGAATATAAATCAACAATATCCAAACACAAATCACAGATCTAAGCAGCAAAGTAATAAATGCAAATAAGAACACGCGATTTATAGTGGTTCAGCTATCTCCGGCCTACGTCCACTTCAAAGGTTTTTCCTTTTATTGATGTTCTTCGCTGATTACAATCGATTACAGCGGATTACAATGAATTATAGTTCTGAAATTCAAGTACAACGGTGGTTGTTGAGTGCAAAGTAGAGCCTTGGTGGAGTCTTGATGCTTCAGAGTCTTGATCTTGCCAAAGAGAATCCGGTCCTTTTTCTGAATGACCTGGGAGTCTATTTATAGGCGTAGGCTGTTTCTCTCTTGCTGAAAACTCGGGAGACCTCTTCTGGCATGTGAGGGGGCCCATGCGTACGGTCTCGGGAAGTTTGGGCCCACTTTGGCATCGGTTCGAACTCCATTCGAACCGATCAAGAATTCATCCAATCGAGGTGAAATTTGGCGTGGACATTCGTCAGCATGTATGGAAGCATCTGTAAAAATTTCATGGCATTTGGATCAGCAGGTTGGGAGATATGGTGGATTCGAATTTGGGTTTATGGGATAGCTGTTTGGTTCGAACCCATGTGTTCGAACCGATGGCTTCGAATCCTTCATAGCACGCGACTTCGTGGTGACGTGGAGCGCCTTCTTGGGTTCGATCCAAGCTTTGCGCCGAGTTGAACGAGTCGAGTCCGAGTTCTTTGCCGTGTTTACTGGGTGGCTTCGTGCACTGGGTTCGAAGGTCGTCTTCGAATCGTTGGAAGAGTGTCCGTTCGAATCGATCCAAATGCGTCACCTTGGATCGATTCGAAGTTGACTTATCATGTTGGGTTCGAAGACAGCGTGGGGCGAGGCGGCTTGGATGGTTTCGAAGTAAGGCTCAGTTCACGGGTTCGAAGTCAGGTCGTGGATGGATTCGGAGTGGAGTCGAGGCCGATGGAGTCGAAGGATGATGTCGGCTGATGGATTCGAACGCCACTTCTTCGCATGGATTCGAACTAGTTGGGTTCGAACACGATGGGTTCGAAACAGATGGTTTCGAATATGATGGGTTCGAACATAATGGGTTCGAACCGAGCAATGTCAATTCCTCTTATTTTGAATCCATCATAACTTGAGCATACGACCTCGGATTGACCTGAAATTTGAGATGCAGACTTCTATGATCTTTCTTGTCGTGTCCTATCAATTGTGGCCCGTTCCGGACTCAGACAAAATTCATCGATATCCATGGTTATCCTGCAATGCATGGCTGATATTCATGAATAGCAATTATTGATTTCCAGTAAATTTTGGATATCTCAACTTTGCCAAAAGTTGGGATAACAGGGCCAGTACCAAGAGCATTTCCCCTATAGATTCTATAGACATACAGTGATCTTACGTTAGCCTGAATTAGGATGAAGGGCACGCTTATGCTGGAGTTGGAGGTAATAAGAAGACCTAATAGGTGGAGCAAAAGGTAGCATGGGCATGGTAGCAGTTACGCGTGCGACTTCCAATTGGGTGCTCAGTAATAGATATGATTTTCAAGAGCTTAGTATGGGTGCCTTTCATAAACACCATTGCCATTTGTGTCGGGAGAATTTTTTTGAAAGGAGTTATATATAGCATCCAGTCCACAGTAAATAAATGCCTTCTGCGTAGGGAGTTATATATGTCATCCGGTCTACAATAACATTCTATGTACGGTGTTACATAGCAGCTGGTCCGCAGAAAGGTATTATAGAGTAGCAGGCTGATCAAAAAGGGTAGGACTAGGGTTACGTCCTAATTACAGGATTAGGAGTTCAGCCTAATCAAATCAGAGATTTAGGACAAGTGCAAGCAATCAAAGTTAACCTATCTTATAAATTGAGAAATATTTAATCATCCCATTTCCTTTATTATCCTTATTTATGCTAGAACTATTATAGAGTCTATTACTTTTATCTTGCTTAAGACTCTAATAATTACTATCATTCATCAGACTTTTAGTCTGATCCACTCCTTCATTTTCCTCTTCCCTCGATAGGTAATCAAGGGAGAAGTCATTAGAGTTGCTGCTGCTTGGCGGATTCTTGGAAGAGCTCTCTACTAAATATTTATTTTATTTTAGCTTTAGTTCTTTCTATGTATTGGCTTATTATGAGGGATATTATGTACTTTGATTTTGGGACTATGAGTTTTTTTTCATGAGACATATTAGATTTTTAAACATGTATGTGGTACTTTGTGTTTGACTTATTTGTGAAGCAATTATGAAGCTTTGTTTTAATTAAGTAATTATTTTAATTTTCTACTGTTTTTATCTATATTTGCCTTATGAAGCTTAGTCTCTGTTAGTTTCAATTACGTCTTTTAATATATCCTTTTGGGGTATATTCAGGGGTGTGGGGTGTTTTAAGTTTGAAACTTACGTATCGTGATTTGAATATTTATTGACACATGATTTATAGTTTGTTGTCCTAGTGACATTTTGTATCAATATGCCATTTCAAAAAAATAACCTATTCTAGTTAGGGATGATGTAGAAATCTGTAAATTAAATGCGTATAAATTCATATAAAATTCAAAAAGAATCACTAATAGATTTATAAAATTCATGCCCAAATATATCTATTTAGGATACCTCGAGGAGAAATTCTTACTAGAGGGCGACCGTGACGATGTGGAAAGGAGTAGAATGATGGAGTGCTACATCGACGATGAAAATTAAGGAACGGTTAAATCGAAAATGATGGTCGAGGTGGATTTTATTGAAGCAAAAAAGGAAATTTCTATGTTATGTTTGTTAGGTAACAAGGTAGAGGGGAAATTTTAGTTAAGGCGAGGTAGTGTAAATTTTTTAGCTAAGTTAATTAGGTTTAGGCAAAAAAAATTTAGTTAAGGGGGGACCGTGTAAATGCTTTGTTATATTTATAATAAAGGGTGAAATATTATTAGTTGCACTTACATATAAATGCCATAAATTTCTGCAACCAAAGACTGATTTTCTTGTAATGACTTGGTATCAAAGCTAAAGATTAAGCAAGAACCTTGGTTTTAGTGGGTATGTCACATTAAGAGATAGGGTAATGGAATGCCCTAGCATGAGTAGAGTGTATTATACATATGAGAGCGTATTTGTAATTGTTATAAACATATACCTTAGACGTAATTATAACCGCAAAAATTAAGAATCTTATATAAGCTAACTTATATAAGTGGGAATTGTTAAAGTATAGTTCAATCAATGTAGGGATTAATGATTTTGATTTGTTACCCCTAATTAATTTGTCTGGTCATGCCCGACCAGTTTATGGGCATTGATTATCATTTATTGGTTGTTGATTTGTGCTTGACCAATTATGAACAATTCTACCTTTTTTACTTCATAGGTTGGGTAAACTATATTTGTAAATGAATTTAAACGAACACCTTATGAATTTAGTTTCTTAGTTTGACTATAATACATTCGGTGATAAGGTTGGGTTGAAAATTGAACTTTGCTAAAGATTTTATTTCAATCCAAGAAAGAAATATTTTAGGAATAAACGCTTGTGAAAAGATTTTTATTAAGAAAGTGATTTTATATAAGTATGGTTTATAAAACATGATTTATGTTAACTGATATTTTTAAGAACTTAAATACCAGTATCTTTGAAGATGTTTTTCAAGATTTTGGGAAAATAATAGTAGTATTATTTAAAAGCAAACATTTCAGAAATTGGTTTATGAAATTGACATCATGATTCCTAGAAATATTTGTAAAGTATTTGATACCAGTAATGATTTTGATTAAGTATGAATGGCATGAATTAGATGTAATACACTTACTTTTTTCCCTTGAAAATAATTCTGGTGATGAATTCAGCATCATCGACATTCACTTTTGGCTCTCTACGTAAAGGATGCTACAAGGTTATTTTGGTAAAATGGATTTTGATTTAAGTCCAAAAGGTATGATTTTTTTTGGTAAAATGGATTCTGGTTTGAGTCCATAAAGTATGTTTTGTTAGACAAAATATACATGTATATATTATTATTTCAAAATAATTTGAGATAAAACCCGGGTGTTTAGTTCTAAAATGCTTCTTTGGAAACAAATTTGATACGAACTTTTTAATGTAGAAAAGTTTATATGTATACTATGTGGAATGCCCGAGTGGTAGTGGCATTGCTCGGAACTAAAGCTGGAACTTTTCAGGTTTTCCCTTTTTGGGTATAGTGTGTTTAATAAATGATTGAAATTTTTTAAGTTACTTTATGGACAAATATATCCTAAGCACTAGGATTATATGGTATGTATATCATGTCATGATATTCTTTTGTATAGTTTTCATTTGTTAAAACGAAATGAGATTTTCGATGGTTTTTCGTAGTCGGAAGCTTCTGAATCATTATAGAACTTAAAACTAGATGTTTTTTAGAAATATGAATATGAGTTTGTATAACACTTAAATTAAGAAGGTAGTAAGTTAAAACAAGTTTTAAATTTGTTAAACGTCCTTGTTAAATAAAACAAAATTGATGTTTTGTATGTACTTTTAAGATGCCACGAAGCATTATAGAAGTATGAACTTAAGTTGTATAATGTTTATAAACTTATAATTATGTTTTATGAAATGTTTCATGAATGATTTTAGTATTAACGAGCCATACTATTCGTATAAAAGAATGTGACTTAAAAGGTATTGGTATAGTTGAGAAACCAATAGGGTAAGTACATAAGCTGTACATAGATCATTTTATTCGCATGATTATTCTTGATCCAGTAGTCAAATACATGATTTTAAGGTGGTTTTCACTGGTCTGAATAAGGATTTTTCACTACATTCTTAACCACGAACACTTGATACAGATTCTTGATATGATCCAGAAGTTTTCTATTATAATAAATGGCTATTTAAGGAGAACAAAGGTTTCTAATCAAGAAACCTGATCGGAGTCCATGTTAGAGAGGTCAAGTGATCTATACTAGTTGGAAAGTGAAACGTATATAATTAAGCAAGTGATCGAAATTGATATTGTATATGGATGGTTTGTGTACATCGTACAGGATTTAATATTATTGCATACTATGTTTTATTGGTTTATGTAGAGTTTAGGGGATGGCCCTTTAATTTAATATGAGGTAACATGGGTAATCGTCTAAGTAACAACCTGAGACCGTTGAGCATAAGGTACCCTTAGTAGATTTTTTATCATCCTGTATGACGAGAGGACTTTGAAATTGAAAAAACCATGAGATTTTTTTGCTAAGTGATTTTGAATAATGTTAAGTAATGCCATGTGATTTTTATATTTGGTCGCTCATGTTGGATTTCGAGGATGAAATATTCTAAGTGGGGGAGAACATAATGAACGGAAATTTTAGGCACTTCGTATTTAAATACCTGAATTATTTAAATATTTGAATCTTGAATTAAATGTTATAATCTAATAAACATTTTAGCCATCTTTTTAATCATAAGTAATGATGGTAAACTTATTTTGGAAAAAAGTTTACAAAAATAAATACTTTGGAAAAATATCGAAAAGGCGACTAAAAATCGTTTTATCAATAAATAGCTTTTTGAACGTCAAAAGTTGTTCAGATTTTCTTTTTACAAATACTTATTTGCTTAAAAATTACTTTTTACCATTTATGGGAAAAAATTGGATGATGTCATGGGTGATGTCATCAAAGATATTATGAAAATAAGCTGAAATGGAAACACTGAAGTGTTAAGAGATGATATAAGAGAAGTGATGGAAGGTAAGCCTTACATGACATGAAAGTGGGCAGAGAACAAGCTTATTCCACACCATTCGAGCTTATAAAAGAAGGACACACCCTTGATAATAAATCATAAATTCATAAAGCTTGGAATGCAGTATGAGAATAAAAATGGTGGAAGCTCTTAAGCACAAATCCATTAATTCTTCTCTAACTTTTTCATATCTTAACCAAATCATCTTCAGTCTCTTCTAAACTTTGGCTATAGGCCTAAAACATCATGGGAAGCACGATTATCAAGTAAAAATTGGGAGTAGGTAATAGAAAGATGCTGATTCAAGAGGGGTCGGTGTGCAAATGTGAGAGGTGGCGAGGTATTGCATTGGGATGAGAAGTGCTAAAGGTTGAACCTTTAGGATTTTGGTGATGGTGAGAGTTGGTTCCTTGTTCTTGCGGATTTGTGCTTGGGTTTGGCATGGATCTAAGTGAGTTATCTCACTATCTTATAAGTATATATTGTGTGTGTGTATTTTTGTGCAAAGTATAAAATTAAAGTGACATTAACTAATTACAATTATAAACTTTGGATCCCTCTTGTTTTTTAAAGAAAATGATAACTTTATACTGTATAACATATAATGACCCAAATTTTGATTGACATTATTTAGGAAAATTAATTAGATAAATCAAATGAAATAATGTAGAAGGCTGAGGGATTGAGATTTATAAATCAATAAGAAGGAGCCGTGCCTTGATGAACATATATGCAAAAGAGAATTAAAGATAAGTAGGTATGAGGGATATGATAAGGGTGAAATAGGAACAGACTTTGTTCTTATACCATAAACCCTTTTATCCTTAATTTCTCATTCATTTCAACATTTGAGATCTGTAAATCAATAATATAGAGCTGTACCTTAATGAACATGTTTGCACAAGAGAATTGAAGATAAGTAGGTATGAGGAATATGATAAGTGTGAAATAGGAATAGACTTTGTTCTTATACCCTAAACCCTTTTATCCTTCATTTCTCATTCATTTCAACAATCACAAACAAAACTAAAACCCCAAGAGCCTGGACGACCACCATTAAGAATAACCAAAAGAGGATAATCTAGGAATAGTGTAGAAAGCTTGAAGAAATTAATAAAAGAGCAAATCTCAACCTTCTTAACATCAGGCTAAGGCGAATAATTTTGTGTACATCTCACTTTTGTTAATGCTTTCGATTTAAAGATTGGATCCGAACTGTTTTGCAAATAATATGCTAGTTATGTTTGTTTAAAAGGATATACATGCTTGTTGATGATTTATGATCTTTCATATAGATTTTATGATAAGTTTAAATTGGAAAACCTATTAAATGAATTCCAAATGATTTGCATTTTTAATATATGGTCAAAGAAAATATTTTAGAGGTGGGTTCAAGTTTCATAATTTTCTAAGTTGTTGTGGAATTATTACGAATTTTCTTTGAAAGAAAATAGTTAATATGGGTTTAAATTATTTAAAGCAATTATATAATGATTTCGGGTCTGAAATTTAAATATTAGAAAACATATTAAAAGTGAAATTTGGTGCTTGGGGAATTTTCCTAAGCATTTTATTGTAGTTATAAAATTAGTTAAGTTGAGTGACTTAAATGTTTCATATGTTTTTACCAAGGAGAATGGCTTATTAGTTAAAATGTTTTAATTAACAATTTTGAATTCGGTAGCCTTTTTAGATAAGAATTTTGATAAAGAAATGAAAACCAATTACACTTTGATAAATAAAGCAAGTTAGATGAAAATAAATTTGTTTTAGGGGCTAAATAGAAGTTTTGCATGGATTTTCTACTTCGCCACTTCAATTTGTTAGCTTTCGACACCATTAACTCCACTAAAGAACCCATTTGAGACCAATGAACATGATGTCAAGCAATTGATACGTAGTGCATTGGTGAAAGGCAGAAGGGATCACGTCAAAACAATGCTTTGGAAGGGATAGAAGCTATTCTTATTAATTTTGAATTACTTCTGTTTATAAATAATGCTTTCGAAGGGGTTGAAGCCAACTCTATTAGCTTTCGAACCAATCAACTTGCCTTTTTTTAGAAAGAGTTTTAGAAAAATTTGCCACTTTCTGTTTTGAAAGAATCTTCCGAAAGGATGGCTGCTTTGAACCTATTCGAAGCCCATGCTGTCGCATTTTACCTTTCGAACTAGTTAAAGCCACTTTTCTTTATAACCTTAAAGCAATGTATTCGAAAGGATGCTTTCGCCTTTTATTTTGAAGTCGCCTTCTCAATGTTTTTGAAAGGTCATACTACCGCTTTCAAAATGGTTTTGTAGGCAATGGTTTCAAGAGAGGGGGTTTTGAAACTATCTTCTTTTATGTACTTGGGATTAATGCTTTCGAAAGAAATGCTTCTGCCTTTGTTCTTATGACACCATAATTATACTATATGTTAAACCAAAAGGATTCGAAAGGATTGATTTTAAATGGTTTCAAAGCAATGTTTCCACAAACTTTTAATTGAACCCAATACTTTTGAAAGGTACTTTTTAAGTGAAGGATTCAAATGGATTCTTAAAGTATATTATAAGAGTTTCAAAAAGGAAACCCCAATGTTTTTGAAAGGTATATTTAAGCATGCTAGAAGGTTTGTTTTAAATTTTTCGAGAAGAAGGTTTCCAATGCTTTTGAAAGACAAATTTAATTGTTTCAAAAAGAGGATGTCTAATGATTAAGTAACGATTTCCAAAGCATATTTTCAATACATTCGAAAGGGGCATTTTGGGTTTTTGGCCTAATGTCTTCAAGGATAAAGTTGTTACCTTATTTTGAAAAGGGAACTTGTAACAACCACTGTCTTAAGGCCCAAAGCTAAGAGCTATAAATGCTACAATCATCCATAGTATTAACTTCCGGTGACAAAATGCAGTAATGCTAATGGCATCCATAATATCATAAGCATGTGAATATGAAATAAAATCAACAAAGATTTCAAAACAGCTTGGCTGATTACATTTTAAAACTATGTTTCATATTCAGATATATAATGCCAAAACGATTCCTAGATTTTAATCAAATATAATCATTACAAAAGTCGCCAAGAGTGACATATGAAGATTCCCCTTTGGATGATCAGAGTCCTAAATAGACATGTCTGTCACAAATACATCACAACGGAAATAAAACTAAGTATCTCCTACATAGCTAACTTTGCCTCACACACATCTTCGAAAGCTTATTCGTCCAACCTACTAATCCTAAAATACCTTAACTCTAAATCTACTTGAATTATATTTTGAGTACCTGAGAGTTTAAGGGGAAACATAAACTTCGAGTCAGAACTAAAGCCTGATATGAATAATTCTATTACATCTTGTTTACTGATATTAAGTGAGACCTCGCCGCTTAGCAAAATAGGTTTCTCCTCACTAATATCCTTTTTAAAATCATATCATTTTCAAATCAACCCTACAATCAAACTGATTATAACAAATAAAGAAAATACATATATGCATAAAATCAGGAAACTCATGGACTATCTATCCACACTATAGTTTTATCTGGCTAACTATTAACCATTGACTGACTTGGGCCAGCTAGACATCATCAAGTTTCTGACTTCTGTTAGAAACAATACTGGGTAGACTGCCTTTAACTTTCTTTTTCTAGGGCGAACTGAACTTGATGGTTTTGTAGGCTCACCAATGACCTATCTTTACTCTTTGTATTCCCTTTTATATGTAACCTCACTTTAGTCCCACCTCTGACAAAGCCCTACACACTGGAATTTTGAACCTATTTTAGCTAAGGGATAATACCTAAAGTATAGGGTCGACTCTACACCAGTCCCATTTGGTCTTCTAATATCCGAGTCATTATTTAGAGTTAGCTGCCCTATTCATGTTTGATTTCCTACCATATACTTAGGTTAACTGCCCTGTTCAAATTTTATTTCCTTGTAAATCATTTTTAAATGATTTACCCTTGAAATCATATCTTTATAAAAGAATAAATCATATGCTTTTGTTTTCTCAAAATAATTATGCCATGATATATATACTTTACATGAAACAATGTTGATGAAATCTAATGAGATTATCTATCCCTCCAAAGTAAGTCAAAACCCTTTTTAACTTAAAAGATCTTAGGCCATGAAGCCAAGGTAAACCATTCGAAACCTTTGTCTTAATACTTTAAATAATCCCTTTCGAATCCATTGAAAGTACCCATTTCAAAATGAGTTAACTACTATATTTTGAAACACTAGGCCAAAGGGCTAAAACAAACCTTTCAAAACCTTTGAAAATAGACCTTTCGAAACCATTAAGAATAACTCTTTGAAAGTTTTATGAAAACATTGGACATCCTCTTTTCAAAACCCTTTAAATTTGCCTTTCGAAAGCATTGGAAACCTTCCCCTCAAATACTCAAAGTAAACCATTCAAAAATATTGGGGTATCTCCCCACGAAACTCACATTATAAACCTTTCAAAATCATTAAAATTCCTCACTTAAAACATACCATTAGAAAGTATTGGGTTCAAGTAAAAGTTTATAGAACATAGCTTTGAAACCATTTATACTCAACTCTTTCGAAACCTTTGGGTTTAACCTTTAGTATAAACAAAGGTATTAAAAGAACCGGGGAAGCATTTCTTTCGAATGCATTATTCCTAAGTAAATAGTGTGGATGGTTTCGAAACCAACCCTTTCGAAAGCATTGGTTCAAAGGGTCGAATGCGGCAGTATGGGTTTTGAGTCGTTTTGAAAGCTTTATTTTAAAACAAATAGCCGGCAACCCCTTCGAAGTCTTTTTTATGTAAACATTGGCATATTGACCAAGTCAAAAGCTAATATAACACCCTCAAAAGAATCCTTTATAAACATATAAGTAATTCAAAGTCTATAAGAGTAGAATCTACCCCTTTGAAGGCATGGTTTCAACATTATAACTTTTGCCTTTCTCCAACCCACTACATACCAAAGAGTTGATAACATACTTATTGGTTTCGACTTGGTCAGGGGTGGAAGTATGGGGTCGAAAGGTAGCTATTGGAAGTGGTGAAGCAGTAATTTCTTTCAAAACTGATCATTAGCCTTTGAAGTGATTTCTTTCCAACTGATTTGTCTTATTTTTTCAATACATAATTGGTTGACAATTCTTTTTCATAATTTTTTTCCTAAAACCGCCGATTAATTGAGTAATTAACAATTTTAAACATTTAACTAATTGCCTTTCTCCTTTTTGAAACATATAAAACATTTTAGTCTCATACCTTAAATAATTTAATATCCATAATAAAATATTTAGGAAATTTCTTCGAAAATTCCGATGAATCACTATTAATATGTTTTCTAACATATTTAAATTTCAGACCAAAGGCTAACATATATTTGCCGAAAGAAAATTTAAACCCAATTTAGACATTTCTTTCATAGGAAATTCATGAAAAATCCACAATAACTTAGAAAATTATAAAAATTGAAATCCATCCCTAAAATAATATTTTTGACCATATATAAAAAAGCAAGCCATTTGTATGTCATTTAATAAGTTTTTCAAATGAAAACTTACATTAATATTTATAAGAAGAAACATAATTCATCAACAACTATATATATCCATTTAAACAATCTAAATATGACATTTTACTCGAATAAATTTGGATCTCAAATAGAACCTGAAGAAAATAAAATTAAGATGTAAACCTATTATTCACCTTAACTTGTTGTTAAGGAGGGTGAGATTTTTTCTTGGATTGATATGCTTAAGCTTTCTACTTGAATCCTGGCTTATCTTCCTTTTGTTTTCCCTTAATGGTGGATGCCCAAGCTTTTGAACTTCTTTTAGTTTTGTTTGCAAATGTTTGAAATAGATAAGGAATGAAACTAAGAAGGGTTTAGGGTATAAGAACATAGTCTATTCCTACTTTTCCCTTGTCATATTCGTCCTACTCTCTTCTTTTTAGTTTTCTTTGGCTTATAGATTAATTAAGGCACGACTACCTTATGATTATACAAATCTCAATCCCTTAACTATCTACATTATTTCATTTAGTTTATCTAATTAAATGTCTTAAATAATGTCAATCAAAATTAGGGTCATTATAAGCTCCTATCCTTATAGAATTCCATCCTCGAAATTACAATAAGGTAATCATAACAATCATACATAAAGGTAAAACAAGTCAGGATAAGTATCTCTAATCCTACTCTCAGTTTCCCAAATACAATCTCTCTTGTCGTCACCCCATGGGACTTTGACTAATCTAACTGTCTTGTTCCATAGTTTCTTCTAATCTCTTGCGACTATACAAACTAGCATTCTAACTATAGTTATATCTGGTTCCACTACCAAATCATTTAACAAAGTCGATGCAATATTAGTTATTGGATCTTGAATAAACTTCCTTAGATGAGAGATATGAAAACATTATGGACTCCTGCCAAACTGTACAGTAACTCTATTCTAAATGCAAGATTCGCGATCCTTTCTATAATAAGAAAAGGTCCAACTAATTTTGGAACCGATTTTCTAGATTTTACAAATCTGATTACACTTTCATTGGTGGAACTTTGATGAAAACATGGTCTCCTACTGAGAATTATAAATCTTTCCATTTCTTATCAACATAACTCTTCTGCCTAGACTGAAATTCCTTCATTCTAGCACAAATTAACTCAAACTTTTCTATAGCTTCCCTAACCAAATCCGAACCAAGAACTAACCTATCCCTGGTCCCAAAGCAACAAATTGGAGATTTGCATTAACTTCCATATAAAGCTTCAAGTAGTGCCACCCCTATACTAGTCTGACAAATGTTGTTATACTACTCGACTAAGCTTAGGTGGTCTTTCCATGATCTCCTGATATCTAGAACACATGCTCTTAATAAATCCTCTAAGACTTTATTAAGTCTTTTTGTTTTCCCATCTGTCTGCGGATGGCAAGCGGTACTCATCTTGAGCTTGGTACCCAATGTCTCCTACAGATTCTTTCAAAACTCGCTAGTGAATAAGGAATCTCTATCACTTACTATACTACTAGGAATTTCATGCAGTCCAATTATATTTGATGCAGCGCAATCCACTAACTTCATTGTTGTAAGTCGCTCGATAGCCTTAGGTCGTTTGCCACCTAACGAGTTAGGTCTTAAACCGTTCCAGCGACCTATCGCGTCCATCTATGAGTCGCGAGCGGGCTATGTGGACCAACCTAGCAAGTCAAGTAAACCGGTGCGCATGTCTTTGGTTCGCCCCGACCTAAACAAGCTACGACCTAAAACTACGTGCTATCTGGAGTTATGTCGCGATCTTACTTATGTCGCCTTCCTATATCGCTTCACTTTATACTGCATCGCCTTAGGTCATTACTGAGGCTTAGGTCGCAAGGCTTTGAAGGTATGTTCCATGCTTAGGTCGTTCCAGGTGTTATGTTGTAAGTCGCTCTAATATGGTGCTTTCTTAAGTCGCTCACGCTAAGTGCTGATGTTAAGTTGTAAGTCATTTATTGTTGCAAATATGATAAGTCGCTTGTATTTTTAAGTCGTTTGTATTGTTAGGTCGCATGTCTCTGGGTTGAGTCGCGTTGTTCTTAAGTCGTGTGTGTTGTATAAGTCGTAGGTCGGCAAGCATATGTTAGGTCGTTGAAGCCGTGTATTTGTGTTGATTTGTAATCTCCTATAAATAGGAGAGATGTGTCATTTGTAAGATAGTTGATTTTGAAATAAACTTTGTTTCAGTGCTTTGTGCTTCTTGAAATTGGAAGTTGAGTGTGAGCTCCTTTCTCCATTTTTGGTTATTCAAGTGCGCTCGAATCAATGGATTTGAAGCTGATTCACGGAATCTCGTGCGCGAGATCAATGTCGAAGAATCGTAGATCTTTTAACACGGTATCGTGCGCGATCAACGTGTTGGGGATAGCTAGAATTCGGAATCTTTTGGAGATCAACGAATTTGGGCATTCGGTATCTTTCAATCCATCGATTTATATTGCTTCATCTAATCGTTCTTCGATTAGTTTGACATGAAATCTTCATTTCGTCGTCATCCCTTAATATCCGCTGCGTTAGTTTTGGTATCAGAGCTTGACCTAGCCAATCATAGCTAAGACGAGTCCTTGGAGCCAAAGAGAAGAGTTTGAAGAGTCAAGGCCGAGCTAAATCATGCAAAGCCGAGCTAAGTGAAGTGTTGTTCAAAGCCGAGCCAAACTTGTTCAAGTTTGTGGGAGATTTGTTCAAGTTGAAGCCGTGCGTCATTTTGAAGATTAAGGCCGAGAGTTGCAAGTTAGAAACCGAGCCGAGCTAAGTACTGGCCAAAAGTTCAGTTGTTGAAGTTAAAGGCGAGTTTGTTGAAGATTATTTGATTCAATCATGCCGCCGAGGAGAGCTAATCGTCATCAAAATGTTGAAGTGTTGTATAGAAGAGAAGAAGCTGAGCAAATGGAACAATGCATCAATGAAAAGTTTGATGAAGGTAATGGGAAGTTAGAGAAATTGATGATTGACATGAATCAGAGTCAAAGGAGAAGGTCGCTAGTCTCGAACCATGGAGGAAACAGAGTTTCGCCATCGGTTACGGAAGCGAGGAGGGTGTCACCACAATCCCATCGAGATCAAAGAGAATCATTAGTTTCAACGAGAAGAGATCACCATGAGTATAGAAACGAAGAGAGAAGAACTCCACATGAGTTTAGAAATAGCCATATCGTAATGCTGAAAGACATAGTAGAAGAGATATGCGTGATCATAGAGATGTTGATGGTCGAGATCGATATCGAAGTACATTTGATTTTGATGAAGATGGCGATAGATATAGTGTTCATTATCGAGATCGAGACCATGTACGATATCACTATCGGGAGGTAGAAGATGATCGTAAATGGGAGTCGGGAATGAAGACTGAAATTCCAGAATTCAAAGGAGGAATGGTAGCAGAAGAATTACTGGATTGGTTGTCTAATGTTGAAGAGATTTTTGACTTCAAAGAAGTTCCTGAGCATCGAAGAGTTAAGTTAGTTGCTACAAGATTGAGGGGAGAGCTATGGCATGGTGGCAGCAAACTAAAATTACACGGGAGAGAATGAGAAAGTCAAAAATTGAATCATGGGAGAAGATTAAGAAGTTGATGAAGGCTACGTTCTTGCCTTATAATTATCAGTCTCTTATGTATCAGCGATTGCAGAACTTGAGACAGGGAACAAAGTGAGTGAATGATTATGCGGATGAATTTTATTAATTGATTGCCAGGAATGATATCATGGAGACAGAGGAACAATTGACCGCTAGATTTTTTGGAGGGTTGAGAACACAGATTCAGGATATGGTGAATATGTTTGATCCAAAATCTGTCGCTGAAGCACATCAAAAAGCTCTAGCTTGGGAGAAGCAAGGCAGAAGAGATGATGGTGTGCTTACAAATTCCAACAATCAAGTGAAAGGGGCTAGTAGCAATGCGAATGTTTCCAAGGCTGTTAATAAACAGGTTGTCAATGAATTTGCTAAGACCAAGGCCAATAGTGGTATCAAATGCTTTAATTGCCAGGAGTTTGGTCACAAGAGCAATGAATGTCCGAAGCCTAAGAAATGATTGATGGTTTCTAAGGTTGAGGATGAGGATACAGAAGTAGAATGTTCCAAATCGCCACAAGCTGAGGAGGAAGAATTATTGTCGGGAGACGAGGGATGTAATTTGATGATGAAGAGATCTTGTTTGACACCAAAACAAGAGGATGAATCTAGGTGGTTGAGGAGCAATATTTTCCAGTCAACGTGCACTATTTTGGGAAGGGTTTGCAATATTTTCCAAACAAAAGTTGGAGTCAAAGACTGAGAAGCATCCTAAACCTTACAAATTAGCTTGGTTGAGGAAAGGTGGAGAAGTGAAGGTTAATCGAAGAGCTTGTGTAAATTTTTTGATTGGGAAGAAATATAAAGATGAAATTTGGTGTGATGTTGTGGATATGGATGTATGTCATCTATTGTTGGGGAGACCGTGGCAGTATGATAGAGCTGTGAAACATGATGGTCGTACCAACAGCAACAGTTTCATGTTCGAGGGCACTAAAATCACTTTGGTTCCTAAGAAACGACAACAAGACGAAAGAAAGTTGGAGGAGATTGAAGAACTGAAGACTTCGTTATCTTTGTAGGAGTTTGTCAAAGAAGTGAGGACGAGCCTGAAGTGGTTTTGTTGATCGGACGTGAAAGTAGTGAGGAGGTTGAAATTCCATAGGAAGTCAAACCAGTGTTGGAGGAATTTGAAGACGTGTTTCCTAAAGAGTTGCCAAAGGAGTTACCACCGTTGAGGGACATACAACACCAAATAGATCTTCTTCCAGGAGCAGTGTTACCACACATACCACATTACAGAATGAGTCCAAATGAACATGAGGAGTTGAGAAGGCAGGTGGAAGAGTTGCTTGAACAAGGACGCATACAAGAGAGCTTAAGTCCTTGTGCAGTACCAGCTTTGTTAGTACCGAAGAAGGATGGAACTTGGAGAATGTGTACCGATAGTCGAGCATTGAACAAGATTACTGTGAGGTACATATTTCCATTGTCTAGATTGGATGATTTGTTAGACCAGTTGAATGGAGCTGCTATATTTTCAAAAATTGATCTTAAAAGTGGTTATCATCAGATTCGAATTAGACCAGGGGATGAATGGAAGACAGCGTTCAAGACGAGGGAAGGATTATATGAATGACTGGTTATGCCGTTTGGTCTATCGAATGCACCGAGTACTTTTATGTGAGTGATGAACCAGATTTTTAAACCATTTATTGGGCAGTTCGTAGTAGTTTACTTCGATGATATTTTGATTTATAGTGCTAGTACAGAGGAGCATATTCAGCATTTACGAAAGGTGCTAATTATTCTTCGTCGAGAATAATTCTATGCAGCAATGAAGAAATGTGTGTCCATGGCGCGGAGTGTTTTATTTCTAGGATATGTTGTGTCCGAGGAAGGTTTACAGGTAGACCAGAGTAAAGTAGCAGCAATCAGAGATTGGCCACAGCCCAAGACTATTACATAAGTCCGAAGTTTTCATGGGCTGGCTTCATTTTATCGGAGATTTTTACCACACTTTAGTAGTGTGATGGCGTCGGTTACTGATTTTATGAAGGGCAAGCAGTTTTCATGGTCGGAGGAAGTAGGAATTGCTTTTGAGCGAATCAAGGAACTTTTGACGACAGCACCAATTCTAGTTTTGCTGGATTTTCAGTTGTTGTTTGAGTTACATACTGATACATCGAAGGTGGGGATTGGAGGGGTGTTGAGTCAGAAGGGACGTCCTATTGCTTATTTCAATGAGAAGCTTTCGGGAGCAAAGATGAGATATAATACTTATGACGTTGAATTTTATGCTATTGTGCAAGCTGTGAAACACTGCAGACATTATTTGTTCCATAAAGAATTTGTTCTGTATACTGATCACGAAGCGTTGAAGCATTTGCAAGGGCAGGACAAGATTGCAGCTAGGCATGCCTCGTGGATTGCATACTTGCAGCAGTTTACATTTGTTGTGAAACACAAATCGGGAGTTACGAACCGTGTTATAGATGCATTAAGTAGAAGGAATCATTTGTTGGCTACAATGAAGGTTGAAGTGACGGGGTTTGAAGAACTACCAGAATTATTTGCTGAAGATCCTTATTTTGCAAATATGGCAGATGAAGTCAATAAAGGGACGACTGATGTATATGTGATGATGGATGGGTTTCTATTCAAGGGAATTGATTGTGCACACCAGAGTGTAGCTTGCGAATGAAGATTGTGAAGGAATTACACGAAGAAGGGCATATGGGTAGAGACCGTACGTTATAGTTGATTTCTCAATCTTATTTTTGGCCTTCCATGAGAAAAGAAGTTGAAAGATTTATGGAGAATGTCACATATGTCAAGTCTCCAAAGGGTCAGCTACGAATGCAGGATTGTATATGCCATTGCCTATGCCTACCAGACCATGGGTTGATATCACCATGGATTTCTTTTTGGGTTTGCCAAGAACTCAACGTGGAAATGATTCTCTATATGTGGTGGTAGATAGATTTTCGAAAATGGCACATTTCATAGCTTGTAAGAAGACATCTGATGCAGTTCGTGTTGCTCAACTATTCTTTAAAGAGGTGTTGACTACATGGGGTACCTGAGACCATTGTGTCTGACCGGGATACGCGATTTCTAAGCCATTTTTGGATGAGTCTATGGAAAATGGTTGGGACGAAGCTGAATTTTAGTAGCGCCTATCATCCACAAACAGATGGGCAAACGGAGGCGGTGAATAGATCATTGGGAAACTTGCCGAGATGTCTTGTGAAAGATAATTTGAAGAGCTGGGATATGAAGTTATGTCAAGCGGAATTTGCACATAATCACGATGTTAATCGAAGTGCTGGATTCAGTCCATTTCAAGTTGTATATTCCGCAAATCCGAAGGGACCGTTACATTTAACGACAGTGCCATGTCAGAAGGAAATTGTTAAGCGAGCTTGTGATTCCGTGAATGAGCTGCAGGAGTGTCACAGAATGGTTCATGAACGATTGCTTGCATCAAATGAGAAGTATAAACAAATGGTGGATAAGAAGCGAAGGAGTGTAGACTTCAAAGAAGGTGATTTGGTTTATGCAGTGTTGATGAAAGATCGTTTTCCAGTGGGAGCTTACAACAAGTTGAAAGCTCAAAAAATTGGTCCAGTGGAAATCTTGAAGAAGATCAATGATAATGCTTATCAGTTAAGAATGCCGGATCATGTCCATACTTCTGTTGTTTTCAATGTTAAACATTTGATTCCGTATCATGGGAATAAGCTTGTCGAGGAAGAGGAAAGAGCAAATTCGAGGGCGGATTCTTGTCAACCAGGGGAGGATGATGCAGCGCAATCCACTAACTTCATTATTGTAAGTCGCTCGATAGCCTTAAGTCGTCTGCGACCTAACGAGTTAGGTCTTAAAACGTTCCAGCGACCTATCCATCTGTGAGTCGCGAGCGGGCTATGTGGACCAACCTAGTAAGTCAAGTAAACCGGTGCGCATGTCTTTGGTTCGCCCCGACCAAACAAGCTACGACCTAAAACTACGTGCTATCTGGAGTTATGCCGCGATCTTACTTAGGTCGCCTTCCTATGTCGCTTCGCTTTATGCCGCATCGCCATAGGTTGTTACTGAGGCTTAGGTCGCAAGGATTTGAAGGTATGTTCCATGCTTAGGTCGTTCCAGGTGTTATGTTGTAAGTCGCTCTGATATGGTGCTTTCTTAAGTCGCTCACGCTAAGTGCTGATGTTTAGTTGTAAGTCATTTGTTGTTGTAAATATGATAAGTCGCTTGTATTTTTAGGTTGTTTGTATTGTTAGGTCGCATGTCTCTAGGTTGAGTCACGTTGTTCTTAAGTCGTGTGTGTTGTATAAGTCGTAGGTCGGCAAGCGTATGTTAGGTCGTTGAAGCCGTGTATTTGTGTTGAGTTGTAATCTCCTATAAATAGGAGAGATGTGTCATTTGTAAGATAGTTGATTTTGAAATAAACTTTGTTTGAGTGCTTTATGCCTCTTGAAATTGGAAGTTGAGTGTGAGCTCCTTTCTCCATTTTCGGTTATTCGAGTGCGCTCGAATCAACGGATTTGAAGCCGATTCACGGAATCTCGTGCGCGAGATCAACGTCGAAGAATCGTAGATCTTTTAACACGGTATCGTGCGCGATCAACGTGTTGGAGATAGCTAGAATTCGGTATCTTTTGGAGATCAACGAATTTGGGCATTCGGTATCTTTCAATCCATCGATTTATATTGCTTCATCTAATCGTTCTTCGATTAGTTTGACACGAAATCTTCATTTCGTCGTCATCCGTTAATATCCGTTGCGTCAATATTCCACATGAATAATATAGCCAAAACATGTGTTATCCTGGTTGACTTCTGGAATAAAATGGACACTCTTGGTCAATCTGTCCATTATAACCCATATACTTTCATTTCATCAATTTGACCATTACCCTTCTATGAAATCCATTGAGATAGAATCATATTTCTAGACTGGAACGTCTAAATGTTGAAGTAACCTGCTTGGTTTCTGATGTTCAGCTTTTACCCGTTGATAGTTCAAACACTGCTTCACACATAAGCATACATCCCTCTATATGCCTTCCAAGAAGAAACTTCTTTTTATGTCCTGATACATCTTACTTCCTCCCGAATGTTTGAACGATGGCATTCTCCAAGAACTTCCTTCCCAATGTTTCTCACATTTGGAACACATAATCATCCTTTCTTCCTCAACCGCCAACTCTGGTCAAGGCTGAAAAATTTCAAGTAAATGCTCTTCGTTCCATCATTTAACTTCTGATCAATTCATCTAATAATGGATCTCCCCCTTGCTTAGAAGGAACTCTTTCGATCATCACTAGTCGAACTTCTAAACATGAAAATAGAGCAGTTTCCTTACTAGAACTACTCTTAGATCTCCGCTGTACTCTACATGTAGTCAATGCTTCTAGATCTTTCCATTTAGTTATCATTGCAAATATTGCATTCTGATGTTTTCTGCTAAGTGCATTTGCAACCTTATTGCCTTTTCTTGGTGTGCACTCAATACTAAAGCCATAAGCGGCTAAAAATCCTAGCCAGCTCTGTTGTTTGATATTCAACTCTTTTTGAGAAAATAAGTACCTCAATGACTTATGATCTGTATACAACTCGAATCTCTCTCTTAAAAGGTAATTCCTCCACATCTTCAATGTGAAAATTGTTATAGCTAATTCCAAGTCATGAGTTGGATGTCTATCCTCACGCGGTCTGAGTTGTCGAGAAGCATAAGTAGTCGCTTTACCACTTTGCATTAACATAGCTCCTAACCGTATTCCACAAGCATCCGTGTACACCACTAAGTATCAATTCCTCCCTAGAACCACTAACACAGGTGCATTTTCCAATAAGTGTTTCAGCTTTTGGAATGCTTCCTCACACTTATTAGTCCAGAAAAACTTCACATCTATCCAAGTTAGCTAAGTCATCAGTGCTGCTATCCACGAAAAATCCTTAATGAACCTCCACTAGTAACCAACTGGTCCAAGAAAGCTCTTTATCTCAGTAATTGTCTTGGGTCTCTTCCAACTATTTTCTGCCTCGATCTTAGCCAAATCTATATACAACCCTTTCTATGAGACTACATGACCAAAAAACTTCATTTCCTTCTTCCAAAAATGATATTTTGAGAATTTTTCTTTCAATTGATGCTGCATTAGGGTCTCAAGCACCACTCTATGATGAACTTCATGCTCCTTTTCATCTTTAGAGTATATTAAAATGTCATCTATGAATACCAATATGGACCTATCCAAGTGCTCCCAGAAAAACTCGGTACATCAATCTTAAAAGAATGTTGATGCATTAGCTAGTCCGAACGATATCACTAACTATTCGTACGATCCATATCTGGTTCTAAACGATGTCAAAGGAATACTATCCTCTGCTACTCTGAGCTGATGGAACCCTATTGCCAAATCCAATTGGAAAAAACTTTGGCTCCACTCAACTGATTGAACAAATTTTCAATCCTAGGCAGCGGATATCCCTTCTTTATCATTTTCTCATTCAACTTACGATAACGATACATAACCCTAATGATCCATCCCGTTTCTTTGCAAACACTATGACTGCTTCCCAAGACAAACTACTTGGTCTGATAAAATGCTTACCTTCTAAATCCACCAACTACACATTTAACTCCTTCATCTCGGTAGGTGTCATTCTACTAGGTGGTCTACTCATCGGTTCTGCGCTGGTGCCCTTCCGAAAATTAATGGCTCATTTCGGTGGAAGTCCTACTACGGGCTCAAAGACACCTGCGAATTCTTTGACAACGAAAACTCGATTCAACTCGTCTTCTGCCTCTACAACACCTAACAAAGCATTAACCTCAAAACTAGGGTTTTCTACAGTGTATATAATCCGATCACTACAATCAGGGCGTCTAAGTGATATTTCTCTATCATGGCAAAATATCTTAGAATCGTATTTACTCAACCAATCCATACCCAAAATAAATTAGAACCCTACGAAATCAAACACATGAAAACTGCAAGCAAATAAATGACGTAATAGTTCAAACTCTAAGTTATCGCATCTCATCCCAAGAGTAGCATGCCCTCCTATTGAATTCACAACCCTTAAGTAGGTAACTAGGTACGAGGGTTCTAGGTTAAGCTTATCCACCAAATAGTGAGATATAAAAGAATGTGATTCACCGGTATCAAATAAAACTCTTACTAACTTACCATGAATCAAAAACGTACCTCCCAACATAGCTTTTACTTTTTCCTCCGTTGTTGGTCTTGAGGTAGTTGGCTTCAATGCAAACATCTTTCCTTTTCCACCGTTCGTTGGTTCTTTGCACTGGTTCTTATAATGTCCAATCTGATCGCAGTGGAAACATCTGACTCCTTCATTGTCATCAACTTTCTTACTTTTGCCTATCCGACACTGATGAGCATAATGTCCCTTCTTATCGCACTTATAGCAAACTACATTGGCCTTTCCTTTCTTAGCAACTCCATGTTTCTGAGCGCACTTTTTGTGGAAAATTTCACTTTTGGTTCTGCCCACTCTATGCTTGCCTTGCTTTGCTACCATCATAAAAAGCAAGCATCTCCTACTATCTCAAAGGCATTTCAACAACTACATCAGACAGATCCCTGATAAGTGCCGAGTCCATTTAGCTTGTTTAGGTTTCAGTCCGCAGATGAAGTTCTCATTCCTTTTAATAACCGTATCAACCGTAGCATATCCGTATCTTGATTGCTCTTCAAATCTGGTTCCATACTCAAGCACTGTCATATCTCCCTTCTCCAACTCCATAAATTTCCTTTGCATAGTTGACCTAACAATCTCTGACATAAATCTTTCCTCAAACCTTCCTCTAAATTTGGCCCAAGTCATGGCCTCCTCATTAACTCCCATAGTAACACTATTTCACCAATACAACGCTACTCCTTGTAATTGTCTAGAAGCAAGCCTCCTCTTTTGCTTATCATTAAGCCCCAAATCAATAAAGATCCTTTCGCAATGAAGCCACCATTTATCCACTTCAATTGCATCTTTAGTCCTGATAAATGGCTGTATTCCCAGCCCAACATAGACTCTATTCAAGATTGCATAGTTATTGACCACCGAAGCTCCCTGATTTCCTCCTTTAACATTTCTATCGTATATTCCTACATCAGATCCTTCTTGCATCATATTGACAAAGAACTGGTACATAGCTCCCACATTAGCTTGCAGCGTTCTAGCACCCACATTGACAACTTGTGCCTGACCTAGATTCCTTCTAGTGTTTGGTCTAGCATTTCCATTAGTTGTGGTGCTTCCTATACCAATGTTAATTCTTCCACTTCTAGTATCCATATCTTACATCCTTAAAATCTTCATTTGAGCCTTTGTAAAATACAGAAGAATAGCCTTAGAGAATAGAGATAAAGCACATATTTATATATAGCAAATACAATTAAATTATTATAGCGTTATCCCATACCCCAATTTTTCTATAATTCCATGGATTATGTTTTCAAAATCACTTTAAGCTTGAAATTCTTTTTAAGTTGTCATAATCCTATGCTCTGATACCAGTTTAAACAACCCCTATCTTGAGGCCTAAAGCTAAGTGTTATAAATGCTGCAGTTATCTACATATTAACTTCTAGTGATAAAATACGGTAATATTAATGGTATCCATAATATCAAAAGCACATGAATATGAAATAAAATCAATAGAGATTTCCAAACAGCTTTACCAATCATATTTCAAAACTATACTTCATAATTAGATAAATGTTTCCAAAAACGATTCCTATGTTTTGATCAAATATAATTATTACAAATTTCGCCAAGAGCGACATATGAAGATGCCCTTAGTATGATCAAAGTACTAAGTAGACATGTCTGTCACAAATACATCACAACAGAAATAAAACTAAGTATCTCCTACATAGCTAACTTTGCCTCCTGCACGTATTTGGAAGCTTATTCGCCCAACCTACTAAACCTAAAATACCTTAAGTCTATATCTGCTCGAATTATATGTTAAGTACTTGAGAGTTTAAGGGGAAAACATAAACTTCGAGTCAGGCATAAAGCCTGATATGAATAATACTATTTCAACTCAGTTTACTAATATTAAGTGAGACCACACCGCATAGCGAAACGGGTTTCCCCTCAGTAGTATCCTTTTTAAAAGCATATCTTTTGCAAATCAGCCCTGCAATCAAACTGATTATAACAAATAAAGAAAATACATGTATGCATAAAAGAAGAAAACTTATGGACTATCTGTCCACACTGTAGTTTTATCTGGCTAACTATTAACCATTGGCTGACTCGGGCCTATCAAACATCATCAATTATCTAACTTCTGTTAGACACACTACTAGGCTGACTACCCTTAACCTTCTTTTTCTAGGGTCAACTAAACCTAATAGTTTTATAGGCTCACCAACAACCTATCTTTACTCTGTATATTTCCTTCGGTATGTAACCTCATTTTAGTCCCACCTATGACAAAGCCCTACACACTGGAATTTTGAATTATTTTAGCTAGAGGCAAATAGCTAATGTATAGTGCACCACTATACAACAGTCTCATCTGGTCTTCTAACATCTAAGTCTTAATTTAGAGTTAACTGCCCTATTCATGTTTTATTTCCTGTCATATACTTAGGGTTTGCTACTCTGTTCAAATTTCATTTCCTTATAATAATTTTTAAATAATCTACCCTTGAAATCATATCTTTATAAAACAAGAAAATAATTTACTTTGCTTTTCTCAAAATACTTATGCCATGATATATATACTTTACATGAAACGATGTTGATGAAATCAAATAGGATTATCTATCTCTCCAAAGTAGGTTAAAAACCCTTTTTGACTTAAAGATCTTAGGCCATGAAGCCAAGGTAAACCATTTGAAACCTTTATCTTAAAACTTTAAACAATCCCTTTCGAATCCATTAGAAGTACCCCATTCAAAATGAGTTAACTATTATACTTTGAAATACTAGGCCGAAGGGCCAAAACATACCTTTCAAAACCTTTGAAAACAGACCTTACGAAACCATTGATAATAACTCTTTGAAAGATTTATGAAAACCTTACACATCCTCTTTTCAAAACCTTTTAAACTTGTCTTTCGAAAGCATTCGAAATCTTCCACTCAAATAGTCAAAGTAAATCTTTCGAAAACATTATGGTATCTCCCCTTTAATTCTCACATTAAAACCTTTCGAAATCATTAAAATTCCTAATTTAAAACATACCTTTTGAAAGTATTGGGTTCAAGTAAAAGTTTGTAGAACATAGCTTTGAAACCATTTGCAAACATCATTTGAAACCTTTGAGTTTAACTTTTAGTATAAATAAAGGTATTAAAAGAACTGGGGCTATATCATTTTTTTCGGATGCATTATTCCTAAGTAAAGGAAAGTGGATGGTTTCGAAACCAACCTTTTCAAAAGCATGGAGAAGTGGCTTCAAAGTTTAAAGGCAAAAACACCCTTTCGAAAGCATTGATTCGATGGTTTGAATGCGACAACATGGATTTCAAACCCTTTTGAAAGATTTATTTAAAAGAAAGGAAGTAACCCCTTCGAAAGCCCTTCTTATGTAAACACCGGCATATTGACTAAGTTGAAAGCAAATATAACACCCTCAAATAATCCTTTAATATCATAAGTAATTCAAAGTCAATACGAGTAGCATCTACCCATTCGAAAGCATTTTTTCGGCACTATACCTTCCGCCTTTCTTCAATCCACTACGTACCAAAGAGTTGATAACATGTGTATTTGTTTTAACTTGGCCAAGGTTGTGGAAGTATAGGGTCAAAATGTAGCTACTGGAAGTGGCGAAGCGGTAATTCCTTCCAAAACTGATTTTTAGCCTTTTAAAGTAATTCCTTTCCAACTAAGTTGTCTTATTTACCAACTCATAATTGGTTTCCTATTCCTTTTCAAAAATATTTGTTCTAAAAGTGCGGTTGAATTCAGTAATTAACAATTTAATACATTTAACAAATTAGTCCTTCTCCTTTTCAAAACATATAAAACATTTAGGTCTTATACCTTAAATAATTTTATATACATAGTAAAATACTTAGAAAAATTCTCCAAAAATTTTCATAAATGACTATTAATAAGTTTTCTAACATAGTAAAATTTCAGACCCAAGGCTAACATATATTTTTTGAAAATAATTTATAACCAATTCTAGCCATTTTCTTTCCTAGAAAATTCATAATAAATACACAATAACCTAGAAAATTATGAAACTTGAAAAGAATCTCTAAAATATGTTTTTGACCATATATCAAAAAAAGGCAAGCATTTGGAAGTTATTTAATAGGTTTTTCAAATCAAAACTTATCATAAAATCTCTATGAAGCAACATAATTCATTAGCAAGCATATATGATGCAGCGCACCATACTGGCTTGGTTGTTTTAGGTCGCTCAGACGTCTTAGGTCGCTTGCGACATAACGACATAGATGATGCAGTGAAACAGGATGCAGCGCATGAGTTATGCCATAGGTCGCTAACGTGCTACGACCCAACGAAGTCTCGACCTACCAAGCCACGACCTAACAAGTCATGTTATCTGATGCCGCAAGCCTTAGGTCGTTCTGAAGGTAGGTCGCTAACATGATAGTTTGAGTTGTTCGAAGCTTAAGTCGCTATTTTATCATAGTCCGCATCATTTAAGTCGCTTGACCTTATGCCGCATCAATCTTAGGTCGCGTGAAGATATCCAGAAGCCATTTTCTTGAGTCGCTGATCTTTAAGTCGCTCAAGCGTCCCTGTAGCTATGCTATGTCGATGAGCCACATTGTGTAAGTTCGCATGATGAGTGTATGGTTGTAATATGTTATGTCATTATGTGTTGTATATATTGAGTCGTATGTTGTATGTGTTGTAACTCGTTTGTATTTTCTTTATGTTGTAATGTTGTAAGTCGCTGGATGTTAAGTCGCATTGTCTTTATGTTGTGTGCCATAAGTCGTAGGTCGTTGAAGTTGTTTATGTTGGATTTTGTTAGGTCGGCCATGGGGATATGTGTAAGTTGTAACTACTATAAATAGGGGGTGTTGGTCATTTGTAAAAGAGGGTTGATTTTGAATGAAACTTTGTTTGAGTGCTTTGTGCCTCTTTTGAAATTGGAAGTTGAGCGTTGTCTCCTTTCTCCATTTTCGGTTATTCGAGTGCGCTCGAATCAACGGATTTGAAGCCGATTCATGGAATCTCGTGCGCGAGATCAACGTAGAAGAGTCGTAGATCTATTAATACGATATCGTGCGTGATCAACGTGTTGGAGATAGCTAGAAGTCGGTATCTCTCGAGATCAACGAATTTGGGCGTTCGGTATTTTTCAATCCGTCGATTCATACTTTTCATCGTTGTATCCATTTATTGAATATCTGTTGCGTCAGTTTGGTATCAGAGCTAGACTAGCCAATCATAGCTAAGCCGAGTCTTTGGAGCCAAGGAGAAGAGTTTGAAGAGTCAAGGCCGAGAGCTAATTGAAGTTGAAGCTGAGCTTGTTAAGGTTTGTGGGAGATTTGTTCAAGCCGAGAGCGGAAGTTCTGATCCGAGCTAAGTTGATCAAGGCCGAAAGTCAGTTTAGTTGAAGAAGTTAAAGGCGGGTTTGTTGAAGATTGTTGTTAAAGATAATCATGCCGCCGAGAAGAGCTAATCGTCATCAAAATGTTGAAGATTTGTATAAAAGAGAAGATGCTGAACAAATGGAACGGCGAATTAGCAATAAATTCAATGAGAAGTTGGATGAGGGAATTGGTAGATTGGAGAAATTGATGATCAATATGAATCAAAGTCAACGGAGAAGATCACCAATCTCGAACCATGGAGAAAACAGAGTTTCGCCATCGGTTACGAAAGCGAGGAGGGTGTCACCACAATCTTACTGAGATCGAAGAGAATCATCAGTTTCAACAAGGCGGGATCACCATGAGTATAGAGACGAAGAGAGAAGAACTCCACGTGAGTTTGGAAATGAACCATATCGTGATGTTGAAAGACATAATAGAAGAGATATGCGTGATCGTGGAGATGTTGATGGTCGAGATCGATACAAAAGTACATTTGATTATGATGAAGATGGTGATAGAAGTAATGTTCATTATCGGGGTCGAGACCAAGTACGAAATCACTACCGGGAGGTAGAAGATGATCGTAAGTGGGAGTCGGGGATGAAAACAGAAATTCTAGAATTCAAAGGAGGAATGATTGCTGAAGAATTTTTGGATTGGCTATCAAATGTTGAGGAAATTTTTGACTTCAAGGAAGTTCTTGAGCATCGTAGAGTTAAGTTGATTGCTACTCGTTTGAGAGGAAGAGCTATGGCATGGTGGCAGCAAACTAAACTAACACGGGAGAGAATGGGGAAGTCAAAGATTGAATCATGGGAGAAAATGAAGAAGTTGATGAAGGCTACTCTCTTGCTTTATAATTATCAATCTCTTATGTATCAGCGATTGCAGAACTTGAGACTGGGAACGAAGTCGGTGAATGATTATGCGGATGAATTTTATCAATTTATTGCAAGGAATGATATCATAGAAACAAAGGAACAATTGACAGCTAGATTTGTTGGAGGGCTGAGAATGCAAATTCAGGATATGGTGAATATGTTTGATCCAAGTTCCGTTGCTGAAGCACACCAGAAGGCTCTAGCTTGGGAGAAGCAAGGTAGAAGAGGAGGTGGTGTGTTTACAAATTCCAACAATCAGGTGAAAGGGGCTAGTAGCAATCCTAATGTTTCCAAGGCTGTTAGTAAACCGATTGTTAATGAAGTTGTTAAGACCAAGGTCAACAACACTTTCAAGTGCTTTAATTGTCAGGAGTTTGGTCATAAAAGCAATGAATGTCTGAAGCCGAAGAAGCGAGCGATGGTTGTTGAGGTTGAGGATGAGGATGCAAAAGAAGAATATTCTAATTCTCCACAAGCATAGGAGGAAGAAGAATTGTCGGGAGACGAAGGTTGTAACTTGATGATGAGGAGGTCTTGTTTAACACCAAAGCAAGCGGATGAGACTAGTTGGTTGAGGAGTAATATTTTTCAGTCAACGTGCACTATTCTGGGAAAGGTTTGCAAATTTGTTATCGATGCTGGAAGTTGCGATAACATTATCTCTTCAGAAGCTGTAAAGAAGCCGGCATTAAAGACTGAGAAGCATCCAAAACCTTACAAGTTAGCTTGGTTGAGGAAAGGTGGAGAGGTGAAGGTTAATCGAAGAGCTTGTGTAAATTTTTCGATTGGGAAGAAATATAAAGATGAAATTTGGTGTGATGTTGTGGATATGGATGTATGTCATCTATTGTTGGGAAGACCGTGGCAGTATGATAGAGCTGTGCAACATGATGGTTGTACTAAAAGCTACAAATTCATGTTCGAAGGAACGAAAATCACTTTAAATCCCAAGAAGCGACAACAGGAAGAAAGCAAGTTGGAGGAGATTGAAGAGATGAAAACTTTGCTATCTTTGAAGGAGTTTGTTAAGGAAGTGGAAGATGAGCCTGAAGTGTTTTTGTTGATCGGACGTGAAAGTATTGAGAAGGTTGAAATTCCAGAGGAAGTCAAACCAGTATTGGAAGAATTTGAAGATGTATTTCCTGAAGAATTGCCAAAAGAGTTACCACCGTTGAGGGACAAACAACACCAAATAGATCTTGTTCCAGGAGCCGTGTTACCACATAGACCACATTACAAGATGAGTCCAAAGGAACATGAGAAGTTGAGAAGGCAGGTGGAAGAGTTGCTTGAACAAGGGCGCATACAAGAGAGCTTAAGTCCATGTGCAGTACCAGTCTTGGAGAATGTGTACTGATAGTCGGACACTGAACAAGATTACTGTGAGGTACGGATTTCCAATGCCTAGATTGGATGATTTGTTAGACCAGTTGAATGGAGCTGCTATATTTTCCAAGATTGATCTGAAGAGCTGATATCATCAAATTCGAATTCGACCAGGGGATGAATGGAAGACAACATTCAAGACTAGAGAAGGGTTGTATGAATGGCTGGTTATGCCGTTTGGTCTTTCGAATGCACCTAGTACGTTTATACGGGTGATGAATCAGATCTTTAGACCATTTATTGGGAAGTTCATGGTGGTGTATTTTGATGATATACTGATATACAGTGGAAGCCCAGAAGAACGCTTGCATCATCTGAGAGAAGTGTTGATGATACTGCAACATGAACAATTCTATGCTGCAACAAAGAAATGCGTGTTCATGACGCCTAGTGTTTTGTTTTTGGGGTATGTATTATCCAAGGAAGGTATCCAGGTGGACCAAAGTAAAGTTGAAGCAATCAGAAATTGGCCACAGCCCAAGACCATAACTGAAGTGAGAAGTTTTTATGGGCTAGCTTCGTTCTATCGAAGGTTTATTCCACATTTCAGTAGCGTGATGGCACCTGTTACTGATTGTATAAAGGGGAAGAAATTTTCATGGTCAGAGGAAGTAGGATTTGGTTTTGAGCGAATCAAGGAACTTTTGACAACAGCACCAATTCTAGTTTTGCCGGATTTTCAGTTGTTGTTTGAGTTACATACTGATGCATCGAAGGTTGGGATTGAAGAGGTGTTGAGTCAGAAGAGACGTCCTATTGCTTATTTCAGTGAGAAGCTTTTGGGAGAAAAGATGAGATATAATACTTATGATGTAGAAATTTATGCTATTGTGCAAGCCGTGAAACACTGGAGACATTACTTGTTTCACAAGGAGTTTGTGTTATATACTGATCATGAGGCGTTGAAACATTTGCAAGGACAGGACAAGATTGCAGCTAGGCATGCCTTGTGGATTGCATACTTACAACAGTTTACATTTGTTGTGAAACACAAGTCAGGAGTTACAAACCGTGTGGCAGATGCATTGAGTAGAAGGAATCATTTGTTGACTACAATGAGAGTTGAAGTGACGGGGTTTGATGTTTTGCCAGAATTGTTTGTTGAAGATCCTTACTTTGCGAAGATTGTAGATGAAGTCAAGCAAGGGAAGCCCGATGGATATGTGTTGGTATGTGTTTCTATTTAAAGGAAATCGTTTGTGCATACCAGAGTGTAGTTTACGAATGAAGATTGTGAAGGAATTGCATGAAGAAGGTCACATGGGAAGAGATCGTACTTTGCATTTGATTTCTCAGTCATATTTTTGGCCTTCCATGAGGAGAGAAGTTGAAAATTTTATGGAGAGATGTCACATATGTCAAATTTCCAAAGGGACAGCTACGAATGCAGGATTGTATATGCCATTACCCATGCCTACTAGACGATGGGTTGATATTAGCATGGAATTTTTGTTGGGTTTGCCAAGAACTCAGCGAGGGAATGATTCCATATATGTGGTGGTAGATAGATTTTCGAAGATGGAACATTTCATAGCTTGTAAAAAGACTGCCGACGTAGTCCGTGTTGCTCAGTTATTCTTTAAAGAGATTTATCGATTATATGGGTTGCCTGAGACCATTGTTTCTGACAGGGATACTCGATTTCTAAGCCATTTTGGTTGAGTTTGTGGAAGATGGTTGGAACGAAGCTGAATTTTAGTAGCGCCTATCATCCACAAACAGATGGGCAAACGGAGGTGGTTAACAGATCGTTGGGAAACTTGTTGAGATGTCTTGTGAAAGATAATTTGAAGAGCTGGGATATGAAGTTATGTCAGGCGGAGTTTGCACATAATCACGTTGTTAATCGAAGTACTGGATTCAGTCCGTTTCAAGTTGTATATTCAGCAATTCCGAAGGGACCATTAGATTTAACGACCGTGCCATATCAGAAGGGAGTTGTTAAGCGAGCTTGTGATTTTGTGAATGAGCTGCAGGAGTATCACAGAACTGTTCATGAACGATTGCTTGCATCAAATGTGAAGTATAAACAAATGGCGGACAAGAAAGGAAGGAGTGTAGACTTCAAAGAAGGTGATTTGGTTTATGCAGTGTTGACAAAAGATCGTTTTCGAGTTGGAACTTACAACAAATTGAAAGCTCGAAAAATTGGTCCAGTAGAAATCTTGAAGAAAATCAATGATAATGCTTATCAGTTGAAGTTGCCGGATCATATCCATACGGCCGATGTTTTAAATGTTAAACACCTGTTCCGTATCATGAATATAAGCGTCTTGAAGAAGAGGAAGGTGCGAATTCGGGGTCGAATTCTTTTCAACCAGGGGAGGATGATGCAGCGCACCATACTGGCTTGATTGTTTTAGGTCGCACAGACGTCTTAGGTCGCTTGCGACCTAACGACATAGATAATGCAGTGAAACAGGATGCAGCGCATGAGTTATACCATAGGTCGCTAACGTGCTACAACCTAACAAAGTCTCGACCTACCAAGCCACGACCTAACAAGTCATGTTATCTGATGCCGCAAGCCTTAGGTCGTTCTGAAGTTAGGTGGCTAACATGATAGTTTAAGTTGTTCGTAGCTTAAGTCGCCATTTTATCATAGGCCGCATCATTTAAGTCGCTTGACGCTATGCCGCATCAATCTTAGGTCGCGTGAAGATTTCCAGAAGCCATTTTCTTGAGTCGCTGATCTTTAAGTCGCTCAAGCGTCCCTGTAGCTATGCTATGTCGATGAGCGGCATTGTGTAAGGTCGCATGATGAGTGTATGGTTGTAATATGTTATGTCGTTAGGTGTTGTATATATTGAGTCATATGTTGTATGTGTTGTAACTCGTTTGTATTTTCTTTATGTTGTAATGTTGTAAGTCGCTGGATGTTAAGTCGCATTGTCTTTAGGTCGTGTGCCATAAGTTGTAGGTCGTTGAAGTTGTTTAGGTCGGATTTTGTTAGGTCGGCCATGGGGATATGTGTGAGTTGTAACTACTATAAATAGGGGGTGTTGGTCATTTGTAAAAGAGGGTTGATTTTGAATGAAACTTTGTTTGAGTGCTTTGTGCCTCTTTTGAAATTGGAAGTTGAGCGTTGTCTTCTTTCTCCATTTTCGGTTATTCGAGTGCGCTCGAATCAACGGATTTGAAGCCGATTCACGGAATCTCGTGCGCGAGATCAACGTAGAAGAGTCGTAGATCTTTTAACACGGTATCATGCGCGATCAATGTGTTGGAGATAGCTAGAATTCGGTATCTCTCGAGATCAACGAATTTGGACGTTCGGTATTTTTCAGTCCATCGATTCATACTTTTCATCTGACACAGCAGATATTCAAGAAATGGATACAACGATGAAAAGTATGAATCGATGGATTGAAAAATACCGAACGCCTAAATTCGTTGATCTCGAGAGATACCGAATTCTAGCTATCTCCAACACGTTGATCGCACACGATACCGTGTTAAAAGATCTACGACTCTTCTACGTTGATCTCGCGCACGAGATTCCGTGAATCGGCTTCAAATCCGTTGATTCGAGCACACTCGAATAACCGAAAATGGAGAAAGGAGACAACGCTCAACTTCCAATTTCAAAATAGGCACAAAACACTCAAACAAAGTTTCATTCAAAATCAACCCTCTTTTACAAATGACCAACACCCCCTTATTTATAGTGGTTACAACTCACACATATCCCCATGTCCGACCTAACAAAATCCGACCTAAACAACTTCAACGACCTACGACTTATGGCACACGACCTAAAGACAATGTGACTTAACATCCAGCGACTTACAACATTACAACCTAAAGAAAATACAAACGAGTCACAACACATACAACATACGACTCAATATATACAACACATAATGACATAACATATTACAACCATACACTCATCATGCGACCTTACACAATGTCGCTCATCGACATAGCACAGCTACAGGGACGCTTGAGCGACTTAAAGATCGGCGACTCAAGAAAATGGCTTATGGAAATCTTCAAGCGACCCAAGATTGATGCGGTATAGGGTCAAGCGACTTAAATGATGCGGCCTATGATAAAATGGTGACTTAAGCTTCGAACAAAATGTCAGCGACCTAAGTTCAGAACGACCTAAGGCTTGCTGCATCAGATAACATGACTTGTTAGGTCGTGGCTTGGTAGGTCGAGACTTGGTTAGGCCGTAGCACGTTAGCGACCTACGGCATAACTCATGCGCTGCATCCTGTTTTACTGCATCATCTATGTCGTTAGGTCATAAGCGACCTAAGGCGTCTGAGTGACCTAAACAACCAAGCCAGTATGGTGCGCTGCATCAATATTTATCGATTTAAACAATCAAAACATGACATTTTACTTGCAAAATAAATTCAGATCTCAACTAGAACCTGTAAACAATAAAAATAAGATGTAAACCAATTATTTACCTTAGCCTGTTGTTAAGGATGTTGAGATTTGCTCTTGGATTGATTTGCTTAAGCTTCCTACTTGAATCCTTGCCTATCTTCCTTTTGTTTTCACTCAATGGTGGTCGGCCAAGCTTTTGAACGTTTTTAGTTTTTTTGTGAATGTTTAAAATAGGTAAGGAATGAAAGTAAGAAGTGTTTAGGGTATAAAAACATAGTCTACTCTTATTTTTCCCTTGTCATATTCCTCCTACTCTCTTCTTTTTAATTCTCTTCGGCTTATAGATTAATTAAGGCACGACTACCTTATGGTTATACAAATATCATTCTCTTAACCATCTACTTATTTCTTTTAATTTATCTAATAAAATGTACAAAATAATGTCAATCAAAGGGTCATTACAGTACTTTCAATAAATTCAAAAGAGGTTGTTTAATGTTTTAAAAAATGGTTTCGAAGGTATTATTTTGGCCTTATAGCCTAAAGGTTTCTAAGTTAAAATGGGATTTTAACTTATTCTGATGGGAGATATAATCCCATTGATCAGATTTCATCAACATTTTTTTGTGTTAACCATATATTATGGCATAAGTATTTTAAGTAAAGAAAAGAGATGATTTCCTTGTTTATAAAGTATGATTTCAGAGGTAAATCATTTACAAATATTGTTTACAAGGAAATGAAGTTTTGGATAGGGCAATTAATCCTAAGTATATGACAAGAAATGAAATTTGAATAGAGTAGATAACCCTAAGTTTATGACTCGGATATTAGAAGACCAGTTGGGATTGGTGTAGGGTCGCGCCCTATATTTCAGCTAATAGTTCCTAGCTAATATAAGTCCAAACTTCTAGTGTGTAGGGCTTTGTCACAAATGGTACTAAAACAATGTTATACAAAGAAGGGAATATATAGAGTAAAGATAGGTTATTAGTAAGCCCGCAAACCATTAGGATCAGTTGACCCTAAAAGAAGATAGCTAATGGTAGATTGCCTAGTAGAGTGTAGAACAGAAGTTAGATTATTAATTGTGTCTGGTAGGCCCAAGTCAGCTATTGGTTAAGAGTTAGCCAGATAAAATTATAGTGTGGATAGGTAGTCCATTGATTTCCTGAGTTTTAAATGGGATTTAGTTATTTCATATCAGCGCGAATTCCTTGTTTTGTTCCACTTTGATATCCCTGGAAATGCAACGGATATGAAAACGAGTGGAAACTGTCATGCCGTGAAAAAGAAAGGCGAGCGAAGTGAGCGGGAGGTAGGGCAGCTGTTCTATGACGTTCCGTCATTGTCATTGGCTCTTCGCTTTCATTACATCATGCATATATGTATTTGTTGTTGTTGTTATAATCAGCTGACTGCAAGATTTTGGTTTGTAAAAGATATGATTTTAAAGGGATATTAATGAGGGGAAACCTATTCCGCTAAGCGACATGGCTGTATTTAATCAGTAAATCGAGATGTAATTGTATTGTAAACACCAGGCTTTATGTCAAATTCAAAGTTTATGTTTTCCCCTTAAAGTCTTAGGTGCTCAAAATTTAATTTGATTAGATTGAGAGTTGAGGACTTTTCAGGATTAGTGGGTTGGACAAATAAGCTTCCAAAGACGGGTAGCAAGAAAGCTAGCTATATAGGAGCTACTTAGTATTAATTTCACGGTGATGTATTATGACTGAGATATCTATTTAGTACTCTGATCATCCAAGGAAGAATCTTCATACGTTTCTCTTGGCATATTTGTAATAAATATATTTGACCAAAACCTAGGAATCATTTTGGGATTGTGTAACTGAATATGAAATATTGAGTTGAATGTAATTAGAAAAGTAGTTTTGAATTCTGTATTGATTTTACTTCGTATTCATGTGCTTCTGATATTATGGATACCGTTAACATTACCGTATTTTGTCACCGAAAGTTAATACTATGGATGACTTAATGTTTAAACATGTGGCATGTCCTTGACTTAATGTTTAAATGGTTGTTTAACTTATGCGTTGATTTGAAGTATGTTCGAAAGTGTTTGAAGCAAGAATAATCATTATAAGTGCACGTTGACATTTCTTAACATTAACTTGTGAAAATTGGATATTTATGATCTTATTTGGAATAATTTGATTTGATTATTCTCTACACCTTTTATAGTATATTGAATAGTAAATACATCATTTGGAAAGTTATAAAAATTGTGGACCAAAGTTGTGAAAATTAGAACAAAAATGTGGTTATAGATACACATTGTAAATATAGCATGTTTTTGATAATTTTTGTAAATAAATTTGAAGATATTATTAGGGGTTTCTTTTCATGATTTTTAATTACCCTAAGGATAGTACTTACTATAAAAGTTTCAAGTCTTAAATCATTTGTTAAAGTGGTAAAAATAAGTCACATGGATCATGCCTTTCAATATTGTTTTGAACAAGGACTTTTAACAGCATTTCTAAATGCTCTAGTAAGTCGCCTTCTGCTTTTTAGTGTCTAAAAATGATATTTAAATTCGATATTTTTCTCTAATATTTTAAAGTTATTTTCTGACCTATTATAAAGTATTTAAAATTGGTTTGAAGTTTAAATATATTTTTAATATTTATATATGTATTTACAAAGTAAAGAGGTTTTATAGTATAAAACATGTTTTTCATCAAATTATAAATTAGTTATTTTTAAGTAATATTTTACATAGATATTTACAACCAACTTAAAATTACTTTTTAAATTTTTGGAAAAGGTAATTGCACAGGGATAAAGCTAAAGCTGATGAGGTAGACTTATTTATTTATGAGAATTAAAATTGATGCCAGTAGGGACAGAGCAATAGAGATCTGACCTACCACTTACCCTCTTAAACAAGGAATAATTAAGTTCAAATTTCGAAAACGTGCTAATCTTGTAGTTTACTTATTTTTTTGAAAATTAATTAACTCTGTTTAATGCTAAAAGCTGACGAAGTAGGCTCATCTATTTGTGAGGATTTAAATTGATGTCTAGTAGGTACAAAGCAATAGAGCTCTAACTTATCGGTTCCTATAACATCCAGTTTCCAGAGGCCAAAAGCTAAACACTATAGATGATACAGTCATCTACAGTATTAACTTCTGGTGACAAAATATGACAATGGTAATTGTACCCATAATACCAGAAGCACTTGAATACGAACAAAATCACAGATTTCCAAAAGTAACAACATTTTCCTGATTACATTTCAAACAAATTCATATTCAAATTACTAAACCCTTATCGTTTCCTAGGTATTTATCAAGTATAATTTACAATAATAAATTTACAATAATACATAAAGAGAGATATATGATGATGTCCTATTAGATGATCATAGAATTATAGTCATAACTGTCATAATACACATAGCAGAATCAAACCAGTAAAAATAAAACTCCTACTTAGCTATCAGACAGCCTCCTGCTCGTCTCTAGAAGCTTTCCTCACCAAAATTTCAAAAACCGCTAAACACTCAACCCTCAGCCTAATCAAATCAATCTCGAGCACCCGAGAGTTTAAGGGAAAACAAAAAATTCGAGTTAGACATAAAGCCTGGTGCGAATAATACTGTTCATCTCTGTTAATTTATGTTAAGTTAGACCACGCCGCTTAGCAGAACGGGTTTTCACTTACTAACATTTCTTTAAAACGTATCTTTTGTAATTCTTTTCCTACAACTAAAACTGGTCAAAATATCTATAAAGCATCATTATGTAAACATAAATGAATATATATCAGGTAATAAAATGAACTATCTGCTCAAGCACAATTTTTTTTGGCTAACTTTTAACCTTTGGCTGACTCGTACCTATAAGATAATATCAAAATTTATTTAACATCTGTTAGATACTCCTCATCATTTTAGACGATCTATCCTTAACTATTAGTTAAATACTTTTCTTTTGGACAGTCTGTCCTTAACTTATCAACTTCCAGGGTCTCTGATCCTTATGGTTTTGCGGGCTCACCAATAACCTATCTGTATACAAAAATATATTCCTTTCTATGTGTATCCATAATTTTAGTCTACCTATGATAAAGCCCCACAACCTAGAATTTTGGACTAAATTAGCTGGGGTTAGTAGCTAATATATAGGGAGCAACCCTATACCAATCCCATCGAGTATTCTAATATCTGAGTCATTTTATTTAGGGATATCTTCCTAAAATTTTCCATGAAAACCTTTTCGAAACATTCTAAGATTTTTAAATCAAAATCAAACACGGAAAATATATAATCTCTTATGCTTTACACAAAACCACCTTGCCATGTAATATATATATATATATACTTTGCTCAAACTTTAGTTAATGAAACATCTAAGTTTTGAAAGTCCCCCTTCCAAAAACTATTCAAAGTACCTCTTTCGAAACCATGTAAAACCGTTTCTTTTATCTAGGCCGAAAGGTCAAAACCTTCCTTTTGAAACCCTCCTCAAAACCCTTTCGAAACCTTTGGAAATCTTCCTTTGGAAGGCTTTAAAACCTTAGATATCTTTATTTTAAAACTTATTAACAGTTCCTTTCAGAACCATTGGAAAACCTTTCCTTTCGAAACAATCAGAAAACAACACCTATCAATTCCTTTGAAACCTCTGGGGAACCATCCCTTCGAAACCACTTTAAAACCTTTTGAAAGCATTAAACCTAGACCTTTCGAAAGCATTTGGGTTCAATCTTAACATGTGGAAATCTTTCAAAACCATTCAAAGTTAATTCCTTCGAAACCCTTTGAAAACATCTCGGTCGAAACCATTGGATTATGCCTTCAAGTAGAGAAAAAGGATATAAACTATTAAAGTTGAAAGCACTTCCTTTTTAATAACATTCAAATCATCTCTTTCGAAACTAATTTGTGTTTTAATTTACTTACAGAAAAAGGGTCTTAAAACATTTAAGTCGAAACCATCTGCTTCGAAACCATTTCCTAAGTAATGAAGTGATGGCGTCGAAACCATCCCTTCGAAAGCATTGGAGAGTGGCCAGGTTTTTAGATAACATAACAATCCTTACGAAACCATTTGAGTCGAAAGGTAAAAAGGCGGTAGTTAAGTGTTTTAACTTAGTCGAAAGAATTCATTTAAACAAAGATGAGACCCAATCAAAACCATTTTCTTTTAAACCATTTGACCTAGTCGAAACCCAACCAAGTCAAAAGCATCTTAGTCGAAAGCATGCAGGCACATTTTTCATTAAAACCAAAGCAAAGCTTCAACCCTTTCTGAACCCCATAGTTTCGGCCCTATACCATTCACCTACATGCAATTCATTATGCACTAGTTGCTTAATAGCATATGCATTGGTTTTGAACGTGTCGGAGGCGATAGTATGGAGCCGGAACCTGGTGCCGAAGGAGACGAAACAGTGAAAAACCTATTAATTGTACTTTTGAACTATTTTTTTGTACCTAACCTGCCTTGTTTGTCTAAATCTGATTGGTTGCATGTTACTTTTTCAAAAGTACTGGCATTTTACATAATTAACAAATTCAAATTATTTGTAAAAAGCCCTTTCTCCATTTTAAAATTTATGAAACATTTATGTCACATATCTTAAATAATTTTATATACCTATCAAAACTCTTAGGAAAAATCTTGAAAAATTCCAAAAAATCTCTTTTAATATGTTTTCTAACATACGAAAATTTCAGATCCAAATCATATATTATTTACCTGTAAATAATTTATAACCAATATTATCATTTTTTTCTACTAGAAAATTCATATAAAATCCACATTAATTCCAAAAATTCTGAAAATTGAAATCCATCTCCAAAATATTATATTCGATCTTTATAAAAATTTGCAAGGCTTAAAGATGTCATTTAATAGGGTTTTTGTCTTAAAACATATCATAAAATCAAAATGAATATGTATAAATCATCAACAAGTATATATAAAAAATCCATCATTCAAAAACATAGCAAACATTGCAAATTAATTTGGAATCATCTTAAAGCCGAAAACAATCAAATTAGAGATGTAAACATTATTCGGCTTAGCTTTAGAGATTAAGGAGCTTGAGATATGGACGAATTTGATTTGTATTAGCTTTTCCTTTGGCTTTCCTTACTCTTCTTCCCCTTTTCCATATTATTGACGACTGGCCTTGGCTGTGAAATTTTTTAAGAATGAGAAATAAACGTGTATGGAGTGTACACGGCCATAGCTTAAGGGATATAGGAATGACTATCCCATTTTACCCTTTCCTCTTATTCATTTTTAATCTTGTTTTAATTCTTTAATTAAATGGCACGGCTAACCCTTTAACAAAATCAAATCTCAATCCCTTAGAAAACACATTATTATATTCAATTTAACTAATTAAATATTCTAAATAACGTTACCAAAAATTCAGTGTGTTACAGACAACCCTCCTTACAGAATTTCGTCCTCAAAATTACGATAAGGTACACAATAAGTCATATAAGAAGGTAAAACTTAACATCAAATAAGTCAGGATAAGTATCTTTAATCATGCTCTCAACCTCCCAAGTACAGTCCCTGTCATCGTCACTCCACTGGACTTTGACTAATCTGACCATCTTGGTTCTAAGCTTCTTCTCATTTCTCGCAACTATGCGAACTGGCTTTCTCACTATGGTCATGTCCAGTTCTACCAATAAATTATCTAGCACAGTCGATGCAATACAGTCTCTAGGTTTCTAACACACTTTCTGAGATGAGAAACATGAAAAACATCGCGGACTCCTGCCAAACTACTCAGTAATTCAACCTATTTGCGAGTTTCCCGATCCTCCTAACAATAGGAAAAGATCCAGTGAATCTCGGTGATAAATTCCTCAGTTTTCCTAATCTAATCACGCCTTTCATCGGTGTCACTTTGACAAAAACTTGGTCCCCAACTGAGAACTCTAGATCTCTCCATCTCTTATCTACATAACTTTTTTGCCTAAACTAAGCCTCCTTCATTCTAGCCTGAAGGACCTTAATCTTTTCTGTACCTTCTCTGACTAAATATGGACCAATAACCAACCTATCCCCAGTCTCTAGCCAGTAAATGGGAGATTTGCATGGCCTTCCATAAAAAACTTCAAATGATGCCATCCCAATACTGGTCTGATAACTTTCGTTATATGAAAAATTAACTAAATGAAGATGGTCTTCCCATGATCCTCCAAAATCTAGAACACAAGCTCTTAACAAATCCTCCAAGATTTTATTAACTCTTTTCATTTTCCCATCTGTCTACGGATGGTAAGTGGTACTCATCTTAAGCATGGTTCCCAAAAATTCTTATAGAATTTTCCAAAACTCACTTGTGAGTAAGGGATCTCTATCTCTTACTAAGCTACTGGGAATTCCATGTAGTCTAACAACATTCTTCAAGAATAACTTCGCCAAAACAGGTGTCGTTCTAGTTAACCTAACTGGAATGAAATGGACACTCTTGGTCAATCTATCCTCTATGACTTATATACTATCATTTCCCCTATTCGGTCTTGGCAACTCGTCAATAAAATCCATGGATATAGAATCCCACTTCCATACCAGAATATCTAATGACTGAAGCAACCCACTTGGTTTCTAATGTTCGGCCTTTTCCTGCTGGCAAATCAAGCACTGCTTTACACACAAACCAATATCCCGCTTCATACCTTCGTAGAAGAAATTCCTTTTCATATCCTGGTACATCTTAGTACCTCTTGGATGAATGGTGAACTCCGAACGATGGTATTCCTCCAAGACTTCTTTTCTTATGTTTTCTACACCCGGAACACATAATTTTCCTTTCTTTCTCAACCACTCTTGTGGTCAAGACTGAAATATTTTAAGTCATCGCTCTCAGTTCCTTCTCTTAGTTTCCTGATCTGTTTGGCTAACACTGGATCCTCTATTTATTTAGAAGCAATCCTTTCGATCAAAACTGGTCGAACTTCCAAAAACGATAATAAAACTATATCTCCACTAAACCCGGCCTTGGACCTCTACTCCACTTTGTAATCTGCTGATGCTTCCAAATCCTTCCATTGAGCAGTCATCACTAAACCTTCATTCTGATGTTTCCTACTAAAAGCATCTGCAACCTTGTTTCCCTTCCCTGGTGTGTACTAAATCCCAAAATCATAAGCAACGATAAACTTTAACCATCTTTGTTGTACCATGTTCAACTCCTTCTCCGGGAACAAATACTTCAGCGACTTATGATATGTGTATAACTCAAACACTTCTCCCAAAAGTTAGTTTCTCGACAACTTCAAAGCAAAAAATCAGCGCATCCAACTCTAAATTATGCTTTGAATATCTGACTTCATCTAGTCTAAACTAGCTAGAAGTGTAGGCAATCACTTTACCTTTATACATCAGCACAGCTCTTAGTCCTATTCCACATGCATCGGTATAAGCCACCGAATCCTGACTACCTTCTGGAACAACCAATATAGACACATGGGTCAATAAGTGTTTCAAACTTTGGAATGCTTCCACATACTTATTGGTCCAAACAAACTTCACATCCTTTCTTGTTAGCTTGGTCATCGGTGTCGCTATCCGTGAAAAATCCTCAATGAACCTCGACAATAACAGCCGATCCGAGGAAATTCTTTATCTCGGTTATTGTCTCGGGTCTCTTCCAACTATTCACTGCCTCAATCTATTCAGATTGTCACGACCTGAATTTCATCGTCGAAAATCGACATCCGTACTTCACTTGTACTCGAATGCCGCAGTTTCAACCGTTGAAATCTGCTTCGGGCCGGAGCTTATAACACATTAAGCACAACAACACAGCAGAAGAAAACGAATAATACCATTAAAACACAATAGTTGATACAATATGATTACAATCGAATATCAAATATTATCAAACATACAAGATACAACGGAAAGAAATAACTCCAAAAGATAATATCTTCAGCAGTCCATAAGATAGATACTCCAACATACAACGACTCCATTGCCAACGTTCCAAAAGACTCCAAAAGCTAGAACCGCCAACATGCTTCCCAAAAGCAAAGCGAGAAACCCCCATCACGTTGTATTAAGCAAGGTCGGTCATGAATATTGGAGGGAAGCACAAAGCGATTACCAAATCCAAAGATTCCCGAGATATCAAATCTACACCTATTGTCTGATTATCTGAAAATCCCAATTCTAGACTGCCCGTGTGGAAAATTGTGGGCACCCAGAGTTTAGGAAGGAAACAATAAACTTCGGGTCAGTCATGGGACTGGTGTGAGCAAACGAATCAGTTTTAAACAAAAACAAAAAAAGGAATTTAAGATTGAAATCTGCAATGCTTTTTGGAAAATGAAACTACCATAAGGCCTCCCCGCACACACACAATGTAAGCACACAGTTGGAGGAGATTTCCCCTTATGATAGTCAAACATGCTTGATACGCAAAATCCTTTTTGATAATATTATTATTAGTGCATAGTGCAGAAAACAATTTTGAAAGTATAATATAAATCTTAGCCAGTATAGGTACCATTATATTATGCATGCTATAGCTACCACCTGAGGTGGCAGGTTATACAACTACAATCGTAAAAGGGCGCGTATTGGAGATTGCATTTCCAACAGATGGTCAGTCTAAGGAACTTCCTATTGCCACATGGGCACGCTTCTAGAGTGACGCCCCGAGAACTTACCCAGCTCTCTACCAACATAAGGTCGGGTTACCTCCCTACCTGGAGGTAACACCTACAAGTATGCCATCCCCGGTCGTTTGCGATCTTTATCCGAGCATCCTCAACCACAAAGCAACAACCAAAAAGTAATAAATTTGCAGTGACCATATGAGTTAAGTATCTAGGCTCAATACCATGATACCACCCTTTCCCAAAAAGAAAGGACATATCCTAGGGGCGCGACCCCTAATAACCTTGCCGCATCTTTCCTGTTTCGACCATTTCCTGGTTGTGAGGTCCAACGAGGTCTAGTCCACAAAGCTACGCTTTTATATTAAAGCCATGATTCAATCAACAAATGATCAACAACACTCAGCAGCACTCAGCATGCCGCACTACCAAATTGGGAATGTATCACTAGTAACCATAAACTACATAACCTCTGAGCTTGTACGTCTTAGAGAAGGGTGTTAAGCCAAGAGAATAAATCTCCGCCACGAAACAAAAATGCATTTGATAGAAACCAGCTTTACATCTCAAAGTGTAATGTCAGACACACATCCATACAAGTCTGTTCCAGGTTCGAACAGATCCGAAGGAACTTCATAAAGAAGCCCTTGCAATCTGGGTATTCATAATCCCGAATGGACTCTCCACCATATGTAGAGATCTCTATACCGACGCAACTAAGTGCAGAGACATTCGATGGGTTATCCTTTCATTCTCGAAAATACCCAGTCTTCACCACCGGTATTCAAGTGCTATCCATATCATCGTATCATTATTTGGAATGGGTTATATGACATAAGGTCCTCTCCCGGATGGGATCTCGGTTAAGTCACAACTTAAAGCCTAAAAACCTTTTTTTAAATGGTATAACAAATTACCATTTTAATCTTTAAACAAAAAAATTCACTCCACAAAGTTCACCAATCTTTCACAAAGATTCATTCACAATTTTTAAACAAAAGATCTATCTTCGAAATCTTTGAAAACAAAGTCCACCAAATATTTCAGAAAGATTCCTTCATAGTTTTCAAAACAATTCCATTTCAAATCTTTTATACAAAAGATACATCTTTAAGATTCTCTTCAATTTCAAAACAAAGTTCAACCATCTTTCACAAAGATTCATTCATAGCTTTCAAAACTATTTCAATTCTATTTCAAACTTGAAATCTTTTAATACAAATTGGAAATCCTTTCTTTATACGGAAGCTATTATTATTTGAAAACAAATAGATTTCATTTCGAAAAAATCCAATTTCATTTGCATGAGTTAAAGCCCTTCAAGTATAGAAGTTGGGTTAAATTCAAATTCCTAAAACAATAATTTTAAAATGGTTTAAAAAAACCCATATAAACACATTTATAACTTTTATAAACTTTTTAAACCATAATTTCCAAACATAGAATTCAATTTCAAATCTTGAATTCAAATTCAAATCAAACTATTTAAATTTCAAAACTTTATCAAGTTATTCAAAATAACTTTTATCTTTGAAACTCCTTTTCAAAAGCTTTTTGTATTTAACCCAATTCCATTTCCAAAACTATTTGGATTCAAACTCAACTTTAAAAACATTTCAAAATATTAAATTCAAATATTTGTGAGTTAACCGATTTCCTCGCGAAATCCATATTTGTGTGTGTATGGTGTAGTCCAGGGGTTTTACACAATAGTGCAACATTATTCAATCATTATAATCCAAACACGGCATATCGATAAGCGGTATAATCCATAATGCTTATCTTCATTCATAGATTCACAGACAAAAGATATAAATTTATCATAGATAAATAAATAACATTCATCTCAGATAAATAAATTACATTGATCACAGCTCAAACCAAAATAGAGCAACACACATCAGGGATATCAAACAATTCAACATCCAATAGAATCCAAACATCCATAAGTAAGATTAATTTATCATCTGATTAATTTAAATCAGATTAATCACTTATGAATAAATCACTAATCCTGGTTAATTAACATTAATTAATTACAAATTATTTTGATTAATTAACCTTTAATTACTAATTAATTAACCATTAATAATAAATTAATTAACCATTAATAATTAATTAATTAACCTTTAATTAATTAGTTATCCTTAATTAATCACATTAATTAATTAGCCCTTAATTAAGTATCATTCCTTTATCACCTTCATTAATTAATTAACCTTTAATTATCAATTAACCAACCTTGATTAATAAATAAAACAACCTTTAATCATTAAATAATTAACCTTTAATTATTTAATTATCCTTTAATTAATCACCCTTAATTAATTTATTTATAATTTTAATTAACCCTTAATGAATTACCATTTAATTAATTACAGTAAGTGATTATCCCTAATTACTTTCATTAATTAACCTTTAATTAATTAACTATTCTCAAATTAATTACCTTAATTAATCAATCGCATTAATTAATTATCCTCTAATTAATTATTCTTTAATCACTTGATTAATTAACCTTAAGTATGAAATGAATTAATCCTTTATCCATGCCTTAATCATTAATTAATTAATCTTAATTATTAGTTAATTAAATAAAAATCTTGGTTAATTATACTTAACTTATTCACATTTAACTAATAAATCACATTAATTGATAAATCTTTAAGTAATTAAATACTTAATTCTTTTAAATACATTGGGTGATTATCCTTTTAAATCACTTTCATTAAGTAATTAATCTTTTAAGTAATCAACTACCCTTATTTACTTACATTAATTAACTTTAATTTAATCATATTAATAAACCAATTCTTTAAATTCTTTGGTCCATATTAAACTTAAATAAACATTTGAGACTGTCTCCTTTAAGTACGATAAGAAGGAGAATTCGCCAATGAGTGCCGTTTTGGTAAGACTAAGGAAGCGGTCATGAAGAAGAACATCTGGTGCTTCAAATGCGATCAGGTTGGCCACTATAAGAACCAATGCAAGGAGCATGCTAAAGATGGAAAGGGCAATGTTTATGCATTGGTGCCTGCTTCTTCTAAGCCGATAGCTCAGGAGAAAGAAAAGGCAATTTTGGGAGGTACACTTCAGATTCATGGTATATCTGTTAGCATTTTATTTGATACTGGTGCATCTCATTCTTTTATATCTATATGTTTTATAGATAAGCTTAACCTAGAACCCACATATTTAGTTACTTCCTTATGGGTTACGAATGCAATAGGAGGGTATGCAATTCTAGGGTTGAGGTGTGACCAGTTAGAGTTTGACCTGCTAGGTCGTACTTTTGTTTGCAGTTTGCATGTGTTTGATTTTGTGGGGTTTGGGATCATTCTGGGGATGGATCAGTTAAGTGAGTACAATGCTACGATATTTTCCAAGATAGGAAAATATTGCCATACCACCCGCTTTTTAGCCAAATTGATTTAGTGATTAATTTGATTTTTGAATTTAATCTAGAATTAATTGGTAATTTAATTTGAAATTTATAGCAACAAATGAAATAAAATGTGTTTGTTTACATAAAAATAGATATAAAAGAATTATGATTTAAAATTCAAGGATAAGTATCTATAAATAAAATTGGATTTGTTAACTCTGTATTTAAAAAAAATTAAAGTATATATGTATATAAGATTATTTATTTGTGTATAATTGATTTTCAAAACATTTTTCTTTATATAAGTACAAATATAAACATTCATTCATTTAAACTATAAATTTTAAAATTTAAATAAGAATAAATAGGAAAGTATGGTTTAAATTTAACATAATATTTACAAAAGTTTTCAAAGTTAATCATTTTCAAAACATTAAGCTAGATATTTATTTATTTAAAAGGTTGGTAACTTGAATTTAAAATTTAAATAATATTTGTATATATGTAAATATAAAAACATGAAAATATAAGTCATAAAAACACAAATTGTAAATTAATTAAGAAAAAGGACTTAGAAATAATTTATAAATAAAATAAAGTAAAGGTCTAAAACATAAATTTTCTTGTTTCAACAAGTGTAGGAAGATTAATAACAAGTGTGAGTTAATAACCAAGGAAATTGAACAAGTGTAAGATTAATAAACAAGAGGCTTACAATTCTCTTAAAATTTAAAATATATAGAAATATAGGTAAAGAAGAAGAACTAGGTTACTTTCACTCTCCCAAGTCTTCATCATCAACCCTGAAAATTAAAACGAAATCAACACATATTCAAAATCAATAAAACCAAGATCAGACTAAACTTCAACCCAAAAAACAATCTTAAGCCTGAGATAAATCAATTCAAAAGCAAACAATAAGTTTAAGTCTGAAAACAAGTAGCAGTTCAAATTCAAGTGCAAGTATTTAAGTTTCAGGAAACTCAAAGATCAAAAGCAAAGTTAAAGCTTTCAAAAATGAAGCCAATCAAAATCAAACAAATTCAAAGCTTAAGCTCAAGTCAGGCTTCTTCTCTGTTTTATCATTCCAGGCTCAAACTTATTGTCCCGTTCCAAATCTTTCAGGTGAGGAAACTATCTTTTTGTTGATACTTTGTGATGTTGTTGGTGCCGTGAAATGTTGGTATGAATGTGTTTTTTTCTCTGAAAAATAGATGAACATCTCTGTGTAGTATTAACATGCCTATATATATATAGATATGCTGGCCTCTGTTAAGTTACAAGGTACTAATTCATTTAAACAAATTCCATTCTCTTCGTATAATCATTATTAGGCTATGATCATTAAAGTAAACTTGATTGTAAGCATGTAAATTTATTTTTAGAAATGGGTTTAAGTGTATATGTTAAGTAATTGGTTCAAAATTAATAAGTAACAGTATAAATTGTATATAAGTCGAAAATCAATGATTACAATTTAATGTTTGGATTTCATGAAGCGATTCGTGATAGAAAATTATGATTTTTGATAGTCGTTTATAGATTTGTAGGCTTGGAATTGTCGAGTGTTCTTGAGTTGAACGGAATTCGTATTTTCGTCAATTCCGACGAACGTAAGGGGTAGTGGTCGTCGTGCTTTGGGCTAGAGGAAGCGGGTGGTATGGCGATCTCAGGAAAAATAGTGGAGGATTTTTCTGATGGTCGTGGTGACCAGAGATCGATGAACTAGGGTTTAGGAACATTTTTCTTTAGTTTTGGTTGAGGGATGATATCGACATCGTCAAATGAGAGGAGGCTTGCGGTCCCAAAAAAAGAGATGGCGGAGGTTATGGCACACCGGCCGGCACAGTTTGATGATGGATCGATGAGTACGACGGCGTGGCAAGAGTTTGTCTGGGGTTAGTTGTTCCCTGGTTTGGATGTTAAGTTCGAATTTTTAAATTGAGGCGCCACTGTGGTTTTGGGGAAACGCGCGTATTGGGGGTATCGGCGGCGACTTGGATTAAAGGTCGGCGACGCGTGGTGATGCCGGGGTGAGTGCACGTGCACACGTCCCTGCATAGTGACTTAAATAAAAATGGTTCCAAGCAAGCTCGGTTGTTCGTATGGTCGGTGACGCGTCGGTTTTGGCTCGGTGATATTCTTGAATGGAATAACTGGGTGCAGTAGCATGTGCCATTCGATTGTGTTTCATGTTCCTGGGAACGGAACTGGAGCCGGAGTCGAGTATTTGGGGAAGAAGGATGGTGGGTATCGGGTTTGTGTTGCGTTTAGCTGCGGGCTCCGGCCCGTCTAGTGATATTTGTGTTGAATTGCAAAGAATAGGATTTAAATTAAAACTTAGTAAAGTAAAGGTAAATGTTAAACTAATTTTTCTCTAAATTTACTTTTCTTGGCTGCTCCACTCTTCTGAGCATCCTTGTTATGGAAAAACTTTCGCTTCTGGCCTGCCCAACTTGGACATCCTTAGCCTTTCTCTTCTCTATAGAATAAGAATCTCCTCATGCCTCATGGCCATCTACAACTGCATCACAAGGATCTCTAATATGCAATAAAGTAGCCCTAGCCAACTCAGGCTTCAATCCCTTCATGAGCTTCTCGTTCCTCTTTATCATGGTATTAAAAACGGCATGACCATACCGAGCCAAATCCCCAAACCTTTTGGCATACTCCACCACTGTCACCTTTCCCTGCTCTAACTCAAAAACTTTCTGATCAGAATTGACTGCGCTATAAAAGACATGAACCTCTTCTGAAACCTCCTCTTGAACTCTACCTATGTTATCTCTTCCTCATCTACTTCCACTATTACACTGTTCCACCAAAACAAAGTAGCTTCCTGAAGCTGTCTTGATGCCAACCTCCTCTTCTTCTCACATTGAGCCTCAAGTATGCAAAACTCCTTTCACAGTGCAACAACCAATTCTCTACCTCAAATGTCGCCTCCCATTCTAAGAAACGGCATCCTCCAAGCTTAGTGTAATCTTCTTTCATCTTAGTATAATCTTGGACAACTGGAACCTATAGAACTCCTCCTCCCACTACTCCAGCAGCAACACCCGCTTGCACCATGTTCACAAAAAACCGATTCAAAGCTACCATTTCGACCTATGGGACCCCAACACCTGCATTCTCCACTTGTGCCTGACCTTGGTTTCTCCTGACATTAGGTCCGGCATTCCCTTTGGTGCTTTTCTTCCTGGGTTAACTCTTCCTTTTCTACCATCCATATTTGTATTCAAACCTTATGAGATATAGAAAAATAACCTAACAAGGTAAGGGGACTAGAGATAAAGCATATACTTATATATAGCAAATATAAGTATGTTATTATAACGTTATCGCATATCCCAATCCACTCTAATTCTTTAGGATTATGTTTTAAAAAGCATTTTTAGTTAAAGTTTTTCATAAGCTTATGCTTTAATACCAAATTGCAACATCCCGTATCTAGAGGCCAAAAGCTAAGCACTGCAGATGCTATAGTCATCTATAGTATTAACTTCCAGTGACAAAATATGGAAATCCTAATTGTATCCATAACATCAGAAGCACTTGAATACGAACAAAATAAAAGATCTCCAAAATTAATAACATTTTGCTGATTACATTACAACAAATTCATATTCAAATTACATAATCCTTTAACTGTTTCCTAGGTACAGATCAAGTATAATTTACAATAATATGCCAAGAGCGACATACGACGATTCCCCTTTGGATGGTCAGAGAATTATAGTCATAACTGACATAATAGACACCATGCAATCAAACAAGTAAAATCGAAACTCCTATTTAGCTATTCGACAGCCAACTACTCATCATCGAAAGCTTTATTCACCAAAATTTCAAAAACTTGTGAACCTCAACCTTTAGCCAACTCAAATCAATTTTGAGCACTCGATAGATTAAGGGGAAACAAAAACTTCAAGTCAGACATAGAGACTAGTGTGAATAGTGCTTTCATCTCTGTTAATTTATGTTAAGTGAGACCACCCCGCTTAGGGGAATGGTTTCCCCTCACTAACATTTCTCTAAAACATATCGTTTGTAATTCTATTCTTGCAACCAAAATTGGTCCAAATATCTGTAAAGCATCATTATGTAAACATACATAAATATATATATCGGGTAATAAAATGAACTATCTTTTCATGCATAAAGTTTTGTTTGGCTAACTTTGACCTTTTGGCTGACTAGGGCCAACCAGACAATATCAAAATTTATCAAGCATCTGTTAGATCCTCCTCATCTTTTCGGATGATCTTTCCTTAACAATCTGTTAAATACTTCTCTTCTGGACTGTCCATCCTTAACTTATCAACTTACAGGGACCCCTGATCCTAATGGTTTTGTAGGCTCACCAATAACCTATCTATATACAAAAATATATTCCTTTCTATGCGTATCCATAATTTTAGTCTACCTATGACAAAGCTCTACACACTGGAATTTTGGACTAAATTAGCTGAGGCTAGTAGCTAATGTATGGGGCGCGAGCCTATACCAATCTCATTTGGTATTTTAATATTTTAGTCATTTTACTTAGGTATATCTTCTCAAAAAATTTCTTGAAAACCTTTTCAAGATGATTTAATATTTTTAAATCAAACTCAAACAAGAAAAACATATAATCTCTTATGCTTTACTCAAAACCACTTTGCCATGTTATATATATATATATATATATATATATATATATATATATATATATATATATATATTACTCAAATCTTAGTTAATGAAAACATGTAAGTTTTGAAAGTCCCCTTCCAAAAACCATTGAAAGTACCCTTTTCGAAACCATGTAAAGCGCTTTCTTTTATCTTGGCTGAAAGGCCAAAACCTTCCTTTCGAAACCCTCCTCCGAATCGTTTCAAAACCTTTGTAAATCATCCTGTCAAAAGCTTTAAAACCTTGACATCTTTATTTTAAAAACATTTAAACATTGACATTCGAAACCATTGGAAAACCTTTCCTTTCGAAACCATTTGAAATCATCAGAAAACAACACCTTCCGATTCCTTCGAAACCTCTGGGGAACCGCCCCTGCAAAACCCCTTTTAAAACCTTTCGAAAGCATTAAACATAGACCTTTCATTTGGGTCCAATCTAAAACTTGTGGAACCTTTTGAAACCATTCGAAGTTAATTCCTTCAAAACCCTTTGAAAATATCTTGGTCGAAACCATTGGATTATGCCTTCAAGTAGAGCAAAAGGACATAAACCCATTAAAGTCAAAAGCACTTCCATTTTGAAATCATTCAAATCATTTCTTTCGAAACCATTTTGGGTTTAATTTACTTATAGAAATAGGGTCCTTAAATATTTAAGCTGAAAGTATTTGCTTTGAAACCATTTCCTAAGTAATGAAGTGGTGGTGTCGAAACCATTCCTTCGAAAGCAATGGAGAGTGGCTAGGTTTTCAGAAAACAAAAATCCTTTTGAAACCATCTGATTCAAAAGGTTAAAAGGCAGTAACTAGGTGTTTCGAATTAGTCAAAAGCATTCATTTAAAATAAAGATGCAACCTAATCGAAACCATTACCCTTTAAACCATTTGATCCTGTTGAAACCCAATCAAGTCGGAACCAAAGTAAGCGGGCACACTTTTCTTTTAAACCAAAGCAAAGTTTTAACCCTTTCGAAATCCCATGGTTTCGACTGTATAACTTTCGCCTACATCCAATCCATTACATACCAGTTGCCTGATGCCATATGCAATGGTTTCTACTGTGTCGGAGGTGATAGTATGGAGGCAGAATCTGGTGCCGAAGGAGACGAAACGGTGAAAAACCTACTTATTTGTACTTTTAAACTATTTCTTTTATACCTAACCTGCCTTGTTTGACTAAGTCTGATTGGTTATTATATAAATTTTTCAAAGTGCTGCCATTTTCTAGAATTAACAAATTCAAATTATTTACAGAAAGCCCCTTCTCCATTTTAAAACATATAAACATTTAAGTTTCATATCTTAAATAATTTTATATGCCCATTAAAACTCTTAGGAAAAATCTGATTTTTTTTAGAAAATCTCTTTTAATATGCTTTCTAACATATAATAATTTCAGACCCAAGTCATATATTATTTACTCATAAATAATTTATAACCCAAATTATCATTTTCTCAACAAGAAAATTCATATAAAATCCAAATTAATTCCAAAAATTCTGAAAATTGAAGTCCGTCTCCAAAATATTGTTTTCGACCTTCATAAAAATTCGCAAGGCATAAAGATGTCATTTAATAGGGTTTTTACCTTAAAACATATCATAAAATTAATATAAACATGTATAAATCATCAATAAGTATATATAAACATTCCATCATTCAAAAACATGGCAAAACATTGCAAATTAATTCAAAATCATCTTAAAGCCAAAACTATCCTAATAGAGATGTAAACACTATTCGTCTTAGCTTTAGAGATTAAGGAGCTTGACATTTGGATGAATTTGATTTGTATTAGCTTTTCCTTTAGCTTTTCTTACTCTTCTTACCCTTTTCCTTATAAATGGTGACTAGCCTTAGCTTTGAATGTTTTTGAGAATGAGAAATGCACGTGTGTGGAGTTTATATTTAAGGTATATAGGAATGACTTCCCATTTTACCCCTTCCTCTTATTCATTTTTAATCTTCTTTTAATTCTTTAATTAAATGGCATGACTACCCCTTTAATAAAATCAAATCTTTATCCCCTAATCAGCACATTATTTTATTTAATTTAACTAATTAATTATTCTAAATATTGTTATTAAAAATCTAGGATGTTACATTTCCCCTCTTGGTCAAGGAATGGTTAAATCGGGAATGTTAGAAATGTGTTAGTCATATTATCCTCTAAATTATTTATGGAAATCATTTATACTATACTTAACACTAAAATCCAACGAGTGGACTTATCTATTATGAGATTCAAGAGCGATGTGTCTAGACAGGGCTCTACGCAACTGTGCTCTAACTTACCTGGCTTCACTCTTGAACGAGGAATTTAAGTTAAATTGTGGGGAACGAGTTAAGTATACAAATATTGATTTGTATAAGCAATTGTTTTAACTAGATAATCGATTAGTCGACTAACGAACTTAACCCATTATTACACTTAGATCTCTAAGAACAATGTTTTAAATATTAGCATAAGTGAAATGGTTTTGGGTTTGTTGTGACAATGTGTTAACAACATTCGTCTTTAACTCTTTTTGATTATACTTATAAACGTAAATAGATCTTTAAAAGAATGTTTTAAAGATAATATAAGTATGGAACGGTTTTGGGTTTGTCATGAAAATGCGTTAATAACATCCGTCTTTAAACCATTTAGATTATACTTATGAATGTAAATAAATCTTTAAAAGGATTTTTTTCAAAGATAACCATAAGTGAAATGGTTTTGGTTTTGTAGTGACAATGTTTAGGTAACATTAGTCTAAAACCCTTGATCGGATCTGTGTAAGTACTTAAATCCTTAAAATGGATATTTTGAAGAAAATTATAAGTAGGAAATCTGTTGGAAGGAGATAGAAAAAGCAAAGGTTTAAAGTAAGTAATCGTGTTAATGATTTGTGAATATACTTATATAACTTGAGATAAGTATATGAATACCTTTTGAAGTAGGGTAAGAGTACACAAGAATAGTAGTGATTGATAAATGGTGTTTTATTATATAAAAGAAGTCTTACTAATGAAAGATATTTTAATTAATAAAAGTATTATGACAAACCATATTTGAAGGCCTAAAATTAACCGCTACAGATGCTACAATCATCCATAGTTATTAATTCTCGATGACCAAATGTAGTAATGTTAGATACAATGATATAATAAAAACACATGGATATGAAAAAAATTAAAATTATAAAAGAATTCTTTCCGCTTCAAACACATTTCAAATTCATTAATAATCCTCAATTCGTAAATCACGTTTTGAGAAATATAATTTTACAAAATATACCAAGAACGACATATGAAGATGCCCTCTTGGTTGATCAGAGTTTAAGCATAGGAAGTTAAGCAACTTTGCCGTTAGAACCAAAACATAGTGGAATTAAATAAAAAGAACTCTTAAAGCTAACTTGCCTCTTGCATGTCTTTGGAAGCTTATCCATTTAAAGGAGAACTTGAAAACCTTAACTCTCAAACTACTCAAATCAACTAAGCACTCGAGAGGTCAAGAGGAAAACATAAACTTAGAGTCAGACATAAAGTCTGGTATGAATAATAACCTACTATCTTGAGCCATATAGATATCTATAAGACCACGCCGCTTAGCAGAACGGGTTTTCCCCTCACTAATCTCTTAACACAAATTGTAATAACCATATAAAGTGCACCTGCATCCATAATGGTTAAAAACATAACATACTAAAAGGTATTATGATGGCATGAAAATATAAAATATGCTCTGGATTAACCATCCCCCTTTTCCTGAATATTTGTCTCAAGTTATAGTTTCTAGGTTCACTATTAACTTATTAGTTTTCATGGGCTGACTAATAATGTGTTAATTCTTTATGGACGTCCTATCCGACTTCATGGTTTTCATGAGGTCACTATGAATTTATTGGTTCCCTACCAATACTATCATCCAATCATAGTTTTCATGGGATCTCTGTAAACCTATTAGTTCCCTACCAATAACTTTCTCCAATCAAAGTTTTCACAGGCTTACTATAAACCAATTGGGTTCTCCAATAACGTCTCTCATGTCATAGTTTTCATGGGTGCACCATGCACCTACTGATCTCCTTCAATAATTTAATTCAAACATACTTTTCATGAGATCACTAAGAATTTATTGGCCTCTGCCAATAACTATTTCCGTAAATAGTTTTCATGAGCTTACTAAGAACCTTTTAACCAATAATCCTTTGATCAGTCTTTGGGCATTCTATATTCTGTTCTACCTGACCTCCTGGATGTAACTCTACTCACATAGGAGTTAATTCAGTATATATTCACTACCAGGTCAACCTAGCTGGTTGCTCTGCCCTTAACACCCCAAAATGCAGTTATGGGTCAATATAAAGTGAATATGTTTACTAAGAAGCATACATGATAACTGATTATAACACAATAATATAAACATTTATGGTTAAATTTCCTTGTAATCATTTCTCAAATGAAAGACGATTAATACCTTTAACCTGTTATCTTTAGCAAGGAAAGCTCCTTCAAAATAAAAAAGTTAAATGACATTTCAAATCTCTTATTACCATAAGTTTTCTTTAAAAATGAGATCAAATTATTTATTTTGAAAACAAAGGCTATCGAAACCTTAGACCTTCCCTTTCGAACCATTGAAACATACTTTTCGTAAGTATTCAAAACCACCTTTCAAAATACTAAATATATTCCTTTTGAAAGCATTTAGGATATACTTTCAAAACACTCAAAACATTTCTTTCGAAAGCATTGATACCTACCTTTCAAAACAATAAAAGATGTACCTTTCGGAGCACTAAAAGCTTACCTTTTGAAAGTGCTTAGTTCAAGATATTTATGAAAGCATAACTTCGAAACAATAAGAAAGTGTCACTTTCAAAATCATTGGGTTTAACCTTAAATATAACTTCTGGGTCAAAGTGAACATAAGCGAAAGTAGCACTTTCGAAAATTTTGATTTTTATGTAAAGTATTTGGGGAAACAGATGGCTTCAAAAACACCCTTTCGAAACCATTGGTAAAAGCTGCTATAGGGACCCTTTCGAAAGAATTGATGTTTAAGTGAAAAACTTGGGAGAAGAGGATAGGTTCGATACCCTTTCAAGACCATTGCCTCCCAAACACTTGTTAAATGTGGCTATAACAACTCTTTCGAAATCTTGGAGAAGGCAGCTTCAAATTTTGCAAAGACGAAAGCTTCCTTTCGAAAGCATTGAATTAAAGTTATAAAAAAAGGTAAATAGGTTTCGAATAGGTTCCAAAGCGGCTACGCTTTTGAAAACTCTTTTTCACAATTAAATATGTGGCAACTCAATCAAAATCTACAATTAAAACAAAGGCGGCAACCCTGACAAAAGCTCTTTTAGTTGGTCTCAACCCTTTCGAAAGCATCATTTATTAATAGTGGTAATGAAAGTAAAAAAGAATGGTTTCTACCCCTTCAAAAGCATGCTTTCGGCACTGTACTTTCCACCATTCTCCAATGCACTATGTATCAATTGCTTAATATCATACGCGTTGGTTTCGAATAGGTTCTTGGGTGGAGGCATGGTGTTGAAAGCTAGTATACGAAAGTGGCAAAGTAGCAAATCCATGCAAACTGATTTTTAGCCTTTAAAAATAATTTCTTTTCACCTTCTTGCCTTATTTGTCAAAATATGGTTGGTTGCCAAATCCTTTACCAAAATCGTTTTCTAAAAGGCCGCCGAACTCATCAAATTACATTTGGATTTGTTTTGCTAATAAGCCCTTCTCTGTTACAAAATAATTAAAATATATAAGTCCCTTATCTTAAATAATTTAATTTCCATAGTAATGCATTTAGGAAAAATTCCCAAAAATCAAAACAATTCACTTTTAGTATGTTTTCTAACATATTGTTCAAACCTAAAGTCCATATATATTTAACGTAAATAATCCAAACCCAATTTGTCTATTTCTTCCATTCGAAAATTCATAATAACCTATCTATAACTTGGAATATTATGAAAATTTAAGCCCATCTCCAAAATAATGTTTTACATAACATATTAAATCTTCATGGCATTCGAAACCCATTTCACATGATTATTGTAACATCCACTATCTGGAGATCCGAAGCTAAGCACTACGAATGCTGTAGTCATCCGTAGTATTAACTTCCAGTGACCAAATACTGTAATGTTAATGGTATCTATATTATCAGAAGCACTTGAATATGAAATAAAATCATCACGGATTAAAACACTTTTTTGATTACGTTTCAAAACAACATTTCATGTTCCAAGTTACATAATCCCAACGTTTCCCAAGTTCAGATCAAATCTAATTATTACAAAATACGCCAAGAGAGACATATGAATATGCCCCTTGGATGATCAGAGTACTAAATAGTCATAACATAGTTAATACAACACAGCAGAAATAAAACTAGCAACTCCAAAACAGCTAATTTCAGCCACCTGCTCGTCTTGGAAGCTTTATTCGTCCACCTACTAAAACCTGCAAATCCTCAACTCTCAATCTACTCAAATCAATTTTGAGAACTAGAGAATTTAAGGGGGGAAACATAGACTTCGAGTCATACATAAAGCTTGGTGTGAATAATACTATACATCTCGGTTATATGATATTAAGTGAGACCATGTCGCTTAGTGGAACGAATTTCAATGGAGAAGGAGACAAAAGTACCTAATTGAAAGGTAGATGTCGGAAGTGGCGAAACAACAAAATCTTACAAAAACCATTTTTCTTTCTTTTTAAAGAAATTTCTTTCCAACTAACCTTCTTATCTATCAATACGATTGGTTGCTAATTTCTTTTCCAATTCTAAAATTGCTGTCAAAATTCAGAAGTAAATAACTTAAAAGGTTTACAAAATGCCCCTTCCCCTTTATAAATATATAAAACATTTAAGAGCCATACCTTAAATAATTTTATATACTTATTCAAACACTTAGGAAAATTCTACAACAATTCTCATAAAATCATTTCAATATGTTTACTAACATATATTAATTTATAACCCAAAAACAATATTAATTACTATCATTAATTTTAAACCTAGTTAATTATTTTCTTCGTTAGCAAATTAATAATAAATCCACATTAATTCATAAAATTATGAGACTTGAAACCCATCTCTAATAGGGTTTTCACATCAGAACTTATCATAAAATCCATATGAAATTGCATAAATCATTAGCAAGCATATATAATATTCAGTTTAATAGTAAAAAAACCATGGTAGTATATTATGCAAAATATTGGGATATAATCTGAGAACCAATAACATTAAAATTATGAGATGCAACCAATTACTCACCTTAGCATTGTGATTAAGGAGTTGAGATTTGATCTTGGTTTAAGTTGCATAAGCTTCTTTCGCTTCTCTTCTTCTTATTTTCCCCTTAATGGTGGCCGGCCTCTTTAGTATTTGATTTTTTTTTGTGAACGTGAACAATGAAAGTGAGTGAGGTTTTAGGGTATAAAAATGTTACTTATTCCTATACCGCCCATATCAACTACCCTAAACTTATTCTATTTCATTTTCCCTTAGTTCATTTTCCTAAATGGCACAGCTGCCTTCTGATTACACAACATCAATCCCTTAATCATTTACATTATTTTATTTAATTTAACTACTTAAATATCCTAGATAATGTTACTATAAACTCGGGACTCTACTCCTTAAAGAATTTCATCCTCGAAATTGCGATAAGTTACACATATAAATCAACCATAAAGGTGAAACATACCATGAAACAAATCAGGATAAGTGCCTCTAATTCTGCTCTCAGTTTTCCAAGTACAGTCTCTCTCATCGTCACTACACTGGACCTTAACTAATCGGATTGTATTGTTCTCTAGCCTTTTCCCATCTCTTGTGACTATACAAACTGGCTCATAACAATAGTCAAGTTCGGTCTACTACTAAGTCCTCTAACATAGTCGGTGCAACAGTAGTCTCTGGGTCTGGAATATGTTTTCACTGATGAGAAACTTGTAAAAAACGTTATGAACCTCTGCCAAGCTGTTTGACAACTCCACCCTATATGCGAATTTCTCGATCCTGTCTACGGTAGGAAATGGTCCTACAATTCTCAATGCCGATTTCCCTGATTTCCTCAATTGAATTACACCTTTCATCGTTGATACCTTGAAGAAAACATGATCTCCTACTGAGAACTCTATGTCCTTCCGAGAGTTATCATCATAACTCTTCTGCCTAGATTAAGCTTCCTTCATTCTAGCTCGAATCAACTTAATCTTCTCTACAGCTTCTTCGACTAAATCCAGACCAAAAACTGACGAATCCTCGGTCTCTAACCAAAAATATGGAGAACTACATGGCCTTCCATACAAAGCTTCATAGTTCCATCTCTATATTAGCCTGATAACTGTTATTATACGAAAACTCAACGAAGTGTAAATGGTCTTCCCATGATCCCCCAAAATCTAGTACACAAGCTCATAACAATTCTTCTAAGACTTTATTAACCTTTTCCGTTTACCCATTGGTCTGTGGATGGTAAGTGACACTCATTTTGAGCTTGGTACCTAAAGTATCCTGTAGACTCTTCCAAACTCGCTAGTGAACAAGGAATCTCTATCACTTACTACACTACTAGAATTCCATGCAGTCTAACTATATTATTCATAAACAACTTAGCTAGAATAGGTGCCTCTAAGTTAACTTAACTAGAATGATATGGGCATTCTTAGCTATCTATCCACAATGACCCATATACTTCCGTTTCCTCGATTTGATCTTGGCAACTCGTCTATAAAATCCATTGAAATAGAATCCATTTCCAAACGGGAACCTCTAATGGCTAAAGTAATCCACTTATTTTTTGATGATCGGTTTTTACTTGTTGATAGTTCGAATATTGTTTCACCCACAAGCCTACATCCCTCTTCATACCTTCCCAGAAGAAATTTCTCTTCATGTTCCTATACATCTTAGTTCCTTTCGGATGAATAGTGAACTTTGAACGATAGCATTCCCCTAAAACCTCTTCCCTAATGTTTCCCACATTTGGAACACATAGTGTTCCTTCCTTTCTTAACCACCCATTATGGTTAAGACTAAAATCTTTCAAGTCATCGCTGTCCATTCTATCTCTTAACCTTTTGATCCACGCAGCTAATACTAGATCCTCTCCTTGCTTAGTAGCAACCCTTTCGATCATAGCTAGTCGAACTTATAAACCCGACAACACAATAGTTTCCTTACTAGATCTAGCTTCAAATCCCCACTGTACTCTACATGTCATCAACGCTTTCGAATCTTTCAACTTAACTATTATAACCAACGCTACATTCTAATTTTTTCTACTAAGAGCATCTGCAAACTTATTGCCCTCTCCCGGTGTGTATTCAATATCGAAAATCATAAGCGGCTAAAAACTCTAACCACCTCTGCTATCTCATATTTCAACTCCTACTGAGAGAATAAATATTTTAGAAACTTATGATCTGTATACAATTCAAATCTCCCTTCCAAACGATAATGTCTCCATACCATCAACGCAAAAATTACCATAGCTAATTCTAAATCAAGTTTTGGGTTTCTAACCTCATGCGGTCTATGCTGTCGAGAAGCAAAGGCAATCACTTTACCCCATTGCATTAACACAAATTCTAACATAATTCCACATGTATCTGTATACACCACTAAGTCCTAATTCCCATCTGGAAAAAATAACATTGGTGCATTAGTTGGTAAGTGTTTCATCTTCTGGAATGCCTCCTTACACTTATCAGCCCAAATAAACCGTACATCCTTTCACGTTAGCTTGGTCCTTGGTGCTGCTATCTGTGAAAAATCCTTTATGAACCTCGATAGTACCCAACTAATCCAAAAAAATCTTTATCTCAGTCACTGTCTCGGGTCTCTTCCAATTGTTCACTGCTTCGATCTTAGTCGAATTTATAGACAACCCTTTCTCTAAGACCACATGGCCAAGAAACTTCACTTCTTTTTTCCAGGAATGACACTTTGAAAATATCGCTTTCAGCTGTTGCTACCTCAACGTCTCAAGCACCAATCTAAGATGAACTTCATGCTCTCTTTCACCCTTAGAGTATATCAAAATATCATTTATGAAACTAATACGAACCTATCCAAATGCTCTTGGAAAATTTGGTTCATCAAATCTACAAAGAATGCTAGCGCATTAGTTAGTCCGAACGTCATTACTAACCATTCGTATGATTCATATCTGGTTCTAAACACTGTCAAAGGAATACTATCTTCTGCCACTTTAAGCTAATGGAACCCTGTCGCTAAATCCAACTTGGACAATACCTTGGCTCCACTCAACTGATGGAACAAATCGTTAATTCTAGGCAACGGATATCGATTCTTTATAATCTTCTCATTCAACTTATGGTAATCGAAACATAACCTTAACGATCCATCCGTCTTCTTGGAAAACACTACGGCTGCTCCTCAAGACGAACTATTTGGTCTCATAAAACACTTTCCTTCCAAATCCACCAACTGCACCTTTAACTATTTCATCTCGGTAGGTGTCATTTTGCTTGGTGGTCTACTCACTAGTTCTGCTCTAGGTACTAAATCTATCCAAAATTCAATGGCTCGTTTGGAAGTAATCTAACTATAGGTTCAAAGACATCTGCAAATTCTCTGATAATGAAAACTCTATTCAACCCATCTTCTACCTCTACAAAACCCAACAAAGCGTTAACCTCAAAATTAGGGTTTTCTATGAAGTATAAATTCCGATCGCTACAGTCATGGTGTCGAAGTGATATTTTCCTATCATGGAAAAATATCCTGGCATCGTATTTACTTAACTAATCCATACCCAAAATAATTTTTAATCCCATAAAATCACACACATGTAAAGTGAAAACAATGGTATAACCTAAAATTTCAAATTCTAAGTGGTCACGTCTCATTCTAGGAGTCGCATAACCTCCTATCGGATTTGCAACCCTTAAGGAAAATAACTAGGCACGAGGATTTTAGGTTTAGCTTATCTACTAAACAAGGAGATATAAAAGAATGCGATGTACCGGTATCAAATAGAATGCTAAATGACATACCATGAATCATAAGAGAATCTCCCAACATAGCTTTTCCTTACTCCTCTATTGTTGGCCTCGAGATAGCTGGCTCCAACGCAAACACTTTGCCATTTCCATCCTTGGCTGGCTCCTTGCACTGGTTCTTATAATGTCCAATTTAATTGTAGTTGAAGCATCTGATATTCTTCTCCGGTCACCTTCTTTCCATCATAGTGCGATATTCATTTGCAAAATGCCCTTTCTTTCTCATTTATAGCCACATCTCACTAGTTCCTCAAACCTTGTTTCATACTCCCACACAGTCATGTCTCCCTGCTCCAACACAGCAAACTTCCAAAGCAGAGTGGACTTAGCAATCTCTGACATAAAACTCCCCTCAAATCTTCTTTTAAACTCAAACCATATCATCATCTTTCCGTTAACACCAATCGTAACACTGTTCCACCAGTACAACGCTACTCCTTGTAACCGTCTAGAAGCAAGTATTCTCTTATGCTCATCATTGAGCCCTAGATTAGCAAAAATCCCCTCGCAATGAAGCAGCCAATTCTCTACTTCGATTGCGTCTTTAGTACCAATAAATGGCTTTCCTTCCAACCGAGCATAATCTCTACTCGTAACAGCATAGTGTTGACCATTGGGGTTTCTTGGTTTCCTCCTCCAACAGAAACTCTCGCTCGCATTATGTTGACAAAGAACTGATATAGTGTTCCCATGTCAACTTGCGAGACACTAGCACCCACATTTCCAGCTTGTTCCTGACCCGGGTTACTCTTGGTATTTGGTCTGGTATTTCCATTAGTTATGGTGCTTCCCCCACCAAGGTTAACTCTTCCACTTCTAGCATACATATCTGCATTCCAACCTTCGTAAGATACAAAAAATGCCTAGGGGAGAAAGAGAACAGAGATATAACATATACTTATAGATAGCAGATACAAGTATGTTACTATAGCGTTATCCCATACCCTGAACCTTTCTCTAATTCCTTAGGATTATGTTTTTAAAAATCATTTTAAGTTTAATTTTTTCATAAACCAATGCTCTGGTACCAATTTTTAACATCCCCTATCTGGAGGCTAGAAGCAAAGCATTATAGATGTTGTAATCATCCATAGTATTAACTTCTGGTGACCAAATAAGGTAATGTTAATGGTATCAGTAAGCACTTGAATATGAGAAAAATCATCACAGATTAAAACACTTTTATGATTAAATTTCAATACAACATTTCATATTCCAAGTTACATATTCCCAACATTTCCCAAGTTCAGATGAAATATGATTATTACAAAATACGCCAAGAGCGACATATGAAGATCCCCCCTTGGATGACCAAAATACTAAATAGTCATAACAGACATAATACAACACATCAGAATTAAAACATAACAACTCATAAATGACTAATTTTAGCCTCCTGCTTATCTTCGAAAGCTTTATTCGTCCATATACTAAAATCTGTAAATCCTCTACCTAAGCCAACTCAAATAAATTTTGAGCACCAGAGAGTTTATAGGGAAAAACATAAACTTCGAGTCAGAAAATAAAGCTTGGGGTAAATAATACTATACATCTCAGTTATATGATATTAAGCGATACTACACCGCTTAGCGGAATGAGTTTCACCTCACTAATATCACTTTTTAAAAACATATATTTTGCAAACCCAAACCTTGCAACCAAACTGGTTAAAACAATAATATCAATATCATGTAAGCATATAAATGAGGTGATTAATGGACTATGTCCGAATACTATGGTTTTGTTTGGCAACCTACAAACATTTGGCTGACTTGGGCCTACCAGACAAAATAAATAAATAGTCTAACTTCTGTTAGATACTCTTCTGGATGGTCTATCCTTAACTTACTTTCTCAAGGTCAACTGATCCTAATGGTTTTGCGGGCTCACCGAAAACCTATCCTCACTCTATTTGTTCCTTTCTATGTATAACATAATTTTAGTCTTACCTTTGACAAAGCCCTACACAATAGGATTTTGGGCTAAATTAGCTAGGGGCTAATAGCTAATATATAAGGCGCGACCCTATACCAGTCTGGTATTCTAATATCTGAGTCATTTTACTTAGGGTGATCTTCCCTTAAAATTTTCCTTGAAAACATTTATTTCAAATTGTTTTAATTCTTTAAATCATACTTAAACAAGGAAAATATACTATATGCTCCACTCAAATCACTTTGCCATGTTATGTTTACTTTACACAAAACAGTGTCGATGAAAACAATAAAAATATTTGAAAGTACCCCTTTAGAAACCATTGAAAGTACCACTTTCGATACGAGCAAACTACATAACTTTATAACATAGGCCGAAGGCCAAAACATACCTTTCGAAATCTTTGGAAACCTTTCACTTAAAACCTTTTGAAAACATTGGGGAAACACCCCTTTGCAACTTTCATTTAAAACCTTTCGAAAGCATTCAAATACACAAAATTTTAGAAAGCATAGGGTTCAAGTACAACATGTGGAACAACCTTTCGAAATCATTTAAAACCATTCCTTTCAAAACCATTTGGGTTCAACTTTCAATAGCACAAAGTGTCTTAAAGCGTATAAGTCAAAAGCACTCTTTCGAAAGAAATTTTTCCTAAGTAAAAGAAGTGGATGGTGTCGAAACCAATTCCTTTGAAAGCAATGGAGAAGAGGTTTAAGTTTTAAAACAAAGAAACCCTTTCGAAAGCATTGCTTCAAAAGGTCGGATGCATCAGCTAGGGGTTTCAACCCCTTCGGAAGCTTCTTTATAAAATAAAGGTGCAACCTCATTCGAAACCATTTAACCAAGTCAAAAGCTATCTAAGTCGAAAGCATTCTCTTCGAATGGAAAGCAGGCTTATTTCCTTTTAAAAGCAAAGCAAAGTTTCAACCCCTTCGAAACCCCTTATTTCGACTGTATACCTTTTTCAATGTCCAATTTTCCACATGCCAAGTTTTTGATACCAGGTGCAATGGTTTCGATAGAGATGGAGGCGGAAGTACCTAGTCGAAAGATAGGTGCTGGAAGTGGCAAAACAGTAAAAGCATACAAAAACTATTTTCTTTCTTTTTAAAGTAATTTCGTTCCACTAACTTGCTTATTTGTCAACATATGATTATGTGCTAATTTATTTTTCTAAAATCTTTTCTAAAAGCGCTGTCAAATTCAGAATAAATATTTAAAAGGTTTACAAAATGCCCCTTCTCCTTTTATAAATATATAAAACATTTAAGTCCCATACCTTAAATAATTTTATATACTTATTAAAACACTTAGGAAAATTCTACAAAAATTAACATAAATCATTTTTAATATGTTTTCTAACTTATATTAATTTCTGACCCAAAAACGATATAAATTAGCCATAATTAATTTTAAACCTATTTAATTATTTTTAGCATTAGAAAATTAATAATAAATCCACATTAATTTGGAAAATTATAAAATTTGAAACCCATCTCTAAAATATTAATTCTGACCTTATCTCAAAATCACAAGGCATTTACATGTCATCTAATAGGGTTTACACATCAAAACTTATCATAAAATTCATATGAAATAGCATAAATCATCAACAAGCATATATATATATATATGTATGTATGTATGTGTGTGTGTGTGTGTGTGCGTGTGTATGTATATCCAGTTTAACAATAAAAAACCATGGAAATATACTTTGTAAAATATTTAGATCTGATTTAGAAACCAATAACATCAAAAATATGAGATGTAACCTATTATTCACCATAACTTTGTGATTAAGGAATTGAGATTTGATCTTTGATTAAATTGCTTAAGCTTCTTCCTCTTATCTTCATCTTGTTTTCCCCTTAATGGTGGCCAGCCTCTTTAGTATTTGATTTTTGGTTATGATTGTGAACAATGAATGTGGGTGAGGGTTTAGGGTACTAGAATGTTACTTATTCCTATATTTCCCTTATCAACTACCCTAACTTATTCTGTTTCATTTTTCCTTAGTTTATTTGTCTAAATGGCATGGCTACCTTCTAATTACACTACCTAAGCCCCTTAATCATTTACATTACTTAATTTAATTTAACTAATTAAGTGTCCTATAATGTTACTAAAAATTAGGGTCGTTATAGTTTTCACATTAAAATCATCTAAATGGTTTTAAACTTTAGACCCAAAATTGAGATGTTTATAAAAACATATACGAGATGGTTTTGATTATTATTCACCTTGTTTTGATTAGGAACTTGAGATTTGATCTTGTTTAATTCTTCTTTGCTTGAATCCTTAGCTTCTAATTGTTTTTTATCTCCTTTTTTCTCCTAGGGTTGTGGTTGGCCTTGAAGCTCCTTTGTTTATGTTTTTATTTTGGGAAAAATGTGAATTGGATAAGATGAGGGTTTAGGGGTTATGAGGTTATTATATACAGCTACTTCCCATATTGCCCTTGCTTTATTCTCTTAAGTATTTACTTATAAACCATTCTTATGAGCTTATTTAGTTAAAGCACGAGCCTATTGAATTTCAAGTCTCTATTTCCTTATCACTCTAGTATCTACATTATTCTATTTAATTTATCTAATTAAATATCCTAAATAATGTTATTTAAAATTAGGGGTGTTACAAATACTAATTAAATAAAAAGGGATTAAAAGTCGCTTATGTGACTTAATCATGCTTTGTGTGACTTAATCGTGCTTTGTATGTTTACTCATTTATAGAAAACATTTAGTCGTATACTTAGCACTGAAAACTGATGATATAGGCTTATCTATCTATGTGAGTTAAGATTGATGTTCGAGTAGGGGTATGAGCAATAAACCTCTAACATACTGGCTTCACTCTTGGATGAGGGATGGTATGAGAATAAAATATCGAAAATGTGATAAGTATACGAGACTTGATTTCCATATGCAGTCGCTCTTATTATCATTTAATGACCAAGTTCGTCAATTCAATCATGAAGAGACTGGGATCGGTATGTGTTCTACATATCGGAAAGCGTTTCAAGACTGAGATACATGTTCTATCTCTTGGAAGTGGATTTTTCAAGATGCTAGAATCCGTGAGTGGTTTTGAGATCTTTTCGAGATGTGAGAATCCAATTTGGGATTTGTGTTCTGCTCGAGTGATGACAACTCTTGTGAAAGATGCCGAACATGACCTCGACATCGAAAATGGCTAAAGACATTGTCGATCTAGGGTTTTACAATCCTATGACATGGTATTATCAAGTCCATATCTAGAGTATGTTTATCAGATATGTTGGTGCCGAGGGTTGATGATTTTTGGTACCATGCGGTTCATGTTTTTGTTCGGGCGTAGGGATTAATGTTTACTTTATGGTATATATGTTATCTAAAGTTATACATTGCTCGGAAGGCAGTTTCTAATCCTTGTGCATGGAGATTGGATTATGGCTTAACCAAGGGATCCCTGTAGAAATTCTATTGTGTGAACGTTCCTTACCAATTTTGATTGTACCCTAAGTACGTTGTGGTATGATGAGTGTAAGAATAATAGTTATTTGATATGATTTATATTCTACACCCTAGACATTATCTAATATTTCACCTTATGTGCATATTAGATGGTGGTTCTTTTGAGGGGATAACCGTTATGGCATTCCATGTGGTCTCAAAAATACTATTGTATGTTGATCACATATTTCTTGAGTTTCTCATATGTGACTTATTTCTAACACATGACTTTTTTTTCTTCCTAAACTCCTCGTGTGCTCTTTCGAGTAGTTGAGAAGTACAGGCTTTCGCTGATGTTCTTTGGAGCTCGAAAGGACAAGCCACCTACCGTAGTATTCTTATTTTCGATGAATTACTATATTGTATGTATCAACTTTGGTATGGACAAATAATTATAACTATCCATGCTGATGATAGTATTTAGGTTTTATAACTCTGAAATTCTGTATCGGAATAACCCTTTATACAATTTTTTGATGTTATATATTTCCATTCCGCTAGTGAGATTCTTATGTTGTATTCTCTTCTTTCTTATTCTATTTCTATTTCATTTTATTTTACCGTAATGATTCATATTTCGGGCACTTGTGTGCCCGGCATGTGAAAATAGATGTATTAGTGTCGACGTTCGAGGGTCGAAAACTTGAGTCGTTACACTTAGTGCAATAGCTGAAGGTTAAGTGCAAACCTTGGCTTTGGTGGGTATGATTCATTAAGTGATAAGGTAATGGAATGCCCTAGTGTTTGCGCAAAAAATGGGCGAACACCTCCAAGTCGTGTGATTTAGTTGATTTTATGCGATTCTTAATGATTTAGATGAGTTATGTAAATATGAAAAAAGCAGGGGCTGAAATGTAAAAGACACACAGATTTATAGTGGTTCGGCCAGAACGTGCCTACGTCCACTTTATATGTTATTATCTTCTTTCTTTCAGATTACAAGTACAATGCTTTGTGTACAAGTATATGAAAGTAGTTTGAAAGTTCCTTCCGCGCTTGAGCTCTCAAACTTGTCTGCCATTGTTGTACCCCTGCCCCTCTATTTATAGAGTGAGGTAGGGGGCAGGGGTCTTGGATGTATATAGCTGCTGGTGGGCCTGGGCTGAAGCAATTTGGCCTGGCAGCGTTCTGGTTCGGCGAAGCCTTGGTTCGCCCGTGCTTGGAGTGTAGTGGACCGGTGGAGCTTTGATTCGGTGGTAGAGGCCGGTCCGGTGATGGGTGATGTCTTGGTCCGGTTGCGGCCTTGGTACGGTGGAAAAGGATGGTCCGGTATTAGTAGGGAGAGATGTTGGTTCGGCATATGGTGGTTCGGTTGTGGCTTGGGAGTTGGTTCGGCTAGGAGTGGGGAAAAGGTTGGTTCGGTGAAGGAGGTCGGTCCGGTGTGGTATGGACCGGTAGTCTGTTGGTTTGGTGGAGTAAGTTGGTCCGGTGGTGGTTTGGACCGGTGGTGAAGTGCTGACCGGATGAAGCTCGACCGGATGAACTTGTGCCTGTATTGCCGACCGAACATCTACTTGGAATACCGAATGGACTCATGCTTGTATTGAGCCTTGCGTTCACCAAATGAAGAGGAGGTTGCGAACCTGGTTTAAATGACACTTCTGGGTCTCGAGATCTCCTGGGTGAGAATTCGCCCAACATTTGCCCCCCAAAGTGGGGCACGTGCTTGCATGTGTTGCACTTTGTTTCCTGTGGTAGGAAGGCTTGTTTTGTAATGCCGTGGACTGGATGTTCACATCCTGTTGGTGTTCTCATGCCTTGCGGTAGGAAGGCGCGATTTGTTAATGCATTGAGCTGGACGTTCATATCTTGTTGATGTCCTGAAAATGGAATTTACAGTTATAATGTGATTTCAAATGACGACCATTCGGGATCGCAGTATTTGAGATGAAGTGAATCGTGTCGTTCGGGGCGAGAGAGTGTGCCCCGAGGGGGCTTAGCTTTATCGACGCCAGGTTCACGTTAGAGTGGGTCCCTGGATCGTTTGTCAAGGTGGTTTATCGCCAGCTCAGAGCATGCCTAAGGGTTGTTCGCGACCCCGTACATGTGTAAGTAGCTTAGCCATTTCAGGATTAGCAGAACTAAATATCCATCCAAACGATGAGTTTCAAAAGGATGTCAAAGTGTAAATTCTCACAACGATAGGGTTAATAGCTATTCAGAGCATGCCTGTGGACCGTTCGTGGTCGCGTACATGTGTAAATGATTAACCCATGTTAAGTGAAAGATTTACTACTTGTTCATCGTTATCATAACTTCTATTTTATCAGTAGATCCTAGAGTCCGGTACTTATCTGAGTGAGACTCTTTGCATGCCCCCTGATTCTGGTCTTCGCTGGTTTGCATGGCTTCATTCGGTTCTTGTTTGGTCCGGTATGCCGAACCTGTTGGTCCGGCGCTTCGAGTCATTCGGTTAATAGCCAACCAGTTGGTTCGGTATGTTGGTTCGGTATGTCGAACCAGTTGGTTCGGCACTCCTGCTCTCGTCTATATATTGAGGCTACACCCCCCCCTTAGTTATTCCTTACCGAACCAACGAGAGCCGATCCAAGCCCATACCGAATCGAACCTTTGTTGAACCAGGTATATGCTCTTTTGCCGAATGTCCTTGATTACCGAATGGATCCGACACCGAATACACACGTAAGGCTTTTACTGCCGAATGATTCTTTGTACCGAATGAACTTGATATTTTAGTGCCGGATGAACTTTGCACTGTACTACCGAACGAGCAAGTGTACCGGACGAACACTCAACACCAAATGGGACTACCGAATGGAGTATATCCCGAATGGGATTTCATACTTGAATTTCGAGCGGAATACCAGACCGATATACGCATGCTCGCTCTATACACTTGCTTGTTTACTTTCTTGTACTTCTTGTTCTAACACCGTGTTTTTCTTGTGCTGCAGATAAATGTCTCGCAAAGCAGAAACTCGATCGGATAGAAAGAAGTCTAGAGGTACAGGAGAGTCTTCTTCCTCCGTGCCCCCAGCCCAACCAGAACTGGCGCAACATCGACCTGTCCCGAGGTCGTTGGTGGATGGATATGGTCCACAGGAACTTCTGGTCTCCCCTCCCGATTGCTTTCCTAGCTCCCTAAAGGAGGAGAAACTTGATGTCATATCTCGTTCATTTGGGATAGACAGGGCTCTTATGCTGTTGCCGGGGGAGGGGGTCATGCCATATGATCCCCCTGAGGGATACTTCGCTTACAGCCGATACCATTGTATGTGCGGGGCTATTCCTCCGATCAACGCCTGGATATTAAGCTTCATCACATATTTGAAGGTGGCTCCATTCCAGCTCCAGCCGAACTCTTATGCTATTCTGGTGAGCCTTTTCGTTATCTTCCAGAGGAGGTACGGGCGCCCTCCTTCTAACCGGGAAATTCGATATTTGTATAACCTGAGAGGCTACAAGAAGGGGTCTCCGTATATTAGTCTAGAAGCGGTCGTGCCCTTCAAACCGGTCTTGGACTTATATTCAAAGTTTACCATGTTCAAGAAAGAATGGTTTTTCACCAAGGACGATTCTGTTTCTTTCCGCCTTTTCACTTCCGGCTGTAAGATGAATTTCATTTATATTTTCCATGTTTTGACTGTAGTGCTTCTTCTGACACGCTTCTATTTCTTGCTAGCGACAGGTAGCATTGCAGTCGTGGAAGATGATTCTTTGGCGCGGATGGCCGCTGAAATAAAGGCCATTCCCGCACGGGACAGGTCGGCTTCGTTCCTGATCAGGAACGCTACCCTCCTGGAGTACAACTTGATCCAGCCGCACCAGTCCGAGGTTAACCAGAGGGACACGGCTGAGGAGAAGGCCTCTAAAGCTAAGGAGGGGGCCACGGTGAAGAGTGGCAAGAGGAAGCCCTTTGCACAACATTCCGTCGTGGGAGGCAAGAAGCTTAAGGGGTCTGAGGGCCCCTCTCCTAGTACTTGCCCGATCATCCCGGAGGAGGAAGGTGTGGAAGAGGGCGAAGGAGGCGATATGGAAGGAGAGTCGGAGGGCGGAGGAGATGGAGATGGTCAGGGTGGTAGTGGTGCTGGTGCCTTAGCTTCTGGGCAAGACTCTGAACTGGATGAGGCCCTCCGTCAGGCCTTCGGGGAATCGGAGGGAGAATCGGAAGCGGAGAAGGCGAAGGAGACTGGCAAGGTCGGGGCTGGTGCCGATCTATCCCCTAAGGGCTCCTCAGCCAGGGTGACTCCGGCGGTGCAAGGTGAACTTTTGTCCTCTGTCGATTCCATTTACGATAGGGACTTAGAAATATTTTATGGTTCACTTCCGTCCTGGAATGAGATTCAGGACTTATTGTAGTATCCCACTCCTCCGCAGGGTTTGTATAATATATGTGCATTCTCACTTTTTCTTTCTTTTTAACTTAACATGTTTCTTGAATTATGGATCGTCGTATGTTCATAACACTTGTTTTTTACTCCAGGGGCAGGCCAGGCGGCTAAAACGTCAGACGTTCGACACCGCCTTGAACAATTCAAGTTGATGAGAGCTTCTGATAAGCCGAAGCCTCTTACTGGTCGTCCTGGGGACGTGGTCAGATACCGTCCTCTTCTTGGGGTCATTGAAGAGAGCATTCAGAAAAAGAAGAGGAGTCGTTCCTTATTTGAGCCTTCCCCTGGTCCGCAGCTTCCTGTTCAGCCTCCTCGTGATACCACGGAGGAGAGCACGGAGTTTATCCCCCCTCCACCTCCTTCTAAGAATCCCACTGTTATCCGTATAAGGCGTCCTGACGTGCCTCGCGACCCCTTTGCCGGTCATCCTGATTTAGATCCAAGCTCTCGGGATATTTCATTTGATGAGGCCACGGGTGAGCACCTTCTTCCCCGCAACCCCATGGTACGAGTGCTAGATGAGGCCAAGTCCCTAGATCTTGATCTGCTTACTACTCGGGTAGTTACCATGGGAGACGAAGCCAAAGCTAATATCGATCGGGTGGCTGAAGAGACCAAGAAGTTAATGGAGCATCATGCTCAATTGGTCAAGGCCGGGGAGGAGATTGGGAGTGCTAATATTCGGTTGCGGCTAAAGGTTGCCGATCAGGCCGAACAGCTTGTCGGTCAAGCCGTTCAGATTTCTCAGCACGAGGAAGCCTCCAGGCGGCTGAAAGAGACCATGGAAAAGGCTAGTAGGGCAGAACTACGGAAGATGGAGGCCGCCTATAAGGAGCGGATCGACATGGCCATTGCGACAGTGGATGAGGTTCGGAATGCGGATCTCGAGCAGGTAGAGGAGTTGTCTGGGAGGCTCGAGGCCGTGGAGATGGCTCAAGTCAAGTTAAAGGAGGAGATGGAGGAGATGAGGAGGTCTCTTCAGGCTGACTGCTTGAGATACCGATCAGAGAGGGATGTTGTTGTCGCCAAGTTGCAGGTTTCCGAGGCCCGGGTGAGGGAGTTTGAGGAGAATGAGGGGATGATGGACGAGATGCTGCAAGACATGTACTTCCGCACTTGGAAGGAGGGCAGCTTGTCTTGGATGGATGACTATCCCCGGGTCATGGCCAAGATATATCTTCAGGCTTTAGAGGAGGCCAGGGTCAATGCGGGTAAGGAAGGTGGAGTGGCTTTTAGTCTAGATGTGGTCACTGCTCAGTTCTCGAAAGAGGAGCAAGCGGCGGTGAAGGAGGGGATGCAGTTGCTTGCTGCGGAGGAAGCGGGTGTGCAACTGGAGGATGAGGATCAAGCGGCGGATGCTGGTAAGTTATTCTTCTCTTTTCCTTTTCTTTCTGGGTTTCCATAGCTTGATCGTTTATCGTTTGTTTAATGAATTCCTCTTTTGAATTGGACAGGTGGAACTTCCAATCAACACGCTGGGAGCTCCGACCCTGCGGCCAAGTAGGCTTGGGGGAGTTGGTAGGATGAGAGCGAAGTGTGGACGCAGCTGGTTACTTGTCCGGATTTGGCCACCTTTTTATTTCCCTTTATCGCTATTTATGTTAGTCCAAAACATTGATGTGACTGTAATAATATTATTTGCAAAGAATAACTTTATGTGATTTTATGACATAAGCTGATTTTGTTATGTTTAAATGTTGTTGTCATTTTGATATGGTGCGTGAGAAGTATGCATATGCCTGTGATTTTAGTTGTGTTTGATGTTAAGCTGTTGCTTGAAATATAATTTCATGTTTTGCAATGTTAGTGTGACGTATGAATAAACTATAGTTACATATTTATGTACAAGAGAAGTGAGTACCGCCCTTCATGTTTTAGTTGCAGGTGGTAGCTTTGAGCGTCTTGTGTAACTGATCATGGATATAGCTGAGTACCTTGCCACCCAGTACGCAGGCTTAGATTCTCATGAGTGAATGCTCCCTATTTGGTTTCCTGTACTTTAGAGTTTGTTATACAGGATAGGAGAAAAGTATTTAAATGAAATGGAAATATGGGAAGTAAAACTTCCAGTCACGGAAGGCCGTCGATGTGCCTAAGTTCGTGGCAAACGGGTTTTGTAGTCACTTTCCCTAGCTGTGGGTCTTGGAGACATTTGTCACCCATCTTACGCCTCCGCGGGGAGTTTTCTTTTTTACCACAGCCGCACTTAAGACACATCGGAGCCGAGATCGCGCACGGTAACTACCTGAACCATTATGGTCCGTAATCGTGGGTATTATTCGATTTACCGTGGCCGGCTAGCGTGGGTGCCGTTGGCCGTGAACTACGCCTGGCTGGCCACACCTTATGTTAGGGCATAAAGTAGGTTCACAATTGCCGGCGAGCCGAACGCCGTAATGAGCTGCCATCGGCTATAGTCGGCCTTTATGATGACTTATAATCGGCTCATTACAGTTGGCTTTGAGGGCAGTCGCGAGCAATGAGTTAACCCGCAGCAGAGGGATGCTGGAGCAAAAGAGTCTCATTGGCGAGTGCATAGAATCGTAGCGTACCTGTTAGGCCTTGTCCAGATGAGGCCGTGGTGCGTCTTGAGTAGAGATGGCATAGGATTTTGTTCAACAGAAAAGGATAAAGCTTAACAAGCAGCCAAGATATAAAGGAACAAGTTAAAAAGAGACAAGATTTTTTAAAGTGGTTCGGCATGAAAATGCCTACGTCCACTGATTCTCTGTGTTAATTCACTTCATATGGGCAGTACAAGTTAAGAAAAGTATCGACGGAGGTGTCGGATGTTCCATGCCCTCTGGAACACCTCTCCGTCCACTGTTGACAAAATATAAGCTCCGTTGTGGAGATCTTTATGAATTACATATGGTCCGTCCCAGATGGGGTCCAGTGCCCCGGGGCGCGGAAAGATTCGCCTGAGGACAAGATCTCCTTCTTGTAAGATGCGATGCTTGACTTTGGAGTTGTATAGTGCTGCCACTTTTTGTTTGTGAGCTGCTGCTTTGAGTGTTGCATCGTTTCTCCTTTCCTCAATCAGATCCAAAGACATGAGGAGGAGTTCTTCGTTTTCTTCTGGATCGTAGTGGATCCTACGGTGGGAAGGAACAATAGTCTCAACAGGGAGCATTGCCTCCGATCCGTATGCCAAAGAGAAAGGAGTATGTCCCGTTGATGTTCTGAAAGATGTACGGTAGGCCCAAAGTGCCGTAGGAAGTTCGTCCACCCAAGCGCCTTTTGACTTTTCAAGTTTCTTCTTGATTAGGGTTTTGAGAATTTTGTTGATAGCTTCGACTTGTCCGTTTGCCTGAGGATAAGCTACTGATGAGAAGCTTTTATGAATTCCATGCTCTTGGCACCAGTCGGCGAATTCTTCGCTGTCAAATTGGAGTCCGTTGTCCGATATGATCTTGAGTGGTACTCCGTACCTGCACAGAATATTTTTGATCAAGAAGTTGATAACTTTTGCTGAAGATATTTTATTTAGGGGTTCCGCTTCCACCCATTTGGTGAAATAATCGACTGCCACTATAGCATATTTGGCTCCGCCTCTGCCCGTTGGCAGTTCGCCAATTAAATCAATTCCCCATACAACAAAGGGCCAAGGGCTGGTCATTTGAGTAATCTCATTTGTGGGTAGTCGAGGAATCTTGGCAAATTTCTGACATCTGTCGCATCTCTTGACGAAGTCTAAGGCGTCTTTGTTTAGTGTGGGCCAGTAATATCCATATCGGAGTATCTTTTTCACCAGAGTCTGCCCTCCAGTGTGATCTCCGCAACTTCCTTGATGGATGTTGAATAAGATTTCCTTGGCTTCCCTTCCAGCGACGCATCTGAATAGGGGGCTAGAGAAGCCACGCCGATAGAGGATGCCTTCTTGTATTGTGTAGTGGGGGGCTTTCCTCAAAATTCTCCTGACTTCATCACGTTTGTCTGGTAGTGTGCCGTCCTGCAAATATTTCTGGATAGGAGTCATCCAAGTTCCTTCTTCGATTGCAGTTATCAGGTTCCCTTGTTCGAAACTTGGGGCTAGCTGCCTTGAGATGGCTAGTGCTCCGGAAATGGTGCTATTCTTCATACTAGCTTGCTTTGCTAGTTCATCGGCCTCTTGGTTATCTTCTCGAGGAATGTGTTTGATTAGATAATGGTCCAATTGATCGAGCAACAGTTTGGTTTTCTTTAGATATGCTATGAGTCGTTCTCCTCGTGTCTGGAACTCTCCTAGTACTTGGTTTACGATAAGTTGAGAATCACTATGAAGACATAAAGAATTGACTCCAATTTCTAAGGCAAGCTCCAATCCCGCTATTACTGCCTCATACTCCGCATCGTTGTTAGTGGCCGCGAATTCCAACCTTAATGCATAGTACAGCTTTCTTCCCCTGGGGGTGATTATCACAATACCTGCCCCCGTTGGTAGTGAATTCGGCAATGAAATCGGCCATGGCTTGCCCCTTGATAGCGGTGCGAGGATGGTAGGTGACGTCATACTGACTTAGTTCAATGCACCATTTGAGGAGTCGTCCAGAAGTGTCAGGACGATGGAGCACCTGTCTTAGTGGTTGATTGGTTAGAACTCTGATGGAGTGAGATTGGAAGTAGTGTCGCAGTTTTCGTGACGCGATCAATAAACAATATGCCAATTTCTCAAGTTTAGGATATCTGGCTTCTGCCCCTGTAAATCTCTTACTTATAAAGTATACCGGGCGTTGTGTGCGGTCCTCTTCTCTTACCAAGGCAGCGCTTAGAGCATGAGATGATACAGCGAGGTATAGGTATAGTTCTTCGCCTTCGTTTGGAGTTGAGAGTACTGGTGGTCTCTGAAGGTGTTCGATCAGGTTAAGGAAGGCTTTTTAGCATTCATCGGTCCACTCGAACTTTCCTTTGTCTTTCTTGAGAGCTTCGAAGAAAGGGACGCACTTGTCGGTTGCTTTGGAAATGAATCTGCTTAGGGCGGCCACCTTTCCGTTTAGGCTCTGCATTTCTTTTCGAGTGGAAGGTATCCTTATTTCTTTTAGAGCCCGGATTTGTTCAGGGTTTGCTTCAATTCCTCTGGCATGGACGATAAATCCTAAGAATTTTCCCGATGACACTCCGAAGGAGCACTTTAGAGGATTCAGCTTCATTCCATATCGGCAAAGTACCTGAAACATCTCGCCCAGGTGGCTTACATGATCGTCGGCTCTCCTGGACTTTACCAACATGTCATCCACATATACTTCCATAGTTCGTCCTATTAATTCCGCGAACATCTTGTTGACGAGGCGCTGATAGGTAGCTCCGGCATTTTTGAGTCCAAAAGGCATGACTTTGTAACAATATAATCCCCGGTCAGTGATGAAGCTAGTGTGGTCTTGATCGGGAGCGTGCATTGGAATCTGGTTGTATCCGGAGTATGCATCCATAAAAGATAAAAGTTCGTGTCCGGCAGTGCTGTCCATAAGTTGATCGATTCGGGGGAGCGGGAAGCAGTCTTTCGGGCAAGCGTCATTTAAGTTGGAGAAATCAATGCATGTTCGCCACTTCCCATTAGCTTTCTTTACTAGTACCGGGTTAGCGATCCATTCTGGGTAGATGGCTTCTCGTATGAAGTCATTAGCAAGTAGGTTCTTTACTTCCTCATCTAGGGCTGCTGATCGTTCTGCTCCCATGCTTCTCTTTTTCTGCTTTATCGGTACCTTGGTGGGATCGATGTTCAGCATGTGGCATGCTATGTCTGGGGAGATTCCTGTCATATCGGCATGTGTCCACGCAAATACATCTAAGTTGTGGCGGAGAAAGTCAATGAGTTTATCCTTCAATTCTGTTTTTAGCTGAGATCCTATTTTTAATAGTCTACTTGAATCATGTTTGTCTACAGATACGAATTCCATGGCCTCTGCAGGCTTAGCGATAGCCTCCTCCTCCTTATCCCTGGGGTCTAGTTCATTGAAAGGATCGCTGGTGTATCGAAGAGGAGGGGCTTTCTTTAGTTGCTATGCTTCCAAGCTTTTCATGCAGAGGGTAGTCTCTGCATCTTTCCCTTTATTCTTTCTACGGTTATTGCGAAGTTCAGTTACATAGCAATCTCGAGCGGCGTTTTGATCTCCTTCAACTTCTCCTATTCCGTTATCTGTTGGGAATTTCATCTTTAGGCACCACGGGGCTAGGACAATTTGGAAGTCAGATAAGGCTGGTCTTCCCAAGAAGGCGTTGTAGGCCGAGTGGTTTTCTATTAGTACGAACGTTTGTTTTCGCACAACGGAGCGGAGATGACTTCCTATTTCGACGAAGAGGTCAAGTTGCCCGAGGGGCATTTTTGCATCTCCAGTGAAACCGTGCAGGGGTTTGTTGCAGGGAGACACATCCTTCATTGACGGCTTCATTTTGTCGAAAGCATGCTTGAATAGGATATTTACGGAGTTTCCTGTGTCTATTAGAATTCGGAAAACTTTAGCTAGACCGAACCAGGCAGAGATGACCATGGGATCCATATGTGGATACTGTCTTCCTTCTAAATCACGCCTATTGAATACGATGTCGTCACTCTCTTTCCGTTTCGGGTGGTGTTCTTCCATAATGGAGTTAACATAGCCTTCAGCATTTCTAAGTGACTTGCCGTATCTTTCCATCTCTGCCCAGCTTCTGTCGGCGATGTGTGGTCCTCCCGAGATGGTATGGACCACTATCTTCTCTTGACTAGAGCCACTGGTGTTGCGATTCCCTCCGCCTACTTCTGGGAGGGGTCGCTTTGAGTTCTCATTGGCAGGAGTTGGAGTCTTGTTCTAGCCTTTCACATAGCGTTCCAGCCTTCTTCTTCTGATGTGTTCTTCGATCAAGTCCCGGAGATGGTGGCATTCATTGGTGTCATGTCCGTGGGATTCATGGAAGCGGCAGAACTTTCCGGACTTGAGTGCATTATCAGATTCTTTCTTGTGCGGGGGGGCGCTTGTATCCGAGTTCGCCTTGAGTGGCTAGAAAGATGTTTTCGATTGTTTCATTCAAATGAGTGTAGGAGTCAAATCTTGGTCCTGGTCGATATTGGCGTTTTTCAACCTTCCTACCCCCAGCATTGTCTCTAGATTCATTTTTTCGAGTGTCCTTAGCTGCAGCGGGAACCTTGTCCGAAGTTGTCTTACCTTGTTCCCCCGACTGCCTCTCAGTGGCGGCGTCTTCAAGTCTCATATACTTTCCAGCTTCATGGAAGAAATCAGGTAAAGTAGCTGGTTTTTCCTTAGTTAGTCTTCTAGCGAACTTGGTATCTGGGTGTACACCACTACAGAGGGCCATTAGGGTGAGCTTCTCATCGGCATCTTGGACTGCGGCCGCTGCGGCGTTGAACCGGGTTAGATATTGTTGCAGTGTCTCTCCGGATTTCTGTTTGACATTGGATAGAGAATAAGCATCCTTGGGTTGTTCTACATGGATGCGGAACTGGCTAATGAACCTTTCTTTCAACATCTCCCATGAGCTGATAGATCCTTGGGGTAGATGGTAGAACCAGGAGGTAGCTAGATCTGCTAGGAATAGCGGAAAGCATTTACACAACACCCCTTCTGTTGCTCCGCTCATGAGCATATGCTGGGTGTATCTCTGTAAGTGTACGATGGGGTCGGAAGTTCCCTTGTAAGGTTCCATGGTTGGCATTTTCCATTCCCGGGGGGTGATGGCAGTTTCGATATTGCGGGTGAAGGGGCTGGTGACCCTAGTGCCTATTCCTCGGTCCCTTTGCTCCCGTTGGATGCATTCTCTGAATAATCGTGCCATTCTTTCATCAGAATTTGGAGCGGATAGAAATGAACTTGGTTCTTCCCTGCGGGATCGATCTCGTCCAGATGACCTGTAGGGATGGTATAGTCTATCACTTCTGACGTTATCCAGTAGGTGCCTCTGGCTGCTCGGATGCATGCTAGGACCAGCTACAGTTTCCCCCTGCCTTGATCTTTCCCTGTGGGGTTCTGTTTCGAGCATTTCCATGGGGTCAACTTCGGGCTGGGTTCTAGCTCGGCTCCGTTCAGCGGGGTTTCTATGATTAGGTGGAATGACTGGCTCAGCTACATCCGACCCTCGCCTGGCGCCTCCCCCACTGGGTTCGGTTCCAAGCGCTTCCTCGAGTCGGAGTTCGGGCTGAGTCCGGACGCGGCCCTTATCATTGTTGTTCCTGTTGATGGCTTCCTCGAAGAGGGAAGACCTTTGCTGTCTCCGAGATCCTCCGGATTGAGATTCACCCCATGATTCAGTGTTGCGGTTGGATTCTTCGACATCCCTCAAGCGTGACATGAGTTGGTTCACCAAAGCTTCTTGTTGGGATGCGAAGCGGTTAGTCACTTCCACCACAACTCTGTCTAGGTCTGCTCTAGTGATTACTGCCGGCTGTTCCGCGGCGGGGGCTGTTGGAATTGCCTGATCTACATGCGGCACTGCTGCTGTAGTGGGATGGTTCTCTTGATTTGGATCCACTGGATTTGGAGCGCTGCTGGTTGCAACGTTCTTTCCCTTGTTGGCGTCTTTTCTTGGCCTGGAAGTCATGTTTCCTAGGCAATGAAGGGTGCTATTGGGAAAGAAGGTTGAATGAGGGAAGCTTTAGCTTCGAGTTCGAAGCTCTCAGTGAAAGCACCAAAAATGTTTGCGCAAAAAATGGGCAAACACCTCCCAGTCGTGTGATTTAGTTGATTTTATGTGATTCTTAATGATTTAGATGAGTTATGTAAATATGAAAAAAGCAGGGGCTGAAATGTAAAAGACACACAGATTTATAGTGGTTCGGCCAGAACGTGCCTACGTCCACTTTATATGTTATTATCTTCTTTCTTTCAGATTACAAGTACAATGCTTTGTGTACAAGTATATGAAAGTAGTTTGAAAGTTCCTTCCGTGCTTGAGCTCTCAAACTTGTCTGCCATTGTTGTACCCCTGCCCCTCTATTTATAGAGTGAGGTAGGGGGCAGGGGTCTTGGATGTATATAGCTGCTGGTGGGCCTGGGCTGAAGCAATCTGGCCTGGCAGCGTTCTGGTTCGGCGAACCCTTGGTTCGCCCGTGCTTGGAGTGTAGTGGACCGGTGGAGCTTTGATTCGGTGGTAGAGGCCGGTCCGTTGATGGGTGATGTCTTGGTCCGGTTGCGGCCTTGGTCCGGTGGAAAAGGATGGTCCGGTATTAGTAGGGAGAGATGTTGGTTCGGCATATGGTGGTTCGGTTGTGGCTTGGGAGTTGGTTCGGCTAGGAGTGGGGAAAAGGTTGGTTTGGTGAAGGAGGTCGGTCCGGTGTGGTATGGACCGGTAGTCTGTTGGTTTGGTGGAGTAAGTTGGTCCGGTGGTGGTTTGGACCGGTGGTGAAGTGCTGACCGGATGAAGCTCGACCGGATGAACTTGTGCCTGTATTGCCGACCGAACATCTACTTGGAATACCGAATGGACTCATGCTTGTATTGAGCCTTGCGTTCACCAAATGAAGAGGAGGTTGCGAACCCGGTTGAAATGACACTTCTGGGTCTCGAGATCTCCTGGGTGAGAATTCGCCCAACACCTAGCTTGAGTTGAGTGTATTTTAAACAACACATTAACCCTATCCTAAAAATTCACTTTTCGTCTTTCTTTCATTTTCTCTTCCATTTCCTTTTTCCCGTCCAAAAAAGTACCCTCCCCATTTGTTTGAATTAAATCAAGTTCTATAATCAATGAAATCAAACACGAGTGGATGTGATTTGATCGTTTGAATGAGATCTTCGAATCTCTAATCTTGAAATTTAGAGTGGCCGTGTTTAGTCATGATTGATATTTGAGGCCGATATTAGGGTTTCGCCTTATCATCGCTACGTGTGGAATTAGGCTTTTTGTGATGGGTGTGTGAGCTTCTAGAGCGAACGTGAGGTGGTGGATGAAGTTTGGCGTGGTGCAATGGGATGTAGAGGATCGTTATTTTTCCTATAACAAGCTTAGGGTTACAAGTCATGAATTGCTATAGGTTGTCGAGCTTGTTGTCATGGGGTGCATCACAAAGAGGGTGTGAAGTGGAGCTTGTCGGAATTGGCGGTTCGTCATTTCGTGTAGCATCAAGGGAGAAATGAGGAGAGAAAGGATCAACATTTATGGGTATACAGTGCATGTTTGTGCATTGTGCATGATTTTGATTTGGGAAGAAGGGTATTGGAAGTTAATTAGTATTTAATTGAGTAATTAATTAGTTAGATTAATCTCAAACGTATAAAATCAATATTTCTCTCTTACGATGTCGAATTTGGAAGCAGTCTTTTGCGTTCGACTTATATCAATGTTATCTATGCATTGGAGTTGGACTCATCGAGTTTGGAGCTAGCGGACTTTTTAGTTAAAATTGCACGCCATTCGATTTTAGGTCGAACCAGAACGTGAAAGCGTCAACTGGGATTTTGGTTAGTTAACTCACCTTTAAATAAACAATATGATATTTGTGTTGCTATAGATTATAATTGAACGCTTGAGTGTTTATATATTGTTGTTTGATTGTTTGTCTGGATTTGATTCCCGCTTGAAAGCGGATGACATAAATAAACATTATTTCTCGAGAACAAAAGTAAGTGCAAATCGAAGAGTATACATAGCAAATAGGTCACTATGGAACACTTCGAAATACACATACATATGTGTGATTTATAGGTTACTTTTGTAGAGAGATCCTATGGGATTTCTCACGAATATTGATTTACTTATATTCTTATGTTGCTTATATTGATGTTCGATTGAAATATTTATGACATATGGCTTGATTTGTATAAGTATCATTATAGCAATTATTGCTACACCGACACTTATGACGTATCATCTCCTTAAACCTTTGTGTGTGTTGAACTTGTGCTTTATTTTTACAAAATAATTGTTTGGTCATATTATTTTACCTTGAAAGTTGTTTAAACTATATTTTAAAGTATTTTTGAGAATTTCAAAATAAAGATAGGTGTTGTTCATAATTTATAAAAGGGATTATAATTTTGATTGATTATCTTTTGGGATAATTAATGTTGTTTAAAATTATAGAAGAGTTATATTACTTATCTCTTGGAATGATGAACAATCTTTTATATTTATAAAAATATTTTAAATTGATTTATTATCTTTCAGGATAATAAATGTTGTTTTAAAGTTACAAATGATAGTTCATAAATGAGAAAATCTTGTAAAATGAATGTTTAAAAATAAAGCTAAGTGTAAATTGTTTTAGATTTATATTAAATAATGTTTTATTGATATTTTGTTTTTATCCTTCTTTTTAATACACTTAGAATTATAATCCGCACTTTAAAAGAATAATATAAAGATTGGTTTTAAAGTGTTTAAAAAATATTTATGATGTGAAAATCAAACATAAGTGTGAGTCAAATGTTTTAAATGTTTGGATCATTATTGAAAATATTCAATTTTGCAACTAGCACTAAATGTTAAAGGAACTCCTGTTATTCTTAAAGTTAAAAATATTGTCGTAACAACATAGGAAGCAACACAGCCCTTACTTATCCGACTTCATTGTTTTTCCCGAGGTAGTACTAGTTTAGGATCGACAAGTGATGATGAGTGTAAGAGATTTACTTTTCATACATGATCATTTTGTTATTCCCAATGGTTGACTTATTGACTAACTGCTAGGCTATCTTCTTTGTATTCGTCGATTCAAGACAATTCTATTGCTCATTTGGGGCATTTAAAATCTTCTTATTGTTAAAGTCAAGAATGTTGTCAAGTCAAGATAGAAAGAAACATGGCCCTAACTTGTTCGGCTTCATTGTTTTCCCTAGAATAGTACTAATTTTTTTTTGATAGTTGATTCATCGACTATCGATGTTGATATCCATCTTTGTGCTTCGTCAATCTAAGACGAGTTGTAGCTCATTTTGAGCACTGGTATCCAACATCGGAGAATAAAACCAAAGCACGAATAGGAGCCAAGCCATGTGGGTCGCACCTATTACGGTATGTTCACATATATCTAGAGAGGTTACAACATGCATGCATTGACGTTAGATGTTTGGATTCTCGAAAGTTGATTCATAGTGTCCAACTTAGAAGTTCCCAAGAGTGACGCATGTACTCTGAAGTATATTTTGTCTAGAGGTATACTTTCGGTGTTGGAGGCGCAACCTCCTAGTCATGTTAGATAAATTCATTCTCCTTGTTTCGATTCTAACATTGGAATTAATCTTTTCTTAATTACATCGAGAAGTGCCTTGTGCTCTGCTCTATGTTTAATTATTTTTGTCCCTTCTTTAAGTTCGGATATTTATGTTAATTGTGCCCATTCTTTCAAGCTTGATTTGTTCCAACTTATTTCCATTCTTTCATGAATAGATGTTGTTCTTGTGAAGTAAAACCTATTCCATATTTAGCGGCATGGTCTTACATATTTATATATGTTCATCATGTTTCTTGAGTTTTCTCACGCTAGTTTTCCATACTGGTCCATGCGTTATTTTATTATAGTTCTTAGGTCAGACTGACTATTTTTTTTCTGGCTGTCATTGGCGGGACATGAAGATTATAGAGAAGAGCTGGATGTTCACATGTTATAGTATTCTTATTTTCCACTTTATTATTACGTATACCATCAGCAACTGTATGGTCAGGATGTTATAACTGTTCATGTTGTTGAGGTTTGTTTTTAACTCTATTATACAATGTTTCTTAGAGTGAAGCTTTTATAATCTTTGTTATATTATATGTTATCATTCCGCTGTGCGATTTTGTTTCCCCCTTTTCTTCCTTTTCTTTTTCCACTTATTTTATCCTAACAATCTGCCATTCTGGCACTTGGATGCTTGGCATTCTAATACCATGGATGTATCACGTGCCGACTTTCGAGGGTCGAAAAGGCAGGACATTACATAAGGATACAACTTTAATACATCCATCTGTATTGTTTTCATATTTATTTATTCTAATTGATATTCTAATAGCTTATATTGTACTTGCTTCCGCTTTTTATGGACTAGAGTCTGGTAGCACATGAAACCATGGATTGTTCTTCATTAGGACTTCACTATTGAATATTACAAAATTAATGTTGATTATATTAGAAAAAAGATAGAGAGAATATTTGAATGGAAATGATTTTTTATTATTGAACTAAATTATTATTTTTTGCTTCATACAAACACAAAAACATCACTCATATTTATACTAGTGACATCGCTCAAACAATGGTTAGGATTTCTCCATCATAGTTCAATCTAAGGGTTATGATTCACTTTCTAGAATTTTCTCTACATGTCTAAATTTGTCCTCGTCTTTTACAAATTCTATGGAATTATGTAGGAAAAAATTTCTAGGTAAGACTTCCATAGATCATGCTTTTGAGGATTTTAAACTTAATGCATCAATTGGAACAGGGCCAACCCCCTACGGAAGAAATGGGTGAATTTTAAAAATTTACCATTTTGGATCTTTTGGGCCTATGAAGTCTAAAGTTATATTAGATCCAATCTAATAAAGTTTTTAAATTAAATTTTATTTTTCTTAAAAATCGATCAAAAGAAGATTTTAATCAATTTAAACTTAAATATATAGTGTATCAAATACACCCAACAATTACCCATAAGAGTAAATTTAGAGAAAGAAACCATTTATTTCCTTCTTTTAAATTGTTCAACTAATGAGTCGATACATTATATGTATGGAGAGAGAAACCTGCCAATTCTCTCTCTTTAACTAAACTGATTGATTATATGAATGTCATTAATTAGTAACATAAATATTACATGGATGTAAGTATAACCATATATATATATATATATATATATATATATATATATATATATTATAGTGTAAAATCTGTAAATACGAAATATGATAGGTGCTATCAATTGATGACAAGGTGTAAATAGAAACAAAAATAAATAGATAGCTAATCACATGAGAGAAAAATGGAAACAAATAAAAGGTGACAAGGATGGCCGGTTCAATTTCCTATTTGGTAAACTCAATTAATGCAACATATAAATGACATCAATAGGCATCATAATATAGGGATTTAAAAACTCAACAATAAATGTATGTATATATTATTTCCTCACTAAAATTTAAATGAAAAGAAATTAATTCATATTATGACAATTTGAGATAGACAATAAATTTCATATGAACATATACATGTAGATTTAATTATATGTGTGCATGTGTGTGTATAAGATTCAATCAAAACTTTCTAATAACACAAATAAGATAGTTATTGCAATCAATTTCAAAACTTTGATTTGTTGCCAAAATCCTTTTATTCATATGTGAATATCTAATGAAATGCAAGTGCAAATATTTATACACATACACATAATCAACTCTAAAAATACACTTAGTTATGAAGGATTAAAACATAGATCTACCATCAAAACATTGAATTAATTCTGTATAATTTCATTTTTAACTTTAAAATATAATTTAATTAATCAGCATAAACATACAAAATTTTAGATCTAAAAATTGAACATTAAATTAAATGGTAAAAACATAGATCTGAAGCAAATCATTATAATAAAAACATATGTTGGTTCAGTTTTAATTTAACAAAACGAAGAAAAACATTTAGTTAATTTGAACATGCAAACTTTTAGATCGAAACGATTCCACTTTAATTTGAATGTTTAAAACATAGATCTACATGTAAACATTGTTCAAATCACAATCAAATTTCAATTTTGATTCATCAAAATAAAAAGCAATCATATTATTGAATAATTTAGTCTTCATAAATAACTTTTGATTAAATGAGACAATGATTCATACATACGAATTATGGCAAACAAATTAATTTTCATTAAATAATGCATCAAATCATAATTAATACAAAAAAGGACATACCTTGTCATCAAAGCCTTAAAGCACACCTTGAATTCTCCTATTGAAATCTTTTCCAAATCAAATGGGTGCTAACCCTTGAATTGATGACCTTCAACTATCAGATAGTAATTGTATTTTGAATTTGATTTGAGAATTTTTTTTGTTGGAGACGGAATTAACATTCTACCATTAAAATTGATAAAGAAAGAGGCGTAGAAAAAGTGAAATCTAATTAGGTTTAAAGAGCTTATATATGTGGATAGAAAAGAAAGAAAGGTGGATCTAATCCTCTATCTCTTTTCTTTAATCTCAGCCATCAAAAACCAAGCCTCCTTAACCCTCAAACCATAGCCTCCTTTTTCATGTTGTAGCCGAAATTTAAACCCCTTATACTTGGCATTAAGCCTATTTAAGCCTATGTAAAATATTACACAATCAACTCTAATTTAATCACTTATCAATACCGTATATTGATTGATGTATTCACAACTATTATAATCATATCCTGTATTATTTATTTCATAAATCATATTCAAATTTATAATTAATATTTCATAAATATTAATTTAATTAATTTATAATAATTATAAACTAATTAAATAATTTGGTCAAAGGAGAATTTATTCTTTCGGTTGTATGACTCATCAGGTGTAAATTTGGTCAGTGGTTAATATCGAACTATTCGAATATTAATATGTACATCTTACTTAGAAGATGATGTGATATCTTGGCCAAATTTATAGCTTACTTGGTATTGGTATAATCTAATTTTACTTTGTTAAGCATTACCTGATTGTGAATCTTATTTACACCAATTCTCTTGGTCAAAACTATATCACGTTAGTACATTTGAAATTTGGTAGTGGTTGAAATTCCAATATCCTCCGCATTCAACTTTATATTCCAAACATAAAGTCCTCGGTTCAATAATAACAACTATTTTTAACTAAACTGCTCTGGCCCGAGACTTTGACTATGAGTTGACTTCAGTTGACCATGATACTAAACTCATATAACTAAACGGATGAATCCTCTCTTGAATAATGGTTCACTTCCAATGCTTACACTCGACCCAACTAAAGTCTTTCGATGGTCATCGTGCCATGATTTAACAATAATCAAAGCAAAGCTTTCACATTGAAGATTAACATTATTCTCAAACTCAAGAGAACTATGTAGATTAGTTAGATCGATATTTTCTACATGACCTTATTTATATTAACCAACAAAAAACTATCGAGTGAGTGATTCCATAGTTATCCAGTAATTATCAGTACATAACCCATTGGTACCCCCTATAGTCATAAGTAATACAGTGCCTAACATTTAGAAAGCATTGGTCTTAATGGATATATCGATATCCCATCTCGATACATCTTAAATGGGAATATTTAAAATAGTATATTTATTTTCATTGTGATATTACTCACAGTTATAACAATTTGTAACTACTATCATAAAACATATCATTTATGGATTTTCTATTAAATATACTTTTACTTAAATTAATTAATACACAACACATTATCTCAAATAAATAATAGAAAGAAAATACCTTTTATTTCGAATAAAATTGGTTACCGAGTTAGGTATATGTGACATAATTAAATAATTTCCTTGAGGGCCTACCCTTAACTTTATCAAACTCCCACTTGCGCTTGTTGTCAATTATGGAATCTCATTCGAACATCTCCAATTGATTTTTTCAAAATTGATTGGATCAGTCTCTTAGTGAATGGGTATGCTATTACACTTTAGTCATCCACTCTATCAATTAACACTCTTCGGTGCATATAAAATTCCTTTATTATGTAGAACAATTCGAAGTATGTTTCACGACTTCCAATATGCTCTAAGTTCTATTAGAACCACACCATGATAGTGTTATCATATAACAATGTTATGTGATTCTTAACATTTGGAATTACTCTTGGCTAGGTTATAAATTTGTGTGCTTATATTTATATACATTGCTTTTTATTGTGGCGTTATTAAAGGCTATGTACTTGGCATTTCATTGAATCAGTCATGGTCTTTCGTTTGGAACATTTCTAACTTAAAGGTTCTTAACTTGAATTTATTATTGACAGATTACACTTAATATCACTTATGAAGTTTGAGTCTGAACACTCCTTTATAAGGAGATTGTTGTTTCTTAATGAATTCTCTAGTATTTCATAAATATACAAGAACATTTCAAACAACCATTTGTGATATCAATTTGGATTTGATATTTGCTTCATATATCTAATACATAAACAAATCACGATATCATAGATAACATAATATATATGATAATTCCTATTGCCAATGCATAAGGAATCAATCTTATATGTTCCATATTAACCATATTAACAAGGTGTCCTTGCATATCGTTTAGGACATTTCCAACATCTTTTATACTTATTATCTATGTATGTACCTTTTTACTTGTGGTCTAGAAATAGCATGTACCTTTTTACTTTTCTTTCTTATGAGCACATGCTTCCTCTAGATTTTGATTGATAATAAAACTATTTGATATCTCTATTAAAACACTTATCCAATTTTGATGCTATTTTGAATGGTACTTTCGTATTCGTTCTCAGCTCATATCCGAAAACTCACAAACTCAATATCGCTCCTAATGACTTAAAGACACTTTGGTTACTACATGTAAACAGTTAACTCTAAATCATTATTTAGAATTTTCTATTTCAGCACTTATATATTAAAACATAAAGTCATATAATGCGATAATTTTGTGAGCAAAATCCAAACTTACATGAGCATATTGAATGGTGAATTTGTTGCGTTAATTTCAATAATTGAAATTTAAGATATTATTCTTATCAATATAGCTCGCTATATTCCAACTGCATTTATCTTTCTTTTAAAGATACATTTGCAGTCAATGGATCATATCCTTTGGGTACAACTTTCAAAATCATAATTTGATAATGTACTTGCAATCAATTTCGGATTTTTGCATCACACCATATCGTAGAGTAAACACTCTTAATGGCTCAATTAATCGTGGAGAATTATTTATTCCCAACATTCATAAGAAACTCATAGTCTCTCTTCAATATGTGAGTATATTTTCGGACATTCTAATGCGTTGTGTTCATTCAGGTTTTGTTAATATCATTTCATCCCTTGTAATCAGCTACATCTTTGGATCTTATCCAAATCCATTTTACTACCAATAATTTCTCAAAGAAATTCCTTCGCTATGAAATTGGTATTTCTTAAAACAACAGCTGTTCCTTAGTGTAATGGAACGTGCATTCATAAAGATTTTATGAATTATCTTATATAAAACTAATTTAATATTAGTTTACAACATTTATATTCATACCAAAATTATTTATCCAATGACTATCATACCCAAACTTCTTTTGGTGTAATTCATACAAGATCCTTTACATATGATTATTACTTGCATTCTTTCGACCCACAAAACCCGCTAACTCCGTAGGCTAGGATATGTAGGGATTTCTTATAAACCTTTATCTCGTACGATTTTGTAAACCATTCTTTAAATGATATTAGTGTTAACTTTGCACTACTCTTTAAGTACACACTTTATAGAAAGAATTTATGCCAACTTTGCTCATCATTAATTATACATTTTCCAATAAAGTTTGACTAGCCTTATCAATACATCATTACATGTTATAGGGAGGAGTTACCACTGAGACTAAATTATATTCATGTTGGGTACATAATGAGTTCTTTTAAATATACACATATTCAATCAAATCGAATCATTCTTCTGCATGTTATATTTTTTACTTTCGTTTTATATTCTATGGGCTTATCATAGACTTATACATGCGTATCAAATATATTTGTTAATGTTTACGGTGACTCATCAGTGGATATTATAAAGTACATGGAACCGTTTTTGTATTAATAGACTTACGATTGCATACATCATCTATATGTATCAATCCGAAGAGTTCATTAACTCTTATGATGCTTCCACTAATTAGTGCATAGCTCTTCAATGTTCGAGATATAATTACCAGTATCTTATGATTCATAATCATATAATAAAAATTATTCTCAAAACTACAACTTAACCTATAATTTCAAAATAATTGTAAATAATTTTTGATATTTCTGTAATTTTAATGCATCACTTTTTTTTCTAAAAACAAATATCACATTACAATTTTTTTTGAATTACCTAGAGAACCAAGCTTCGCTTGTAAACTCTAGGGAAGTATGTGCCTGCCAAACACATACTTCGGGTACTTGTTACAGGGTTGTCAGTTTCGTGGCTCGAACTCGTGACCTTCGATCACGCAGTCCGGACCATCAACCAACTGCGCCAACCCTGTTGGCAATATCACATTACAATTTTATTTCATAACGAATATTCATATTGAAATATAACTATGTCTATTTTTCAGTCGACACACAAAAATAGTTGTCATTTCACAAATATTGTTCGGTATGTTTTACGAAAGTAATTTTTATAATTTATTATACTCAATAAGTGCTATATGGCATGCTTCCACTATTTTTGCCATTACTATAATAGCGTACTAAATTTGGAAGTCCATCATTCGCTTAATACAAATGATGTATTTCATATACTACAACTTGTTTGCAGTGGAGAATTCTTTGATCAAATATTTTGAACCCAAAGAAATAAATCTCGTAGAAAATAATTTTCTATATGAAAATACATTTGGGGATTGCAATCGTATTTCTGATTCCAAAGTTAATTATCAATAGGTATTATTACAATTCTCTTTTTTGATGTTTCTCTATGAAGTAGAGGTGATTATTCAATCTTTTCATCCTAACTGTACCTTAAAACATATATACTCTTATATGCTTGTGTTTCTTTCTAAATGGTCAAACCATTCAAAAGAATAACTTTACTACAATATCATAACGAACTCTTTACAAAAAGCGCACTCGATCATCCTTGACAATTAAGGACGTCAAATATGTTAAACTTTACGTAAACTGATCAAACTAACATTCCAGTGATTGATTTTTTAGATCTATCTTGTAGTTTGGCTCTAGTGTTACATCTAACACAATACGATCTTTATTGTAATCAATTAAATTGAATGATAGTTCTCGTATCATAATTCATTGGCTTATTTATTCTTTGAGGTATCGTACATTATGAACTATGATCGTTCACTATATATCACTTATATGTGGTAGTATAAGGATCAAATATCCATAGTCTTGTAGTGCGGTTAGAGGTCAAAACTCATAGAATGCAATACACAGTCTCAACTAAACAAACACGTAAGCACCATATTATTAACGTATTAAGTAGTTGTAAAATTAGACACTTGCATAGGTATAGAAAACATTAGCACGCAATAGGCATTTATTAGTAAACATATGTCATATTTCTATTTTTCAATCTTTAATTCGGTTCATTTGTATATCTTGGTTGATAAACATTTTATCAATCATTTTAAATCCATAAATTTTCAACGTAGATATTATAACAATATAAAGCATATGTTCTTAAAATATTAGAAAGGTTCAATGCTATCATTTCATTTTTCTAATAAGGTTCCCACTAGTGTTTTATGTTTCACTAAACCCTAAGCAAAGCATAAAAGTCTTTTGGCTTCACTAGTGGACGTTGGTGCTTGTATGCATGGGGATCTTGATGCCGAGGAAAGCTCAACAAATTATAGGCCCGCATACGATGGATAACTCCTTATCGGTTGTATCATATACAACTCCTAATCTATGTCTCCTTATCCTAATCCCGCTATTACCTTGAGGAAAGGTTAACAAGTAAAGCGATACTATTCACTTGAACCTATCATTTCATGACGGCCTAAATATAATGCACGTACCTTGAGGAAAGCTCAACAAATATTGTACCCATCTTACCTCATCTATTCAATATATTAATAGTACTACACATAAAATCCCTATCTTGAGGAAAGCTCAACAACTAAAGAGTATGCAAGTAATCTAGTAATGTATAAATAATAGAGAACAACCTTATATTAAAGATTCATAATCTTTAATATATTAAATCCAGTGATAGCGACTTATGGAATAATGTATTTCGTATGAAATACCCTCCTGATTCAAGTGTCAAACACAACTAAAATCACGGAACACATACTACATGTACGTATTTATTCCTTAAATCTATTTAGGGTTTTTCTAATGTTCCACCTTTAATTTATACACACATATTATATAAGTTTCATTATTATATAACTCAATTAAGGCAGCATATAAATGACAATCAATAAGCATCATAATATAAGGATATAAATAGTCAACAATAAATATATGTATATATTATTGCCTCATTTAAATTAAAAAGTAATGAATCTAATTCATAATATGACAATTTGAAATAGAAAATAAATTTTATATGAACACATACATGTAGATTCAATTATATATATATATATATGCATGTATATATGTATATATGTGAGATTCAATCAAAAATTTCTAATGATACAAAATTAGATAGTTATCGCAATCAATTTTAAAACTTTAATTTGTTGTCCAAATCCTTTTATTCATATGTAAATATCTAATGAAATACAAGTGCAAATATTTACACGCACATAAACAAAGATATATATACATATAAACATTCAAATCTAAATGTGATGGTCTGAGTGCCTCTATTTTGTTGAAACTTGTTGATACGCAAAAGGCTATGATGAATGATGTTAATGACCCGCAATTATCGGCTACTGAAGCTAATCTTTCCATGCAGTACTATGATGCATTAACTAAAGAAAGCGAGATGATAAGACAGAAGTCTAGAATTAAATGGTGGGAAAAAGGTGATAGGAATAGTGCTTATTTTCATGCCAGTCTTAAAAGCAAGCAGTGTAAAGAAAACATTGCTTCTATTGTTGATGAACAAGGCATGCTTCATTCTACTGCTGAAGAAGTTCAACAAGCTTTTGAACATTATTTCACTTCCTTGCTTGGTAACTCTGGTAACTTCATTCCTGATATTGATAACATCCATCTGACATTTTGCCACAACTTAATCAAAATGACTATAATTATCTATGTACTAAAGTTACCCAAGATGAAATACATGATGCTATGTTCTCTCTTAACACAAACTCGTGTGGTGGTCCGGATGGTATGAACGCTTGTTTCTATACCACTTGCTGGTCAATTGTTTCTGATGATGTTTGTAATGCCATAACCATGTTCTTTAAAAAGAGTAAACTCTATCGGTCCTTTAACTACACAAATATTACTTTAGTCCCCAAGACCAAGAATGCACATGAAGTTAAAGACTTTCGTCCTATATCCTGTTGTAATACAATTTATAAGTGCATATCTAAGATTATCGCTACGAGATTAAAATTGGTGCTCCCCAATATTATATCTACCAATCAAGCTGCTTTCCTCCCTGGAAGAAATATTCTTGATCATATTCTTCTAGCTCATGAACTATTGAAAGGATACAACAGTACAAATTCTGCCCCTAAAGCGATGATGAAACTTGACATCATGAAAGCCTTTGATATGTTGCAATGGGATAGCATAGTACGCATAATGGGATATATGAATTTTCCACCGCATTTTGTTGCATGGGTTTATGAATGTATGTCAACTCCTACTTTTTCGATCAACATTGGTGGTGTGATGATAGGATTTTTTGGGAGCAAACAAGGAATACGGCAAGGAGATCCATTATCTGCTTATATTTTTATCATGGTGATGGAGCTGCTAACTAGGATGATAAATGAAGCAATACAGCAAGGAAAATTTAAGCTCCATCCAAAATGTGAAGATCCCCAAATATCAACCCTCATGTTTGCTGATGATCTTGTTTTGTTTTGTGCCCCTGATGCTAACACTGTTCAGAACATAATGAACATACTCAAACAGTTTTATACTATGACAGGCCTTAAAGTTAACATCCAAAAATCTGCTATCTCTGTTGCTGGAGTTAATTTACAGCAGAAAACTCAAATAGCTAATATCACTGGATTATCTCTTAATCTATTCAATGCCTCGTATCTAGGTCTACCACTAACATCTTCCAAGATAACAACTAATCAGTGTATACCTTTGTTTCAGAGAATTACTTCTAGAATGACAAATTGGACCACCAGGATGCTGAGTCAAGCTGGCAGACTAACTCTTATCAAGTCAATCATATTTGCCATGCAAGTGTACTGGGCAAGAACCTTTGTTCTTCCCTTCAAATTAATTAAAATGATCAGAAGTGCCATCATGAGATTCTTTTGGACTGGCAGAACCATGGGAAGATACCTTGCTCCTATTAAATTCAATTCTCTTGAGATTCCTTTAAATAAGGGAGGATTAGGTCTTCTTAATCTCAAGCAATGGAATAAAACTGCCTTTGCAAAACATATTGATACTCTGTATAATAACCCTGATAGTTTATGGGCAAGGTGGTCTGAAATGAATGTGATTAAGGGTAAAAACTTATGGAATATGAATAAGCCTCAGAATTTAAGCTGGACTTGGCAATGCATATTCAAACTTAAGGAGTATGTTCTCCCTCTAATACAAATGAACACTGATCCTACATACAAAGTTAAATTCTGGGATGATCCTTGGCTTGATAAGGGTTATATTATTAGAAGTAAACTTTCATTCAATGAAATTATACAAACTGGTATTCATCTATCTACTTATGTCATGGATGTACTTCATATTTTTCAGGGAGTTGGCAAAAATTCTTCTAACCAGCGTATCCAGATAATTTGGGATAAGATAAGACAGTTTATCCCTTTACAGTCTACTAATGCTAGAATTTTATGGGGAGAGAAGAAAGCAGAATATAAGATTGGTGAAACTTATGAGTATATGCAAGGAAACAGTGATATTCCAGCCTGGTCTTGGTGGAAGAGAGTTTGGAATAAAGACAGTAGTATGCGTGAAAATTTATTTCTTTGGAAGGTTCTGAAGCGAGCTATACTAACAAAAGCGAAACTGGCAATTATGGGAATGAATATGGATGTGCTTTGCCCTTTCTGCAGTGAGTTTGTTGAAACAGTTGAACACCTATTCTTTGAGTGTGAAGTAATTATGCAGATCTGGGCAGGAATCATGGTGAGCATTGAAGGCAACTGTCCTTCTCTTGACAACTATATTGAGTGGAATAGAATTCAATCTATCACAGGGGGTAAGCAAAAGCATAAACGAATTAACACTGTGGTTCTGAAAAGTTTCTTATATGCAGTTTGGAAAGAACGTAATACAAGAATATTTGATGCTACTAATGGTAAGACTGATGCTTCCTTTAAACTTTGGATAAGGCATGAAGTTAAATGCTCCTTGCAAATGCTGTTTGTTCATGATCCTGGGATATCCATGTTACTGCATCTATAATTTGGTCTTAATTTTTACTGTGTCTTCTTCGTGTGTGTGCAACTCTTGTTCCTCTGTCCCTTTGAGTGTTTGTATCTTTTTATTTGTGTTTTAATAAATTGGTCGGGGACCAATTAACCCCGTCGGCCATGCCAAAAAAAAACATTCAAATCTAAAATTACACTTAGTTATGAAACATTAAAACATGGATCTACAATCAAAACATTGAACCAATTATGTATAAATTTCATTTTTAACTTTAAAATATAATTTAATCAATCAACATGACATACAAAATTTTAGATATAAAAATTGAACATTAAATTAAATGTTAAAAACATAGATATGAAATAAATCATTATAATTCATCTTATATGGATTTAGTTTAATTTAACAAACTAAAGAAAACCATTTAGTTAATTTGAACATGCAAAATTTTAGATCTAAATGATTATACTTTAATTTGAATGCTTAAAACATAGATCTACACTTAAACATTGTTTAAATCATAAAAAAATTTCAATTTTGATTCATCAATATAACCAATCATTTTATATAACAAATAGTTTAATCTTCATAAACAATTTTAATTAAATGAGATAGTGATACATACATACAAATTATGATAAAAAAATAGTTGTCATCAAATCATAAATAATACAGAAAGGACATACCTTATTACCAAAGCCTTAATATACACCTTGAAAAATTAATTCTCCTATTGAAACCTGTTCCAAATCAAAGGGTTTTGTCCTTGAATTGATGACCTTTAACTATTAGATAGTACTTCGATTTTGAATTTGATTTGAGGGGTTTTATCTTATTGGAGGGGGAATTAACTTTCTACTATTCAAATGATAACGAATGGGGCTTAGAAAAAGTGAGATCTAATTAAGTTTAGAGAGCTTATATATATGGAAAGAAAGGAAAGAAAGGTGGATCTTATCCTTTGTCTCTTTTCTTCAATCTCGGCCATCAAAACCACGCCCCCTTAACCCTCAAACCCTAGGCTCCATTTTCATGTTGTACCTAATATGTAAACCTCCTTATAATGGGCATTGAACCCATAAAAGCCAATGTAAAATATTACATAATTAAATCTAATTTAATCGCTTATTAATATCGTATATTGATTGATATATTCATAACTATTATAAATATATCCAGTGATATTTATTCCTTAAATTATATTCAAATTTATATTTAATATTTCATAAATATTAATTAATTTGTAATAATCATAAACTAATTAAGTAGTTTGGTCAAAGGGGAATTCATTGTTTCGGTTGTGTGACTCGTGAGGTGTAAATTTGGTCCGTAATTAATATTAAACTATTTGAATATTAATATTCACACGTCACTTAGCAGGTAGTGTAACATTTTAGCCAACTTATTGCATACTTGATTTTGGTAAAATCCAATTTCACTTTGTTAAGCAATGCATGATTATGACTTTTATTTACACAAATTCTCTTAGTTAAAACTATGTCACACTAGAACTTTGGAATTTCCTAGTGGTTTAAATTCCAATATCGTCCAGATTCAACTTTATATTCCAAAAACAAAGTCCGTAGTTCAATAATAACAATTATTATTAACTGAACTGCTCTGGCCAGAGAATTTGACTTTGAGTTGACTTCAGTTAGTCGTGGTACTAACCTCATGTAAATAAGGAGACAAATCCTCTCTTGGATAGTGTTTTACTCCTATTGCTTACATTCGACCCAACTATAGTCTTTTGATGGATGCTATGCAACGATTTAACTATAATTAAAGCGGAGCTTCTACATTGAAGATCAACAGTATTCTCAGGTAGAGAGAACTGTGTAAATTAGTCACATCGATATTTTCTGCTTGACCTTAGTTATATTAACCAACAGAAAACTATTGAGTGAGTGATTCCATAGTTATCCTATAATTATTAGTACGTAACCCTTGGTGCCCCGAGCAGCCTTGAGTAATATACTACCCAGTCTTTGGAGACCGTTACGTACTCTAATCTCAATGGATATATAGATCTTCATTCTCGATACATCTTAAATAGGGATATTTAAATGATATATTTAGTTTTATTGTGATAAATTACTCCTGGTTATAACACTTTGTAACTACTATCACAAAACATACCATTTATGGATTTTCTATCAAATGTAATTTTAAATAAATTAATTAATTAATATATAACACATTATATTAATATAATAGAATGATAACACCTTTTATTTCAAACAAGATTGGTTATTGAGTTAGATATATGTAACAAAATTACATAATTGCCTTTAGGGCATACCCTTAACTTTATCAACATCAAAAATTTAAGACCAAAAACAAAGATCTAAATTCAAGTTAACATTTCTACATCCCCTTAAAATTAATTTTACTGCTCCACGTAAACCCCTTAATTTAACAAAGTCTTCATGCTTAAGAGGCTTGGTGAAGATTCAACAACTTGATCATGCATCTTTATGTACTCCTTGCACATCCTTTTTGACGACATGCTTTCTAACGTAGTGATATCATGTATTAGTGTGCTTGTTTCGATCAAGGAAGACTGTGTTCTTGGACAAAGAAAATGTTGAATTTTTGTCTACAAAAATCTTAGTCAACTCCACTTGTGGAAATTTCAACTCCTTTAATAGGTTTCTAATCAAATTACATGGCAAACACAATGTAGCAGCTATATACTCTACCTTACACGTGGAAAGAGTGATAATTGACTGCTTCTTTGACAACCAGGTGAAGGCTATGTTTCCAATGTAGAACAGAAAGCTACTAACGCTCTTTTGGTCATCTATATCTCCACTTCACTCGTTATCGCCATATCCAACAAGCTTATAATTATTAGAAATTGAGTAGTACGAGCCTAAGTTTGTTGTCCCTTTTACATAGTGAATAATCCTCTTTGCCTCCTTCAATGAATTTTTGTTGGATTCTTTAAATATTGACTTAAAAATTCTACCTGATATAGGATATCTAGTGTTATGCGTATTAAATATCACAAGCTTCCAACCAAGGTTTAAAGTGTGTTGGATCCACCTTTTCTCTTTCCTTGTGCCTTAACAACTTGACTCCATGTTCCATTGCCGTGCACATCGGGTTAAGTCATCCATCCCAAACTTCTTCAGCACTCCGTTAGCATGGCCTTTTTAAATGATTAGGATGCGTTTGTTCTCTTTTTAATTTCAATGCCAAGGTAGTAAGACATAAGCCCAATATTAGTCATCTCAAACTCATTATTTATCTCCTTCTTACACTCAGTAAACATGTTTGGACTACTACATGTGAAGATCAAGTCATCTACATACAAACATATAATCAATGTTCCACCATTTGATATAAAGTGAATGCTCATATGGACACTTGATGAAATTTCTCTCTTGGAAGTACTTATTAATTCGAGCATTCTAAGCTCTTGGTGCTTATTTCAACCCATAAAGTGCCTTCTTTAGCTTCAAGACCGTGTCCTTTTCTCCTTTGACTTTTTAGCCTTATGGTTGCTCAATGTAGACTTCTTCTTTAGTGGCTCTATTTAAGAATGCAAATTTCACATCCATTTGATGTATTTTCCAATTGTATTGAGCCGCTAATGAAATTATATCTAACAGTTTCTAACCAAGCAAATGGAGCCAATACCTCATCATAGTCAATGGCAGCTCTATGACTGTATCCTTTTTCCTCTAATTTAATCTTGTATCTTTCATCTTCTCCTTTAGCATTTTTTTGGCTATGTACACCAACTTCACACTGATCGCCTTATGTCCTATTGGAATTGAAGCCAACTCGCATGTGTCGTTCTTCTTGATTGCCTTAATCTCTTTATCCATAGCAGTTTTCCAACTCTTCTTTTGCAAAGCTTCTTAGAAGTTCATGAGCGTACGTTCCAAAAATAGAAAAAAAAGAGTAGGGTTGTTCGGTTACGTCATAAAATTCTTGAAGGTTTCTAAAGCGTATAGCCCTTTGACTTGATCTTTCATCTTCTCGATAACTCGTGGCTGGTGAAGTTAGTGGGGATAACAAGGTCATCTCCTGATTGTTCCATCCTTTGTTGTTGCATGTCATCTTCTCCAAAGTGTGGAAAGAAGTTGTAGTTTTCGTTATCTAGTCTCCAATCCCATTCTCCTTCTTCATCAAACAAGACATCTCGACTAATGATTTTATTCCCTTTATAATGATCACAGAGCATATAGCCTTTGGAGTTAGTTTCATTATATTTGTCACTTTTGTCATTTACTTGTTTGGATCCTCATCGGTTACGTGTAGATGAGCTTTGCTCACAAAGACTCTTAGATGGTAAATGCCAGACCTCCTCTATCGATCATAAATCCGTTTGATCAAATCTGATAGGTCGATAGTGATTAATCAAACTTAGCCATTTCTCAGGTTAGGACTGAAGAAAAACCATGCTTTATTGAAGTTGCACAACATTCTCCTCACATATGCTCCGTGCCAACCTTTAAATTTCACATCAATCATCCTAGACCTATATCTGACAAACTACACACCCAAACTCAATGTGATCAATCATTGTAGCTTTAAGCACTGTACCAAACAACCCTATCGATTGCAGCTTCATGTGATCAACTTTGGTCAATCTATGGTCCATCTTTTCATCGTACTTTCAATCTATTGGACCGAAGCACTCCACGCTTTCACCTCATGTGTTCGAATCGGCTAAATGTCCATCGGATTGGAAAATAACCGATCAAATTCAAATTTTAAAAAACCGCAAGCGCACGACATACATTTCTAGTACAGGGCTAGTATGGGTCGATTCGCATCGAATAGTTTAGATTTTAAAATTCTATTCAATCAAATTAAACCAAGAATTTGAGATTTGTGAAGCTATAAATGTAAATTAACTAGCAAAAGAAAATGTAAAAATATGAGAGTTTGAAGGCAATTTAGAGATAAATCCACTCTCTAGATCATATAAATCAACATAACATGAAATTATGATCTCTTTGTGTCATTAGTAAGTTTAGTTGATGTGTTTATCATAAATGTGGAATATTTTTGCTATTAATTAACCCAATATAAACCATCAAACCATAACACACCTTTTAAACCACTTGCTGACTCTCATGAAAAATGACAATAAAGTTGAAAATAAAATCTATTTTAAGCATGACCTATTAATTATTGATTAAAAATATAGACCATCAAATATTGATTTTAAAATAATTTCATTACATAGTCGTATGTAAATAAAGAGGCAATTTTTGAATAATGTACTTAAGCATGGACTATTTGTTATGAACAACTGATACTGTCAAATTTAACATGAAACACTAAATCACATAAACATCCATTTTTCCATTAAGTACAAAAAGAGATCATTAATTATCGAATTATGTTGAATCTCATAATTAGAGAGCTTCATTACCCTTAAATTGAAGGGGTTTAGCCTCTCATATTTGTTATCATATCAACAAATGTAGATTGCAACATGAAACAAAAAGAAGCAAAAAATGCAAGCTAATGAAAAAGAGAGCTAATTAAAATGAAATAAAAACTAATCTACTTGAATAAAAAATGAAACTAAGCTACTAACAAAATAAGAAAGAGATTGTAAATATAAAAGAACATGAAGTAACATTGCATCAAAGAAGAAAATTATATAAGAGAAAATGGCTGAGTAGCCATGGAAAAAAGAAAGAGAACTTGTATTTTATTTTTGAGCCTAAACTAAACTAAACTAAAGAGGCTAAGAGAGGAGAGACTAATTATATGAATATGAAAATAAAAAGATTATTATTTACAAGACATCAGAAAATATGCTATTAAAAAGTAAATGAAACGGTCTTCCAAAGACCGATTCATTTTTCTTGTCAAGTATGCGAGACACAGCTTAAGCTTGGAAAACCAAACCATAAAAGATTTCAAAGTTGAATGTTGATTTGTAAAAACGAATGTCGTTTTATTAAAAATTGTACGAGTTGTTTTATTTTCGATGATTTTTGGGGTATGATTGATTGAAGTTCAAGTTTATTTTTACCAAATTGAAATTCAAACTTCTCATTGAAAACATCTTTAGAATTATCGATTTCAAAATCAAAATGGTGATTTAAATCTTCCCCTTTAGAATTCGATAACTCATCTTTGAAAAGTCCAAAAATTTCATGTTCGTTAAATTCGTCTTCCTTTGTTGGATTATCAACAACTTCATTGCATATATCATTTTCAAAATCTAAAGTTGTCGTACTCAAATGTTCAAAATCGAAAAAAGGAAGATCGAAATTTAAATCGAGTGTCTCACCCTCAAAAGCATTGAAATCCAACTCAATTACCGAATTTTCAACAGCTTCGTTAAGATTGTCATTTTCAATTTCAAAAGTTGCTATTTGAAAATCGTCAATTTTGGTAAAAGATGGATTATCACATGACTCGTCAATCGTTGGGTTTTGGTTTTGTTGCTCACGTTGTTTCATGCACGTTTCAAACAATAAACCGCGTGATCATTGTAAATTTCATCCATTTGCTCAACAAAACCCAATTTATAATTGTTAACTTGAAATTTTTTGATTTGAACTTGTTGAGAACAAAACTTTTCACCATCATTGAAATGATTCCCATTGCCAAAATCATTTAAAACATTGTTTCCATTTTGATTTTGAATTTCATTTTGGAATTTAAAATTGTATTGGCATGAGTTATAATCGAAATTATTTGAACTTTGAAGCGAATTCAAATTTTGATTATCTTGAAAACTTGGACTTGAGTTATTGCACAAATATGAATTATACAAATCATTTATCCTTTGATCATTTTGTGTAGTGAGTTCAAGTAAAGACGAAATCGTTTTTATGCTTTTTTCATGAGTTGAGGGTTAGACCTCATTTTGAAAATTTTGTCGCTCGAAATTCGAATTGTTTGTATAATAATGGTCATTAAAATATACATACGAAGTTGGTGTGAAACTATATGGATTATATTTATTTTCACAACTATTGTAAAAAATTTAAGAATATGGAAATTCTGGCATTTTCAAAATGTTTTTTTTTTCTTCTTTGGATTTTTTATAAAGGAAAATTATTTGCCAAAAGGAATTCATTATTTTTTTTAAAAAGGGAAATTTGATTATTCTTTTGTTTTTTGAATTTTCAAATTTTTTTTGAAAAGAATTTATATTTTTATGGATTTTTGTTTTTCTAAAAAAACTAATTCAGTTTTCTTTTTGGATTTTGATTGAAAAATTTCAAAAGAAAGGATTTAAAAACTAAGTTAAGGAATATTTACAATTTTTTTAGTTTTGGATTTTAATTTATTTTTAGACATGCATGAACTAATGCAACTAAATGAATACAAGAGTTAATTACAAATTATCTATACTAAGTAGATCCTAACCCAAAATTGTGTAATCATACTTTGTCTTAATTCAACAAGATAGTTCTCAGCCAGGTAACGGACATGATTTATCGATGCATCACGAATCACCGTAGCAATGTAGCCGAAGTTTTAAGTACCTTCAGAGAAACAACCACTATAATATTTAGAATTACCATAATATTTAATAATAATTATTGCTCTACCGTAGCCTAGACACCAAGAATTTAAATTGTTCAAACAAGACAACTTATCAATATACAATTAAGCGTTATCGATGTCTAACCGTTATATTATTCAAAATTATAAGATGAAATGCAAAGCAGAAGTTAAATGTGTATTAACAATGCAACTACAAATGAATTTTTTTTATAAAATGTAGGCAACCAACGATGCAAAACAAAATAAAAACAAGAGATAGGGACACGATAGCAGAGCGTGCAGAATTATTAGCGATATATTTATTTATTTTTAGCGGTGATTTTTTCTAGGCAAGCATAGCAAAACAATTATTCTTCTGGAAATCGCTTCCTCCTTTTGAATTTTTGCTTTTGCAATCCAAAAATTATATGTGTGTGTATTAAAAAAAGAAAAGAAAAATACTAAGAAAAATTGCAAACAAAACAATTTGTGAAAACCAAATTCACTACACTAATAAAACCTAAAACAATTTTTTTTAAAAAGATGGAACTTAAAACAATTTAAAACAAAACAAAACAATTTTGTAAGGAAGAATTAAAAAAAAAATCTTTAGAAATAAAACAAATGAAACCAAAATAAATTCTCTATTTTTTTTTAAGTGAAGAGAAACTTAAAAGCTTAAACAATTGAAATAGATAAAACGAAGAAAAAGAAACAAAAAAGAAAAAAGAAATAAACAAATAAATCATAGCCCAACCCAATTGTTTTTTCTGGTCGTTCAAAATGCTCGAACAATTTCCAGAACAAACATCCCAAACAATTATACTCGTTCAAGCAAAACAAATCCCCAAACGAATTTCAAAAATCAAAATTCCAATTCGCTCTTTTTTATATATATTCGGATGTGAGGTCGCGATCGATTCGAAGGGGGCTTCGAGGCGATTGGCAGTCGCGGTTGTTGTCTAGTGTTCGAAGAGATCTATTGATTGCTATGTTTGTTCGATTGTTGTCGCGCGTGTGTGATGAGGTGCAGTTGTTGTCAGATTGTGTGGCTGATGATAATTTGGGATTGGAATGGTTGACAGTGGAAGATGTCGTGGTGATAAGATGGAGATGTCTTGTGGCAGTGGCCTTTGTGGAGGACTGTAATGTGTGGTTTCTGACTGTGGCAGTTGTTGTTGAAGTAAGAGTGAAAGGCAGAGGGTGGATGGATGGTGAACAGGATGGTAATGGTGTTGTCAGGTTGGTAAGTGAAAACATTTTTTTTTTTTTGATGAGGCAGTTCTGTGGTTTTGATGAAGGGGGTAGTTGTTTGGCAGTGGTAATTTGAATTAGTTAGACAGTGGAGAGTATGTTGAATTTCTGATGCAGCAGTTCTGTATTGGGATGGTGGATGATGGTGGCAGGTTGTATGAAGGAGGATGTTTGTTGGTGATTGTTGCCAGTGATGTAAGGGGTAGTAATGGTTGAGGCAGTAGTAACAGTGGTTTGTGTGATATAGGTGAGTGACAGAGGGTTGTATGTTGTGTCAGTAGGATGGTGAAGACTGGGGTGGTGGTCAGTGGAACAGGGAAGTTGATGGCAGTGGAATGCACTGTTAGTTGAAAAGATGTATGAATATATGCAGTGGAAGACAAAGGCGGAAGTGGTATATTCACAAGGCAGAGGATGTGAAGGAGGTCACTGCAGTTGTGGAGTTGAATGTAACAGAGAGGGGTTGGATGGTATGTGATAGGTTTGATTGGTAGAGGAAGGCTGTTTGGATATGAAGATGAACTGCTGTACGTATGTGATAGCTTTGATGGGGGTTGACCGAATGCACTGGTGATGGTTGTATGGCTTGTGGTGGTGAAGTATTGGCAGTATATTGGAGGAGATTTGTGAAGGTGAATGATGAAGTTTGGTGGTCGGAGAAGTATGCTGTGGTGAAGAGCAGGATGGTAGTAGTCTGGTTAGGCAGGGGGTGTTGCAGCAAGAAGGAGGGGCACAGTTGAATGTCAGGAGATGACAGCGAGAAGGTGGAGCGACTTGTTGGCAGCGTGGTCAGGGAAGTATTTTCTGCACTGGCGGGTGGCTGTTTGATGTATCAGTTGATGGTTGTTTGATGTAGTAGTTGTGATGAAATGGTAGGGTATGTTGGCAAATGATGAATGCAGATGTTTATGCTGAAATTGTGGATGTTGACAGAGATTGTGGATGGATGTGAATGTAGATGAATGCAGATGTTGACAGAGATTGGTATGGGCTTGGGTTGAACCGACTGTCAGTATGTAGTATGGTGGAGGTGAGTGAGCTGTAGTTGTATGTGTGTGGTGATGAGGATAAGTGCAGTAGTAATATGGTGGTGCAGTGGCACAGTGGTTTAGTTGAAGGCAATAAAATGTGATGTATGGAGTTGTGTGTTTTGGTGGAATGGGAATGTGGTTGCTGTGGCAATTGTGAAGAAGCAGTGGCAAGCTGCTGTTAAAGTTGCAGTAGAATATAGTGGCAGGGGATGGTCTGAACAATTGTGATGGATGGAAGTTAACAGTATTGAAGTAGAGAGTGGATGTTGTGAGAAATGAGAAAATTGATGAAAGTGTATGTTGTAGTTAGCTATGCAAATGAAGTTGAGTAACTGGCCAGTGGGAGTTTGTGAATATTTGTGACAGTTTGAAAAAGAGAATAGCAATGATGTATGTACAATGTAAAATGTCGATTGCAATGAAAATTTTCTTTTCTTTTTCAATAAATTTTATGGTTTTTTTAAGACAATATGCAAATGCAATGCGAATAGATAACAACAAGCAATAAACAACACACACCACGAAAATGCAACTAAAAATCACACAAATGCACAATTTTTTTAATAAAAAAATGCAAGTTAACACACAACAAACACATAATTAAATCAAACGAAAAATAATTCGAAGAATATAAATCAAAATCAAAGCAATTTTCCGGCAACGGAGCCAAAAACTTGTTCGAACCGACGAAATGTCCATCGAATTGGAAAATAATCGGTTGAATTTAAATTAAAAACAACTGCAAGCGCACGGCGTACAATTCTAGTGTGTGGCTAGTACGGGCTGATCACTAGGAAATTGTTTAGATTTTAAAATTCTATTCAATCAAATTAACCAAGAATTTGAGATTTGTGAAGCTAAAATTGTAAATTAACTAGCAAAAGAAAATGGATAAAAATATAAGATTTTGAAGGCAATTTAGAGATAAATTCACTATCTAGATCATATAAATCAACACAACATGAAATTATGATCTCTTTTTTGTGTCATTAATGAGTTTAATTGATGTGTTTATCATAAGTATGGAATATTTGTGCTATTAATTAGCTCAATATAAACAATCAAACTATAACACACTCCTTAAACCACTTGCTAACTCTTATGAAAAATGACAATGAAGTTAAAAATAAAATTTATTTTAAGGATTAACTATTCATTATTGATTAGAATAGACCGTCAAATTTTAATTTTAAAACCACTTCATTAGCATAACCATATGTAGATGAAGAGGCAATTTGTGAATAATGTGCTTAAGCATGACTTATTTGTTATAAACAACATAGACTATCAAATTTAACATGAAACACAAATCACATAAACATCTATTTTTTCATTAAGCACAAAAAAGATCATTAATTATCAAATTATGTTGAATCTACATAATTAGAGAGTTTCATTACCCCTCAATTGAAGGGATTTAGCATCGCATATTTGTTATCATATTAACAAATATACATTGCAACATAAAAAAAGAAAAAAAAAGAAAATGCAAGCTAATGAAAAAGAGAGCTAATTAAAATGAAATAAAAACTAATCTACTTGCATAAAAATGAAACTAAGCTACTAACAAAATAAGAAAGTGAGCATGTAAATATAAAAGAACTTGAATTAACATTGCATAAAAGAAGAAAATGACATAAGGAGAAAATAGCTAAGTAGACATGGAAAAGAGAAAGAGAGCTTCTAAACTGAAGAGGCTAAGAGAGGTGAGACTAATTACATAAACATAAAGGGTATTTATACATGTTTTGAAACTCAAATTCATTTTTTGTGAACTACCCAAACTACCCTTGAGGTAGTGTGGTCACCAAATAATCATTATCATGTGTTAATCCTCCACTTAAATGCACATGTAGCTTTAATTTTCATTAGCATGTGTATTAGCTCCTAAGTGTACATCATGGTAAGTGGATAGGTGGGGTCCTCCATGTTTCAAGAAATGAATTATTTCCATCTTCATTTGCTTGTATTCTCTTGTGCATGCATATTTTCCATAAAAACATCTTCTATTTGAAACCAAATTCCTACAAAATAACACGAAAATTTCCACGTAAATTTTCTTAAATTAATATATGCACAAAAATGACCATTTTGCTCATGTATGAAGATGAATACATGATGGTTTAAAAATAATTAAAATTTGGGTTTAAACATTTTAAAATACCCTATATGATCATTTATTTAATTAAATTCGATAAAATGTGGAAGTAAAAATATGCATATTTACGTGCACATCATCGTGCTTGCCCCATTTCATCTCCACTTCCTTCACTTAGTGCGACTTTCCACTGTAGCCCTTCCTAGGTCGATCAATACAAGCCCACGCGGGTCGGTACCAGTCGATCCACTCAGGCCAAAAGTTTGTCCATGCCATTTTTATGGGCTTTCCTATTTTTCTGCTTCAATCTTAATGCAGTCTCCACTTTGCATCGATACGCGTTCAATCACTTCAGGATCGGTACTTTTCTAAAAACCACTGTCGATACACTATAATTAAACCCAAGCATAAAAACCAAACACAACCACCCAAACAAACATCATATCCATACAATACAGTCATCACATCGATCATATCCTAATCTAACATTCATATGACACATCAGTGCATGAATTTACAAATTATAATCAATTCAAAACTATTTAAATTCGTTTATAAATCACTTATTGATCCAAATCGGTAAAAGACCACATTTTTAACTTTAAATATGATTTTAAAATGCATTTTTAACAATTATAAATACAAAATGAGGTTATGAGATTATAGTTCCCCCACCTATCGACGTAAAATCGATTAAAATCACCAAAAATAAAGTGAATCTGAAATGAATGGTAGATGTTATGGATCCCAATGCTCCAAAAATTAATTAGTAGATACTCTTGCTACTCCCCTTATTAACCTACTCTTAATTTCTTGATTATGCTAGATTTAATAAGGATTTGATGGAGTTTTTTTTTTACTAGAGATAGATTAATCGAGGTTATGGAAAATACTTGTTTTCCTCCCTAATCACGTAGACCTGAGTTCTTACCTGATCTTCTATAATCTAGCGATTCAGATGAATCATTCACCCCATAATACGAGTGATAGAGTAACATGAAAATGACTTTCTAGAATTTTTCGCTCATGTTCTTCACTCTCTCTCTCTCTCTATAGCTCAAACCTCGCCACGAATTGCTGTCGAACTCGAACTTGCATTATTTTCTAGATTTCTAACCTTGTAATCCATCTTTATTCTTGTCAAATCTCATCAGATAAAACTAAAGTGGATGTAGACGGTAACTTAAGGTCGAACAATTATAAAAAATTATTGCATGTTTGCTGCCTGTTATCGTTTTTTATCTACTTACATTCATTTGTGATTGATCTGGGTTGTTGGTGTCTATTTTTTACCCAATATTTTTGTTGCTTTTATCGAGAGAGTAGATTCTTAGGTGAAGATCTAATTTATAACATTGGAATTTGATCTTTTAGAAGTTAGATTTAGAAGTTGATTGTAGTAGATCTGAAGTTACTTAGATTTGAAGAAAAGTCTACATCAGATCTTAAGGATATGGTCCATAGGAAAACTCCCATTAGATCTGGAATTGCTACTGGAGAAGAAAAAGCTTTTTAGCATAATGAAGAGACTACTTAGCTCAAGAATGATTTCCAGGACCTTCTTGATAGAGTTAGGGGTACTCTCTATGGGTAATTCTTTAATTTATTGTAAATTATTAAGTCCATAATAAAATTTCGTTCGAAATAAAAGTTGTTTTTCTTTTTATTATATAGTTGTTATAATGTGGTATATTAAATAATTGTTTAATTTAAGTATATTTAATAGAAAATCCATAAATGATATTTTTGTCATAGTAATTACATTGAGTTGTAATCATGAAAAATTTATCATAATATAATAAAATATTGTTTTAAATATTACTAGTCTGGATATATTAAGACTAGATATCAATACATCTGTTGATACTAGAGTATGTAACACTCTTCAAATGTTGGGCAGTGTATTACTCATGACTGTTAGGGACTAAGGGTGTATGTACAAATAGATATTGGATAGAATGACTCATTCGACGGTTCTTTGTTGGTTAATATAACATAGGTCAAATAGAAATATCGATGTGACAATATTACATAGTTCTTGCTACTTGAGAATACTACCGAACTTTAATATTGACGCTCCACTTTAATTGTATTTAAATCGTGGCTCGACTTTTATCGAATGGAAATTATTAGGTCGAGTTGAAGCGTTGGAAATGAAGCACCATTCAAAGAATTCATTTCCTCGGTTATATGAGGATAATATCATGGTCAACTGAAGTCAACTCAAAGTCAAAGTATCTGGCTACAAGGATTAGGTTAATAATAATTGTTATTATTGGACCAAAAACTTTGTATCTGGAATAAACAAGTTAAATGTGGACAATATTCGAATTTTGATCAATATCAAATTCCATAAGTCCTAATGTGATACAGTTTTGATGAAGAAAATTGGTGTAAACAATTGTCACTATCAGGGACCGCTTAAATGAAGTGAAATTGGATTCTATCAAAACCGTGTAAGCAAAAATTTTGGCTAAACTGTCACGCCACTAGCAAAGGTGACGTGTGGATACTAATAATTGAATTATTCAATATTAATCGCTGATCAAATTTACACCAAAGAGTCACACAACCGCAACGTTGAATTGTTACACTGTGTAAAATTGACAATAATTAACGAATAATTATTAAGGCTCCAAAAATGGAATTTGAGATAATAAAGCAGTTTGACTACGAAACTTGCAACATTGTTTTCATGGTGATTTTCTAAGCAACTTTATTATTTGGAGTTTCGTGATCAAAGCTCAAACAAAGAAGTTATTAGCGTTTGAAGTTTTCAAAAAGAAAATAATTAAAAAATGAAAATAAGAAATAAATTATAATTAAATGCATACTCCAATGGTTGATTTGAGCGCTTATAAATACAGGCCTAACCCTTCACTTCTCTTCTCATATTTTCTGATCCAAAAACCGAAGCTCTGCCATTTTCCCTTCTACACTACGTCTTTATTAAAAATCAGGGAAGGGCAGAAAATAAAAGAGAAGAAGCGAATCAACGTTGCGAAAGAAAAAAAGAGGAAAGATTTATAATTATAAATCTATATTCTCCTTAACCTCAAATCTCTTCTCATGTCTATAATTCTAAAAGTACGTATGTACCTTTTATATGTATATATCTTTTGGATTAGAATGGAAAATGAGTCAAGTAAAAGAATAGATTCAGATTTGGGAGATATGAAAAGCTAAAAAATTGAGTGTGAAATTATATAACTTACTTTTAACTTTGAAATTTATTATGTCATTAAATTTTTATTTAATTATTATGCTTATATAAGATCCAATAAGTTATTGGCTTAAAAAATATATATTGGATTATCGCCTACATAGTCGATAAAATAGGTAATTGGAACAGGAACAGTACATACCACCTAATTTTCAAATTAAAAATTGGTCCCAAGTAATAATCTTTGAAGAATGTTTATAAAGTTGTAGAGGTTATTCTAGATCAATAATTGAGTTGTAAATTAGGTTTCCCTATTTGACTTGGAATGTGAATTTCTGGCTTTTAATTTATTTGGAGTGAGGTATAATTTAATTATATCTATTTTCATGTAATTTCTATAATTATCTAATTTCACAAATATATAAAAAGTGCGTGGAAATATACAAAAAAGAAAAAAGATGTGTGAAGTATGGATATTTATCTATGTAGTTTACATTGTCCATTTCAATAAAAGAAAAGAGATATTTCCTTGTAATTGCGAACTGAGCAAAAGCTTATTTTGTACCCATATTTCTCAAACTCTATCAAAGAAGAATTAAAAGTGCAGAGTTGAGAAATCTGCCCTCGCAATAAAAGTTAAGATGAAAGAAGAAGAAATCGAAGCGATCCAACTAATACTATACCAAAAAAGAACCAGCCTACGGTTGTGGTACTTGACCCAACTAAAAGAACTGCAATAGAAAAGCAAAAGGTCACAACTGACAAAAATATTGCACTCTTAAGATAGGCTACAAAGATATAAAATTTGCGCCCCTTCCTTAATTCAATATTATATTATGCTGAGCCCAAAACCTAACATAGTTACATGGAGCAGGAAACATATTACATTTTTAATACACATGACCAAAGCAAGGAGTAAATACTGCACATCGACGTCATAAGCTGCTTAAGGGATGTAAAAATACAACATACACCAATCAAAAAGCTGCACACAAACCAAAATATAAGGATAATGAAACAGCGCTATCAAAATCCCCAAATCTTATACTTTGTTAACACCTTTAAAAGTGTAATTGCACTGCACGTAATGAGGGCTACCTCAGCAGCACTGCATGAAATCAAGAGCATAGAGTTGCACGCAAAGCCACTTAAACAACATTCCATTGCAGCCACACACTTGCTGATAGATACCAAAGATATATAAGTCACCCCTATCAATGACTCATACATATTAGCAACACAGTCAGCTCAGATCGTAGTCAGCATAGATCACGTTCGTACGCATACTGAGCTAACACCCAGGTTAAGACCAGGCAACACAACATTACTTATCCAAATAGAATATCGCTTAAACAAGTACAAACTAGATGAGCAACAAAGGTATATGCACCTAATATATCACACACCCTGAAGTCCAATGAAACTCAAGATGATAGCACCACAACATCATGCAAGTATCACCCATCAACAAGTACAATCTCACTACAAACATGTCAGTAGTGCCCTAAACTAATGAGTAGCTCTCAATGTCCTTTAAGGGTAGTGTGCAAACCCTCCACTTCTTTAGATCAGATATATACAACCCATTAAGGCTCGAGTTTTCCGATTCAATTTCAAAAGTTCCCACCTTTATATCAAACTTCCCACCAAAGATATAGTTCAACTGTCTCAACCATAGCTTCCCGCCAATGAAATGTCAGCAATCCAGAAACATCAAACTAGCAATGCAGATGTGAGACACGTGGCACTATCGAAAGGTGGAAGCACAATGGCGGAGAAAGGATGGTGGCAATCCACATACTTCCTCAAAACAGTAAATAGAGGATGACCGAGAATATAGAAGGGAATTTTTCCTTCTTTTTTTAGGAATGAGAAAAATTATATCTCTTTATTTTTCATCCGACACTTGTATCAGGAGAAATGAGATAAGAAACGAACTTGACCCATGAACGTAGGATTTAAAGGAATCCGAGCCACGTAAAAATTTCTGCGTCTTCTTACTTTTATGCACAATTATCTACTTATTTTTGCATTGGACTATAACTTATTAAGAAAACGCGAACTGGGTTTGACATTCCAACAAACAGTTTGAGTGCAACTACATAATTATGTAAGCATCCAACAACGTAGTTACTACCCAAAGGCAAGCTGAATACAAGTGAAGTTTGTTGATTCAAATTTGTGAATAAACGTTAACAATTGCTTTCCTAATCCATTAAGGTGTTGTGGGATGAAAAATTTCACCAACATTTTTGGAGCTTGAAGGAGGGGCCGAACCTCCATTTTTCTTTTCTAATCTCCAACAAATCTACCAAACCTCTGTTTTTTTCTAATCTCTAGCAAATCTACCTAATGTTCATTCTCAGTTTTCCATTTCTGGCAACTCTATCGACAATCCCCTAAAAATCATGAATCCTTTTGATCCAATCATTCCCTTCACTCAAAGGTGGTCACTTATAGCTCTTGAAACTCACGTGGACCTCATCCTAACCATAATCCAAACCTTTGCCAAATCAGGTAACCAATAGAAGAAAGGGCTAGGGAGTCGATGTCCTAAAGTACCATCCTGAAGCTAGATTATCCTCAACTATCCAAGGTTCACCGCCTTTAATTACCCATTGCATTAACTATGTAGTAGGCAAGTGATAACGGCACTCTCTAAAATGAGAACATCTAAACTGACCAAAAAATCACATCTCCAACCCATCTAACAACAACCCTCTAACTACTTGATAGAAAGACTCAATAATTAATGTTGCATGGAATTATCCTCAATGACAACTACAAGTTGATCATCATCCCCTTTATCAATAACTGGCCGCAAGTTGGATGAAAGCACACAGGTATTTGTTGATTTGGATAGTGATTTCGATGATGGCATGAAACCTAGGGCTAGAATCTGAGAATCCCCATTACAATGCCTAAAGAACCAAAAAACACCCTAGCACGGTCATGTTGATAAGGACATTTGTGCCTTCCACTCAAAAATTGGGAGATTCAACTGCGGTACCCTTTAATTCTGACCCTTATCCAGACCAAGTAGCAAGATGAAGTAATTGTGATGCACATCAATTTGAAAGATTGGATACCATCCCCCGCTGGAACCAGACCCAACTGTCAGCATCGGGATTTTTGATGCATCTCTCTCTAACTAGAGGGAAGACCTATATTGGACAGATAGCCGAGATTAGAAGCATGATAGATTCAAAATCTGATGGAGTAACTAAATTTGAAGCTTCAACTGTGACTGCGAAAGACAAGTGCTCAATACTGCCTAGAACTCCCAAACTCCATTATGTGCGATCTGCACAACTTATGTAATAAACATTGTAATTATTATGAAAAATGGTAATGCAATGAACTAGTCATAGGGATATTAAACTGCCCGAACCAGTATAAAGGTACTTTTGTAATAGTTCTTTTGACATAGTTAAAAAATCACACTGGACATAAGGATATTAGACGGTCCGAACCAGCTCAAAAACTACATAACGTAGTAGGGAAATTAGATGACCCGAACTAGCAATCCAAAACGACATAATGCATATCTACTTCTCAACCATACTGGACGTAGGGATATCAGACTGTCCGAACCAGTTGACAAAACGGATCGACTTATAACGCAACTCAACTTCTAAACAAAACTGGTCGTAGGGATATTGGACGATATGAACCAGTATAAAAATCCATCTTTGTTAGTTCTGCTAACATAGAACATCGAACGTACGTAAATTACACAACCAGAACCAGTAGCAAATATGTGCATGAGAAGGTTGTAAACATGTGACCTAACTTCATGGTCAAATATCAATCTGCTCCCAACTAGTTGGGCAAGTCAGGCCCCACATGTTGTGGACTATGTATGTCATACCCACGGTTCGACATTGATGAACTGAATGAGTAATTCAAAAATGGCAAGGAAAAGCGATGCATGAAATGTACCGCAACTCACAGATCATGTGTAATTCCAGAAATTAAAGCTTATTAGTTAAACATCAGAAACTAAAAACTTACATAAATTCCCTTAGTTCTGTTTTTACTTACCAAAAACTTTTTGTGTGATTCAATACATTTACACATACTACGTAAATAAAAATAGATGAAAACAATCACAACATGAGTCACATAAAAATTCACAAAACTATGCCTCCTAACAAAGCAAAAACATCACTAAGAATCTTACTTGGGCTAAGAAGAGGAGCCAGATACGAATGTTTTGTGGTGTTGTGATCTACATGAATGTGATGCTAGACATGGAGGAAAACAGCCCGACAATTGGAGAATAGGAGGCGGATCATTGAATTCAGTAATAACAACTGATGAATGAACTGGAGCAGTATGACCGTAGGCGGTACTACCGTCAGCCTTACGTGGGTCATACTTGATGCCTTCCCAAGTATCTTCGTAATCGTGTGGGTTATACCCATAATCGGTGCAATTGTATAAAAAAGATAGGCCAAGTTCAGGTAAAAAATGTTTAAAAAGCATTGATTGCACCCCTCTTACCGATTTCCACCGTTACTTTCTTTACCTTCTCATCATGAAGTTTCTCTAGCAGGGAAGCCTTATCCATTCCACCTCAGGAGACATCAATGGAGTCCAGGCAAGCTTTGCATGCTAAGTTGAATACCTTTTTCTCAAGGCATTCAAGCGCTTCATAGCTACCCTTCTATTTCTTTCAATCTCATCTAAAAGGCGCTCCCTTGTTTTCTCAATATCCCAGAGAAGGGACTAAAGAGCTCCTCCGTAATAGAATTGAAGGGCAAAATACGAATGCCCGGTGTACCCAATTATTTCCTATAATGATCCTCCATCTCATTAAACTTGGCTTCATAATAATTTTTCAAATCATTCTTCACTTCAGCACTTTGTCCAGGTCGGCCACTTAGGGAAGCGTAGGAGCAACACTTGGTATAGTAGAAGAACCACTAGCCAATGTTGTAGAAAGGGCGTCTTCTGCACTAATTCGCCTTGCAATCTTCCCATCTAATTCCCTAACTTTATGTTCCAAAGCCTTAATTTTAGTCGAATATACGACCTTGTATATACTTTTAGCATCCTTTAATAAACCTTTCGGTAAAGTAACTCCGGGCAGGGCAAAATCTAACTTCTGAATAAGAAGGGAAATCTATGAATTTTAGTCAAAAGAAGCGGGCAAAAAATTAAACGAGCCCACACAAAATAAATTAAAGGAGAGTCCTAATAAATGAAGTAAAAAAACTCGCAAATTTCATAAAGAATCATCAATTCACATAACATGTATACAACCCCGAATATGATGTAAAGTTTCAAAGTCATTCTCTAACGTAGCCTCAAATAATAGTATTCTAAGACACCTAAGGCATGGTAGCTAAAGATAGGGCTGAGCTAACAAAGAAAGTCCTTCGAGGCTTATAACATACTCCAAACCAATGGTCTATTGGCCCTTCTGCGGCTACATCAAAACCCACAATATTGCATAAGAAATTATGATCTAGCATAAGATAGAAGAACTCTAAGACATCCTTGGCGCATTGTAGGAGAACCTTCCCCCTCTTATTTTTAATTTTCTCCCACTCAAGTTTCTCCGAGTAGGAAGCAATCCTGACTTAAGCGTCATATAGGGAATCCTCAAGATCATGAATCTTCAATACAGCTACCCTCCTTGTATTCTCTAAAGTATCAATTAGCCAGGCCTTGGTTTACTTGGTATTCCAGGCAAAACCACCAAAATGCCTATGGCATCAATCTTCCATCTATTGTCTTACAAATAAGAAGGCACCCATGTTCCACCACTCTTGTAGGACCAATCATCCAAGAAGGAATAGTATCTACATGATGGGTTAAAACCTTATCCAAGCGAGGTGTCACAACTACTTTTTGCTTTCACTAGTCTCTTTCTCTCCAGTTAGATGAGCAATCTTCGTAGACATATACTTAATGATTTTCTTCTACCATTCAATCCCATTCTGAAGAACAATCCCATAAAGATTCCTCATATCTTTCATTAACTGCTACATCTCACTTAACTATAATTCAGCAACGTCAAGCCCAGCACACAAATTAGTGTTATATTCATACCAACAAGTAAGTACGTCCATGGCTTCTTTAAACTCCTTATAGACAAACTCTAATTCCTTTTCAAGCCTTTTATTCTACTTTACGGAACTAACCTTTGCCTTAATGGTAGTATAAGGATCCTTCACCTCAATCCCAAATTCAAACGTGCCTATCTCATTCAACCCAGGAATGATAGGTGTCGAAGAAAGGTCAAGTGCAAAGACTTCATGAGGCTTAGGCAAAGTTTCTATAACAAACATGGTCGAGATTATTTGGAATTAAAACAAAAATATGATTTAAAATTATCTTAATTAATTTTAAGATGAATTTTGGAAATTTTATGTTGGGTTCATCTTAAAATTAATTGAGATAATTTTAAATCATATTTTAGTTTTAATTCCAGGTAATCTCGACCAGCGTTGTTACAGACTCCCTCTACAAAAAATTATGTCTCCGCAATTTCCTTAAGGAAAAAGTTTATAACAAATTATAGTGAATGGATCTTCTAGAATGAAATTGAGCAATGAATGAAGGATACCTCAAAACAAGAGACTCCTTACAAATGAACTCGAGAAAGTACAAAGGATGTGTTTGCTCGATGAACTCTCTAGTTCCACAAGAATAGTCCTTAGGATCATTGGGCCATTGGACTTAGATGAGTGTACCGACTATATCTTGAAGGCATTCAACCTCCGAGGCAACTAAACAAATAGAGCTCAGTTCATAAGTTAGATTTTTGTTGGATTTCAAGCGCAACAAGGATTCTATGCCCAAGGATGGAATCGAAATTTCTAAAGTGTTTTCAAGGTTGGAACACATGAAGGGCACTATGAATGCCAGAAAAATGGATTAGTAAAGAAACTCAGTAAGCAACCTGTAGGATCGATTTCACCCTAGAGGGGGGGTGAATAGGGTGATGCTGTTAATTATAAAAATTATTGCGAAAGCTTATAAAATTATTTCAACACATATTTATCAAAATTATAGCAGCACGGATAATAGCAGAATAATAAATGCAGAAATAGAACGACACAGAATTTACCCAGCTTCGGCAAAACCCCGCCTACGTGCTGCCCCCAAGGTTTCTACTAAAAATTAAGTAGTCACACGCTTACACACATAAACTCGCAACACCCGCTACTGACTAACCTAACTCTACGCTCAAAACCCTGCCACAACTCAGCCACTGAGTTGTGAATTCTCAAACTACGCCACGTAGTTTGTCTCCTAGTCACACGACTAGAAATTACACAAGTTTTAAAAAATACAATTTAAACGCAATTTAAAAAAAAAAAGAAACAAAACCCTAATTACACTCTTTTATTACAAACAAAAACTAATGAAAAGAAGGCCGGCCCAATTTGACTTCAGTGAAATATTATTTCCTTTATTCTTTTATCTATGTCGGCCCGCTTCCTTGTGAAAAATGGTGGCTTTCTCCGTTCGTTCCTCTCTGATTAAAAATTAGGGCTTTGAAATGCCAGCTTTAAATTGATCGATCGAATTGGGTTTCGCTTTCTTGCTTTGTCGATCGATCGTCTCTTCACTTTACTCACGGCTCCTTTGATGATCGAGTTCGATCTTGCTCCGGTATGTAATTTATGCTTTTTGCTTTTCTGGTTTTGCTTACTTGAACTCGATTAGATTTGAGTTGTTGATCGATTTTTGGTATCTATTTTGCTCGAACTCGAATGCCTAATGCCGATGATGTTTTAGGGTTTATATAGGGTTCAATCTCCTATAATTTCATTCGTATATTGTATATGAATTCGTCTGATACTTTTATGCTTTGCCGTTTGATTTTGATCGAATGTTGTGATTTATTTTTGACTTGTTCAAATTCGTATATTTTCTGGTAGCTTGATTCACACGGTTTCGATTCTGACTCATTTGATTTCTTGGTCATCACGGCATTGAATTGCATTGACGATGTTGATTGCGTGTTTCTCATATCATATACTGACTTTGATTCTCTGACATGTTCATTGTCACCTGACTTCGACTTTGGTGAAAACTGTTCATCCCTGTAGCATACTTGACTTGTTCATGCGATTCCATGACTTAATAGTGTCGGCCATCACCATTGCACTACTGTGAGAAAATAGTGACTTTGACTTTGCATTTTCTTTGTGTATTGTTACTGCATACATTTTCATCATGTAGTTCACTATATCATGAGTTTGTGGTTGACTTCATTCTTTGTGCTCGACTTTGGCCATTGAATTTTTCTCTGCAGCTTGTCTGGTTCATTGTTTCATGTATGCATACTTAGGTTGTAACTGGAACCATATGTATGCTGTGCATTTGTAGTTGAATTGAGTACTTTTGTGTTGTGTTCATTGTGTTCTCGTAGTACTCGAGTCTTGTTCAAGTTGCAGTAATACTGCTTGCACTCTGGTCTGTTGGCACTGGTTCGTGTATATGAGCAGTTTCACTTTGTTTGCAGTTTTGCCCTTGTTTGGTTTGTGGTGCACTTGCTCGCTCTAACCTGATGGTTGTATGCATATTGCCTGATCATTTCCATGTATTGTAGCTGTTATCTTATTCATGTTAGCCTAGTGTCCTGTTGCACTGCCTTTTTTGTTTCCTGCTAGTTCATTGTGTAGTCTGGTCGATAATTATGGTATATGCATTGAGTTGCATCATTGGTCTTTACATTTGATTTTGTACATATGATGGCATTCCGGTTTATCACTTGCTGTTGCATGGTGAACTTGAATTATTCCTCTTTGTCTTTGCTTATGCTACTTGCTTTGCAAATTTTTTTCAATGTGCAACCTGGTCGAGGCTGCATATATGGATTATGTTTCCAGTCATCATGTAGTTGCATTGAGTTGGTTTGCCTTTGTAAAGTGTACCATTTGGAGCTTGCTGTCTATTTTCATTTGAACTTAGTTGATGTTTTGGTTTTGACTTGACTTGATATTGTCACTTGTTCATTGTAGTTTGATTTGTGCACTGACTTGAGTTCAAGCCTTTTTCATACTGCTGGTTGATCAAAACTGCCACTTGGTTTGAACTTTTTGCTATGATATTGAACTTGATCATTTCATGAACTTGCACCTATGTTGAATCCAGCTTGCAGCTTGGGTTTGACCTTGTGACATTATTTTTATTGCACTTGAGTTGAACCCGACGTTTTGGGTTTGACCTGTGCTCACATGTCCCTGTAATTTTATCAAGTGCATATATCGGTGTGCACGGCCTTGTGGCATATACAGTGATACACTGTGTATGTCACAAGCTGTTCGTGTATGATGAATTAAATGATGACGAACAACCCAAATAACTGAGGCAAATATTATTTTCAAAATCCACATTTTATTTTATACTGCAAAAATATTTTATTTTCAATTTTACCGCGTCAATGTATATTTTTGCAGATTGCTCAGATGCTGGATTCACATTGGAATGAAGTTGAAGATCGGTACGAGTTGAGTGAATGAGTGATATGTAGTGAGGTGCAATATGAATTGTAATTCAATCAAATTTGAATTGTAATTGAAATTTTATATAGCAAGAGCTTGAAATTTGTATTATTCAAAAATTGTAATAAATATTTGGTTGAATAAAATTTCTGTTTGAATTCAAATTCTGTGTTATTTATTTTGTTTAGGAAATATTTATTTAATCTATGAAAAATAAAATAGTACATTAACAAATACATTTAAATGAATATATATATATATATGTTTATTATCATCAAACAAAAATCATATAATCGCATATTCAACACAGCGGATCCACTACACTCAATGGTTATGTAGGATCCTATGTATCAAAGAGCCATTATCCCAAATTGACTCAAATACCAGTCATTCACAAGGAAGAAACACGAATAAAAATTTGATCTTCAATAAGGAATATTCCAAGATCTTATTAAAAGATGCATGAATAGAGTCGGGACTTAAGATTGATTTCTTTCCTAGACTCAAGCTATCAAGAGAATGATCATTATGGCTTCTCAAATAAAGTCTTGGAATGAGCTATGCCGATACCGGATTGGAAACTATCAACAATAGGAAAATTCAATCAAGGCAAACATGATCCTCCTAGCACTACCAAACTATCAGGAAGTAGATTTTTAAGATTTTTAATTACATCAAAATTCTATTTAATTATCCCATAAGAAATAGTTTCATTCATTATTTATTTGAGATGATCTTAAATGATTGCTTTGAGTTCTCAAAATTTCTATAATCTCTTACTTCCAAAAATGTCTTAGTTATGTCATCCTTAGATCTCACTATAGACTACTCCTATTACTTGTTTGAAGGAGTAAAAATTTAGAAATTTCAATCTCATTGAATCAAACAAAGGTTATAACCCAAAAGTGGTTTTTAGTTGTAAATTTATAAATAAGTTTGAACTTAGTTTTCACATCTCAATTTACTAAAAGTATTTTCTCCATTTAAAATACTTAACGTTCTTAATTGTAACGACCCGTAAAATTTCTATAATTAAAAAAATGTTAATTTAATACGATTTCATGATTTAATGTTGGAAGAATTATTATTTTTTAATTTATTTATGATAAAAATAACTAGAATGAATTGCAACAAATTTTATCTAAGTTAATTATTTATGAATTGAATGAGATCCCAAACCAATTGAAATAATTTGTAGTCAATGGTAATGGAATGAATTTGTATTGTACAGGTAATTGTGACACTTGTTTGTAAATAATAAACTTATAAGTGTAATTAAAAGTTAACAGTGATAATTAGTTAAGTTACCTATTCATTTAGTTAGTCGAATTGAATTTGTGAACCAATTGCAATTGAAATGAAAGTTTATATATTAGTTGAGTGCATTATCTCTAACTGTAGTTAAATAATAATGTGGAATTCATTTGATGTAATAAAGTAATCGACTGATAATGAAATTTTATTTAAAAATCCAACATTGAAATCCGTTAATTATTGAACAATTAAATTGTTTAAATTTAATATTTGGAATTTATTGAATTATTGAATAACGGGAATTGAATAACTGTTTTAATGGAAATGGTTGTTCTATAATTTGAATTTGTTAAATTTTATAAGTTCGTTTGAGAATATTTCAAAAGATAGTGATTTAAGAATAATCAAATTTGTTTAAATTTAATATTAAAAATGTTTGAATAATTAAATTCCGAATTTGATATGATTAATTTGATATTGAAATTTTAATGTATGAAGATAGGTGAATAACTGAAATTTGATTTAATATGATTCAAATTGGTTTCCAAAGTGAATATAGGTTATATTTTGATTATATTAGAGTTAATAAGATTTTAAAATTAGAATTTTAAGAAATTCTGTAAATTTTGAAAAGTCGTCGATTTAATCGACAAGTTAAATAGCTTTCCGGGGCACAGTCTCGGAATTCGTCGAAACTAGTTCCATTGGATCCGTAATAGTTTATTATTATCGGGTTTCAATTTCCATATCAATCGGCGTTGCCGTTTGACCGTGGCATCACAAAACGCTTAGAAATTAATTTAATCGATTTAATTTAAAATTGATCGTTTATTTCCTTAACTCGCACATACGATCGAATTAGGACTCGAAACTGTTTCCATTGCATTCGGAATATGGGTAAAGCATTATGAACGCCTAGCGGAATGCCTTGATAGGGGTTCGAGATTTCGAGTTGCGTAGATCGAGGTATTTTGAAATTTAGATAAATATTTTAATTAATCAATCTCCCTTTCAGCTGCTATCCCATCTTTTCACTGTACCTTTGACCCATTCAAACACGCAATAGCCTCTTCTTCCCTTTTTAATAACTGCACACGCAAGTCACAGTAAACAAAAATCCAAGCTTCAAAAGAAAAAAATTTATTTCTCTTCCAATACTCGATTAAAAATCACGAAGCCAATTTTAAAAATCCTATTTTTGCTTTATCTTTGATCTGGTATGCTTCGTGCTTGGTGCGGCTATTTCTTTCTTGTAGTCGACAGTGAATGGTACCGGCTTTGGAACTAGGGTTAGCGTTTAGTGGAGATTGAAGCGTCGACTGGTGGATTGGAGGTCATATATGGATTCGCGAGGCAGAATAGGACCTGTGGTCGGGTAATTGGAGCGTGCGGTTGCAAATAAAGGAGGGCGACGTTCGTACGGGCGGAGGATAGCTCCAGGTCGCATTCTTCTTGGGTGTTGGCGAGTTGAATCCAAGGTGGCGAGCAAGTATGGTTTGTCGAGGGAGGTCGATCGGCGAAGACGGAACTCGATTTCATCGAGAAATGCCCCGTATCGGTTTGAGCTTGCACGACAGGGTTTGGGTTTCTTCGTGCACAGGCATGAGGAGTTGGACAGTGGGGGAAAGAAGATTGGAGAGTAATTGTGTAATTTGAATTTAAGCTATTCGATTTTAAATTAAATTGTTGACATCTTATAAAATGTATAACTTTTGCAAACGAGGTCCGATTGGAACGAAACTTTTTGCATTGCGATCGGGATGGCGAGAGCTTCGAAATGAAACTGGTTTGGACGAATTAGGAGACAGTTGAAATTTAGGCCAAAAATCGGGAGTCGTCCGGTTTAGTTCCAAACTGGAACGTCTCGGTGACAACAGGAATTCAAGGTGAGTGTTTTCTAACGCTCACAACGTACTGAATATCTTTATGCTAGTTAAATTTGACATTATGAAGTGTTATGATTTTTATTTGTCATTGTTTGATAAAATTTAATTGTCATATAGATTGTCATTTGAATTCACAGTTGGAAAATTAAATTGACAGTGAAATTGAAATTAAAATTTAATTGCGATTAAATAACCTGATATCGATAACTATGAAATTGTCGTGAATTATATTATCTATTGGATAATGTATATCGATGGATGCCATTGGTTGATATTTAAATGTTTGGATGTTTATTTGCTTATATATATCCTATTATGCATACATATGACACTGTGATTTGTTTTAAGTGATATATATTCATCCCTGACATTTAATTGAAATAAATAATCACTTGGCCATAGGGTAGAAAATTATATACGGACACTGGATTGGTTAAATTAATAAAATTTTAAAATCGTTGATTTGAAATTTATATAAAATGTTTTGATTTAAAAGTGATAAATAAAATCAATTTATAAGAATCGAATTTATCGCAAAAAAAAATTAAGTTTGGAATGTTGAAATAAATTTTTGTTAAAAGAAATTGTTAAATAATTCGAGACGTTGAAATTTAAAATTTGGATATGATCGAATTTCGAAAATTTATTTGTTTTAAAGATTGAACATTATTTCGAGCTTTGAGTATTACTAAGTAAAGGTGATATAAAAATGATATTTTGGAATTGAGCTTGGAATTGAATCATATTTGAAATTTGGATTTAAATTTGAATATTGAAGGATAATTGTGTTAAGGGTTATAAATTGATATTTTGAAAGTCAAGCTCCAAATCGATATAAATTGAAATTGAAGTAATTGAAGGTGAATGTAGAATTGAATTAATTTGGAGTCAAAGTTGACATTGATTTGAATTGAAATCGAAATTGAATCGGTAGAATGGAAATTGAAATTGTTTTGAATTGGGAAGTTATAATTGAAATGGTTTGGTTTTGAAGCTGTTTCATTTTGTTTTCCAAACTACTCTGTTATATAAACCATCTTCAAATACTTAAACTATTTTAACCTATATTAATAATATTAAATTATTTTAACCCATCTTAAACCATGTTAACTTATTTTAATTATATTTTTATCTATTTTAACCTATATTAACTATATTAAATTAATTTATCTATTTTAAATCCATTTAAAGATTTTAAGTATCTTTAACTATTTTAATTATTTAAAACCACTTTTAAACTACTTAAAACTATTTTCTAAAATTTCAAGCTGGTCAATAAGGTGAGATGTTTATGTTTAAATCTTGAATTTAAATACGAATTGGGTTAAATGAAGTTGCAACCTAAATTAAAATTCGAAATGATTATGAAATCGAAATGAGATATTGAGGCGAAAAATGATTTTGAAACGGAACCTTACATTTTGAATAGATATGATGATGTTTGAAAAGGATTTGATTTTTTTGAAGCGAATATGATATTTTGATATAAATAATGAATCGATTTGAAATGTAAAAGAGCCATCGGTGTAATAATACGTAGTTATTAAAGAGACCGGGATCGGATATGGACATATTCTCTGTCGATACTGAAAACCACTTTAATAACTATTATACGCGGAGTGTTGATCCAGAATGAAGTGGATGGTTTAATGAACGCGTTGACCGAAGAAAGAGAACGATATTGGATGAACTCTGACATGACTAAAACAGGAGCCACGCCGGGCCATTGAGGTTCACCATCTCTGGCGGACACACTTCTTCGATACCATATCTATTACCTTTTGTGATTCGATTTGGGTGCACCCCTCGATTTCGGAGTGTTGTTTCGCGGTGTTGAGGTAGCTGCTGGCTATGCTCAACATCAGTCCGGATCACGCAACTACTAGTATCCTAGTTGGTATCGCCTCATGTACCTTGTCATACTGATTATCCTATTCGCGACCACTACGTTTGTTTTGTGTTATATCTATGGGGTACCCTCTGATAACCACCAGTTTACGGTGGGGTTTACGGTGCCGTATAGACTATGGCATTATAAAAACGTGTTAAGGGGAATTATGGTAATGCCTTAACGCTATTTTAATACTTTTACTTTACTGTAGACATATTATAATAGCGTATTGTACTACATAGTAGATAGTTTAACGGATCTTGAGAGATGGAAAATCCCGTAACATCTCTTAAGTTACCGCACGCACGTTGACATTGGATATGAGATGTCAAACCCCGTAAACATCTCTGACGCCGTTACACTCATATTTATTTACGATTGATTTAACTGACATGAGGATATTTTAGTCCTGACTTGAGTGTTTTGTCTTTTCATTACGCTCGGGTCAGACATGAGTTTTTCAGCTTATTGAAGATCTTTTCTGGAGGATGAAGTCGAAGATTTGGTATACTATTCTATTATTATCTTTGCATCATGTTGTGTGCTGCATTATTTTATTTATTTTGTTGTATATGTATAACTCTAATAAATGTTGTATAAATAATGATCAAAGTATTGTAAACAGCTTCATGAACTGTTTATTTGACTATTATATTTTATCGTTCCGCTGCAAGATTCTGTGTTGTTTCATTTCCTTTATTTTCCTTTCTTTTCTTTTCTTATTTACCCCAATAACCATCTGCCCTTTTGAATGGTTTGGAATCAGCATGTGTATTTGATCGTCGGTTTAAACTGTCTAAAAAGGTGGGTCGTTACATTAATGTTCTAAGATACTTTCTTAATTAATCATATTCAAGAGTTGTAGATTAACTCTAGGATTTATCCTTGATATGGCTTCTAGATTCATAACATAAATTTATCTTATCACCAAAATCCTTACCCATGGGTTTTAATTTCAAAATTCACAAAAATCCAGCTACAAATTATTTTCTTTTCCTTACCTCTTACTTATTTCTATATCAAGTAATACCCTTATTTGGTTTTTAATTTGAAAGGCTTAAATTATATAACTCATTCTAAAGTATTCATGTTACTTTACTAAATTTTCTTTATAGTCTTACACAACAAATTTCATTTCAAAATGAGGATTATGTTTTACCAAAGAAATCCCAATTATTTTTCTTTTCTAAATATTTGTTTCCCTTTTTGAATTATTTTCAAAGAAATAACGTAGTTCTAGTTTATAAATTATTATTTTTCGAATTACATCTCATTTTAGATAAATATCAAAGTGCACTACTTTAATTAATAAAGTAGTGAATGTATGTTCAATTCACCTCCTTTTTATAATGCACTATACGTATTTTAGTCGTATAAAGAAACTTATTTGGTTATTCCTAAAATTAAAGCGAAGTTTTGAAAACTTAATTTTTTTTCCAAAAGAGTTTTTTGTAACTAAAGCTCTTAAAGTTCAACCACTACTTCTACCTACACTTCACCTTTAATACATAGTGTGTGTATGTGTGTGCGTGTAAGTCAAAAGGATTCATCATAAAATTAGATGGGTTTCATTTCACTTCACCATATATTAGGTAAAACCCTAAAATATAAATCTAGCCTTGTTTCTTATCCTTGGCTTTTCCATTTACAATTTCTCATCTTTTGAAATTACTAAAAATATTCCTCAATCCCTGATGTTTATTTTGCAATAAATCCCCTTATTAGTGCAAATTTCAAACCTCAGACACTACCTAATATAATATTGAATTAATATATTTAATTAATATCCAAGAGATAAAATAATCCATAAAGTCATCATTACAATTTCCAAGATACTTTGAAACTCTTAATTTCTTAAATAGTTATCTTCCTTAATAACAAGTTTGAATAGCGAGTTAATGTATATAACATATATTTCACAAAGCATCAATAAAAATTTCTTTAATACCAGAAGTAGTATCCAAAAGTAAATTAATTAATTTAGTTATTTCCACAAATTGTTATTTCAAATACAATTAGAGATAATATCTCAAATTTTCATATATTATTCAACCAAAGTTTATTTCCAAGCTTAAAAGTTTGCCCATTTTTAACAATCAGAATTTACCCCTAATTGATTTGAATAAACAAATCATGCTTGTATTTAGCTTTGTTGATTTAGCTATTTAAGGATCTACATTTATATATATTTACTTGGATTATAAGGTTCTTTCATTACTTATCCAAAGCATTATACAAAATATATTTTCAGAGAAAAATTTAAAAAAATTCCTAAATATCATAATCAATATAAAATTTTACCTTTTTACCTGTTCATAACAAATCGCCTTGACCCTTGGCTGTGGTATTGACTATAAAAATCAACATCATCTCGCCATGGTTCTCGACAAACACTAGTGTTAAGCATTTGAGTCCATTATTGGAATATTAACTCTGAAAGCCTATCTACATTAATATTTCAATCTTATATAATATTGAAGCACGCCTAGATTCCCAAAATCTCGTTATATACAAATCTTTGTATGCATTTCCAAATACCATTTTATTCTAAGCCACATTAGTTCCAAAAATATTTTTATTCCTTATTGAATTGACTTATTTCCATAAATTTAATTTTCCAAAACATTTACTTTATAAAAGTGTATTTCTAATTTTCTCATTTGAATGTTAGGAATCCCTATCGAGTACATTGGCCAGACGTCCCAATTAGAATACTTAAAACATCCAATGGGCAATTTAACACCCACAAATACACACACACGCATCAAAATCCTCTTTTAACATGAAGAATACTTATAGTTTTATATAACCTAGTTTACATATATAATAACAAGCTTATAATCATCACCATTAAACATCTTATAGATAACTCATAGGATAACATTTCCTAATTAAGTGATGATTGGATTAAAACAATTCTTAATCAAAATTTTTGTTTAAAGTAAATAATAAATCATTTATTTTTAGATAGTTGATAATCAAATACCAAAACTTATCCCCATGCCTAATTTATTAGTTTTTCATATGATTACAAGATTAGATCCTAAATTATTTTATATCCAAGAATTTCAGTATCTCTTGTGGTAATTTCCAATACGAAGATACCGTAAGATTCAATTATTAACCTTTAAAAAGAATTTTAATTATCAAGGGATAACTTTTAATTGAATTTTAATTGCCAACAAGAATCATTTTCAAATAAACATCCAATCAACCAATCACACAGTCACAAATTTGCTGGATAATGTGCCTAGAGGAACCATTCGTCTGCTTCCGCTGCGCTACTCTGATCATAAAAAGGCCGATAACAAATTTTATGATTTACTAGGTGGAATTTTTTTTACCTCTCAACTGGGATTTCCAGATTTCCCAATACTAGAACAAGTGACTCAGCTACCAGCCAACTGTACTTCCAGAATGGATACGATTGGATCAAAGATTGCTTGGGAATAACATGATTCGATAATAGGAACATCAAAGAGTAGGATCGAAGGAAAACACTCCTAGAATCCCAAAAGCACTTTCTTATTCTAAAGAGAATGATTCCTAGTATTTACCCATAAAAACCCCTAATAGATGGTCTCTAAGGCTCGCCTAGGCCAAAATATGTATTTGTAATATCACATTTTGTTCTGAACTCAACTCTTATGCCAAGCTGTGGTGACCTACCCCAAGACCCACACCAACAAAGGGTATTAGTTGGTATACCGTCTGTTAGTGCAAAGAATAAATATGGCATGGAGCGACCATCTGCAAATTTTGCTTTAAGCGAGTATTGATATGTCGATCAATATGCTATATATTTTTCTCTCACATGGAATCGACATGTACAATCTAGGATTAAAACAAAACTACAATGGCTATAATAATAATCCATAACAATATATGATAAATACAAATCACAGAATCATAGACTATAGAATATACAAAGTGGAATACAATTATTGATCAAATCAAATGGATTCATAATATCAAATACAAGACTTTGGTCAAAACGATCCATATGATACATCTATACTACATCTCATGAAACAAATATGTACACAAAAGAGATTTGGCTCAATACAAGATACAACACTACCAAGTCCATACTCTTCATCTTCTGCTTCTCTTTGTCTTCTACCTAGGTCATACTCTGCCATTTTTTATTCTATAATTTCATGGATATTGTAACTGTAAATCAGCAGTATAATCTAATAAAAGGGAAATCTTTGGAGTGGACATGGGACGGAGTTAGCCAAACCACTATAAATCTATGTCTCTATTTACTCACTTTTTGACTATTTTAACTTTGTTCTTCATTTATTTATCTTTGTATTTCTGTGACTACATTGGATATTGGTTCTTTCACATAACTGGGTGTTGGTAGTCAGTTTTGACGCCAACATTTTGGTGCTTTCACTAAGAGAGCTTGCACCCATGAATTTGAAAGTTAGGATCTTGGATTTGAAAGCTTGGGTACTTGGATCTAGGAAGCAATGGCTAGGCAATCAACAAGAAGATAGAGAACATAGAAGAGCCATCACATAGGTAGTCAAGAGGCTTCCTTAGGAGCTAATCAAACATCGATCTTCATTACCAGGGATAAGATGGAAACGATGATGGATGCTATGCAGGAAAGGATGCTAAATAAACAGAAGGAAATGATGCAGAACCTACTCCGATGGATTGGACAAGATGGAGTGAAAAACTAAGGAAATGGAGTAGCAAGAAATGTAGGAAATATGGATCATGGAGCTGGAGCAGCAGAATCTGAGAAAACCCGGAATCAGAACCATGAAAACGAAGCAAATAAGATGCAGGATGGAGGGGAACCGTCGGTAGCTGCCCCTGACCATCCAACAATGATCGGGGCTACTATAGCCAATCGTTCTGATCAACCAAGAACGATCAGTGGTATTTTAGCCGATCGTTCAAGGATGATTGGTATCGATCATTCAACACTCGAGGGCATGCCACGGGTCACGGTAGCTCAGTTCCATGCAGGATACCAGGCGATGCCGTGCAGTTTGGCGCTGATTGGATATGGGTGCTCGTCTAGAAGAGCAGATTTCAGGATTCCTACACGGACTCGGGGTGCAGGTTGGAGATAATGGGTGAAGATTACCACTTGATAAAAATGATAGGTTAGTAGAAATGATCAAATGGGCTATGAGAGAAGGATTGGTAAATAGAGATTTGGAAGATATGAATAGGAACCCCCTCGCTCCTAGGATCAAGCAAGCTCGAAATCCACTAGAATTCAAACTACTGAAGCTTAAGACATATGATGGAAAAACATATCTCGATGTTCAACTGACGAGATACATGAGATTCATAGAAGTATTGAGAGCATCAGAGGAGGTCATGGCATGGTGCTTCTCTTTTTATTTGATGGATATAGATGCGCTATGGTTTAGACAGTTGGAAAGTGCTCTATTGGCACATGGGCGGAATTGATCGAAGGGTTTATAAGGTAGTTTGGGGTTCACATCTCGAGACCAAAAAATTTGATGTGTTTGGAAACACTGAAACAGTGGACCGGAGGGTCCCTGAGGAGTTTTCTAACACGGTTTCATGTTGCAACGGAATCAGTAGGTCGTCCAAGTCCATCCATGGTTTTGATGGCAGCTGTATCTAGAACTGACAAAGGCATGGAATTCAAGGATTCAATAGCATGAGATCCACCTATGGGTCTAGGGGAGTTTTATCATGAAGCAGAAAGGTTCCTGTGACAAGAAGATGCACGAGCAAACAAACTGGAGGTGAATACTGTGCAAGGTAGAGGATCATCAAGAGATGTAAACAAAAATGTTAAAGGCAAATGGAAAATGAATGATGGCAGTAATATGTTGAAAAGCCAATGGAGAGAACCGAAATTCTCTTCTTACACGGATTTGACTGAACCTTTGGAAAAGATTTATATGGATACTCGAGGATGCCTTTAGTATCGAAGGTTGGCGAAAAAGGAACCAAGCGGGCATCAAGAAATCATTGCCTATTTCATGAGCTGGATGGGCACAATACGAATGACTACAAGTATTTGAAGGATATCATTGAGGAACATGTGAAGAATGGCCAGTTACAACAATATATAAGGACTCGGGCTGTAGCGGTGGCAAAAGAGTGGCCATCGCCTACCTCTAATGAAGATGGCACTGGATTAAGACATCATCATCAACTTATCATTAGTTGACTGGATTTATGGCATGGAATAAGTAACAAACCTTGCAGTAATACTGCCAAGTCATTGACATATGTACAAAATCGAGGATGGCCCCTAGGCGTGCTTTGAGATGACAATGAATCGTAAAGCTTGGGTCTGTGAAATTTTATTTTCCTGCTCACTACGAACTTTGGTTTTTCTGATACTATGCTATTTAGCTTTTGGTTGTATGGACTCTTATTTTATATTTTGCAAAGTGGATTTTGAAATGCTAAAATCTGGATTAATGTAATAAACAACGCAGATCACAATTATGGGCCCGACCGAAGTGACGGGGCGATAACCATGAGTCACGAGCCCCTTGGTCGGAGAGTGACATGATGGACCCGAACACGGATCAAGTCCTTAATTAGGGATTGAGGCTATAGTAGGATGCCCCACGGATTAAGTCCTCGACCGGAGATCGAGGCTAAAGTATGATACCCCATGAATTAATACCTCGACCAAAGAGTCAAGGCCTAAGAATAGAACATAACAGATCATCAGGTATGGATTATGCCTGGAAGGGGTAGGCCACTTCACCGGAGAGCAACAGGATCGACCTACTTAGATCGTCGAGTATAGATCGTGCTTGCCAGGGACCCAGAGTGGTCTCGAATTTGGATAAAATGACCCGGAGAGGTCTATGGATTTGGATATGAACCCGAAGCGATCCTGGATTTGGATAAAATGACCTGGAGAGGTCTAATGATTTTGATATGGACCCGGAACGGTCTGAGATTTGGATAAAATGGCCTGGAGAGATCTAAGGATTTGGATATGGACCCGAAGCAGTCTCGAATTTTGATAAAATGACCCGGAGAGGTCTGTGTGTTTGGATATGGACACGGAGTGGTTCTGGATTTCGATAAGACGATGCAGAGAGATCGTGGATTTTGTTAATGAACTTGAATGGATTCAGAATTGGATATCGACTTGGAAAAATCATGGATTTCACTAGTAATCTGAAATGATCAAGGAATTGGATTGGCAACTGCAATTTGGATTGGATAGTGTAGCAATCAATGGATTACAGATACCATATTTTGGATTTATGGCAATTCAAAACATGCCTTCCTATCACAAGGCATGTTTTGGGAGGCAAAGTGTTAGCCCACTTTTTGGAAAGGCCATACACAGATGGATTTAACCCAACAAACTTCATAATTATCGAGGCGAATGAGTGTAGAGTGATGATTGTGGGGTTCGGAAGTAAACTACAAATAATAACATGAAGCTAGGATTAAACATAGTTGATAGATAAACAATGCACAGTGCTTAGAGTATGAATATGGGCTTGAGGAAGGAAGGATCGGCATAGCTTGGCTCGGCACAATGTGGATCGGCTTAGAATGGATCGGCATAGGAAGGATTAGCATAGGAAGGTTCGCATAGCATGGTTTGGTATAATATGGATCGGTAAAGCATGGATCAGCGTTATCCGTGGTAGATGGTGTTATCCCATTTTTTGGTCAAAACTGGAATATCGACAAACTGGCAAGGAATGATGGAGGTCGGGGTTTCACTCATGGTTCAAGGATAAAACTCCATTCGGTGTCAAGGGTTTAAAGTTACATTCGGTAGTGTAAAGTAAAATCACATCCGGCCTTCCCTTAGTCCATTCGGCACTCCCAAGTGAAGGTCATTCGGCACTCCCAAGTGAAGGTCATTCGGCACTCCCAAGTGAAGGTCATTCGGCATTCCCCTCTCACCACCGAACCAACTCCACATCCCCTCCTACCAAACCAAAGCCAGCCTCCACCGGTCCAGAGCCTCACCGGACCGACCAACCACTCTCTCCTACTACCGGTCCACCCACTGCCGGTCCACCATTCCATCACCGGACCGGCACTCCTCCGAACCAAACAACTCCAGATCCTAGCCGAACCAACCCACCTACCACCTACCACCGGTCCAAGACCATGCCGAACCAGATGTGCCAGGCCAGATTGCAGCAGCCCAGGCCCACCAGCAGCTATATACATCCAAGACCCCTGCCCCCAGCCTCACTCTATAAATAGAGGGGCAGGGGTACAACAATGGGGGAGAAGTTTGAGAGCTCAAACCTGGAAGGAACTTTCAAACAACTTTCATACACTTGTACTACAAGCTTTGTACTTGTAATCGGATTGGAAAAGGAGGATAACATATAAAGTGGATGTAGGCACATTTTGGCCGAACCACTATAAATCTGTGTGTCTTTTACAGTTTAGTCCCTGCTTTTTACGTATTTGCATAAACCACCTAAAGCACTACGAACAACATAAAATCAACTAAATCATACAACTTGGAGCTGTTTGCCCATCTTTTGTGCAAACGCATTTGGGTTATTTGCTGAGATCTGTGATTTGTGTTTGAATATCGCTGACTTATATTCATACACTGGTGCTTTCACGGTATTGGGTGTTTGTGACCATTTTTTACGCAAACATTTTGGTGCTTTCACTGAGAGGAACCAGCTCCCACTACATCGGATAGAAGTTTGGATTTGGAAGACAATGACTAGGCAAAACAGTAGAAGGCTAAGGGCTGAGAGAAGCCAACAAGGAGGAAGTCAACAAGCATCCTCCGGAGGTGAGGAAGGACCGGCTTCGATCTACATAACCCGGGATGAGATGGAGGCCATAACAAATTCACTGCAAGAGAGGTTGCTGAAAAGTCAACAGGAAATGATGCAAACTTTCTTGGAGCAAATGAGAGCTGCAGGAATGCAGAATTTAGGAACAGCTACAACGGCTATGGATGCAGGACAAGAAGCTAGGGTTATGGAACCCAATGAAGGACAAGATACGGAGCCAGGTGGCAATCAACAAGGGCTTGGGGGCAGGCCCACAGGATTCAACACAGGAGAACCTTTGGAAGGAGTTCAACAGGCTAGAACCAACGTTGCTGCTAACGAGCCACACGAAGAGTATGTACCGGAGTTCCCTCGGGGGCAACCCCCGACAGACAACGGTGGATTGGTAGATATAATCAGGAAGACTGTGCGAGGTGGTTTGACCAACGGAGACTTGGAAGGAGTAAACAGGAGTCCGTTCACTCGGGAAATAAGGATGGCTCAGAATCCACCAAAGTTCAAGCTACCTAGCGTGGAGGTATACAATGGCAAGGAAGACCCTACGGATCACTTGATGAGATACACCAGACACATGGAGGTGCTGGGGGCATCAGAGGAGGTGATGGCCCGATGCTTCCCTTTGTACTTGACGGACTTAGCTGCGATGTGGTTCAGGCAGCTGGAAGAAGGATCTATCAGGACTTGGAGGGAATTGGTGGAAAGGTTTCTGGGACAGTTTCGGGTCCATGTCAAGAGACCGAAGAACGTGATGACATTGACATCGGTAAGGCAAAGGATGGATGAATCGCTTAGAGCTTTTCTAACTCGATTCAGTGCCGCAGTTGCTTCGGTGGATCGGCCCGATCCATCGATGGTTTTAATGGCAGCAGTATCAGGAGTCAGGGAGAACTCGGATTTCAAGGTGTCTCTGATACGAGATCCCCCACGGAATCTCGACGAATTCTTTCATGAGGCAGAAAGGTTCCTTCGACAAGAAGATGCGAGTACGGATTTAAAATTGAAAAAGGTTAATGCAGTTGAGGGGGGAGGACCATCCAGCAATGGTTCGGATAAAAACAAAGGAAAAAGGAAGCTGGACGGTGATTCTGGAAATGCTAGGAAGCAATGGAAGGATCCAAAGTTTTCCACATACACAGGATTGAACGAGACACTGGAGCGGATATACGTGGATACTCGAAATCGCCTTCACTACCGGAGGCCGGCTAGGAGAGAACCAACAGAACGGGAAAGGACATCAGGAAGGCACTGTCTCTTCCATGATTTGGATGGACATGACACCAACAGCTGCAGGCACTTAAAGGACATAATTGAGGAACATGTAAGAAGTGGACAACTGCCGCAATATGTTGGACCTCGGAATGCAACGGCGAGGCAGGAGCAACCGCCGCCTACCTCAAGCTACGATGGTGGGAGGCCCAGGAATGATGGTCGGTTGATCGTCCCTTGACCAGGTTAATATGAAATAAGTAGCAAACTATTGGCAAGCAACCAAGTCATTTACACATGTACGGGGACGGAGATAGCCCCTAGGTATGCTCTGAATGATAATAAACTGCGATGCTATGGTTTGTGAAATTTATCTTTCGCTTTTGGATTGGACACTGTTTTTCTTTTTGGTTTTCGGTTTTGGAGCTTGGATTGAGCTCCTGGTTTTTCTTGCTTTTTGATTTGGATTTTCCTTTGGGTGATTGTTTTCGGTTGTGGATGCTGGTTTGGATTTCTGATTTTCTGGTTTTGGATTTGGATTTTGGATTTGGATTTCGGATTTGGATTTTGGATTTGGATTGGATTTTGACTGGATTTTTATTTGATTTTTGGTAACGGTCGTCGGGTATGGATTATGCCTGGCAAGGGGTGAGTCGCTTTGACCGAACGTGGTAAATTGACTCATTCAGGTCGTCAAGTATGGACTATGCTCGGCAAGGGTCTGGAGTGACCAGGATTCGGCCTAGGACTTAGGCCCTATATTATCAATCGTTATTTTCAGGTCGTCGAGCATGGACTATGCTCGGCAAGGGTCCGGAGGGACCAGGATTCGGCTTAGGACTTAAGCCATGGCATTGTACAGCGTCCAGGGACACTGGACCAAGGTCGTCAAGTATGGATTACGCTTGGCAAGAACCCGGAGAGGTTAGCTCAACGTCCAGGGACACTGGATCACGACCGTCAGGTGTGGATTGCGCTTGGCAAGAGCCAGGAGAGGTTATGAATTTGGATATCGACCCAGAGAGGTCCTGGATTCGGTTGTTGGCTATTGGATAAGGATGGTTTGGGACTCGGTTGTCGAGTTCGGATGGACATGGAATTGGCTCAAGCTTTGGTTATTGGATTTGGAACCGGATATCGACTCGGAGCAGTCAAGGATGATCTACTCTGGCAATATGGCTATGAACTTTGGATTTTGGATTCGGAACTATTCAAAACACGCCTTGTTATCACAAGGCATGTTTTGGGGGGCAAAGTGTTATCCCATTTTTTGGTCAAAACTGGAATATCGACAAACTGGCAAGGAATGATGGAGGTCGGGGTTTCACTCATGGTTCAAGGATAAAACTCCATTCGGTGTCAAGGGTTTAAAGTTACATTCGGTAGTGTAAAGTAAAATCACATCCGGCCTTCCCTTAGTCCATTCGGCACTCCCAAGTGAAGGTCATTCGGCACTCCCAAGTGAAGGTCATTCGGCACTCCCAAGTGAAGGTCATTCGGCATTCCCCTCTCACCACCGAACCAACTCCACATCCCCTCCTACCAAACCAAAGCCAGCCTCCACCGGTCCAGAGCCTCACCGGACCGACCAACCACTCTCTCCTACTACCGGTCCACCCACTGCCGGTCCACCATTCCATCACCGGACCGGCACTCCTCCGAACCAAACAACTCCAGATCCTAGCCGAACCAACCCACCTACCACCTACCACCGGTCCAAGACCATGCCGAACCAGATGTGCCAGGCCAGATTGCAGCAGCCCAGGCCCACCAGCAGCTATATACATCCAAGACCCCTGCCCCCAGCCTCACTCTATAAATAGAGGGGCAGGGGTACAACAATGGGGGAGAAGTTTGAGAGCTCAAACCTGGAAGGAACTTTCAAACAACTTTCATACACTTGTACTACAAGCTTTGTACTTGTAATCGGATTGGAAAAGGAGAATAACATATAAAGTGGATGTAGGCACATTTTGGCCGAACCACTATAAATCTGTGTGTCTTTTACAGTTTAGTCCCTGCTTTTTACGTATTTGCATAAACCACCTAAAGCACTACGAACAACATAAAATCAACTAAATCATACAACTTGGAGCTGTTTGCCCATCTTTTGTGCAAACGCATTTGGGTTATTTGCTGAGATCTGTGATTTGTGTTTGAATATCGCTGACTTATATTCATACACTGGTGCTTTCACGGTATTGGGTGTTTGTGACCATTTTTTACGCAAACAGATGGATTAGCCCTGATAGTTATCTAAAGGTTCAACATATTGGAGTTTCATGATATGGATTGGTATGACACACGCTGGAAGGAATTGGATCGGAACAATACTCTAAAGCATCAGGGATCGGCATAACGTCCTAAGTGCCATGTGTCGACATGCCCTAGAGGGATCGGCAAACTTTCACAATAGCCTTCAGGAAGGATCGGCATATCTTCATGAGGTAAGGAAGATCGTTGTATCTTCGTGAGAGAGAATGGATCGGCATGGGTTAGTGCGCTTCATGGATGATGGATCGGTATATTATGTTGGAAGAAGGTGGATCAGTGCAACATCATGGAAAGGGAGGGTTGGGAATGAAGGACCCTCCTGGGACAATCGGCATTGATTTGGATGAAGGAATAACAATCGGTAGTGAAAAGGCAGATCGTTATTTATGGACGATTGGACACACCAATCGTTATGGTAGGCCCGTATTGATGAGAAGGCCTTGTAGCCGAAGTTTCACCGATAAATACAACAGGTATGGCTCCGAAAAAAGGATCTTTATTTTCCGCTTCTCTTCATCTTCTACCTAGGCCATACTCTGCCATTTTTTATTCTGGAATCTCATGGATTTTGTAACTGCAATCAGCAGTATATACTAATAAAAGGAAAAATCTTTGGAGTGGACGTAGGTTGGAGTTAGCCAAACCACTATAAATATCTGTCTCTATTTACTCGCTTTCTAACTGTTTTAATTTTATCCTTCATTTCTCTACATATTTCTATGACTGGATTGGATATTGATGCTTTCATATATCTGGGTGTTGGTGGTCAATTTTGAAGCTAACAATGTTCATTCTAAAAACGATTTGGGGAAACAATTTGGATCAAAATTATTCCTTTGAAAACTCTAGTTGAAATTGTGCGATCAAACTTTTGTACAATATCATGGATTCATAGAGTATTTCAATGGCATAATAAACTAAAGATGAATTCACAAATTCATAATCAAAACCACAAAATTTTCATTGAAATGAGGCATCAAAACTGATTAAACATCAAAAAGGACCTAAACAGGTGAACAAATTTGAGCGGGACGCCATATGGCATAACCTAGATCTCAACCTAGGTCACAATAATGCACCGGTTTTATGGGGCCAGTCCACCAGTGGCAGCACCTAGGTTGAACTCTAGGCTACGCTGGTGGCTCCCTATTCGTCCGTTGTCGCTTATTTCTTCGTCGATGACCTCCTTGACTTCTAGAACAGTGATTTATTAGTCATGCAAGCATAAAAACACCAACAATTCAATGCAATTTATGATTATATTAAGTGGGTTTCAACAAACTGAAAATAGTATAGCAATTGTTCTAAAAAACACAAGAAATTGAAATCAATTAAACACCAAAAATCATCCAAAACAACAAACAGCGCCAGTATTTATCTATAGGCTAGAAGTGTGAGATTAGCCAATGTGCACGTAAATGTGCATATTTTTACCACCATATTTAATCTATTTAAATTACATAAATGATCATATTGGGCATTTTAACTTGTTTAAACCAAAATTAAAATTATTTTCAAACTGTCGCATATTCATCTTCATATAGGGGTAAATTGTCATTTTGGTGCATTTATTAAATTGTAAACATTTACTTGGAATTTTCTATGTTGTTTTGTAGGAAATTTAGTGAATTTTACAAGTGGTTTCAAGATGATATGTACACGCACAAGAGTGAAGAGAACAAATGAAGATGAAAATAATTCAAAATGATGATCATAGAGGACCCCACATACCCACCTACCTTATTGTACATGTAGGAGCTAATGCACATGCTAAAAGGCCATTAAATCTTCATGCACACTTAATGGATGATTATTGGATGCTAATGGTTACTTGGTCACCACACTTCTTAAGGGGTAGTTTGGGTATTCCTCAAAAATATGAATTAGGGTTTAACACATGTATAAATACCTCTTATGTTTCATGTAACCTTCTCTTTCTTAGTCTCTTCTTTAGTCTCTCTTTTAGGCTCTCTTCTCTTAGGAAAATAAAACGAGATCTCTCTTTATTTTCATGGCTACTTAGCCATTTCTTATTTTATGTACTTCTTTTTTAATGCAATTTCAATACATGTTCTTCTCTTTTCTTGTTTATTTCCTTTCATGCTAGTAGTATAGTTCCGTTTATACATGCAAGTAGATTAGTGTATATTTATTTACTTAGTATTTCTTTTCATTTTACTCTCTTTTTCTTCTTGTTTTCATTTAATGTTGCAAGCTACATTTTTTGATTTGAGAACAAATATGAGAGGCTAAACCCCTTCAATTTAGGGGTAATGAAACTCTCCAATTATGTAGCTTCAACATAGTTTGATAATTAATGCTCTCTTTTTGTGCATCATGGAAAAATAAAGTTTATGTAATTTTATATTTTGAGTTTGATAGCTTATGTTGTTCAAAACAAATAGGATACGCTTAGTCAAATGAATCACAAATTGCCTCTTCATCTATATATGATCATGGAAAAGAAGTGAATGTTTAAATCAAAATTTAATGGCTTATATTTCTAAATAATAGTTAATAGAACATGCTTAAAACATATTTTCATTTTCAATCTGTTTTTAATTTTCATGAGAGTAAATAGTGGTTTAAGGGGTGTATTATAGTTTAATGGCTTATGTTGAGCTAATTAATAGCACACATAAGCCATACTTATGATAAATACATCAATTAAACTAACTAACGACCAAAAAAGAGAGATCATAATTTCATGTTGTGTTGAACTATGTGATCTAGAGAGTGAATTTATCTCTATGTTGTTTTCTACTCTCTTATTTTTATCATTTTACTTTTTTTTGTCATTTTTCTTATATTTTCTTGCTAATCATCAAGACTTTGGTTTAATTAAATTGATTAAAAATTTAAATTCTTAAAAATTCTCTATGGATCGACCCGTACTCGCATACGTGCTACATTCGTACACCGTGCGCTTGCGGTTATTTTTATTTCAAAAAATTTCAATGGTTTTCTAATCAATAAAAATTCAGCTGGTGAACAAGTTTTTAGCGCCGTTGCCAGGGAATTTATTTTGATTTTAATTTTCTATTTTTCGAATTATTTTCGTCTAGATTTTTGTGTGTTTGTTTGCACTTAAAAAAAATTGTTGTGTATTTGTAACTTGCATTTTTTTTGTGATTGTTTTTGTTTCTATTTGCATTGCATTTGCATATTTAACAAAAAAGAACCATACAATTTCAAAACAGAAAAAATAATTATTTTATTTCATTTTCATTTCTCATTTACAATTTTTGTCTTAAGTTACATTGCATTTATATTTCTGTGCATAGATACATTTCTGTGTACATTACTCTTCTTACTGCAGCAGTGCAACAACAGCTTCCATCAAAACACACTGCCTACATTTCACTCTTCATCCACCCAATATACTTGACCCGTTACTTCTCAAAACCAAACTGCAACATACTTGCTGTTTGTACTAAAAATGGGCACAACACTCTTCGGATGTTTTTGAAGAGACAAAAGTGAAGAATATAAATTTAAAAGGCAGATTATCTAACAAAAACTCCAATAAACAGAAATGTAAATGCACAGACAAGAAATTTAGAGTAGTTTGGCATGTTGCCTACGCCCACTATGAAGTTTTTATGACTTTATTGATTCTCTTTCAACGATTACACTTGATTACAACGAACAACAGTGGATTACAACTTAGAATTCGTGCACAACAACAAGGTTAGGATGCAAAATTCGATCCGGCAGAGTTTGGGTGCTTTCGAATTAAATGATCCATTTTCTGTAGGCTCTGGGGCTCTATTTACATGCATAGGAGGCTGATATTTCACTCCAACTTCGGGTGGCTCCTTCTGCAACGTGAGTGGGCCCACGCGATCGATTCTGGGATGTTTCGACTCGAGCTGTGATCGATACGAACTCAATTCATGTCGATCAAGATGATGTCCAAGGGAGTTGAAACTTGGTGGGAACATTGTTTGGCTTGTACGTAATCTTCTATGAAAATTTCATAGCATTTGTATCGGTGGATCTCGAGCTATGATCGATACGAGTTCGAGTTTCTCGGTTGGCTGTCTGGTTCGAATCCATGGCTTCGAATCGATTCTCTTCGAATCGATTGCGCACGTGATGATGCGGTGACATGGGGCGCATTCCTCGCATCGATCCACCTTTTTCTCTGAGTTGACCATGTCTTATCCATGAATTTCGCCTTGTTTGTATTGAAGGCCGTTACCTAATTTGCATCGAGGGAAGACGACCTATTCGTATCGATGCAATGAATTCTGTATATATCGATGGAAAATATGTGGATACGTTGACTATTTGGCATAGCTCGTATCGATCAGAATAGGCTCCAGAGCTTGATGGATTCGAACTGTAGCTCTATGATGGGTACAAACTAACGAAGATGGATGCATATGAACAGGGCTCTCCTTGATGGATACGAATAAGGCAGTTACGTATGGATACGAAATAGTGACTTGTCGTAGTTGATGGATGTGAAGTAGTCATCAGCCAATCGATACGAAGATGATGGATTCGGATACTGATAGCTTGATTGATACAAATCAAGAGAAACTGATCGATGTGAAGTGGGTGATGGATACGAACCAGATCGATTCGAACTGTGGCTCATTGATGGATATGAAAACGAGGTCTTCCAATTTGCATCAATAATAACTTAAGCATATGAACTCGGATTGAACTGAAATTTGGAATGCTGGCTTTCTTAGCTTTTCTTGTCATGTCATATCAATTGTAGCCTGATTCGGATCCGGATAAAATTTACCGACATCCATAGTATACCTATATATTAACGATCTCCAGGACGAACTATCCTTGGTTTCAAGCCAGTTCCTTGATATCTCAGCCTTGCCAAAAAGCGGGATAACATTTGCCCCCCAAAGTACGTCTTGTGGAAACATGACGTGCTTTGTGAAGCTGCAGTCTTTACTCTGAACAGTTATTGCTTCTTCGTTGAAGGTTGTGACCTCGAGTTGCTGTAACTGATCGCTGTGCGATAGTGCTTAACAGTTTGTTGCCGTAATCGTTATTAAATCCAATTCCTGTTAATGCTGAAATTGAATATTAGTTTGTCATACGCGTATATATGTTACCTTGACTCTTGTTGACGTTGCACGTTCACGAGTTGTTGTCTGTTTTCTCGTATCGAATTCCATATCAACCCTCTCCTGAACCAATCTGAGACTCGAGTTGTGACAATGCTTAATGGTTGTTCTTGGATGATCCTTCGTGTCGATCCTCTCCTGAATCGATGTAGAAGATTAAAAGGTTGCTCTCACATTGATGGATTTTTCATTGATGGATGTGGCATGGGTATTTCACGTCGATGTGCATGAGCTTTGATGGATTCGAAATTGGCGTTCGTACCGATGGTACCGATGGATTTGAACAAAATAGTTTGCAACGATGGATCGTGAATGGAGCTGTGAACTCTTCGATACGAATAAAGATGTCGAATCGATGGGACTCAATTGTCTCTCGAGCTATCTTCATTGTGTACTTCGTATCGATGAATCTGCTGACTATTTCGAGTCGATAGGATCTTGGGCGGATGGATTCGAACTATCCGTTTGAGTCGGTGCGATAGTTGACCTGCAATGACTGGTCACATTTGACTGGGAGGCGAATCGGTTTTTTCCTTCACTTTGGTCCATATAAATACCAAGGGTTCGGTCATTTATCACTTTTTACTTTTTACTGCTGACTTCTTTACTCCCTGTATTCGTATCGATTCCCAAGCTTAAGAAAAGAAGAACTGCACGTTGCTTTCGAATCGACCAAATATAGTCTTTTAATCCTTCGAGTTCAATTTTAATCTAGGTAATGAATCGACCATGACTAAATCCAACGGATTTCGAATCTCAGATCCATCCCACCCTTGCTGATTACCAATTCCGGCAATGTTAAGGCCAGATCTGGGCCAAAGCTTGGTCGAGGGTGGCCATGGCGATGCTCGTGTTGATTGGAGAAGGAGTGTGGAGAAGAAAGGTCCGATCCTTGCTACGTGTCGATCTGGGGTGCATGTGTCAAATCGATGCAGACAATAACGTTTTATCTTGGAGTTCGCATCGATCCCAGGAATTTTAAGGGAAATGATGTAGTTCGTATCAACCAAGATGGTGGGAAATCGTGTCGATCTGTGATGATCGATGCGAAAACTGGGCTAGCGATCGGTGCGAAACTCTCGGCTTTAGATCGGTTCGAAATACACTCTCATGATAGATACAAAAAGTATCGACTTGAACGTGATCGATGCGAAGCCGAGGCCTTCTTGACCGATACGAACCTAAACACCGAGGATCGATTCGAAGCTATTGATCTTGATTGATACGAACTCAAACGTTGATGATCGATTCAAAGTGAGCTCGGAGTGATCGATACGAACTTGAATCTTGATGGATACGAGTAAGTCCCCCGTAATCGATTCGAACTCACCTCGTGATGGATACGAAATTTTGAGCACTTGATAGCATGATTCCGACGAGCTTCATTCTTGCATATTTGGACTTAACTGTTAAACTGCAAACTTGACTGACTTTCGAAGCTTGTCGATGGAACTTTAACTTAGCAAAGTGACAAGAAATTTCGATTCGGATCGATTGCTAACATCTGGATGTTACGGTTGTGATGGTCAGCGATGATGGTTACTCTAGCCGGACTTCGAAGTCTTATATCATTTGCATACTTCCTTTAACTCTGCAGAATCTTTTCAAGTAATGCACAGCACTGCTCTGCACAACACACACTTTACATGGGGGAACACACAGGCTCATTATTGCCTAATGATGGTTTTTCATGAGTTAGTTAGCAATGGAAACTTCAAGCTCACAGCCACAAGAAATTCAGAGTTTAACTCCTCCAGCAATCCAAATACCGGACATTGTGGCCGAAATCATTGGCCCTGCCCCGGACGAAGCACCTGACGCATCTCTCGTCAATAGTCCACCAGACTCGGTTCCATTCAATAGTTTAGAAGACATGCTAGGGATAATATGCCTAAGACACGGTCTTTCGATGGATGACGTACTATTGCCACGACCAAACGATAGACCGCACAATCCACCGGAGGGATATACCGCATCAACCGCCATGCGTGCGTAGCTGGGACGATCCCCCCGTTCAATCAATATATAAGAGAAGTGTTTTCTTTTCTGGGGATCGTTCCCTCCCAGCTTCATCCAAATGGATACGCTCTGCTGAACAACTTGTTCATTGTATTTATGGACTATCTTTATCGACCGCTGCTCCCGACTGAGATCAGATACTTATTCAACTTCAAAAGTCGAACGGATAGCCCATCCTTTACGTTCCTGGAGGCAGTAAGAAATTGCCAAATAGTCATGGGATCTTAGACCAGGTTGAGCTACTTCAAGACGAGGTGGTTCTATGTCAGATGCCCTCCAGGATTTGCCAGTCGATGGCTATTCAGGCGTGAGTATTGCTGTTTTCTAGAATAGTTAACAGGACGGTTGTAGCTGAAGTCAAACTTATATTTATTTCTCTTTACAGCCATAATCCAGCGACCCGAAGGTACTCGTTATAAGGAGATAGTCCGGGTTCTCCAAGAAGTCCCAAGCGAAGAGAGGAACATCGACTTCATTTTGACGGATAGGAACCTTAGAATCCTAGGGCTGATCGAGCGAAGACAGAGTATAAGGCTCGAGGGTACACTAAGGACTATCTCGAAGGAACGAGTTAAGCTCAAGAAACCCAGGCTTCTCATAGTTGAGGAAGTTGGTTCCGAAAGAACCCATACTGATGACGAACCTTTGGTTGGGCCTATGAATGCGGTCCAGGACTCCGATGAAAAGAGAAAAGGCAAGGCCGCTGCTTTTAAACAATCCAAATTCGAGAGTTGGATGTCCGTGGTCATGTCTCGGCCCGGTTCCGGAGTTAGAATTTTGGAGGCTTCTCCTGTACGAGCGAAAAATCTCTTCGAAGGGCTCGTCGATCTCCCAATTCCGGACTATGTATCCTTCCAACATGATGCCAGATTGGATTAACTTCAAAACGCTTTAGATTTAAGCGAGTCGCTTCCCACTAATGTGGCCGACACTTCCGGTTGGTCGAGGGGTTGCACATACATACACACTTCACGACACTACACGATTTCTGGCCGTTAGTTGCTTTTTTGTTAGATTATTAACTCCATTCTTGTTTTACTTTGCAGACAAGATGGCTGGTCGCAGCTCCATGCTGGGTAGTCTATGCAATACATGCAGATCTTCGTCATACTTCGAGTCGCGTTGGAGAGAAGGAGACATGGATTATGATCAGGGATATTCCAGCCAAGAACGGTCCGACAGAGATAGGGGTATATACACCGATCTCGATCTCGCTCACTTCCTTCTAGAGTGCCTGCACTGCCTCCAGTTCATGTTTCGAGGCCTCTTGAAACTTCACGGCATAAGTCGTCCTCTCACACTCCACAGTCTGACTCTCATCGCCGAACTGAAATAGAGGACCCCTCAACTATAGCACATGCCCTCGTCGAGCCTACCGGGGAAGGAGTGATTAGGCTTGCTCAAAGGAATTTCCCGACATCTACTTTGACGGTTACGTCTTTCCCCCGCGCTTGAAAAGAATTCCGGCATCGGCTGAACACACAGTGCACGATTATGTTGCGGATATATTTTTTTCAGTACAAGGAATGGTCGAAAGCTGCACAAAGAGTGTCGAAGGTGGCGTTCTAGCGGGCAGCTGTCATCGAGAAGTTGGAAAAAGAACTTTCACATAAAGACCGAATCATCCAAGTACTTAGCACCGAGGCCGAGTCTTCCTGAAAATCTGAAATGGAGGCTCTTAAAAAAGATGATGATGCCCATGCGGCCATGGACAGAATGAGGCAAGAACACTATGCCATGGTGGAGGATATGGGCCATAGGAACACCATTGTTACTGCTGAACGGGACGCAACCCTTAAAGAGCTTAACGAACTTAAGTCTAAGTTCTCTAAAATTATAAAAGAGAAGGATGCTGCTAATGTTTCCGCGCAAGAAGCGTGCGACCAAGCGGTAGTGCTTCAGAGGGAGAGAGACGCGGCTATGGAAAAAGTCCACGAGTTAGAGGCTGAGGTCGATGAGAAGGTCCGACTGGCATAAACCAGTCTCGAGGCTGATATAGAGGAGCTTCTCGTCACTTACAATGCCAATGTGCCGAGACACAGAAATCTAACATGGCTTGATGATTACTCAACTCATCTCTATAACGCTTGGAATCTGCTGGTTGAGCAGGAGAAAGCGGTGCAGTTGGGTGGAGCTTTTGACGAGTTTGAACTGGAGAACCGCATACTGAATGATGATGAGAAGAAGGTTCTTTATGACTCTATGATTTCTCACGCAAGACAAAGACTCGGCACCCAGTACCAGGAAATTGGGAAGGCTCCGGAGTTGAGCATCTTGCTACAAGTTTCGAGATTGTTACTTCATCTCGATCCGAGCCTACTTCAGTGATTGAGCGCCATCCTGTCCCGACTTATGATCCAGAACAGCCACACCTATCTCCAATTAAGGAGCATTCATCCAAAGTCGTTCAGCCAACCGCAAGACGAACTGAGGAAGGTACTTTGAACAAATTTCATGTGTATCTGAAATGAAGGACTTGTTTTTGAAGTGTGTTCTAACAACTTCTTTTCTTCCTTGTCCAGTGACCGAAGTTATATTGACCGCGCCTCCTACAATACATGAATCACATCAAGTGCAGGAGGCCATCATTACCGAGGCGACCACCACAACAACGGCTGTGCTCATTGAAGCAACGCACGGGAGCTCAATCTCTTTTGATGAGCAGATGATGAGCGAGCTCCATGGCCGACAGAGCGACCCTTTGCGGACTTACCATTCGTCCTTAGTGGATTTCCGCCCACTTCTACCACTTCGACACAGGCCACTGCTGTCCCAGCGAAGCTCGATCCGCTCGCGAGGAAGAGATACTGGTTGAGATCAACGCCGAGCTGGAGGCATCCGCGCAAGACGTTAGTTCAGGGAGTGGAACGTCGACACTTGGACCAACCCCACTCAGAATGATATCTCCCGGGGATACACTCATTGATACTAGTGTATCCATTCTGCCCCCGGCTGTAGATCCGGTTCCTTCGACTCCTCCTGTAGGAAGCATTCCCATAGACTTAAATTCAGAGGAGGATGTCGACATTATGCCTTCGTCTGGTGATGATCCGCCAAAGAAAAAGGCTCAAAGCGAAAGATCACTAGTGGCTCTGGCGGATCTGCACTTAAGTGGAAGACGAAGAAGGTCAAGGGGTAGATAAGCCTTTTCGGCGCAATTTTTGATAGCTAGGAACTTGTCTTTCTTTTATAGGCCATGTACAGATGCGGGTTCGGCCCCTACTAGTAGGAACTTTTTGGAAGAACTTGTATATGAATTATCACATACAATTGGTTGAAATGAAATTTTGTTTTTTGGGTTTAACTTTCATTCCTTTTGTGCATAAGTGTAGCAATGTTTTGAATTTCGGTTTAGCGTACTTGTGGAGTTTCAGCCTTTGAGTTGAGTTCATTTTATTTTCCAAGTATGAAAATCACGAGTACAGGTTGTAACGGGAGATTAAGTTGGCCTTTTGACATTGCAACACCTCGGTCAACGATCAACACTTAAGCTTTGCCCCCAGTCTAGGGGAAAAGTTAGAAATATCAGTTAACGAACGCCAGTTGTCTCTATATTCTGAGTTTAACGTCGTCAGACTGATGCATAAACAAGTGATAGTCGAACAATTGAATCGCATTCGCTTACTTATAAATAGTTACATCTACACTCTGGGGATCAGCATTTGCATTTCGGCAGTCAATCATGCATGTTGAAGTTTTTTAAGTACATACCCGCACTCTGGGGACATAAGTTAGTTTAGGAATGGTCGTTCGTAATCGAGTTACGTTTTCACTTCGTCCACACTCTGGGGACTTAGGATTATTTTCAATCGATAATCTGGTTCGCGCTCTAGGAATCCGAAGACTATCGACGTTTGTAATTTAATTCGCACTCCAGGAACTTGAACTTTGCGTTTATACTCCAATTCACATTCTGGGAATGTGGAGCTAGCGTTTATGCTCCGGTTTGCACTCCGCGAACCTGGAATTGATGTTTATACTCCAATTCGCGCTCTGGGAACTTGGAGTTAGCCGATAGATGGTCAGTCACATCTGTTTAGGCTTTTTAGGAATTCGTTCACACTCTGGGAACGATGGATTTATCGAGATCGTGGATGGTCGGATCACATCCACCCCGAGTTAACAAGCGAGGTTGTTAGATGGACGGGTCCATCCTCCTCTAACTTGGTTAGGATACGGCCAAAGTCGTTAGGTGAACGGATCCACCCTCTTCAAAACCGCATTTATGAGTTTTATACTCCAACTCGCACTTTGGGAGTTTGGAGTTTGCCAAAAATGGTCAATCACATTTGTTTAGGCATTTGTACTACGTTCGCACTCTGGGAACGAGCGAATTATCAGGACCGTGGATGGTCAATTCACATCCACCTCGAGTCGACATGCGAGGTCGTTAGATGGACAGATCCATCCTCCTCGAACTTGTTTAGGATACGGTCGAAGTTGTTAGGTGGACGGGTCCACCCTCTTCGAAGCCGCATTTATAAGTTCTATACTCCAACTCACACTCTAGAGTTTGGAGTTAGTGTTTATACTTCGGCTCGCACTTTGGGAACCTAGAGTTAATGTTCATACTCCAATTCGCGCTCTGGGAATTTGGAGCTAGTTATAGGACTGTCGTGTGTCGGTCCAATTCAGCCTTTAATGTGATGGCTTGCCCTTGAGCTGGGGTTTCACTTAGTGAGTGGCCAGTCGTATCACAGTCACTCGCTATTTGAATAAATTCCATCGTATGATAGAACTTAGCCCTTCGTGCGTCATGACAGTTGAATGTCGCATTCGGTGAACCACAGCTCTAGCTTGAAGAGATGGCAATTTATTGCTGGAACGGAAAAACATGGCAAAGTCAGTGCCTTATTATAGATTCGAACTTCAAAATGCAAAAACAAATTGCAAGAGATTTATAGACTAGATAAACAAAGCCTGTCATGTGTAACAGTGACGAAGATCCTCGTCGTGCCAGGCTCTTGACAAAGTGGGACCGCCACTAACAACATTTATCACTAACCTCCCGCCGGTATGGGCGGGTTCCTCTGGTCTTTCCCGATTGGGCGTATCATTTTGACTTGATGGGCCTGCCCCACCAGAAGGCGGTGCCCATACAAACTGTTCCAGCTTCCTTTCTCTAATCAACTTTTCCACGGAATCTTGCAAATAACGACATTCATTTGTATTGTGGCCATAGCTTTCATGAAACCTGCAAAATTTTCCCGTCTGGATTTGCCTTTCGGACGACGGTTTTGGTGCAGGTTTTTTATATTGAATGGTATTATAGGTTTGTAAATACAAGTTCTCCAGTGATGTATTCAATGGAATGTAGTTGTCAAACATAGAATTTTTACGCTGCGGGCCACGATTCTGGTCTCGCTTTCTATTTTGATTCACGTTCTCCCTTCGTTGGGTTTGTTTGTTTTGAATATTTAGCTGAACTTTTTCGAAGCTCTCACCGTACTATTTGACCGCAACATTGCTTTTGATCCCTTCCATGCTCGGTCCTGCATCACCTTGTTTCCTAGACTGTTTCGCATATTCCCTTCTTAGGAATTGAGCCGCCTTGGCATAGAAACGGTCCAATGATGCAGGTGATTTTCCGGCCAACCAGTTGCCGAATTCATAATCTGGGTCAATCCCCTTAGTCAAAGCCATTAGAATGGAGTTGTCGTTCGGGTTGCTGATCTCAGCACAAGCAGCATGGAATCTTTCTAGATAACGTCGGAGTGTCTCTCCAGGAGCTTGAGTGATAATAGACAGGGTGTTAACGTCCTTCGGCCTTGCGACGTGCATGCGAAATTGATCAACAAATTTAGTGGTCAACTGGTCAAAGGAAGAGATGGACCGAGGCGGCAATCGGGTGAACCACATAGTGGCGATGCCCTCCAAGGAAATCGGGAAGCTTCAGCATTTGACTGCATCATCAGCTCTAGCAGCACTCATTGACCATTCATATTTTAGAATATGTTGATTAGGGTCAGACTTCCCTTCATACACTGGTAGAGTCGGCATTCTGAATCGCCGAAGGGGTTCAACGTATAATATTTCATCCGTAAAGGGAGTGTGACTTCGGGAGATTCCCCAGTCGTCATTCGTGAGACCTGGCTCTCGCGGATAATCTGACGTATCATGGTTGGAAGATCCGGCATTTGGACTTTCTGCGTGAGTTGAGCTAAAGCATTGTTGGGCTCCACATTACGAGGCGGGACCGGACGCTGGTGGCGGTCCGCGTCTCATCTTCGTAGCCCAAAGTCTTCTGGGACGTATGGTTCAGGAGTACGTCTGTGCTGGTGATGGTGCAATTCTGGCTGGTTTCGGGCATCAACCCCCGGTTCTACGACGATGGCCGTAGCACGGTTGTCTATGGCGTAGTGAGGAACAATGCCCCCTTAGGAGGAGGGCCCGGTCTGCAAACTGTCTGATGGATCAACTCTTAGCTGTCCAATGGTTAATGAGGGTTGATGTCTAGTGGCTTGTGTGTAACTCCCGTCCAGTCGGGGTCGCGGATATCGGTGATGATAGTCAGAAGAGGCAGAACTTTCTATGGAGGAACGAGAAGCATAATCTCTCCCAGGTCTTCTGCGCTTCTGGCGATTCAGGTGGCTAATCAGCTCAGCATTGGCGCGCAACTGTTTAGTTAGTTGTTGCCGACTCTGGGTTAATTCTTGAAGCAGCACCTAGAACTCTTGTCTGGAGACCGGGCCCAATGGATCTGAGGGTCCAGTAGCATCTTGATTGGATGAAGGTAATTGCATGGGATTCTGCCTACACCGGCCTTCTCGATCGGCAGCGGTGGAAGCAGTCCTTGTGCTAATCATCGCGATGGATGAGATCCTTTCCTAGACATTACACAAGTCCCAATAGGTTGGATGGAATCTGGACCAGAAATCTGGATCTTCCTCTTAGATTTATGCAATCCTGTATCGAAAGCAGATCCAAAGAGTAGGAGAAAATCTGGATTTTCTCAGTAAAAGCACCAAAGTGTTTGTACCAAATATGGGCACAATACTATTCGGAAGATTTTGAAGAGATAAAGTGAAGAATATAAATTTAAAAGGCAGATTATCTAACAAAAACTCCAATAAATAGAAATGTAAATGAATAGACAAGCAATTTAGAGTGATTCGGTGTGTTGCCTAAGTCCACTATGAAGTTTTTATGACTTTATTGATTCTCTTTCAACAATTACACTTGATTACAATGAACAACAGTGGATTACAACTTAGAATTCATGTACAACAGAAAGGTTAGGATGCAAAATTCGATCCGGCAGAGTCTGGGCACTTCTGAATTAAAAGATCCTTATTCCGTAGGCTCTGGGGCTCTATTTATAGGCGTAGGAGGCTGATATTACGCTTTAACTTCGGAAGACTCCCTCTGGCACGTGAGTGGGCCTACACGATCGATCTTGGGATGTTTCGGCTCGAGCTGTGATCGATACGACCTCAATTCGTATTGATCTAGATGATGTCCAAGGGAGTCGAAACTTGGTAGGAACATTCTTTGGCTTGTACGTAATCTTCTATGAAAATTTCATAGCATTTGGATCAGTGGATCTCGAGTTATGATCGATACGAGTTTGAGTTTCTCGGTTGGCTGTCTGGTTCGAATCCATGGCTTCGAATCGATTCGCTTCGAATCGATTGCGCACGTGATGACGCGGTGACATGGGGCACATTCCTCGCATCGATCCACCTTTTGCTCCGAGTTGACCATGTCGCATCCATGAATTTTGCCTTTGTTTGTATCGAAGGCCGCTACCCAATTCGAATCGAGGGAAGACAACCTATTCGTATCGATGCAATGAACTCCGTTCGTATCGATGGAAAATATGTGGATACGTTGACTATTTGGCATAGCTCTTATCGATCAGAATAGGATCCAAAGTTCGATGGATTCGAATAGTAGCTCCATGATAGGTACGAACTAACGAAGATGGATGGATACGAACAGGGCTCTCCTTGATGGATACGAATAAGGCAGTTACTTATGGATACGAAATAGCGACTTGTCGAAGTTGATGGATGTGAAGTAGTCATCAGCCGATCGATACGAAGATGATGGATTTGAATACTGATAGCTTGATCGATACGAATCAAGAGAAACTGATCGATGCGAAGTGGGTGATGGATATGAACCAGATCGAGTCGAACTGTGGCTCACTGATGGATACGAAAACGAGGCCGTTTCCTCCAATTTGCATCATTCATAACTTGAGCACATGTACTCGGATTAACCTGGAATTTAGAATGCTGGCTTTCTTAGCTTTGCTTGTCGTGTCATATAAATTGTAGCTCGATCCGGACCCGGACAAAATTTATCGACATCCATAGTAGACCTATGTATTAACGATCTTCATGACGGACTATCCTTGGTTTCTAGCTAGTTCCTTGATATCTCGGCCTTGCCAAAAGGCGGGATAACACTTGCCTTGCTCCCACCATCCCATCGCCTACAACTGATACAACACAGCAAATTCACCTCTGACTACCTTCCACAGCAATACCCTTCCATTGCATTTCTGTTCTAAAACATCCCCTACTTCAATTGCCCACCACTGTCCCTTGCACATACCCATTTCATTTACTATCTTCACAAGTGCATTCACTTCTATCTCTTCTATAAGTCTACTTATACAAACACAGTAAACACTCCACTTCAGCCCACCTCTGCTTACTACTCACACTTCCCAAACACTCTGCGATCACTCCTCCTCATCAACCAAAGCCATAACTACTTCGTCCATGCTTGCTGCCTGTCACGACTTGTTTCTTGCATTACATCAACTACAATATCTCCGCCGCAAACTCTAGCAACTAGAATCGAATTCGCCAAACTCCCACCATCACCCGAATCGAACTCCACCACGAACCACTACCACAACCTCCAACTACAACCCCACAGTAACATCCCCGAACCCGCTTCCGGTCACTTCCTGAACACCCCAAATCAACCAAGTTCGAATCAACGATCAACCATCGAATCCAAGTCGAGCATCAAATTCACAACAACGAACCTCCAAATCAATAACCGCAAACTTTCTTTCCTCTTTCCACCTTCGCCGCATCCCAAAATCATGTCACTTTGACACCCAAATCTGCCAACATCCTTAAACACCCACGCGTAAAAAGCAGTGACCATCGACCTTCAACTAATAGCCATTACAACACCTCGAACACCCCTGCCTACAACTCGGCAGCGACTTCGCCCACTTCCCTCAATCCACACCCAATCGAACATCACAAATCGCATCAGACAGTTTAATTGAATTCAAGTGGAATTTCAATTTTGTTTGGAATATGTGTGGAATTTCAATTTGAAATATTTTTGGACATTTAATTGAAGAATTTGGTTTGAAATTGATACATGCAAAGTGATGAAAGTTGCTGGTATCAGAATTGTGCGTGAGTAATGTGTAGATGAGAATTTTGTAAGCAGGCTTGTGGATTATTATTAGCCGAGGATTTAAAAAAAAACGTGAAAGTTTCTTTGTTTATTTTTGTTAACCTGTTGCTTTCCTTAAGTTTTTGTTATTCTTTTTTAAACAATTCTATTGCTTTCATTAGGCAGTGATCTTGATTTCAAACAGACCGGATTTAAATTTATTTTATTTTACTTTATTTGTTCTCTCTTCCTTTCTTAAGTTAATTTTTCTTTCAAAACTACAAAAAATGTGAAAAAAATAAATAGTAGAAAAGTTTAATTTTGTTTTGTTTTCTTTGATCCTTTACAAAAAAAAACTTTAGTTGTTTTTGTTCAATTCTTCTCTTGTTCAACATTTTGTTTTGAGTTTTAGATTTACTTCCTTTCAAAAAAACAATTGTATATATCTTGTTTTTTATTTTCAGGTTGCCAAAGCAGATTGGAGGAGTGCTTGCTTTGCTTAGCTTGCCAAAAATAAAATAAACTGCTTGCTTGCTATATCTATTGTTTTTTTATCTTACATAGTTGGTTGTTTTGCATTTGTATTTATATAAAAAACAAATAAAAACAAAAATTACATTGTAGTTGCATTGTTAATACACGTTTAATTTCTGCTTCGCATTTCATCTTAGAATTTGTTAATAATAACGGTTAGACATCGATAACATTTAATTGTATATTGACAATTTGTCTTCTTTAGACAATTTAATTTCTTGGTGTCTAGGCTATGGCAGGTTAATAACCATTTATAAATATTACGGTGATTCGTAAATATTATAGTGATTGTTCCTCTAAAGGTACTTAAACCTTCGGCTACATTGCTACGGTGATTCATGGTGCACCGATAAATCATGTCCGTCACCTAGTTGAAAACTATATTGTTGATTTAAGACAGAGTGTGATTATACAATTTTTGGCTAACTTAGCATAAATCATTTGTAATTAACCTTTGCATTCATTTAGTTGCATTTATTCATGCATATAAAAAATTAAAAATCCAAAACAAAAAAACTATAAATATTACTTTCCTTTGAAATTTTTAGATCTTTTTTCTTTGAAATTTCAAAAATCCAAAAAAAATTAGAAAAACCAAAATCTAAAAAATCAAAAATCTTTTCCAAAAAAAATTGAAAAACCAAAAACCAAAATAAAAATAAAAAATTCCTTTCAAAAAATAATTCCTTTTTGTGAATATCTTTCCTTTATAAAAAAAAGTTCTTTAAAAAAATTCGAGTTCCCCCACTCACTTGAATTTTACAATAGTTGTGAAAATTGTTAGTCCTTGAGATGATGGTTTTGATGACAACAACCAAATAAATACTAACATTATAGTTTAGATATATATGTATATGCAGGATTTAACCATGCAAGTACCAAGAATGAAGACTGTACAGTATAGAGATTCATGATATCAAGATTGAAGACTCATGAGTATCAAGATTACCAAGAGTTCAAGATTTCAAGTAATTTAATTAGGAATTTTGTTAAAACTTGTAGAAAAGCACTGGCATCTTAAAATCCAATTTATTCGTGGAATGGAATCCACTTCGAGCCCGTCAAAGGGATGGAACCCTAAGTAGGATGGAACCTACGAAAAATCTAGTGGAATATTGTTTTGTATCCGCTAACTTTTATTCAAAATGTTTTACAAAATTATATCTTGTTTTCAAAATGTTTTCAAAACTTTCCTTTTAAAAGGATAAAAACATCTATCCTGGTTTTAAATATTTTTAGCCTCAAAATAATCTTTATTTTCAAAATCAAATTATCCTTTGTTTTAAACTATCTTTTAATAATAATATATTTAATTTTTAATATTTATACTTTGATTTAAATATAAAATTATAGTAAAATGTTATATATACCAAAATATTATTCTCTATATTTACTATGTATTTTAACTATAGTTAAGTATATTTATAAAGTTTAAAATAGTTTTAATATAAGATAGAAATTATTTTCAAAGAAAAACAAATCACTAAAATTTCGTTTGGCATGTCGACATACTCAAGTACCCCATACCGACATGGTAGTAGTTGATTTCAAAATTTGAATTTCAAAAGAAGTGTCTATTTGTTATATCCCTTCACGAATGGACATGACTATTGTTCTACTATAAATAAGGGTGGTTTTGAACGAATTTGTAATCGTATTTTTCTGGTTTTCACCCCTCTTCTTCTTCCACATTTCTTTATACACATTCTTACCATTACTCTGCCGAAATCAACATTGAATCTAACTAGATCATTTCTGGTTTGATTCTGTATCACTATCTCAAGAAGATCTCAGTGCTATTCAGAGTTATAGACTTCTTTGTAATCAATTTAGCGAGTAAAGGTGTGATTGTAGCCTTGGAAATTAATCAAGTAAAGGTGTGATTGTAGCCTTGGAAATCAATAAAGGAAAGTGTGATTGTAGCCTTGGAAATCAATGGATGAACTTGTTGCCCCTGAAATCAAGTATCTCTACCCAGAGGATTGTGAATCTGGAGTGGTGTACCTCGTGGCCTTGAAATCGAGGGTGTAATTGTACAATTGCTTTTGAAAGGAAATCCGTACTTGTGTGCGGGACTGGATGTAGCATAACTCCGAACCAGTATAAAATCAGGTGTGTTCTTTCCTTTATTGGTTTTACTTTATTTCTGCATCTTTGTTTGTTTCTGTGATCATATATGTGTTTGAATATTGTATACTCTTGTGTTCAAATTAACAAAAACTCAAAAAGATTTAGTAATGCCTTAAAACACTATCCACCTCCTCTAGTGTTAATTCTAGCCTTAAGATCCGTATTCCGCATTTCTCACATTTGGTATCAGAGCAAGTTTTCAAAGTTTTCATAATCTGAATTTTGAAAATGTATTTAAAATGGCAATTTTTTTGATAAAATTATTAACACTATTTTCATATGAATATGTCACAGAATCATCATGATATTGTTGTTTAAAACTATATTTAGTTATTTTGAAAAGTCACTTGATTCTTTAAAAAGTTATGCCATTTTGCAAGAGAAGAGTTATGTCTAATGACCGTTGGTTAAAAGATACCACATAATCATTCACCGATCAAGAAGAACAAATGGATATATAACGACAATCAACAATGAAATGGGTACTAGATCAATACAAAACTTTTGGTTCTCATCTACAAATTGACTTGATACTACACTTCTCTCCATCTGCTTCGCATTGCCACTGGTTTCGTGCGAATCCGTCAAGAAAGACTAAGTTATGGTCAAATGAAGTTTTGGTGAACAAAGAGAGAAAGAAAGAAAAAATATCAATGGTATTCTTCAAATTGCATCCAAAAATTTGTATATTTTGTTCCCACTACTTTTTTAGATTGTATTTCTTGTTCTCACGGTCGTTTTGATGGGTGGATTATCAAATTCCGATCAAAATTGAGTGAGATATGACAAATTGAAGTTGGCTATCCAAAACTGAAAAACTGTGTACGGGATTTTTTACATTTCTCTTACTGTTCGGCCTGTAGCACCACAAAACCGTCCAAATTCGTCACCAAACTATAACTAGATCGCAGCCTTTGCCTTCCTCTTCGATTTTCCGTTGGTTTCATCCAATTCTGTTAAGAAACGAAGGAGATATGCCTTTTAGAAGTTTGATGGTAAATAGAAAAACTGGAAGAAGAAGAAGAAGAGAAACTTTTATGAAAAGTGGTGACTGTTGGGCCTATTTATAGTGGTTGAAGTGTCCATTCATTCAAAATTCAAATCCAAAGTTTTGGCGCCAAGTTGGTCAATCTACTAAATCATCTGTATCCTTCTCATACGGTCTTTAAATTCAGCAAAGGAATATACTACGCTGATCAGAAAAACGAACATGTCGCAATAGAACAGATCTCGTCGTTAGATTCTAAAAGATATAAATGTGTGGTTGATGACAATGGAAGTACAACAAAGTTAGAAAGATGGAGTACAAAATTTGGTACGCTTTACTATTATTTCATCTTTATTGTTGCATTTAGGAATATATATTTATGCATTTAGTTAGGTCTAGAAATTTATCTCTTTTATAAGTTTTGATATTTAGGTCTACATGTCGACACACCATAGTATAAATTTCGATATATCAGTCTAATTTTTTTTAAAGTATTTTAAAATATGTTTTCTTTCAAATAAAAATCTTACCACTAATTTATTACAACTATACTAAGCAGAAAAGCATTTTTACATGCATAATGCCAAATGTCTTTACACATGTTTTCTCATTATTTTTTATGTTAATTAAGTACTATAAAAAAATTGAGTAAAAAAATTCAATTATTTACATGTTAGTATCTAATCGTAAAATTAGTGCAAAATCATGTTAAAATCAGGCCCTGAACTTTAGATAGCATTTCTGAAATGCTGTCTTTGCTTCTGTTACACTGCAAATAGGTTTTTGTAGCATTTCTGTGTTTCAAAACACTGTAGTGTCTCAGAAAATTTTCGCTGCATATTCTATTTTTATAATGTTTTGAATATATTTTATTGCAATTTTTTTTATCGCATTCTGTGAATGCTGTCTTTTCTGTTTGAAACTTTAAATTATAAAAAAACGATATTTAAACTTAGTATTTTTCTCTATTCTTTTTAGAATTATTTTCTAACTTATATTAGAATATTTTAACATTAATTTCGTGTTTAAATATTTTTTAATAATTAATTAAATTTTTTTAATGTAAGAGGCCGTAATATAACACATGTTTATTTTAGTTTTTTGTTTTCATATTTCATTATGATATTTTTTAACTCAAAAGTGTTTAAACATGTTTATAAATATTTAAAACAATAATAATTTAATGTATATGTTTTAATTAGTAAGATAAGTATTTTATAAACATAGAAGTTTGGATTCTTAAAAACAGTTAAGTTAAAAAAAAAATTTAAAAGAATTAAATAAGGAGGCTATTAATTTTTTATAAAAATAATTTTTGATCATATATAGTTTAAGACCATATTTCTTAGATTTGATTTTGATATTAAATTTGATTACTACCTTTCATGAATATGTTATAGTTTTAATACCATTTATTACCTTTAAACTCTTGTCTTTACTACTCTTTCCGTCCTATTCATTAGTTTCCTTAACCAAAGTCTAGTAATTGGTGTGTATTTCCGTTGTTTGGTTGAAGTGATTTATAATAAATAGTTTGACATATATATATATATATATATATATATATATATATTTGTCAATTAGATATTTCTTATCACTTATGTTTATCTTATAATCTGAATATCTCTTATCATGATACATAACATCATATCATTCTGCATATTATTATTTTTACTTAGTTATCATTTTATTTCATATTACATATCATTATGCATCCTATTTCATACCACATTTCATCGCATATTACATCATAAATTACAATGCATTAAATATCATAATCATTTGCATCACAAGTTGCACTTCATTCTGCATATCATCTCATGTTATGTTGCATATGTCATACATTTCATACTGCATTACAAACTACATATTGCATACATGTACACATAACGAGTGTATTTTATTTAGGAGGAGTTTGTAGTATTGTCTTATAGTTTAGGATTATTAGTTTTTGATTTGTTTGGTATGTTTTGATTGACTTAATTGTCTTATTTGACTTGATTGACTTATTTGACTTAATTGAATTGTTTGACCTTTGATTTGTTTGATTTTTTTTTACATGATTAGATTCAATGTGTCTGTTGATTGGATTGTCTAAGATATACTCGTACATATTATGTATTGAATAATTATAGTATAATTATGTTAATGTCTTTCACATTCCATTTACTATACTTTGTTCTAGTATTAGTTTAAGGGAGAGTTGTATAGTTTTATGGTTTTAGGATGGTTTTTGTTGATGACAAAGGGGGAGAAATACAAAATAGGATAGTTAGGCATAGATTAAGGGGGAGTTATTAGGATAGAAGTAATATTTTATAAACAAAGGTTGTCGTCATCAAAAAGGCGAAGATTGTTAGTCCTTGAGATGATGGTTTTGATGACAACAACCTTAGAAAAAGATTATAAAATATATATACTAACATTATAGTTTAGATATATATGTATATGTAGGATTTAACCATGCAGGTACCAAGAATGATGACTGTACAGTATAGAGATTCAAGATATCAAGATTGAAGACTCATGAGTATCAAGATTATCAAGAGTTAAAGTTTTCAAGTAATTATTAGGAATTTTGTTAAAACTCCAAGAAAAGCACTGGCATCTTAAAATCCAATTTATTCGTGGAATGGAATCCACTTCGAGCCCGTTAAAGGGATGGAAACCTAAGTGGGATGGAACCTACGAAAAATCTAGTGGAACATTATTTTGTATCCGCTAACTTTTATTCAAAATGTTTTACAAAATTATATCTTGTTTTCAAAATGTTTTCAAAACCTTCCTTTTAAAAGAATAAAAGACATCTATCCTGGTTTTAAATATTTTTAGCCTCAAAATAATCTTTATTTTCAAAATCAAATTATCCTTAGTTTTAAACTATCTTTTAATAATATATTTAATTTTTAATATTTATACCAAGATTTAAATATAAAATTATAGTAAAATTTTATTTATACCAAAATATTATTCTCTATATTTACTTATGTATTTTAACTATAGTTAAGTATATTTATAAAGATTAAATAGTTTTAATATACGATAGAAGTTATTTTCAAAGAAAAACAAATCACCAAAATTTCGTTTGGCATGCCGACATACTCAAGTATCCCTTGTCGAAATGGTAGCAGTTGATTTCAAAATTTGAATTTCAAAAGAATTGTCTATTCGTTATATCCTTAACGAATGGACATGACTGTTGTTCTACTATAAATAGGGGTGGTTTTGAACGAATTTGTAATCATATTTTTTTGGTTTTCACTCCTCTTCTTCTACATTTCTTTATACACATTCTTACCATTACTCTGCCGAAATCAACATTGAATCTAACTAGATCATTTCTGGTTTGATTCTCTATCACTATCTCAACAAGATCTCAGTGCTATTCAGAGTTATAAACTTCTTTGTAATCAATTTAGCGAGTAAAGGTGTGATTGTAGCCTTGAAAATCAATCAAGTAAAGGTGTGATTGTAGCCTTGGAAATCAATCAAGTAAAGGTGTGATTATAGCCTTGGAAATCAATTGGGTGAACTTGTTGCCCCTGAAATCAAGTATCTCTACCCAGAGGATTGTGAATCTGGAGTGGTGTACCTCGTGGCCTTGAAATCGAGGGTGTAATTGTACAATTGTTTTGAAAGGAAATCCGTACTTGTGTGTGGGACTTGATGTAGGGTAACTCCGAACCAGTATTAAATCCGATGTGTTCTTTCCTTTATTGCTTTTAACTTATTTCTGCATCTGTGTTTGTTTCTGTGATCATATCCGTGTTTGAATATTGTATACTTTTATGTTCAAATTAACAAAAACTCAAAAAGATTTAGTAATTCCTTAAAACAATATTCACCCCCATCTAGTGTTAATCCTAGCCTTAAGATCCGTATTCCGCAATTCTCACAAAAATCAATATATCCCATATAATTTTATTTCAAATTCTTATGGATATTTTAATAATAACTATTGTGTAAATAATTCGGATTTCGAACGACAAAATTTTCAAAATGACGAACAATCCTCAACTCTTGAAAATAGCATTTCATCTTGAATTCTCTACACAACAAAATCAAAGTATGCATGATTTATGTAATTCGTAATTGTATAATAACTTGAGTCAAGGATTTCAAAATTTGAATTCAATCCAAAATTCAAATGATTTCGATTATAACCCATGCCACTTCAATTTCGAACTCCAAAATGAATTTCAAACTCAAAATGAAAGTGAAAACAACTTTTCAAATGAATTTGGCAATGAGAATAATCTTAATCACGTTACGATTAAAAATCTTTGTTCTTAACAATTTCAAAGTGAAAATTCTTATGCTAATAACTATAAATTGATTTTGTTGAGCAAATGAACGAAATTTACGATGATCACACGGACTCGTTGTTTGAAACGTATATGAAACAACGTGAAACAAAACCAAATCCCAACGTGTGACTAGTCAAACAATAATCCATCTTTTACCCAAATCGACGATTTTCAATTAACAACTTTTGAAATTGAAAATAATAATCTTAAAGATGTTTTTAAAAACATGGTAATTGAGTTGGATTTCAATTCTTTTGAGGGTATGGAACCAAATTTAAAATTATATCTTTCTTTTCTCGGTATCGAAAATTTGAGTACAACAACATTGGATTTTGAACTTGAGATACGCAATGAAGTTGTTGATAATCCAACAAAGGAAGATGAATCAAACAACATGAATTTTTTGGACTTTTGAATGACGAGTTGTTAAAATTATTATGCTAATAACTATTAAAGAACATGAATTTTCACCATGCTCTGTATTCCCCTCACATAAGTCCGCAAGGTAGTCCATGGGTAACATATCTGGCCTCAGTTTATCTGAGTTTGGCATATGTTTACATTGTTAATATCAATAAAATTTTCCAATAAGAGAGAGTAAGAAATTGAAATCCAAGCACTATTTTTACTTATTTGATTTGACTTGTTATTGAAAAAAATGAAAATACCACTTTGATAAACTTTTATAATCAATTAAGGATCTATTTCATCGTTACACTTTGTTATCAATTGAAACAACGAGTTAAACTATTGTCTATTTGTTATGATAACTTGATTTTTGTTGGAAATTTTGATGAGTAAATGATTGAAATTTTCAAGATAATGACCGAAACCTATATTTAACTTATTTATGTCGATTTAAAAGTAAATCCTTCATTTGTAAATATTTCCAAAAACTCGTATTCATCTCTTCGTAAATAAATCTTGCATTTTGTAAATATTTTCATCCCGTATTTGGATTTTGTGAGTAGTATCCGTAGAAAACCCTCATGAGACAACACTCATCCTATTGGGGACATCCACAGGTTTAATGGCTTGTTGCATACGCTCAATGCAATCGTGCTTCCTATGAAAACGGATTTATCTTAGTTTTTCTTTATTCGAGCGCGAATAAAAAGATAAGTGTGGGGGTATCTGATGTGCACTTAAATGTGCATAATTTTACCACCATATTTAATCCATTTAAATTAAATAAATGATCATATTGGTTATTTTAACTTGTTTAAACCAAGATTCAAATTATTTTCAAATTGTCACATATTCATCTTCATATAGGGATAAAATTGTTTATTTTTGTGCATTTATTAAATTGTGAAAATTTACTTGGAATTTTCTATGTTGTTTTGTAGGAGATTTAGTGAATTTTACAAGTGGTTTCATGATGATATATGCATGCACAAGAGTGAAGAGAACAAAAGAAAATGGAAATAATTCAAAATGATGATCATGGAGGACCACATTTATTCATCTATCTTAATGTACACATAGGAGCTAATGCACATGCTAAAAGACCACTAAATATTCATGCACACTTAATGGATAGTTATTGGATGCTAATGGTTACTTGGCCACCACACTCTCTAAGGGGTAGTTTGGGTATTCCTCAAAAATATGAATTAGAGTTTAACACATATATAAATACCCCTTATGCTTCATATAACCATCTCTTACTTAGTCTCTTCTTTAGTCTCTCTTTTAGGCTCTCTTCTCTTAGGAAAATAAAATGAGAGCTCTCTTTCTTTTCATGGCTACTTAGCCATTTCTTCTTTTATGTAATTCATTTTTTTAATGCAATTTCAACACATATTCTTCTCTTTTCTTTTTTATTTCCTTTAATGCTAATAGTATTCTTTCATTTATTCATGCAAGCAGATTAGTATATATTTATTTACCTATCATTTCTTTTCATTTTGCTCTCCTTTTCCTCTTGTTTACATTTAATGTTGCAAGCTACATTTGTTGATTTAATAACAAATATGAGAGGCTAAACCCCTTCAATTTAGGAGTAACGAAGCTCTCTAATTATGTAGCTTCAACATAGTTTGATAATTAATGCTCTCTTTTTGTACGTCATGGAAAAATGATGTTTATGTAATTTTATGTTCTGAGTTTGATAGCTTATGTTGTTCAAAACAAATAGGCAATATTTAGTCAAATGAATCACAAATTGTCTCTTCATCTATATATGATCATGGCAAAGAAGTGAATGTCTAAATCAAAATTTTATGGCCTATATTTCCAAATAATAGTTAATAGGCCATGCTTAAAATAGATTTTCATTTTCAACTTGTTGTCGTTTTTCATGAGAGTAAATAATGGTTTAAGGGGTGTGTTATAGTTTGATGGCTTATTTTGAGCTAATTAATAGCACAAATAGGCCATACTTATGATAAACATATCAATCAAACTAACTAATGACTAAAAAAGGGAGATCATAATTTCAAGTTGTGTTGAACTATGTGATCTAGAGAGTGAATTTATATCTAAATTGTTTTTCTACTCTCATATTTTTATCATTTCCTTTTTGTCATCTTTCTTACATTTTCTAGCTAATCATCAAGAATTTAGTTTAATTTGATTGATTAGAAATTTAAAATCCTAAAAATTCACTATAGATCGACCCGTACTCGCATACTTACAACATTCGTACACTGTGCGATTGCGGTTATTTTTATTTCAAAAATTTTCGACGGTTTTCTAACTCGATAGAAATTCAGTTGGTGAACATTAGCTCACCGAATTAAACTTGAATTAGTGCTAAGATCTCAGATTCCTCTAGGCTAATAGTTTTCAGCTGTATCCTAGTTTGGTTTGAGCAGTTTCAAAAGAAGGAACTACATACAAAGGCAAAATTGGACTAATGACTTGAATTGATGCACAGAGAGGTAGAGAACATTACCTAAACTTGCTTTCTTTTATTATTGATCAAAAGTCCTTTCATTTGCTTAATATTTGGGGAGATTGCATTCTAGGGTTTTGAATAAAAGAGGATTTTGTTTCTAGATTTTTATAACTAAGAAATGAACAAAAATGTATCTTATAGGAAATTTAAATAGAGAACTCCTAGTGATTTGGATGCAGATAAGTATCTTAAAAATCTATGTCATGATTGTATTCTTGACTTTGGCAATGCTAGGAGGATTGCGTTTGCATTGGTTGAATTTTCCTATTGTTGATAGTTTCCAATCCGACAACGGCATGGCTCCTTTTGAGACTTTATTTGAGAGGTCATATCGATCACTCTCTTGTTAGCTCGAGTCTGGGAAAGAAATTGATCTTAAGTCCTGACTCTTTATGAATCTTTTAGTAAGACCTTGGTATTTTCTTCATTGAAGTTTAATTTTTTTTTCGTGTTTCTTCCTTATTGGATGACTGTTATTTCATTCAATTTGGGATAATGGCTATTCGATGCATCGGATTTATACAGCCATTGAGTGTAGTGGCTCTGTTGCCTACTGAGTTTCTTTACCAATCCATTTCCCTGGCATTAATGGTGCCCCTCATGTATTCTAACCTTGGAAGCACTTTGGAAATTCTGATTCTATTTCAGGGTATATAATCCTTATTACGCTTGAGATCTTACAAAAATCTAACTTTGAACCGAGCTCTATTCATTTAGTTTCCTCGGAGGTCGAATGCATTCGAGATATAGTCGTTTTTCTCATCTAAGTCCAACGGGCCGATGTACTAAGGACTACTCTTGTAGAACTAGAGAGTTCATCAACTGAACACATCCTTTGTATCTTCCTAAGTTTATTTGTAGGGAGGCTCTTGTTTTTCTAGCCTAATTTCTTTTGGGAAGATCCATTCTTTCTAATTTCTTATAGACTTTTCCTTTAAGGAAATTGTGAGGACGTAATTTTTTATAAAGGGGGGAGTCTATAACAACACTGGTCAAGATTGCCTGGAATTAAAACAAAAATATGATTTTAAATTATCTTAACTAATTTTAATATGAATTTAGGAAAATTTATAATTTATAATTTCCAAACTAAAATGGTTTTCTAGATGGAAATAATAAATTTGGGAAAGTTTATTAAATATCAAAATTGTATAATTTCACTTCTTTTATTTGATAATATAAGAATGATCTTAGGAAAGATAAGAGTTTAATAAAATATATGGATAATAATTTTATAATTAAGATAAAAATAAAGATATTTCATTCATTTATTTATTTGAGGGAAAATTTGTGATAGATATTTTCCCTTTGCAACTATTGCAACAGAAATGCTATAAATTTAACAAAAATGTTAATAATGATATTTATTGTTAAAATTATAATAATAGTTTATATGTTTTCAAAGGTTATACTATAACCATATTATTTAAATGATTATAATAACATATATGGGTTTATCAAAATAAAGAATTTGAATTTTTATAAATCATGAAAGCTTGTTTAAATGTAAAACAAGTGTGTTATAAATGATGAGAGGAAATTTGCAACACTTCTCTTAGAAATGCAACACTTTGTTAATGGGTTCAATAACCAAACCCCATTTGGCCCTAATAGAAATGGATATGAGAATAAGAACAAGGTATGTACTTGTTTCTCTTCTTATACCCCTTTCTATTCGGGTCATATAGGGTTTGGTTATGAGCCCACTAACAAAGTGTTGCAATTCAAAGAGATACGTTGCAAATTTCTTCTCATCAATTATAACACACTTGTTTTACATTTAACAAGCTTTCATGATTTATAAAAATTCAATTTCTTTATTTTAATAAACCCTTATATGTTAAATAATCATCTTAACAATATTGATATGTTTTATGTGGTTACAATATAACCTTTGAGAACATAAACTATTATTATCATCTTTAACAATAAATATCACTATTAATATTTTTATTAAATTTACAACATCTTTGTTGTAATAATTTCAAAGAGGAAATATGTATCACAAATTATTACTCAAATAAATAAGTGAATGAAATATCTTTATTCTTATCTTAATTATAAAATTATTTTCCATATATTTTATAAAACTCTTATCTTTCCCAAGATCATTCTTACATTATCAATTATAAGAAGTAAAATTATATACTTTTGACATTTTATAAGTTTTTCCAAATTTATTTATTTCCACATAGGAAGCCATTTTAATAGGAAATTATAACTAATAAAATTTTCCAAATTTAACCTAAAATTAATTAAGATAATTTTAAATCATAACTTAGTTTTAATTCTAGGTAATCTCAACCAGGGTTGTTACACTTTCATAGGAGCCAACCTAATTAGTAATAAAAGAAAGGTATGTATTCTCAAAGACAATCAAAATACGCTGGCTAAAGGTCCAATATAAGCTTCTCTTATTAGCCACATTAATTCAGTAGAACCATATATAAAAAAGTAGCCAAAGTAAGTCTAAGCCTAAACCATTCCAAATAAAGGCCATCAGGTGAGAAAGAACTATATTCTAGGGTGTATCGCCACCAATGCAGTAAAAAGTCACTAAGCGCCTCCTTTTCTTTAACTACTTGATCAATCCTTGAGAACAACTCTTGGGTTTCAACCTTAAGTTGGTATATAACCCATCTCCCTTGCGCATAGCGATGGCCATGACACTGAGAGCAAACAAAATATTTTCACAAGACTAAAAAATAGAAAACAACCTTATGATAACCCGGATTTTTGAACATCTAATAATTGGATAGTTATCTAGTTTGTAGATTGTATAGAAAAAAATTAATTATATATATCTGGATATAAGTATTTATTTAATAATCTTCTTATATAATTTAAAATTTACAAAAGGAAACCTATATTTTCAAATAAATTAGATATACTTGTTAATTACTATTGTTCATGTATATATATACATAGTTGTAAATAAAACTATGATTTGGAATTCTATATACATATCTTAAAAATAAATTGATTTAAAAACTCTACAACTTGTATTTATATATAGTTATCAATTAAAGTATAAATAATTTAAGTTTAAAATTTAAATAAGAATAAATAAAGGTTCTATTATATTTCTTTAAAGAATACATGAGATAAATATATAAAGATTTATAAAACATTTTAAAATATAATTACACACACAAAATACAAGCGTTGGAATAGTAACACGTAATTTAACAAATGTAAGCCAAAGGATTTATGCAATCAACAAGTGTCACAATTTTCTTAATATTTTCTTTTATTTTTAAAATCATAAACTAAAGCTATAATTATATCTATACATCCTCTTTCAATTCTTTTTATTTTTCATCTTTTAAAACAAAGAAAATAAAAATTTGAAAAATGCAGATCAATAAACAAATTCACAAAACCTGGGCAGATCAAAGCAAAAACGTATTCAAAGAAATTTTAAACTGGGAGTTTCAATCCTGGAAGCAATGGTAAATATAGTAATTCAGACTCAAAACTGAAGTAATCAAAGGATTAAACTCTGACCTGAAGCCTCTGCATTTCTAAAATCCGTAAGTAAACAATCCTTATTGAAAGTTATAAAATCTGTATAAACCACGTCGCATGCAGTAAAACTTTAGATAAATTGTAAAGTGCTTGTTTGATTGTTGTATATGATCTCATATGTATATATTATGAACATTTATGAGTGCATGTCAGTGTTATAACTCTATTCTTCACTTCCAAATTGCAGATAGGGTTCAAATTTTAAATGCTCTTCATCTGTAATTTTTAGTCTTCAATGAATAAACAAGAATTGGTTGTTATAAGAAGATATCAATTTTAAAAATAGTTCCAAGCTAAATCTGAAGCTAGTTTGAATAATAAGAAGAAAGAACAATAAAGATTCAACCCATATCAAAATTTCGATCTTAATAATTTGGTGATAAGTATACGATTTAAATTGTTATCAAAAATGATGATTTTTAAAATTGAAATCATGAATTTTAATTAAGTAATTCATGAGATATTGAATAATGATCGGAAATTGGGATTTCTTCGTTTGTTGGGGATCGCGGAAGTTTTTGACGTTGGAATTTTGGTCGAAGGAGGCCACGTGGTCAACGAATATTGGGAAATGGTTGATTGGGTTCAGAAATCGTCGAGGCAGTGACTCAAGGAGATTGTAGGGTTTTATGGTCTCATGGGTTCGACGATGAATCAGGAATCGTCGCAACGGTGAGAATGGATCGAGCTTGATCGAAGTTGGTAAAAATGATGCGCGAGTCGGAGATGATGATTCCTGGTGGGTTGGTATGATTTCCGATGAACTAGACCGACGAGGCAAGGTGTTTTCATCATCAGGTTTGGGTTCGAGGGAGTTTCGTCAAGCTCGAATTTGATTCCGGTCGACTTTGTTGAACGTGGATGATCGGACGGTTTGGGAGGATCATGGGTGCTATGCCGACGGTCACGGCAGTGATCGTCAATGTCAGGAATGCGTGTGCATGTGCACGGTGAAACATTGGGTATCTGGTTTTGGATGGGATTTGGGAAGAAGAGGGATGTGCGGGTCGAACTCGAGGAGCTTTCGTGTTGAACTCGAAGTTGTTGAGTGACTCACGTAGCTCGGGTTTCATCTCGGGAGGGAAGTGAAGCAGGCTTGGGTTTTGACGATGATATTCTGTTTGATCATAATGCAGGTTTAAAATTTAAAAGTGTTTATAATATAAACATCCTTTGCTTGAAAGCATGTTTAAAATGAAAACTTGATTTTGTAAATTAAGTGATGATTAAAAGATTAGGCAATTTTAAATCGTAAAATTTAACTTCAAAGGTTAAGTTAATAGTATGGTGATAAATTATTTTCAAAATTCAGTTAGTAAGGATTTAAAGGAAAATTTAATCCATTTATAAAAATAAATGGTTTATCTTTAATCAGTTAAGATTTTTATAAATTAAATTAAGTAATTAAGTGATGATTAATTACTGAATAAGATTAATAAATTAATGAGAATTACTAAATGGAAGTAATTAAAGATACTTCTTAATGTCATTAATTAAGGTGGATAAATTTGTTAAGGATTAATTAAAGTTTAATTTAATTAATGATCAGAGGTTAATTAATTGAGGATAACTAACCAATGTATAATTACCTAATGACAGTGATTTAAGGGAAATTACTTAAGAGAAGTAATTAAGGATTAATTACTTAGTGTAATTAATTAAAGAAATTAATTATTCTATGTAATTAGTTAGTATGATTAGCTTAAGTTAACTAATTGGCTTAATTAATTTAAATAATCACTTGATGATGGGATTGAATATAATTACTTAATGAGGCTTATAAAGTGTAATTACTTCGTGAAAGAATTAGTAATGGTAACTATAGGGTGTAATTAATTGAAGATTTGAAAGTGGTTTTGGGTTAATTACCTGATGTAATTAATATGAAGAATAATTACTTAGTAAAAGTAATTAATAATTAATTACTTAGTGTAATTAATTTAAGAATTTACCAATAAAAGTTATGGGAAGTTAATTAAGTGATGTAATTAATTAAAAGTAATAAATTACAGAATGAGATTAATCAAGGATGATTAATAAATATAATTAATTAAAAATTAAGTATAATTACTTTAAGTAATTAATGATGTGTAATTCCTTAGTGAAGTAGTGTGTGAATAATTACCCGATGTAATTAATTAAAAGGAAATTACTTGATGAGAAGTAATTAAAGGATCATTACTTGATGGAAGGAATTAAGTTATAGTTACTCAATGTAATTAAAGGATTAATTAATATAATTAGTCAAGGAGTTGGTTTAATTGATGGAGTAATTTAGGAAAGTTAATTTTTAATTTTGATCAATCAAGGTCGATTAATGAATGTAATTAAGATAAAGGTTAATTATTAAAGGAAATTTAATAATTAACTAATGAAAGTAATTAGAGGATCATTAATTAAAGTAATTAATGAAAGTGATCAATCTTGCTTATGAATGATTGAATGATGATAAGTGCTTTGGATTGGTTGATATCTCTGATATAAATTGCCTTGTGATATGATATGCTGGATACAGTGATAATGTGATTTTCTATCAATTATAAATTGCTGTGTAATAGTGTTATCTGGTAATTAAAGTTGAGTTGTATTTAATTGAATAACTTGGGTTTAGATGAAATTGGATTCAAAAAGACCGGAGTCGGGTATTAGTAAATAGCCGAAACTACTTCGATTCTTTATAAATTGATATGTGGAATCAATAGGCTGATATGGAATGATTTAAGTAAATTGGACCATTTAATCTAAGTTTGGCACTTAGAAATTGATGTGTGAAATAAGTAATGCCTATAATAGCTTGTGAAGTTGTAAATTGATATAAGTTACCCGGGTTATATAAGTTGCATGCTTTTGTATTCTTTGTTAGATGGGCTTACTCACGCTGGTTTCCAGCCTGACCCGGGTGTTACTTTGATGTAATGCTCGGGTCAGACCGAGTATTACAGATTTTCAGGTAAGGACGTTTTGGAGCTCAGAAGGCGAGCTGGAGGGTAGGAACGTATGGAGTGTTTTCCGCTGTGATATAATATTCTATAGCTAGGACATATTGTTTTAAACTATCCAGTGATGGTTAATGGTTGTAACTATGATGTATAAAATATAAGTGCACTGATATAGTTCTTCTTTGTAAAACTGTTATTTATGTGATATTATATCTTGATCCGCTACGAATATGAGTTTCTGTGACTTGTTACTATTTCTTCTTCTTTCTCTTTTCTTCTTTTTCTAACTATCTGGAATTTTCTAAATCAAAAATTTCAGGTCGTTACATTTGGTATCAGAGCCAGGTTAACGAGAACCTTGGCTCTGGTGGGATTACTCATTAAGGATAGGGTCAATGGTACCCTAGGATGAGTTGAGTGTGTGTGTATATATATATATATATATATATATGAGAGCGTACTTGTTATTTTCTTATATAAAGATTTTAAATGATTTTATATAATAATATATTTTGATATATAAAGCACTATATCTTTCTAATAAATATTAAGGTAGTTGGATGTTAAATATTGGAATTAAATTAAGTGGTAATAGAATTTCTAAATAAGATGAATTAGATTGGTTTCAAACCGGAGAAATAGAATGGTTATTGTGTTTAATAATGGGATGATTGTTTTCCAATAAACAATGAAATGTTCTAAGGAAGTACCCATTTAAAGAGAATAACGTGTAAATTAGAAAGGATGTAAATTAAAGTGGGATTCAAATTGTGAAGTTCTGAATTCTAAATTTAAACATTTGAAATTGTTTTAAAATGTTAAAGGAAATAATATTATTCAAACTATTTTGTGGTTTAAATTTTAAAATTCGGCTTGGTGGGCCAAGAAGAAAATATACATATATGTGAGGAATATACATAATATCAAAGATGGTTTGAAATAAACTCTAAATGTTGAGTTTTGAATTTGGAATGAGATGTGAAAACCTAATGTGATAAGTTTTTAAACTTATAGATGGGAAAGTATTTTGAAATTTGATTTGGGAATTCAAATTGGGTAAAGTTGACTAGATTCAGTAAATTGAATTTAACATAGAAGAAGTTAAATAAGTTGAATGAACAACCTGAATTGGAAATTTCAAGATGAAATTGGGATTTAACTTGGGAAGTTAAAATGGTTGATTTGAATGGGGAGTTTATGTGATCTCAAAATGGGTTTGAGATCTGGAAATTGGAAATGGATGGATGTTTTAAAATAATTTGAATGATACCATCCTGTTGTTATTAATAATCTTTAAGCTGAAAACTGGATTTGTTTAAATGAATGAAGGAATAAAGTGTGGTAATACATCCATTCTTGAGATGAATGGGTAATAAGTTGAATTTTAAGATCAAAAGTGAACTTGTGAAAGTGAAATCACTTTGAACTTAAGTTTTGGATGTTTAAAGAAACTTGAAAGTTCAAATTGTTAAGGATTGGTTTCAAAATTTAAATTTGGGAATAAATTGAATTTCAAAGAATGAGTTGTTTAAAAAAAAGTTTGAACTATGATTTGAACTTAGAAATAATTTTATGAAGAAGTAAAGGGTAATTTAAGTTAGAATATATGGAATTTGGACTCAGAATTTAATTATTTAAAAGCTTTAAATAAGGATAATTTGGTTTAAGAGGTTAAACCAACATTTAAAATTTAACTCGAATTTATAATTCGAGATGGTTGTAAGTTGAAATTTAAATAGAACTAATTCAAATTAAATTTGATTTGAATTAATTAGAATTGTGATTGAAGATGGATAAGTTTAAAAATTCAAATGGGATTGTTTTGAAATGAAATTGAAGTTGAATAAGATCAAATTCAAATAGGAATTAGGATTTATTCAAACAGGAATTGAGATGGTTTGAAATTGAAGTGGGTCAATTTGAAATTAGTCCAAATTGATTTGATTAAATTTGGAATTGTAATTAAAGTTGAATAGTTATAAAATTCAAATAGAATTTGAATTGAATTTGGGAGGAAATCAAGAATAATTCAACTTAATTTGGAAATAGAGTTAGAAATTGGGATTAATTCAAACTGGAGTTAAAATGGACTGAAATTGGAACTAGTTCAATTGAAATTTATTTAAATTAGTAGAATTTGAGATCAAAGTTGAATAAAGTTAAATTTGGAAAGAAACTGAGGTTAATTCAACTTGAATTGGGGCTAGGTCAATTTCAATAGAAATTGAAGTTATTTTAATTGGAACTGGGTCAATTTAAATGGAAATGGAAATTTAAATTGAATTGATTGGAAATGGAGGTTGGGAATTGAACAGTTTGACTTTTGACTATTTTCAAAATAAATTGTTTTAGTACAAATCTATTTTTCCAAACTATTTACTATACAACTTTTATTATACTTATTTTACAATTATTTTTGGAACTATTTAACAGTTTTTCAACTATTTTATAAATTAATTACTATTTTTCAACTATTTTGCAACTATTTAAAATTTCTATAACTATTTGACTATTTCCAACTATTTTACAATTACTTAATTATTTTACAGTTATTTTACAAATTAATAATTATTTTTCAACTACTTATCTATTTTAAAAAATTTCAAGCTATTTTCAAAATATGAACTGGTCAGAGTGCAAACTGTTTATGATTAAATACCCAATTGAGATAAGAATAGAGGTGATAATCTAAATGGATTGAAACAATTGTGAATAAGTGAATGAAAATTAAAGTGAATGTGAATAGAAAAGAAATTGATTTGGCTAATAATCAATGAGATAAATATGTAGGATGTACGTATATTATTCTATTCGCATAGTGATTTGATCCAGATTCGAGCGTAGAATTTCGAGATAATTATGTCATCCGAGTTTGGATTTTTCACTCGATTTTCAACGGCGAACCTGGATATGGATGGTTGATTGGTTCTGAATATTCTCTATCATAGTTATGACTATGTAAGGAAAATGACGGTTTATGATCAAGACACCAGATCTGAGTCCGCTCTAGGAAGTCGGGTGGACAATACTAGTTCGGAAGTGAAATTGTGTGATCGAGTGAGCGATCAGATTGATATAGATACGGATGATATGTGTACATCGTACGGGTTTAAATGAAATTGATACTGGAAATTTGTGGATAAGAAATGTGAAATTGTTTTTGAAATGAAGGGTATAATTTGTAAAATATATGATGAAGTAAAAGTGGAAATTGGATATTTCTATGGTAGAAATTTACTTTATGGAAGTAAGTAAGTGACTTTATAGAGTAAACAAATTTGAATATTTGATTTTGAATAAACCAAGTTATATTTCTTTGTCATATAAGATAAATCTCCCCTTGTTGAATCTATAGCCAGAAGAGAAAGGATTTTGAAAGTGCTTGCAGTATAAAAAGAAGTTTTATACAAGTTTGAAATGATCCAAAGATTTTTAAAGTTATATATATATATATATATATATATATATATATATATAAAGGATCTTATGAGGATTTTGGAAAAAGGTTTTGGGGACCTTTGGATTTGGAAAGGCTTTTGATTTTTGGGTAAAATCAATATTGGAATTTGAAAAGCCTAGTTTGAGAATTATCGATTTTTTCGGATAATCGATTTTGTGTAAAGGAGCTTTGTATGAGATCATACTAGGTGTATGATTTGAAAGATACTATATAGTATAAAATGTTTTGAAAATGGCTCTGGAGAAAAAGGCGCTCCCTTGGGATGAACTTCTAAGGAGTACCATAGGTTGGTACTGCCTTGATCCTCTAAAGGGGAGGTTCTAAAGTTGATCCCGTGAGGAGTCCGGACAAAACTAGTTCCTGAGGATTATTGGGTAGCGAAAGTCGAGGGCGCTGAGGCATTTGGGTTATGCTGTGACGATAGTGTAACTCGATGTCGCTGCGATCTACTGTGTGGACCATAGCGAAAATCGTGTGGAGGTGAGTGTCAACGGTCTATGCTTGATTTTGCCGGGAAGGCAACGTAAAATCGGTAGACTGCGATCTATGGTCAAGTGGAGAAGTTTCATTCTTTTGGCAGCGAAATTCGAGGGCGTTGAGGCCTACAGTTATATGGGTTTTTTCTGTGATGGCAATGTAACCCCGGTTGTAGCTGCGATCTATAGTGGGTTCCATGGTGTAATCGAAGGACGCGGAGGCCTACAGTTATCTATGGATTTTGTCGGGATGGCAACGTATCCATCGGGTTAACTGTGACCATGGATGGGGGTGACGATTTCCAGAGCATTGTCACCAAAGATATTTCCTCTATTTTCAAAAATGTTTTCTATATTTTGAACTAAATTATTTTCCAAGTATTTTCACTAAGTGTTGAAATCGGGTCTGCTGAGTACTTATAGGTTTTCAGTCTTACGCCTGATCAACGTATGACCGAACTTTTGTAAGAACGATGACAGACTTGTTTAAACATCGAGTTATAAAGTATTTTTATAAAAACTATTTGGTAATATTATATAGATTTTAAAGTATTTTAAAAATAATCGAAGAGGAAATTTAACTGATATTAAGTGTTCTAATAAATTCTGGCTCCGTCTCTTTTCGGGGACGAAAAGATTCAAAGGGGGGAGGAATGTGATAACTCGGATTTTTGAACATCGAATAATTGGATAATTATCTAGTTTGTAGATTGCATAGAATTTTTTTTAAAATTATATATATCTGGATATAAGTATTTATTTAATAATCTTCTTATATAATTTAAAATTTACAAAAGGAAACCTATATTTTCAAATAAATTAGATATACTTGTTAATTATTATTGTTCATGTATATATATACATAGTTGTAAATAAAACTATGATTTTGAATTCTATATACATATCTTAAAAATAAATTAATTTAAAAACTCTACAACTTGTATTTATATATAGTTATCAATTAAAGTATAAATAATTTAGGTTTAAAATTTAAATAAGAATAAATAAAGGTTCTATTATATTTCTTTAAAGTATACATGAGATAAATATATAAAGATTTATAAAACATTTTAAAATATAATTACACACACAAAATGAAAGTGTTGGAATAGTAACACGTAATTTAACAAATATAAGCCAAAGGATTTATGCAATCAACAAGTGTCACAATTTTCTTAATATTTTCTTTTATTTTTAAAATCATAAACTAAAGATATAATTATATCTATACATCCTCTTTCAATTTTTTGTTTTTCATCTTTTAAAACAAAGAAAACAAAATTTTGAAAAATGCAGATCAGTAAACAAATTCACAAAAACTGGGCAGATCAAAGAAAAAACATATTCAAAGCAATTTTAAACTGGGAGTTTCAATCTTGGAAGCAATGGTAAATATAGTAATTCAAACTCAAAACTGAAGTAATCAAAGGATTAAACTCTGACCTGAAGCCTCTGCATTTCTAAAATCTGTGAGTAAACAATCCTTATTGAAAGTTATAAAATCTGTATAAACCATGTCGCATGCAGTAAAACTTTAGATAAACTGTAAAGTGCTTATTTGATTGTTGTATATGGTCTCATATGTATATATTATGAACATTTATGAGTGCATGTCAGTGTTATAACTCTGTTCTTCACTTCCAGATTGCAGACAGGGTTCAAACTTTAAATGCTCTTCATCTGTAATGTTTAGTCTTTAATGAATAAACAAGAATTGGTTGTTATAACAAGATATCAATTTTAAAAATAGTTCCAAGCTAAATCTGAAGCTAGTTTGAATAATAAGAAGAAAGAACAGTAAAGATTCAACCCATGTCAAAATTTCGATCTTAATAATTTGGTGATTCAAGTATATGATTTAAATTGTTATCAAAAATGATGATTTTTAAAATTGAAATCATGAATTTTAATTAAGCAATTCATGAGATATTGAATAATGATCGGAAATTAGGATTTCGTCGTTTGTTGGGGATCGCGGAAGTTTTTGACGTTGGGATTTTGGTCGAAGGAGGCCACGTGGTCAACGAACATTGGGAAATGGTTGATTGGGTTCAGAAATCGTCGAGGCGATGACTCAAGGAGATTGTAGGGTTTTATGGTCTCATGAGTTCGACAATGAATCAGGAATCATCGCAACGATGAGAATGGATCGAGCTTGATCGAAGTTGGTAGAAATGATGCGTGAGTCGGAGATGATGATTCCTGGTGGGTCGGTATGATTTTTGTTGAACTAAACCGACGAGGCAAGGGGGTTTTCATCATCAGGTTTGGGTTCGAGGGAGTTTCGTCAAGCTCGAATTTGATTCCGGTCGACTTCGTTGAACGTGGATGATCGAAAGGTTTAGGAGGATCATGGGTGGTGTGCCGGCGGTCGCAGCAGTGATCGTCAATGTCAGGAGTGCGTGTGCATATGCATGGTGAAATATTGGGTATCTGGTTTTGGATGAGATTTGGGAAGAACGGGGATGTGCGGGTCAAACTCGAGGAGCTTGCATGTTGAACTCGAAGTTGTTGAGTGACTCACATAGCTTAGGATTCATCTCGGGAGGGAAGTGAAGCAGGCCTGGGTTTTGATGATGATGTTCTGTTTGATCATAATGCAGGTTTAAAATTTAAAAGTGTTTATAATATAAACATCCTTTGCTTGAAAGCTTGTTTAAAATGAAAACTTGATTTTGTAAATTAAGTGATGATTAAAAGATTAGGTAATTTTAAGTCGTAAAATTTAACTTTAAAGGTTAAGTTAATAGTATGGTGATAAATTATTTTCAAAATTCATTAAGGATTTAAAGGAAAATTTAAGCCTTTTATAAAAATAAATGGTTTATCTTTAATCAACTAAGATTTTTATAAATTAAATAAGTAATTAATGGATGATTAATTACTGAATAAGATTAATAAATTAATGATAATTACTAAATGGAAGTAATTAAAGATACTTCTTAATGTCATTAATTAAGGTGGATAAATTTGTTAAGGATTAATTAAAGTTTAAATTAATTAATGATCAGAGGTTAATTAATTGAGGATAATTAACCAATATGATAATTACTTAATGGCAGTGATCTAAGGGAAATTACTTAAGAGAAGTAATTAAGGATTAATTACTTAGTGTAATTAATTAAAGAAATTAATTATTCTATGTAATTAATTAATATGATTAGCTTAAGTTAATTAATTGGTTTAATTAATTTAAATAATCACTTGATGATGGGATTGAATATAATTAATTAATGAGGCTTATAAAGTGTAATTACTTCGTGAAGGAATTAGTAATGGTAATTATAGGGTGTAATTAATTGAAGCTTTGAAAGTGTTTTTGGGTTAATTACCTGATGTAATTAATATGAAGAATAATTACTTAGTAGAAGTAATTAATAATTAATTACTTAGTGTAATTAATTTAAGAATTTACTAATAAAAGTTATGGGAAGTTAATTAAGTGATGTAATTAATTAAAAGTAATAAATTACAAAATGAGATTAATCAAGGATGATTAATAAATATAATTAATTAAAAATTAAGTGTAATTACTTTAATTAATTAATGATGTGTAATTCCTTAGTGAAGTAATGAGTGAATAATTACCCGATGTAAGAAATTAAAAGGAAATTACTTGATGAGAAGTAATTGAAGGATCATTACTTGATGGAAGGAATTAAGTTATAGTTACTCATTGTAATTAAAGGATTAATTAATATAATTAGTCAAGGAGTTGGTTTAATTGATGGAGTAATTTAGGAAAGTTAATTTCTGATTTTGATCAATCATGGTCGATTAATGAATATAATTAAGATAAAGGTTAATTATTAAAGGAAATTTAAAAATAATTAACTAATGAAAGTAATTAGAGGATCATTAATTAATGTAATTAATGAAAGTGATCAATCTTGCTTATGAATGATTGAATGATGATAAGTGCTTTGGATTGGTTGATATCTCTGATATGAATTGCCTTGTGATATGATATGCAAGATACAGTGATAATGTGATTATCTATCAATTACAAATTGCTGTGTAAAAGTGTTATCGGGTAATTAAAGTTGAGTTGTATTTAATTGAATAACTTGGGTTTAGATGACATTGGATTCGAAATGACCCTAGTCGGGTATTAGTAAATGCCCGAAACCACTTCGATTCTTTATAAATTGATATGTGGAATCAATAGGCTGATGTGGAATGATTTAAGTAAATTGGACCATTTAATCTAAGTTTGGCACTTAGAAATTGATGTGTGAAATAAGTAATGTCTATAACAGCTTGTGAAGTTGTAAATTGATATAAGTTACCCGGGCTATATAAGTTGTATGCTTTTGTATTCGTTGTTAGATGGGTTTACTCACGCTGGTTTCCAGCCTGACCCGGGTGTTACTTTGATGTAATGCTCGTGTCAGACCGAGTATTACAGATTTTCAGGTAAGGACGTTCTGGAGCTCAGAAGGCGAGCTGGAGGGCAGGAATGTATGGAGTGTTTTCCGCTGTGATATAATATTCTATAGCTAGGACATGTTGTTTTAAACTATCCAGTGATGGTTAATAGTTGTAACTCTGATGTATGAAATATAAGTGTACTGATACAGTTCTTCTTTGTAAAACTGTTATTTATGTGATATTATATCTTGATCTGCTACGAATGTGAGGTTTCTATGACTTGTTACTGTTTCTTCTTCTTTCTCTTTTCTTCTTTTCCTAACTATCTGTAATTTTCTGAATCGAAAATTTCGAGTAACTTATTCATTTATTAAGCAATGACAGAATAAAATAACAACAGCTGGTCATTTATTACAAAGCCAAAGAAGTAAGTCTCGTTCGGTCACCATCAGAAAATTGATACAAAAGGCATTAAGTATTTACATGGGGATTTGAAATGACCTTGGTCTCTGTCGTCATGTCAATACTTTTTGACCCCTCAAATTCTTTGGTTTTCTCCCTCCTTATCCTCATTTACTTGAAAAAGAGTGGAAGGAGTGGCATTCTCCACGGCATCTTCCACGGAAACCTCTTTTGCCCATTGAGCTCAACAATAAGCGTAGACCATATCAATCAAAGACTTATTCCCCAAAAAGTTGAGATTGATCTCTTTCTTAAATTTGCTTCGAACTGATGCATACAAACTGTAGAGTATAACGGAAGTGTTTTCATTAAGCTCTTCGGCACTTTCAACTCCTTCTGCATCGCTTGCAACTCTTCCTGCACTGTTGTAAGCTCTTTCTTCTTCTCCTTCAACTTGTGATCTTTCAAGCCTAGGGCATCCATAACAGAGTTGGAATCTTTTTCAAACTTTTCTAGAATGCTTTAAAATATTCCACAATCTTAGCCCTCTTAGAAGCTATGTTGGTCTTTTTAGAAGTAGTGGAAGCAAGATCCACCTTAAGTTTGGTATCTTGATAAAGGGTAACAAACCGTTTGCCTTCCTACTTCCATACTTCCATCATTAAAGCAGTAAGCTAAAAAAAAGAGGAGAGATGGTAGGTAGGTAAGGGGTGATTAAATAAGCAATAAAAAAGGACAAAATAATAATGCTCACATAGGACTAATACTTTTCCATCTCGGACATAAGCACAAAAGGAGAAAGTTCAGAAAGTGGAAGGGGAAGGAAAGATGTCGAGACAAAGCGATATAGGATAATATATAGAGTGCAGTCTTCACCACCTTCTCAGCTAAGTAAGACAAGACTCCCTCAACTAAAGGTCAATATAGAATGCTATGATTAAGAAGATGCTGTAAAGGAGAAACAGAAAGAACTATTGAAGTAGAAATGGTAGGAACCATTGGAGGAGGAGAAAAAATGGAAGTGGAGTCTCGATCGGAATCTGCACTGGAGTAAGTGTCCATTTCTACCCAGGTTTCTTCGATGCTTTATTACGAAGCGCCTTCAAGACATTAACATCCATTTCACCTACATAAAAGGGCAAAAAAATGTCAAGATTAGAAGTTTATATGAAAAAATGAACCATAAGAATAATAAACATAAAGCATATTGTAAACCAGCTATACCCCTAGATTCAGCCGAAGTAAAGGAAGGCTTAAAGATATTGCGAGGAAATTTATGATTGAGTGCTGAAAATCATATTTCTCTAGCATACCCTTGTTAAAGAATTTATTAGTTTCCATTTCCTCCCTAGCCAATTCTAAAATGTGATTCCTACACGATTCACACGATTCCACATCCTCTTCAGAAAAAGAGATATGAGTAGGATAGTGATGAACTGGATGAAAGTTATGCAAGTTCGATATAAAAAAGTATCGATTAGCCCAATTTTGAGTCTTCTTGAGGATGTCTGAAAGAATCGATTTTTAGGCTTAGGCAGATAAATGCTGGCATTGCCCCTCGAAGGACTTTTCTTAATGTAACATAACCATTCTTGGCATACAAGATGAAGATGGCTATCACGAAGGTATAGAAAGGAGGGGCGAATTGAACATGCACTCGTTCAATGTCCAATAACCATTGATGAACGGCTAGATGTAAGGGAAGATAAAGCCAATAGCAGATATGTTTAGGAGTCGGGGGAGTAAACCCATCTAGAGGAGTATTAATACACTCGTGAGGTTCAGAAACCCTAACCTCGTAACCAATGAATCCAAATTTATCTAAAATAGCCTTAGCGTTTCCCATACAAGTTATGTCAGAAGGCGGAAGTAAAGAATAAGAGGAAGCCATTTCAAAATTGCAAAGTAATTTATGAAAGACAAAAGTTTATGTATGAAAACCCACTAGACCCTTATTTCGATTTAAAATAAAATCTGAATTTGGGAATGCAATCGATTTAGCAGACAAAGATTTTCTCGTCCCATTTCTCCTATTTTCTCTCTAAAACAAAAGCTTAAAGAAAATAAGAAGAAGAAAAAGGAAAATATATGCGTACCTTAATTTGAATGATAGTAACTGATAAAAATACCATGCTCTAAGATATATAAGTTGCCTCTACCAATGATACATGCATATTAGCGACACAGTCAGCTCAGACTTCAGTAAGCCTAGATCACATTCGTATGCATATTGAAATAACTCCCAGGTTAAAGACAGGCAACCCAACTTTACTTATCCTGATAGAATATCACTCAAACAAGTACAACCAAGATGAGCAACAAAAGTATATGCACCTATAATAGAAAATCACGCACCATGAAGCCCAAAGCAGCTCAGGACAATAGCATCTCAGCATCATGCAAGTATCACCCATCCACCAGTACAACCTCACTCCAAACATGTCGGTAGTGCCCTAAACTAATGAGTAACTCTTAATGTCCTCCTAAGGTAATGTTCAATCTTTAGATCAAAAATATACAACCCGTTAAGATGATTTCTAGCTCTAATTTCAGATATTATCGCTTTAATTTTAGGAGTTCCCACCATTATTTCAAACTTCCCGCCAAAGAACATAGTTCAACCGCCTAAATTATGAATTCCCTCCAAAGAAATGTCAGCAAACCAGATGCATCAAACCAGCAATGTGGATGGAAGATATGTGGCATACTAGAAAGCTATAAACACAATTGCGATGGAAGGATGGTGGCGAACCATGTACATCCTCAACACAATAAATAGAGGATGATGGTGAATATAGAGGGATTTTTTTCCTTCTTCTTTTGGAATGAGAAAATTTTATTTCTCTATTTTCTACAAACACTTTTATCGGGAGAAAATAGATAATAAAAGAACTTGACCAATGGACGTAGGATTCAGATGGATCGGAGCTATGAAAACCCTAGTTTGAGTTATACCTGAAATAAAAATAAGAACATAAATTTAAAAAATAATGATAGTTTAAAATTGGGATTATGGGGATTTTTAATTCAAGTTAAATTGGAGTTTGGATCGGAATATATTGGGAGGAAATAAATATATAAAAGAACTCCAAATACTTAAACTATTAAAAATAGATTTATTATTATCTATAATTCAAAACTTTAAATATAACAATGAATTAAGAAATAAATTCTAAATGAGAATGATCTTTTTTACATATATTAGTTTGAAATAATAAGGTTAAATTAAAAGTGGAGAATTTAGTCAAATTTACCTTCGTTTAAAATGGAAGGAGAATTCAAAACTTGAGTCAATGCCTAGTAAAATTTAATAGAAGGGATTTTTATCTCATTATCAAGTAACTTTTGTGGATCCTGGCCCAGGTACAATAATTAGAAAAGGAAAGAATAGCCTGAAATAATCTATCTGTACATTTATTCTTTTCCTTGTCACTTCTGAAAGTTAAAGACAGTAACTCATCACATTCTTCTCTCTGATTTCAAAACCTTAAATTTGACCTAACTAATTTTGAGTTAGTTATTGGAAATTAAAGGCTATTAGCTTTTGGTATTTAATCTTAAACCAAGGAAGATCTTCATAGGATTTTATTTCAGAAATTTATAATAATTGAATTTAGGTTTTTGTTATTTCTTTGCATGATTAAATAGAGCTTGTAGCTAAAAATAGATAGACAAAAGTCTCTCCGGAAAATTGCAAATTCGTAAAATTCGGGTGAGTAAATCTCACAATTCTAGTTTTAATTCCTTTGCATGTGGTTGATTGCTTGAATTGTGTTGTTGATTGTAATGTCTTGCCTATTAATTCACATTCTTTGAGCTAATCACAGTTAGTATTTTGACCATATCATTCTTGTTTCTCATGGAATTCGATAATTTTTAATTTTTTCTTGAAATATTAGACTCTGATCTCCAAGTTTTATATTTTGATTTTTGCAAGATTATGAGGTTTAAATTTTCAAAATTGTGTTTTTGTTTTGCCATCTTGAGAATGAAGGATATGAATTAAGTAATTTAAATCTGAAACTTGTTTTGACCATATCTTTTGAACCGTAAGGAAAAATTTGATGATCTTTTTCTTATTGAAAAGCATAGACTTTTATATAAGCTTTCATGTTTTAAATTTTGTAAGGTTCTAAGGTTTAAATGCTCGAAATTGTGTTTTTGTTTCGCTGCCTTAAGAATGAAGGATGGGAATTAAGTAATTTAAATCTTAGACTTGTTTTGATCATAATGTTTGAACGGTGAGCCCAAATTTGATGATCGTTTTCTTGTTAGAAAGCGTATACTTTTTGTTACACTAAAAACTAACCTTTCGACTAAGATGAAATGTCTGTCAACAAAAGAAAAGGAAAAGGAACACATTCCAAACCTTCCGAAGAAGTCAAAGGGATGCGATCATCAAACTTCACTAGCATCAAACCTTTCGAAGTAGTTGAAAGGTTTCGTCTCTAGTATTCAGAGTGTTCTTACCTTTCGAAGGGGATGGAGAATTCAAAGCATGTGTGATCAAGAATTTAATGACCTTTTCGAAATCATAATATGCCTTTTGAACCAGTTGTAACACAACTAAGATACCCTCCGACAATAATCAAGGAAAGCACGGCTCTTGTCAGCATTCAAGTAAAAAGCAACCTTCCGACAAGGTTGAAGGGTTCACAATAGTCAAGTAAGAGAGAAACCCTCCGACATGATCAAAGGGTTCACATATCACATAGATGACAGACCTCCCAACAAGAACAAAAGGTCCATAAAAGAAAATTGAAGAGTAGACCCTTTAGCAATGCTCAACGATCCGTGATGGCATGCGAAAGGAAAACCTTACAACAAAGTCGAAAGGTTAGCAACTACATATAAAAGAGGAACCCTTCGGCCTGGTCGAAGGCATGAGGTCGAAAGCATAGTTTCCAGCATCTATAAATAAGACCTAATAGGTCCTGTTTTGGGGGCGGAATTTTTCACATTCTAATCTTGTAACTTCTTAATCAAAGGGTTGTAACCCTAAATCGATTGTGATTTGGGAAATTTTATAAAAATGAAGTCTTTTCTTAGATATGTAGGGGAGTCCTTAATTCTATTAATTCCTTTTTATTTTACTTAACCTTCTGCTAGATTGACTTGTATTTCCAGGCTTAATCAATCCGGAAGGTTCTTGTCGATAGAGATGACAATATTCCTTTGATAGATAACCCATATATCCCATCGAAGTTCATCATTCCTTAATCTAATCGCTTCGATCTAAAAGGAGCAACTTATTTGAATCATAACTCATAACAACTCTCCAGAATCATTAGTGTTGTTGTCAGACTCTTTGATAAGAGTCATAATCTCTCATATTCTAACTACCTTAATGATCTTCTGAACCCACTTAAGTAGCTGCCAAACCTTTCGGCAAGGTCGACATTTATTTCACATATATAAAGGCTACCATACCTAATCTAAGTAAAAGAAGGATACTCGCTTCAGTCTTTCGATAAGATCAAGATTACCTTGCCAATAAGGAGAGATATAAAGATAAGCCCACAAATTCTCAATCCCTCAATACCGTTCAACTCAACCCCATCATTCAGAATATGCTTAGGGTATTGGCAAGACATAACTATTAACTATTTTTCATTAGGTCCATCTACTCAGATTCTTTGGGTGTTGACCATAAATTTGGTTAACACATTTTATCTATGACTTTCGTATTTTAAGTTTTGCAAAGTTTTAGGATTTTATGGGTCAATATTACTTATTTTTGTCGTTGACTTGGGAGCGCCCTAGGTCGTGCTAGTGACCTTCCACTCTTGCTATTCCTTTTGTTGTTCTCCCCATTGATTTGTGATGTTTCTTATGTCGTTTTGGAGCTAAATTCTGATGGTTTTCTATGATAATTTTTGGATTTTCAGATCTTATTTCGATGATCTCATTTTTATGAAATTCTTCAATATAAATTCTTTAATGGATATAGTACCACACATTGTTTTATTACACTAATTTCAAACTGATTTGCAAAAGAAATATTTCCAAAATAAAACTGTTTTCTATATATATATATGTATATATATATATATATATATATATATATATATATATATATTGTCGATACAAATGACTTTGGAAATATTTATTTATATAAATACTAGCAGTTATAAATTGATTAAAAACAAGGTTTTAGAAACACTTATATATATAAACTAAGCAATATTTTCTAATATTTGTGCTAGCTTTATAAATTATATTTCTAAAAATTAATCTCAAAGCAAAACTATTTTATATAAAATTACAAATAATTGGTCGGATGTGAAATTGAATTCAACGGTTTAGTGAAACAGGTGGTATGAAATGCTTGCATTTATTTTACCGGTTAATTCTTAGACTTGTATGATTGAACTCCGCTTACAAATGAATGAAGTTTACTAAATTATAGTAAATGTTTAAGTAAATCCATGTGGTGTAGAATGCATGGCCGTCATTATACGGTTACTATTCGAGATTATATGTCACTTATTCTAGCCATATTTACAAGCTCATCCTTGGGTGATTCATTTACAAGCGGGCGTTTTGGGTTTTTATGCCTATCAAGGGATTATGGGTATTAACGCCCATTTTAGGGACCTTATGAGTTGTCATGCTCATTTAGGGACTATGTATTTTCATACCCATCTTGAGGATTTAAGGGTTTTCATGTCCATCTTGGGATTATGGGTCGACATGCCCATCTTGGGATAGCGCGTGTACTCGATTAGTTTTCATGCTCACTAATCTTGGGTATTTTCAGGCGCCTCCCCCCTTGATTTCTAGATTTCTATTATTAATTTCTGAATTCTACGGGATTAGAGTTTTCACCAAAATATCTTGGAATTTTCTTTCAAAACGCTAAAAATAGATTTGGGGTTTAAGTTAATAAGTATTGAGGAATATTGATATTGTTTTGAGTTTTGCCATTATATGGCCATGTGTTATTATTAAGATCTATTATCTTATTATCATCTCTATCTCACATTGATTTGAATTAAAACTAGATTGACCAGTTTATTAGTTCATAATACTTGGGTTAGATCGAGAAGTTTTAGGTACTTCTATTTGATGCTTTCTAGAGTTGGATCTTGTGGGAGATAGTTAGATGTACATTATTATCATTTTGTATAGACTCCTGTAGTAGTTAATTTCATATGTCGAGATATGGACTCCTTTTGTATACATATTTATCATTTTGGGTTATAGTGTATGCATAGTGAGTGGATAGTTATGATCACCATCTTGTAAACCATCTCGTGTAACTGTACTCATTCGCTTCAGCTTTGTATCCCTTCTATATTCAACCATGAACTCTATTATTATGTGATTCTACATTCTATGACTATCAAACGTTGTTCTAAATATTTATGAACCGTCGTGTTTTTTGAGCCTGGATCGTATATGTCGAACCCGTTTGCAAAAAAACTAACACTCAATTCGACGTGTGGATGCTCGCTCAAAGCAAAATTCATGGATGGTCACCCCTAACTAGTCTTATTCCCTACACTAGCAGACGATATTACTCAGTAATATACATTGTTAGTGTGGGTCTAGATGTGGGGCGTCATAGCTTGATATCAAGCTAAAGTTCAAATATATGATAAAATGACAGGAATCTTGACCTAGGCAAGTCTTGGAGATTGTCCCTCTGGGTTCTTGGGGATTGCATTAGGATTCCTTCCTATTATAGACAAGTTATGCCTTGGGGAATTATAGGATGTATTTGTGTGATTTCTCCTATACACTATAATTAGTACCTTGAAGTAACCCTAAATTCGAGCCCAATGTGAAGCTTAGACCTTAGGTGGTTTCAAATTGAATTTGGTGTCCTGGTCTTTGGTGATCAGAGTTGCGCAGCGGAGGTGGATGCACTACTTTCCAGTAAGCACACTAATTAATTTCCTTATATACCTATTTGGCTGGTTGTTGAATGCTTGATTATTTAAAAGAAAATTGTAATGATCATTAAAGAATGATATTGAGTAGGAGCTATTATATGAGAGTTTAAAAACCTACCTGGAATTAATAATAGGATCTTGTGGTGTCTTCAATCGTACAGTTATTGCAAGGCATAATTGGAAGTTTGAACTTATTTAGAATAACTTATTAATCTACATGTTTAATTAATTAAAACTAAGATAAAATTTAAGTTTTGAGTGATTGGTTAATGGATGCATGGATGAACTGAGTGCTTGATTGTGTTTAACACTAGAAAATAAGATTTTGCGAAAGTAAGATTTTTGAAAGATTCCTATATATATATATATATATATACATAACATATTAAGGAAACTCTTCGAAAATATAATTTGTGTTAAATTACCCGTTAGGTGCTTTAAGAATTCTAGTTGAGACGTTAGACCAACACTCTTGATAGGAATTCCTAAATATTTAAACAATACAATTCGATGTAGTACTTTGAGATATAATGTTTTGTAAAACTTATGAATGTTTAAGCAGTATTATAAATAGAATATATATATATATATATATATATATATATATTGTTGCCTATATATATATATATAAACATACTTATGATTAGAGAAGTTGTTAAAATGTAGTTTTATAATCATACTAAAATATCGATTTTAGATTAAATATTACTAATGGGAAATGTGGAATATCATCTTGTAAAATGTTTTAGTAATAAATTGGGCATCTAAAAATATCTGTTATAAAGATAGCGATATAAATATATATAAAATTTATAAAACATTGATGTTCAATAGTAATCATAAGGTAAACTATAAAAGATGCCTTAAATATGCTAGCATTTTAGATAACAATTGAAGCTATCGAATATTAGCGATAGTCAAGGTCAAATGGCGAGGTATTGTTGATCACACTATCAACATTGCAGCAATTGACATGATAATTCGATAATAACAGATGACATAGTAACCTTATTATAATATCATATAGAAGTATATGGAAGAAAGTTCATTTATAAAATATGAGCTAAAATAAAGTACACAGGATGTTCTGATTAATTGTGTATGTTATGAAGTGATTTAAATGAACATTAAAACTTCATATGCAAATCCTAAATTAATGAAGATTGGGATGAGAAGTAATTTGTCATAAAAGCTAGAAGGTAATTTTGTAAAAAAAAAATTGGAAATCATAGAATAGTGTAATGCCCTTGTAATTTGAGGATGTGAATAAAAATGGCCCTTGTTAGTAAGGTAAGTTAGGATAGAGCTTAAATAAGATTGGTTAAAAAGAATACCTTAATAAATGACTATATGTACGGTAAAATGATAAAGTTAGAAACTTAATGATCGAAAAAGAAAATTTATGAAAATCAATACATGAGAAGTCTTAAAATAGAAATTTTAATGGTTGTTGAATTAAAATTTGTAATGAATAAGCATTGTGAATGGGTTAATATAAAAGAAAATCATTTGACATTACAACTACCTTACTATTAAAAGGTTAAGTTAAATGGATTTAACTTTCAAAAGATTACTTGAAAAAACAAGTTCTATAATGAATAAAAACCTTAAAAAGGAAATGAGACATTCTTGGAACTTTGCTGGAAAGAAAATTATAATAATCAGAAATAAACTAATTTCTCTAACCTAATAAATTATGTTTCTTCTAAAGAGTGAACTCTATAGTTTTAAACTTTAAATGATTTAATTTTATTTTGTAAGGCTTTATAGAATTCTATAATGTGATATAAAAGAATCTTCACCAAGAAAAGAAAAGGAGAACCGTGAAAATAAGGTTTGGAATTCATGAAAAACAAATATTATGTATTTTTGTACTATGTAGAAATGTTTGAAATTTTTTCAAAGAAATAAAATTCATTGGAAAGTAATATAATTATTATTTATAGAGTAAAAGACGAGTGTGTATATACAAAAAAAATTAAACTATTCTCAACTTAACAAATTTGGTCTATCAGGGGAATTTGATTTTGTAACCATTAGGTTTCTAAGAGGAGAATTAAAAGAAAAACATGTAGTTCAAGATGGAATAAGACATTGTAGTGTAAGTGTTAAGAGATTTTTGAATATAAATATATGAGTTAAATAAGAGTTATATTTTATAGGAGTTGATAAAATGAAGTTAAAAGGAAAGCTTTTTGAATATAAAAGGAATGAGGGAATTTGGAAAAAAAAATGATGAATTAAAATTTCAATTTTAAATTTTAAAACCAATTAATATTTTGGCAGAAGGTTCTCAAATGATCTAGAACTATAATTTAAGCAGTGTTCAACTAAAATATAAATCTTTGACATTTTGAATTTGTTGTGAAATATTTTATTTTCGAAAAGAAAAGGGATTCCAAAAGAGATGTGTGAAATAAATTATGTAAAGTTTATGAGGAAGTCTATATATAAATAAGATTTGGTTTATGGATATTGTTTGCGCCAAAATTGGTCATAAACCCCAAATATTATGAAAGCACCAATATATAAATACAAATCAGCAATAATCTAATGCAAATCTCAGATCCAGACAAATAACGAACAGAAATACAAGATTTATAGTGGTTCGACTATCTCCGGCCTACGTCCACTTCAGATGATAATCTTATTTATTGACTTTCCTTGCTGGTTACAGCTGATTGCAATAATTATAATGAAGAAATTCCAGTACAACAATAATGACGAAGTGCAGAATTGAATCCGACAGAGTCTGGACGTCGAATAGCCAAAAGGATCCCTCTTCTGTAGGCTCTGGGGCTCTATTTATAGGCGTAGGAGGTTGATATCTTTCTCAAACTTCGGGAGACTCCTTCTGGCACGTGAGTGGGCCCACGCGATCGATCCCATGAAGTTTTGACTCGATCAGTGATCGTTACCAACCAATTTCGTATGGATCAAGATGTTGTCCAATGGAGCCGAAACTTGGCATGAACCTTCCTTGGCTTGTACGTAAGCTCCTGTGAAATTTTCATAGGATTTGGACCACTGGTTTAGGATATATGATCGATACGAATTGGACCTTCTGACATGGAACGTTTTCGTATCGATCCCTTCGCATCCGTCTTTTCGCATCGATCTAAGGCACGTGCCTATCTGCTGTCGTGGCGCTACTTCCCAGGCCTGATCCTAACCGTGCCGTGTTGAATGTTTCTTCCCTTGAATCATGGTCATTCTTTGCCCGCATCCACACTTTGCGCTCTTTTGTGTCCATATCTTCGCCATTGCGTTCGTACCCAACTGCTCGCATCGATACTTCACGTTCTTTTTCGTATTGATTCCAGGAGTGTGTTTCACATCAATCTGTAAGTTGATCGTTATGAAATGATGAAGGAGAATTATTGATCGATATGAAAAGCGCACGAAGGGCCAATAGATGGGTACGAAACAAGAATTTAAGATGGATACGAATGAAGCCTTACCTGACGGATATGAGCGAGGCCTTACCTGATGGATACAAAGACGTTAATACGAAGCACGCCCCCTGTCTCCATTCTGATTGATTCGTACTAATCGAGTCGAACAAACCATTTCATGCTTGCCTACCAATCTTTGTCCACTGCCATCGAGTTGAAATCCATCTAGCCTTCCTATCTGATCGATACGAACGCACTGTTCGCATGCAAGTGGATCGATACGAACAACATCAATTCGAAATGCTACCAGCTGATCGTTACGAAATGTATCAATTCGAACCAATATTCACATACATTGATCCATCCATATCTCGAGCATACAAACTTCGATTGACCTTAAAATTGAAACGTAGCCTCTCATAGCCGTGATCATTATTCCCAATCGACCCATCTTGATTGGAGCTTGGCCAAATTTTGACGGCATCGATCACAACCTTGTTTCCAATCGATTTCTAATCCCGACATTCATCCTTTTCCAGCTAATTTGTCGATATTCCAGCCTTGACCAAAGGGTGGGATAATACTTGCCCCCCAAAACATGCCTTGTGGTAAGAAGGTGTGTTTTGAATAGTTTCGAATCCGATATCCAAAGTCCATAATCTGTTTATAGCCATATCATCAGAGTACATCATCCTTGACTGCTCTGAGTCGATGTCCAATTCCAAATCCAGTAACCAAAGCCTTAACCAATTCCATATCCATCTGAACTCGATAACCGAGTCCTAATCCATCCTTATCCAATAACCAATAACTGAATCCATGACCTTTCGGGTCAATATCCAAATCTGTAACCTCTCCAGGTTCTTGCCAAGTGCAATCCACACCTGACGACCGTGGTCCAGTGCCCCTGGACGTTAAGTAACGCCTTGGCTTAAGTCCTAAGCCGAATCCTGGTTGCTCCGGACCCTTGCCGAGCATAGTCCATACCCGACAGCCTGAAATAGTAACCAATAATATAAGGCCTAAGTCCTAGGCCAGATCCTGGTTTCGCCAGACCCTTGTTGAGTATAGTCCATGCTCAACGACCTAAATAAGCCAATTTCCCTCGTTCGGGCGAAGAGACTTACCCCTTGCCAGGGACAATCCATACCCGACGACCGTTTACCAAAAAGCCAAATAAAAATCCAATGAAAATCCAATCCAAATCCCAAATCAGATCAGAAATCAGAAATGCACATCCAAAATCAAAACCAACATCCAAACACGAAAGCAATCATCCAAATAGAAGTCCAAACCAGAAAAAAATAGAATTAGGAGTTCAATCCAAACTCCAAAAACAAACCAGAGAAACGATTATCCAATCCAAAAAAAAAGATTTCACAAACCCCAGCGTCGATCTATCATCATTGAGAGCATGCCTAGGGGCCATCTCTGTCCCCGTACATGTGTAAATGACTTTGCCTTTTGCCAATAGCTTGCTACTTATTTCATGGCATCCTAGTCAATTGATAACCAATCGACCATCATCCCTGGGCCTCACGCCATCATTGTTTGAGGTAGATGGTGGTCACTTTTGCTCCACTACTGCATTCCAAGTCCCAACATATTGCCTCAATTGTCCATTCGACACATGCTCCTCAATTATGTCCTTTATGTATCTACAGCTGTTTGTATCATGTCCATCCAAATCATGGAAGAGACAGTGCCTTCCTGATGCCCTTTCACGTTCAGAAGGTTCTCTCCAAACGGGCCTTCGGTAAGGAAGGTGATTCTGGGTCTCCATGAATATCGGTTCCAATGTTTCATTCAATCCTATATATATGGAAAATTTAGGCTCTCTCCATCGTTGCCTAGCTTTTTATAAATCATCGTCAAGCTTCCTTTTTTCCTTTATCTTCATTTTTATCCGAGCTTCCGTTGGATGGCTCTCCATCCTCAGCCGCATTCACCTCCTTTAGCTTCAAATCTGTACATGCATCTTCTTGCCGAAGGAACCTTACAGCTTCATGAAAGAATTTCCCGAGATCCATTGGTGGGTCTCGTATTAAAGATACCTTGAAATCCGAATCCTTTATGACTCCTGAAACTTCTGCCATTAAAACCATCGATTGATCCGGCCGATCCACTGAAGCAACCGCTGCTTTAAACCAAGATAGGAAAGCTCTAAGTGACTCATCCGTTCTTTGCTTTATTGATGTTAGCGTCATCACGTTCTTCGGTATTTTAATATGAACCTAGAAATGCTTCAGAAACCTGTCCACCACGTCTTGATAAATCCTTCTTCCAGCTGCCTGAACCATATCGCAGCTATATCTGTCAAGTATAAAGGGAAACACTGGGCCATAACTTCCTCTGATGCCCCTAGCACTTCCATGTGTCTGTGCATCTCATCAAGTGATCAGTTGGATCAGCCTTGCCATTATATACCTCCACGTTGGGTAGCTTGAACTCTGGTGGATTTCGAGCTATCCTGATTTTGAGTAAACGGACTCATGTTTACTCCTTCCATATCTCTATTGGTCAAACCCCCACGCTTGGTTCTCCTGATGATCTCAGCAATCCAGCGTTGTCCATCAAGGGTTGCCCCCGAGTCCTTGATGGAATTCTGGTACATACTCTTCATCTCGTGCTCTTACATTCCCGCCAGCATCCTGTTGCATGGTGTCGACTGGGATCCTTCCATGAACTGGTTCATCGTTGTTGGGGGTTGTGCCCCCAAGCCTGGGTTCGTTCGGATTAGTAGGTGCATATTGATTAGGGATTGCACCTTGTTAAGCTATTCCATCTGGTTGCCTATTTTGTCCTTCTGCTCCAGCCTCGTGGATCTAAACTCCTGAAGCTCCGACTGTCACTATTTGTCCAACCGGCCTGAGGAGGTTCTGCATCATCTCCTCTTGCCTTTTCAGGAATTCTTCGTGCATCGCTCCCATCATCATTTCCATTTCGTCTCAGGTGATGAAAGTTGAAGTCTGGTTGGCCCCTGATGAATCCTCCTGGCTTCCTTCATGCTGATTTCTCTTTGTCCTCTGTCTTCTACTTGACTGCCCTGTCATAATTCTCTAGATCTGAATCCCTAAACCTTCAAATATGAGTTCCAAATCCGGTATAGCAGGTGCTAGTTGTTTCCAGTGAAAGCACCAAAGTGTTTGCGCCAAAATTGGCCACAAACCCCAAATATTGTGAAAGCACCAATGTATAAATAGAAATCAGCAATACTCTAAAACAAATCTCAGATCCAGATAAAGCAATTGGAAAATAACAAACAGAAACACAAGATTTATTGTGGTTCGGCGATCTCCGGCCTATGTCCGCTTCAGATGATAATCTTTTTTATTGACTTTCCTTACTGGTTACAGCCGATTGCAACGATTATAATGAAGAAATTCCAGTACAACAATAATGACGAAGTGCAGAATTGAATCCGACATACTCTAGACGTCGAATACCCAAAAGATCCCTCTTCTATAGGCCTTGGGACTCTATTTATAGGCATAGGAGGCTGATATCTCGTTCAAACTTCAGGAGACTCCTTCTAGCATGTAAGTGGGCCCACGCGATCGATCTCATGAAGTTTCTACTCGATCAGTGATCGATACGAACCAATTTCATATCGATCAATATGTTGTCCAATGGAGTCGAAACTTGGCATGAACCTTCCTTGGCTTGTACGTAAGCTCCTGTGAAAATTTCATAGGATTTGGACCGATGGTTTAGGAGATATGATCGGTATGAATTGGGCCTTCTGACATGGAACGTTTTTGTATCGATCCCTTTGCATCCATCTTCTTCGCATCGATCTAAGGCACGTGCCTATCTGCTGTTGTGGTGCTACTTCCCAGGGCTGATCCTAACCTCATGCTGAGTTGAATGTTTCTTCCCTTGAATCGTGGTCGTTCTTCGCTCGCATCCACACTTTGCGCTCATTCGTGTCCATAACTTTGCCATTGCGTTCGTACCCAACCGCTCGCATCGATACTTCACGTTCTTTTTCCTATCGATTCCAAGAGTGTGTTTCGCATCGATCTGTAAGTTGATCGATAAGAATGATTAAGGAGAATTATCGATCGATACGTAAAGTGCACGAAGGGCCAACAGATGGGTACAAAACTAGACTTTAAGATGGATATGAATGAAGCCTTACCTGATGGATACGAGCGAGGCCTTACCTGATGGATACGAAGAAGTCGACACAAAGCACACCGCCGGTCTCCATCCTGATCGATTCGAACTGATCGAGTCGAACAAACCATTGCACGCTTTCCTACCAATATGGGTCCACTTCCATCAAGTCGAAATCCATCTAGCCTTTCTATCTGATCGATACGAATGCACTGTTCGCATCCATGTGGATCGATACGAACAACATCGATTCAAAATGCTGCCAACCGATCGATACGAAATGTATCGATTCAAACCAATATTCACATACTTTGACCCATCCATATCTCGAGCGTACAAACTCCAATTGACCTGAAAATCGAAACGTAGCCTCTCTTAGCCTCGATCATCATTCCCAATCGATCCAGTCTTGATTGAAGCTCGGCCAAATTTTGACGGCATCGATCACAACTTTGTTTCCAATCGATTTCTAATCCCGAGGTCCATTCTTTTCCAGCTAATTTGTCGATATTCCAGCCTTGACCAAAGGGTGAGATAACAGATATTAAAATAAAAGATAATTTGTATAGAAAATATTTGGTATAAATAAATAGGTTAAGAGGATATCATATTGACTGAAATTTAATATTGGCAAAAAGATTTACCCGAAGTCAGATAATTGTAATTTAAAAACATTTTTGAGTTTTGTGAGAAGTAAAATGAAAGAAAATCCTTTATATTTCATAAATATACGTACAATTTCTTATTAGAAGTTGGCATTTCCAATAGTTGAATTTCAAATATTGAAACTTAACTTGAAAGAAAGCAATAATCAGATTTTCTTGACTTCCACTTTTATAGAAAATGGATTCTTTAAGAAATAAATTTTATGTTTAAATAATACTAATTATATAAGGTGTTGATTTGTTATAAGGAATGTAAAATATTCTTGTAAAGTTATTTTCAAGATTTGAAAATTAGAAAATAATTAGAAGAGAAGTAAATTTGTAAATTAATTTACCAAACTTAGGAGAATCTTTTATGTTAGTAGTGTTTTATTTAAAGATAGAGAAGGAAAAAGACTTTGAAAGACAAATTTTTGAAATATATAATGTGGAAAGTAAGGAAATTTTACATTAAAAGAGTCATAAAATGGGGAAATAATTATAGTATTTGTAAATTGAAAAATTTAAAGAAGAGTTTTAGGAAGCAAGCTGTAAGATGAAATGTTTAAAACTTTGAAAGCGGTTTGAAATCTTATTAAAAGGGCGTGATTATAAATAATAGAAGATTTTAAGTTATACTTGAGGATACAGATACTCTTGTAGCTTTTATGATTAGTTTTCCACTAAAAAGTGTTGAATTATATAAACTAGGATTTTTCAAGAAGTAGGTTAAAATTAAATATCATTGGATTGAGTTTGTGGTACTCAATACTAAAATTTTCAAGATAAAATGTTAATTTGAAGGATTTAAAATCTTGAAAATATTTTGGAGGAAAGATATTTATAAAACTTTATTCATCTACATATTAAAAGTGGGTTTGTAAATTAGAAGTTTGGAGGTAATGAAAAGATTTCATAATGCACAATTGTTACCTTTTGCTTGAATGGGTCGAATATTAAGGAAGAGTATATTGCGGATGATAAAATATGTATATTACAGACTTTTCTCTGTAGCGAAATTGCGGGGACGCAATTTTCGTAAGGTGAGGACTATAATAACCATGGTTCAGTTATACCTGAAATAAAAGTTAGAATATAAATTTAAACAAAAATAATATTTCAAATTGGGATTTTGGGGATTTTTATTTCAAGTTAAATTGGAATATGGATCGAAATATATAGGCAGGAAATAAATAGGTACAAAAACTCAAAAATTAAAAATATTAGAAATGGAATTATTGTTATCTATAATTCAAAACTTAAAATATGGCAATAAATTGAGAAATAAATGCTAAATGAGAAAGAGAGCGCTTTTATGAATATTAGTTTGAAATAACAAGGTTAAATTAAAATTGGAGAACTTAATCAGATCTGTCTTCGTTTAAAACGGAAGGAGAATTTTATAAGGCACGAAACAAATTAGAATAAATAAGGAAGTTTGTCAAGTAAAATAAACTAGAGTTGTAAAGTAATAAAAACCATTCGTATTTTATAACTTGGATTTTTATAACCTAAATTTTGTTGGAATCTAATAATTGCAATTAATAAAATTTTGGATCCTTAATAAATTGGAATTGGTAGTAAAAATTCATTATTTGGAATTAAATGTATATATTCTTAGTGTAGAAATTTAAATTGCCAACTTTTAGCATTAAATGCAAATTAGATAAGTTGATTAGATTTTCATTTTGTTAATAAAGATGATTAGTTAAGGCTTGGGTAAATTAGTTAGTATTATTTCATTAATAATCGGGGCTTAATGCATTTGAGTCATTACCTAGGAAAAATTGATAAAAGAGATTTTTATTTCATTACTAAGTAACTTATATGGATCTTAGCCCAAGAACAATAATTAAGAAAGGAGAATAGCCTGAAATAAATTGTCTGCACATTCATTCTTTTCGTACTCACTTTTGAAAGTTAGAGATAGTAACTCATCATCTCCTTCTCCCTGATTTCAAAACCCTAAATCTAGCCTTTTACCCTAACTAATTTTGAGTCAATTATTAGAAACTAAAGGCTATTAGCTTCAGGTATTTAGTCTCAAACCAAGAAAGATCTTCATAGGATTATATTTCAGAAATTTATAATAATATAATTTAGGTTTTTGTTATTTCTTTGCATGATTCAAGAGAGGTTGTAGTTGAAAATAAATATACAAAAATCTATCCAAAAAGTTGCAAATTCTTAAGTTTCAGGCGAGTAAATCTCAAATTCTAGTTTTAATTCCTTTATATGTGGTTGATTTCTTGAATTGTGTTGTTGATTGTGAATGTCTTTGCTATTAAATCACATTCCTTAAGCTAATTACATTTAGTATTCTGACCATATCTTTCTCATTAGAATTTGTTAATTTTAATTTTTGGAAATATTTGACTCTGATCTACAAGTTTTATGTTCTGAGTTTTGTAAGATTACGAGGTTTAAATGGTCGAAATTGTTTTTTTTGTTTCGTTGTCTTGAGAATGAAGGACATGAATTAATAAATTTAAATTTGAAACTTGTTTCAACCATAATTTTTGAACCTTAAGGTTAAATTTGATAATCTTTTTCTTGTCAAAAAGCATAGAATCTTATGTTTTTTGAGATTTAGTCGGTCAAAACAGCTTATTTTTGTCGCTGACATGAGCATGCTCCAGGTCAAACCAATGACCCTCCACTCTTGCTATTCTTTTTGTTGTTTGCACCATTCATTTGTGTTGTTTCTTTTGTTATTTTGGAGTTGAATTATGATGGTTTTGAACGATGATTTCTAAGTTTTCAAATTTTGTTTCGATGATCTCATTTTAGTTAAATTCTTCCTTAGAAATTATTCTATGGATATAGTACCACACGCTATTATGTTGCACTGATTTCATGCTGATTTATAAAAGAAATATTTCTAAAATCAAACCGTTTTCTATATACCTATATATACATATTTTGTTGATACAAATGACTTTGGAAATCTTTATATCTATAGATGCACACACACTAGTAGTTGCAAATTGATTTAGAAACAATGTTTTAGAAATACTTATATATATAAGGTAAGCCATAGTTTCTCATATTTAGACTAGCTTTATAAATTGATATTTCTAAAACTAGATCTCAAAGAAAAAAAATATTTTATATAAAATTAAATATATGATTGGATGAGAAATTGAATTAAATGGTTTAATGAAACAAGTGATATGGAAAGCTTACATTTTTTACCAGTTAATTCTTGGACTTATTCGATTAAAGCTCGCTTGCACCCCAGTGAAGTTTACTAACTTATATGAAATGTTTGAGTAAACCCATTTGGTATAGGATGCGTGGTCGTTACTTGTACGATTACTGTTCGGAAGTATATGACACTTATTCTAGCGATTTAACACGCTCGTCCTTAGGTGATCCATTTATAAGAAGGTCTTATGGGATTTCATGCCCATCTAGGGATTATGGGTTTTTATATCCATCTTGGGGATCTTTTGAGTTTTCATGCTCATCTAAGGATTATGAGTTTCATGCCCATCTTGAGGATTTATGGGTTTTTATGCCCAATAACAGGTGTGTTCAGTGAGTTTTCGTGCTCACTAATATTGGTTATTTTTAGGTGCCTCCCCCTTTTATTTTTGGATTTCTATCATAGATTTCTGAATTCTATGAGATTTGAGTTTTCACCAAAATACCATGGGATTTGCTTTCAAAATGCTAAAATTGGATTTAAAGTTGTGGTGAATAAGTATTGAGGAACATAGATATTCTTTTGAGGTTTGCCATTATATGGCCTTCTGCTATTATTGAGATCCATTATCTTATTATCATCACTATCTCACATTGATTTGAATTAAAACTAAATTGACCCGTTTATTATTTTATTTTGCTCGGGTCGGACCAAGATGTTTCAAATGCTTCTATTTGATGCTTTCTAGAGTTGGACCTTGTAGGAGATAATTATAGTACATTATTATCATTTTGTACAAACTCATGTAGTAGTCTATTTCATATGTCGAGTCATGGACTCCTTTTGTGTACATATTTATCACTTTGGGTTGAAGTTTATGTGTTGGCGGCAAAAATGACCACGAACACCCAGTTGTATGAAAGCACCAATATCCAGTCACAAATATCAGATAATATCTAATGTAGATAATAGAATGAATTACATGTAAATTAAAAATGAAAGCAAGTAAAAAGAGATAAGATTTATAGTGGTTTGGCAAACTCCGGCCTATGTCCACTCAAGAATAATCCTTTTTTATATTGTTGTTTTTTTATAGTTACAATCAAAATTCAAGAATAAAATTTGCAGAGCGTACCCTAGATAGATTAAAGAGAATAGAAAGTAGATAAGAAGATCCATTTTCTTATGCCATTCCTGTTGTATTTATAGAGGAAGACATATATGGATCAGGCTATAATTTCGGCAGAAAAACCTCCAGGTCATGACGAGGCCACCAGAGAATTTTCAGGCCCATTGAGGCCCACAGTATGGATCGGTACTAATTTATATTTTGGTGTCCAAATGGGGTTTGATCTCTTTAGAGGATTCCCTATGATGTTAGCTAGTTTCCCTCCAAATTTCATGTCATTCCGACTTGCGATTTGTGAGATGGAGGGATTGGAACTGATCCCTCCAAACTCCTCCAAATGACATGCGATCCCTAGGAAAGCTTCTTCGTGTTATATTATGTATAGCCTCCAAGTTTCATGCCAATTGGATTAGTAAAACTCGAGTTATTGATCGATCTTTCTTACAATATCACGCGGAAGCTGATTATAGCTGATCCCTATGGAGGGATAGGGGTGGATCCCTCAAAATTGCTCTAAATAATGTGCGACCCCTATAGGGTATTCCACATGTTGTGTTTATCTTATGCTTCTAGTTTCACGTCAATTGGATCAATAGAACTTGATTTATTACTTGATCTTTGCTTCAATATGGGTTGCTTGCTAATTGCTGCCTATCCCTACCGATGGAATAGTGTCGATCCCTCTGACTTCATCTTCTTAAAGTGTGATACCTAGGGTAGGCTTTCTAGGGTTGCCATATCATGCTCACAAAATTTCATATGCATTAGACTTGTGGACCTTGATATATTAATTGTTTTTTAACAAAATGCACTCGCTCCTAGAAACATGTCGATCCCAATGATGCAAGTTATTTTTGCTGATCCCTTCTATGCGTTATAATGGCCCTTTTTTCCGCACCGTTTGAATCGACAATAAACCGCACATGTCCAACTCAAATTGCACAAATAAGCTGATCATTAAGGGTAGAAAGAAAATAAAGACAGAACAGAATCTCACACGAATGGAATAATATATATTATTTCAATAATAATCTTTACAATGGAAAATTTTAAAATACAATATCAGAGTCTAACCTTAATTCAGCTTGGACAGTTATAAACATCTGTCCTTACAATTACTAACAAACATCAAACAAAATACACTAAGTACAACGGATAATAGAATATGTCCATACGATGATGAAGATCTCCAGCTCTCCTCTGGAAACTTCAACCGTCTTCAACTTAACCTGAAACCACTCGGATCTGACCCAAGTAATAAAAATACCCGGATCAGGCTTGATAAACCAGCGTGGGATACTCGAACTTTAAAATGACTATGTTATCAAAATGTTTGAAAGGAAGGGTATCTCATAAGACCACGCCCACTCATAAACATCGACAGGTTTTTACCTTATGATAACCAAAACACTTTATACATCAAAACGTTTGATATTATTTCTAATGACATTCTTTTGAAAAAAAAATTCAAATAAACTTATTCAAATAAGGTATCAATATCTGGACGAAGTTTAACGAAATATGCCCGGACTGGGTCAACGGAATATACCGAACGGAATATATAATACCAAAAAGGGGTAGCTGAAATGTTTGCAAGCCATTACAGCTATTTTGAGAATACAATCAAAATCGTAAATCTCATAGGGATTAGATTTCCAACATGATAGGAAACTAGTGACCTTTTCTCCGATCCACGCATAAAAAACATAGTTCTCATGGTGCCTTAATCGATTTTCTCAAACTAGTCACTTGGAACTATACTTGCTACACTACAACTGATAACCGACAGTTCCCTACTTTTCTCAAGCTAACCACTTTATCCACATGAGGCAACAAATGCCTTGAGGCCTAGACGTATCTGGTACCTAGGCTCAGAACATCTGATAACTCAAATCACTACTATCCGAAATCCGAGCATACATCTGACCACATAGAATCCCATCATAAATGGGGTGTGAGGCTCGTGAAGCTACGCTCAATTTCTTCAGAGCAACGCTTTTCATACAAAACCACGCTTTGATCATAACAGGTTCCACTTTGAATGCCACACTGACATTCCACGTCACACGACTGATTTTTAGAAAAGTATAACTTCCTGAGGTCATATGTCTTGGGAAAGGGTGTTAAGCTAAGAGAAGTTGTCTTCTCCGCTACCGACTGATATACGTTTATAGAAACGACTCAAATGTGATTTAGAATACAATGCCAGACAAACATCCATACAAGTTCGTTTTAGGATTGAACGAAATCGAAGGCACTTTCCTCGGCTATTACTAGGCCAGAAGCCCTTGCAATCCAAAAAAATCTCCACAACGAGGAGACCACTCCTATAAATAACCCTATAATGAGGGCCAACCAGAGCATGTTCAACAAGCAGTCTTCTCGCTATAAAGTTCCACGGTCTTCAATAATCATCATCTTCAACATGTCTTCACTTTCGAACGTATACATTGGTTTGAAGTGGTTTTTGGATAGGAATCATCCAAATCCGACCTCGGTTTCTTTGAAGCCAATCATCGCTTTAAAAATATGTTAAGTTCATACGTGGATATCAATCATCAATCAATTACTTTATCTTTTATTTAGTCAAATATCTTTCTTAGATATATTCTTTTCAATTTATTCCATTTTCTTTTCAAATGTATATGGAATCATTAAGCCTCATTTATCAAATCATTTGATTTATTTAAACCTTTCTTAAATCCTGGAATAATTCCAAATCATTTTTCTCTTTTAGTGAGGAAAACTTTTTCAAATCATTCATTAAATCTTAATCAAAGATTTCTTATATTCAAGTTATAACTTTTAACTTAGGGAAAATATTCCCAAATTATTCATTAAATTTTAATCAAAAATTTATTTCTTAACTTTAAATCATATTCTTGCAAATCAAAGATTTTCATAATAGAGCACTATTGCCATCTTAGATATGGTAAATTTCACCTCCAGGGACTAATGGCAAGTAATCCTACATCATGAATATCTTTGTCTTTTAACTTGGAAAAACTTAAATATGATCTTTTAGAGCATCTGGGCTTTTCTTTCGATCTGTTCCACCCCTTGCCTAAGAAGAGAAAATATAGGCTAGGTAAGTTCAGGGCACTGGTTGCTCCATCCCTAACCTTAGTTAAACACCTTGTTTTATCATCCCAGATTTCACAGGCGGGACAAATGTACTAGCCGTTCCGCATACTCAGTTTGTTATTACATTCAATATTCTTCACTTTTTTTAAGTGTTATAAACAATTTCTCTTAACCATTTACTCAAACTCTTTTTAAAACTTTCAAATCATCTTTACACTACCTAATTATTCCTTTAAAAACATTCATAACTGATTCTAGGTAATATCGTTACATTTAAACTCATATTCCAAAAGTTATAGAATTCACAGCATAAAAGTGCCACAGAAAGTGCTATATAAGCTTACTTGATTTAATTACTTTTTAATATTCGAAAATTCATATTTTCCATTCCAAATCTCTTTTAATCCATTTTAATAGATTTATCAAACTTATTTCATATTTTTAATCATTTAAAAATATCAATTTTAAATAAATCCCTTTTTGGATTCCAAACTGCAAAACTGCGATATTTTTAGAAAATTGTTTTGGATATATTTCAAAATCTACTTGACGAAACCATGATTTTCTTTCTTCACTGGAAAACTATTATCATTTTGGACCAAAGAATTTTTATGTCGAAGAAATCCAACTTATAAATCATTCTCTACGTCAATATGAAGTTAGGGTTGAAATTTACGAGCTGCCACTACGCGACGAGCTCGATTTTGACCAATTTTGTGAATTGCTTCGGAACTTGTCCGAAACACTTCAAATTTGTTTTAAACCACATTTAAACTATTTTAACTTATTTAAAATCATTAAGAGGCTAAATAACTTCCATTCACATGTTTGTAAGAATTTAATTCTCATTTAATTAACTATGGTTAGTTACTAATCATTTCTCTTATTATTTAGCAAACAAGTTATCAACCATATTATCAACCAATTTGCAACCAAGTTATCAAACGTTCATTCAACATGCTTAAACTTTCAAATCATTATACTTGAAATAATTTGTATATTTATTAGTAAATATGAGTACTCACCTTTAACCAAATTGTTCACTTCCTACCAACATTCATATTAACAATACTTCACTTAAACTTCAACTAATCAACTTCTGCTCCATTTCTTTTGCTTTATGCCATCGACCACTTCTTTCAAACTTTCGAAAATCCAACAGAGCTTCCATAGCACCTTGAATTTGCTCCTAACTCTTTGAAATGAAATAGATGGCACTTCCTTATCTTTTTCTTGCTCTGAAGCTTTCCAACTTGCTTCCTTCTCTTTATAGGTTCGGCCATACCTATATCCTCGCCTTCCTCCATCATTTCTTCATTTCTTAGGTGCTAATCCATGTTTAAATGGTATTCTAAGGTCTTTGGCAAAGTTTGGTGATGTTTGGAGTTGATTTGATATGGTTTTGAAAAAGTTAGTAAACACTTGGAATAGAAGAAGAAGCCATTAAAGCTCTAAAGAAGTAGAAGAAGAGAGCTTAGAAAGGAAGAAGAAGAAGAATGAAATGTGTTAAAGAAGGTGGAAGGTTTATAGTTGAAGTTTGCTACACAAATTACCTTATTACCCTTAACCAAAAAGACCAAAATATCCTCCATATCAAATCAATTTTTTTCCTCCTTTAAGTACACTAAAACACTCTTTCCAATGCATGACTAAACATATATTAAATGTAGATTTGATATGAAAAGGAAGTGTATAAATGTGATGTGAAGTTTATGTAATAATTATGTTTTAAAGTAAGCATGGATTTGACATTCATTAATGGTGATTAGATGTTTAAGTCTATATAATTTTTAAGTTTAAATCTTTTATTAGTCAAATCAAATCTTACTTAACTACACATCAAATCAAAGAATTTCTAACTTATTTTACAAATGTACATCATTTTGTTTTTTTATGCTTACATTTTCTTAATTGTTTTCTAGAAATTTCTAGCTTTGTTTAGTAAAAGTAATCTTGATTAGTGAATTAATTAATACTTACAATATTTGAATATATGCTCCTATATAAGAAAATAAAGGCACGATGACGTTGCGACAACTTTTAATTGACAAAACGTCGTTTTTTTACAAAATGTTTTACGGTCACATTTTGACGTTTTAGATAAACTATTTATTTATGTAAACCAAATTTAAAAATGAACTTTATACTTCTTTAAATAAGTTAAAACATGTCTCTTTATATTTTAAAATCATATTTAAAAAATATCAAAATCTCTAATTTTACGGTGTATGTAATACTGAGAAAATGCGACAAAATTTGGTAATTTTTTGTAAAACGATTATTAACATACTTATAAGTATTTTAATATACTTTTATTATCTTTATTAGATGTTTTAAATAATATTTACCTTTTTAAATAAACATTTAAACCTATTTATTTAAGCATTTATTTATTTTTAACAAAACTTAACTTTTGTTGATTTGTTCTAAAATCCAAATTTATACATTTTAAATTATCAACTATAAGAATAAATAATTTCTCTATTATTATCTATTATATATAACTTGTTTATTTAAGTTTTAAACCTTTTTAAATTTAAAACAAATGAAATCTCTCATTTTCGAAGTAGCGAAATTATGTGTCGTTACATTCTCCCCTACTTAAAAGAATTTCGTCCTCGAAATTACCCAAACAAAAGTTTACCTAAAACATTTACCTTCAAACTTAATTCCATAAAATAAACACAGATCATCTGTATGAAATATCTTATTCGATCTCCTATTCGAATACACAACTTTATTTCCGAACTAGTATCGATCCCCCGATCCTCTAGTGTGGACTCTAATCAGGCTCTTTGTTCAGAAACCTTTGCTTTCCTTGCATAGTGCTCAACTATAATAGAAAAATCAAGTACCCAAACATAAACCCTAATCAACGTTCGTCGTCAAAAATCGAGTGATAAACCCTTTTTGGATCGGTGTAAACATCTTAAAGTTCCGAACTCGAATATCAAGTCAACATTTGTGTGACGAAAGGATTTACATATAATATATGTATTTATTAAATCTTAAAACTTTCATAAAAACTTTATCTTAAGATCAAACACTTTATAAAGGTGTTTTTTTATATAATCCCTTTAATTATTTATTTCCAAATTTTTTTATTAAAGGAAAATATTCTAAAGAAACCATTTTTCACTCAAAAGATAATTTATTTTTGAAAGAGTCTTCCCACGTCTTTTAACTCGGTATATTTCCTTTAACACTAATATTATTTACGAATTATTTTATAAATCTATTACTTTAGTTTATTACATCTTATAACTTATGTAAATCAGTCACTTTTAAAGACTTAAGTCCAATTATTAATTAATGCTAGAATTCATCAATAAAACATTTTCTAGCTTATAATTTGCTTTTTTTTGTTTATAATCATTTTTATAAATTATACGTATCCAATTTGATTTACTTAGAATATTTCACAATCTTTTAGTTTTCATAAGTTCCTTAGCTCCGAGTTAGGTATGATTCGGAAATTTTTGACTATCCAAAATCGTTGGAAATCCCGCTTTATCTTATCAATTAGCGCTCCCAATTTATTTTTAGTTTAAACACTTTTATAAAGATTTTTAATCAATAATTCACATTATTTCCTTAAGAAAATTACATAGATTGAGTAACTTCAAAACAATCCAAGGAACTAGGTATTACCAATAGTATCAGATATTCTCTTAACAAGAAGAGTAATACTTAAGAGAAGTACTTACCATCCGAACACATCACTTGCCCATTTTTAGTTTATATTCGAGCCAATCGAATTAGTTATCATAAAATACCTCTTTTTTATATTTGAAATAATAACATTTTGAAAATACTTTAAAGATTACATTGTAAACCCTATCTTGTAAATTCATTTTATCTTATATTAATTAACTTCATTTAAATTACCATAATTGTTTTACTTGAACTTAAATTCGTATTCCTTTTATATATATCTTTTTTGAATAATCATTTAAATACATTTTTATCTTATATGTTCACTCCTCAAACACCTCATAGTCAAATCGTGAAACTTAATTTACAAGGTATTTGTACTCAAACTTTTAAATCAAACAATTGATCAATTTATGATAGTAACTTAACATTATCATTTCTTAATTTATTATTTTGGAATAAGTATTAAAGATCTTAATTATCTTATCAGATTTCTTACTTATCGATAATCTTTATGAAACATCCTATAGTCAAACTGTGAAATTCTAATCACTAGATGTTCATATTAAAATTTCACTAATCCTGATTTCTAACTATACATCTTTTCAAAATATATACTTTATATTCAAAATATATTCCTAGGTAAAATTATTTCATTTACCATTATTTTTTCAAAATCAGTGTGTCGGTTCGCCTTGTTCAAGTGTTTAGGAACCCTCATCGATGACGGTGATCAGGCGCATCGATCAGAATCCATAAATCACTCAACAGATAAATCAACACAAACCATTTTTTTATATCCAATAACAAATACACACTCATATATATAATAGACTCAAACTCATTCTAAGATGTTACTAACCCTATCTCTAATGAGTTACACATCTTAGGGTATTACTAACCCTATCTCAGATGAGTCTTTACCCAACCAAAGCCAAGGTTCTCGCTTAACCTTCAGCTCTGATACCAAATGTAATGGCCCCATTTTCCGTACCGTTTGAATCGACAATAAACTGCACATGTCCAACTCAAATTGCACAAATAAGCGGATCATTAAGGGTAGAAAGAAAATAAAGACAGAACAGAATCTCACATTAATGGAATAACATATATTATTTCAATAATAATCTTTACAGTGGAAAATTTTAAAATACAATATCAGAGTCTAACCTAAATTCAGCTTGGACAGTTACAAACAATTGTCCTTACAATTGCTAACAAACATCAAACAAAATACACTAATTACAAAGGATAATAGAATATGTCCATACGATGATGAAGATCTCCAGCTCTCCTCTGAAAACTCCAACCGTCTTCAACTCAACCCGAAACTACTTGGATCTGACCCGAGTATTAAAAATACCCAGATCAGGCTTGATAAACCAGTGTGAGATATTCGAACTTTAAAATGACTATGTTATCAAAACCTTTGAAAGGAAGGGTATCTCATAAGACCACACCCACACATAAACACGGATGTGTTTTTACCTTATTATAAACAAAACAATTTATTTTTTGAGTTGCGATGACGTTGCGACAACTTTTAATCGACAAAACATCGTTTTTCAACAAAATGTTTTACGGTCACATTTTGACGTTTTTGTTAAACTATTTATTTATGTTAACCAAATTTAAAAACGAACTTTATGCTTCTTTAAATAAATTAAAACATGTCTCTTTATATTTTAAAATCATATGTAAATAATACCAAAATCTCTAATTTTACGGTGTATGTAAAACTGACAAAATGCAACAAAATTTGATAATTTTTTGTAAAACGATTATTAACATACTTATAAGTATTTTAATATACTTTTATTATCTTTATTAGATGTTTTTCAATGATATTTATCTTTTTAAATAAACATTTAAACCTGTTTATTTAAGCATTTATTTATATTTTACAAAACTTAACTTTTGTTGATTTGTTCTAAAATCCAAATTTATACATTTTAAATTATCAACTTTAAGAATAAATAATTTCTCTATTATTAAATATTATATATAACTTTTTTATTTAAGTTTTAAACTTTTTAAATTTAAAACAAATGAAATCTCTCATTTTCGAAGTAGCGAAATTACGGGTCGTTACATGCGTTGAACCATATTCCATACTTCGAACATTTTGCCTTGCATATCTATCAATTACATTCAATCTTAACTTCATGTTATTATCTATACTTGATTTATTGGCCCACAATCATCACTCTAGGCTCATTGGCTTTAATAATCGTGATTCTGTTGGATTATATCGGTCGATCTACTACCTTGGCAAAAGGTGGGTTAACATGTTGCCTCCCAAAACATGCCTTGCAATAGGAAGGTGTGTTTTGAATTTCCATAAATCCCAAATCTGAAATCCATATCCATTAATAGTCGTATTTTCCAATCCGAATCCATGGTGTCTCCGGATTGATTTTTCCGAATTCACATCCATCCAAAACCAAATCCATTGCTGTTCAACGTTGGTATCTAAACCCATAACCTCCCTTGGTTCTTATTCTTATCCAAACCCTCAATCTTATTATATCATTTCCGATCACAATCCGTAATCGATGACCTGAGCAGGCCGACCCTTCATGTTCGAGCGAAGCAACCAACCCCTTGCCAGGCATAGGCCATAACCCAGGACCTTGATCTTTCCAGATCCTTGTAGAGCACAATCCATACTCAACGACCTTGATCTCTCCAGACCCTTGTCGACCATAATCCATACTCGACGACCTGAGTAGGTCGATCCATCGCGTTCGAGTGAAGTGACCTACCCCTTGCCAGGCATATTCCATACCTAACGACCTGTTTTCTTAATCGCATTACTGTGGATCCAAGTTTTTTGAGATTCATTGGTTATAATGGTTTATCGCCATCTTAGAGCATGCCTAGGGACCGTCCTCGATCTTGTACATGTTTATGTGACTTAGCCGTTTTACTATACAATTGATTATTAGTTATTTAGTTCATGCCATCCCGGTCAAGAGATGACGAACTGTGCCCTTAAGCTGGGCACGCTTCAATTTGTGGCGGATGATGGTTGCTCCTGTTCCATCACTGCTATCCATTTCCATACAAAGCCATCCCATTCCATGCCCCCAGTTCCATAGGGAGTGGTGCCGATCCACTTTCCTTAGCTGGTATTTTCCCCCAGTTGCTCCAATCTATATCAAACTAGCTAGTTTCCTCTCTAAATCATGGGTTCCAATTTCCAACTATTCTAGCATCCATAAGTGGTGAGACGACCCGACTTTCTTACCATAGAAAATCACATCATCTTGAAGAAAGAAAGGGATAGAAAAGAGAAAAAGAAAGAAGAAACAACATCAGAATCTCAACAGCGGAACGAATAAATTATATTAATAACATAAATATTACATAGTATACAACACTAATCAGAGTTACAAAGAATATACAACACATACTAGACAGTTATAAACACCTGTCTAGTTATTACAACCCAAAGCACAATACAGAGAACACACAGCGGAAACTATATATCTACAATGCAGAAACCTCCTGCTCCATTTCTCCTCCATAATTCGTCAAAGCTAACCTGAATCCCTTGGCTACTCGTAAAAATTTGAGTACCCAAGAGTTTAAGAAAAACAGAAGATAAATTCTGGGTCAGACATGGGTCTGGTGTGAGTAACAGGTTAAAGTTTCTTAACTTTGAAAAACCTTTGAAAGAAAGGTATCACGTAAGACTTCCCACACATAAACATGGAAAAGTTTTTACCTTACGCTAACCAAAACATTTGATAGGAAATCCAGTGATATTATAATAGTGTCTAGGGTTTTAAAGTAAAATACAGAAATAGCTGGAATGCTTACATCTCACGTTCCAACATAGTTGGGCACAACTAATACGTACGACACTTATTGGATTTTGGATTCCATCAATGGCAGGGCTACCGGGGTACCGCCCGTCCCAGTACGTGGCCTAGATCAACGTACCGAGGAGTATGCCCGCTCCCCTGCAACACAAGACCGGAACCATTCCTTACTGAACAGTCCCGAACAGGACAACCCCGCAGTTGGCGTACATTCCAACCGCCTACTAAGCCGAATAAAAAGGGTCCTCTAGACAGGGGAAAATCTCGTCCTACTTGGGCAAGATCATATTTTCAATCAGCAGGCATATTCATACATCTATCAATAATGAATCTTTAAATATAACATGCAAACACACTTATCTCCAGAAATAAAACAAGCAACTAATTTAATACTTAAGTTTATTTAGTAAAAATGTTACTCACCTTGAAAATTTGATGAGCAGCGCCTCCATGTTTAGTGAAAAGCTTGAATCCTGAATGTATTTCAATTCCAAAACTTCAAGTTGCATCTTTGTTTTGTTTTTTTTAAAACTTTAGTTTGCCTTTAAAAACATACATCTTGTTATCTGCATTGCTCCCTGATTTTTAAAACTACATGCCTGTTCCAGAAAAAAAGAATTGCAGGCCTTTGAAAGCTTCATGTTGCTTCTTCTTATATAAATTTTATTTTGTAAGCTTTAATTCCAGATTCACTCAAATGCTTTGCTTGATTTACAGCTACATGCATGCTTCCAGATATGAAAATGCAAGCTTGGTCTGAAATTTGCAGTTGCATGTAGGTCATTGAATGTTTTTTTCAAAACAGAAAAGGACTGCAGGCCTTTTGGATGAAGTTGCAAATTTGCTTTTCAGGTTTACATGCATTTCAGATCTGAAGAGGGTTTTAGATTTATTTTGAACAGATTCTGTTTTGAAGAAAGATTACAGATTTTTTTCTTGTTTTGATTTGAAGAAGATGATTTCAGATTTGGGCCGAAGATTACTTAAGTTTTGAAGAAGAATAGGAAAAGAGAATGAGGTTAAGAAGAAATGTTTACATAAGCAAATATTTGATTTAATTAAAAATAAAAGAAAAAGAAAAAGTTTAAGAGGACACTTGTTTAAGTTTTAACATTTGTCACTTAACTTAGTTTAGGCCTTAACACATGTCATTTAGTTGTTTTAAAAGATTACACATGTCTTAAGAGTATTTTAATTTTAATTTAAAATGTTAATAAAAACTTATAAATCTTAATTTATTATTTCTTATGTATATATAAATGAATTTATCTCTTTTTAAATCAAAAAGAAATGAAAACAATCAAATTATAAATATAAGCTTATTCAAATATATTTTTTATATTTATTCCTTTGAATTTTACAACATTAAATCCAAATTTAAAAATCAAGTTACATATAGATGCATATACAATTATTATTAAAATTAAAAACAACAAATCCTATTTCTTACAAAATTTATTTATGATTATAAAAACTAAGTATTATCATTATTATCTGAAAATAACGAATTAAACAGTTTTAAATAATTTATAAAAGGGATTGTAATTTACTTCTATTACTTAATAAATTTATATCATTTGTAAATTGTATTTTAAATTCTTATATATAAATTCAAGCAGTATTTTAAAAGAGAATAAAACAATGCTTTTAATGTTAATCAAATTTAAATTCATATTTAAGTTAATTAAATATAATTTTAAAACAAATAAGATTTATCATAAGTATAAACCATAAAATTATTTATTAAATTGTTTTAGAAAGTTAAATGTTAAATTTAAATCAAATTTCAAATTTACCAAAAATAAATTAGAAAATTGATTCATTTACTAAATTCCAAACCAAAGTTTATCAATTTATAATATATACAATTATATATATTATAAACAGAAAACAATTTATTAGCCTTAAAAAGATAAAATATACAAATTTAAATATTTATTAAAAGATGATTATTAAATCAATTCAAAATTTTATTATCAAAAATTATCAAATAAAATTAATTTCTAACACAGATTATTAAATTTATATTGCCAAATTTTCGGGATATCACATTCCTTCCCCCTTAAAAGAATTTCGTCCTCGAAATTAAAAGCAAAGGTAATTTAATAATTTATCTTAAGATTTTATTTTAAAACATAAGCATATATCAATCATATGCTAACAATCATAGCAACCAATTCATTCAAACAAACAAATCTAGCTATTCAGACAAAATTCTGGATAGAGTTTCCCCGAGTTTCCTAAGTATAAATATACTGGAATACTCACCCTACAAAATCCAATCAATTAATACTACTAAGCTACAGAGCTCCTACTCAACTAGATCTACAAAACTAAACAGGATATCAAACTACAGACAAGTCTGACTCAACAATCACATCCTTCTGAAATGCTGGTTCCACAACCAGAGATAGATCATACACGTACTCCCTCAGAGATACGTGAAACATATCGAATCTCAGTTATCCAAACTGGCAATTCAACTTAGAAAATAAACACCAATTCTCAAAAAAACACAGAAAAGATCCAAAACACCTCGGAGCTGACTTACCCAGTCTTACTCAATCTTAAAACTCCTTAGATCGGAGAAAACTTACCCAAAGTCAAATCTCCATTTCCGAAATCCAAATTCCTTCGTCTCTTATCCACAGAACACTCCTGACGATCCTGGGCTGCCTTCATTTCTCCTATCAGCTCAACCTTTGCTGATGTCTCTACAAACAACTGGACCAAAACAACCCAACAAAATGATCTCCTCAAGATCAATCCAAAACCAAGAACACCAACTCTACTCCACAAACATCAGAAGACTAACTTACTTATCCTATCCGGAAAAGGCAAAACAAGAGCACTTCCAATCTGCTTCCGCTGCACAACTCTGATCTGAAGTAGAAGAAAAAATCGAGAACAAACTGGACAACACATCTCAGAAATATGGTTCAATAGATCCATAAAGAAAACTCAGATGTTCCACCTGATCCTTCTACTAAACTGAACCACCGGTATCACTCCTGGAATCCAGTCGATAAGAAAACTCAACCTCCAGATGCGGACAAACCTCTGATAACTCAAGAGAACACTCAAACTATCGCAAGTTACTTTTGCGATCAACTGGTCCAATATCCAAAGAAAAATATTCTCTCTTTACCAATCAGAACAGCTTATGCTTAACTAGCCAATCTATCGAAGAAACGGGTCCACTCTGCTGCTTCTGAACTTCACCTCCAGAAAAACTGCTAATTAGAAGACCTTCTTGCCAGTACAGAACACTCCGAGCTGCACTGCTGACACCGACGCTAAAGACTTCCTAATCCAAAGCTCTTCGAGAAACTCAGACCTCAAATCAGATAGAAACATCCATAGTCACTGCGTCTCATCAAAAAGCTACTAATTCCTGAGGTATCAAAATACCATTATTTTCTTCTGCCCAACCGACGGATCCAAACTCAACTCATCCAACTCAAAGATGAACTCCGAACCTTTACAGGTTACCTTCAGAGATCTATGAAATCCCTACGCTCTACACAACTTACTCGAGACGGTATTAGGTCTATAGTCTCGACAGATACACTTCCAACCTCAACATTCAAACTCCAACCAATGGTAGTAGTCGTGTTAAACGCCCCACTACCTTATCTACCTTTATAACCTATATTGGAAAAACCTGTACGGGTAACCCAACAAATAGGTAGAAGTAAATACATACATACATACATACATACATACATATATATATATATATATATATACAAAATTACAAATACGCTCTCTCAAGAAAGAAATTACTTCAAAGCCTAGGTATTCACTCAACCTAGCGCTCTGATACCACCTGAGACGACCCGACTTTCTCACCATAGAAAATCGCATCATCTTGAAGAAAGAAAGGGATAGAAAAGAGAAAAGAAAGAGAAGAAAGAAGAAACAACATTAGACTCTCAACAGCGGAACGAATAAATTATATTAATAACATAAATATTACATAGTATACAACACTAATCAGAGTTATACAAAATATACAACACATACTAGACAGTTATAAACACCTGTCTAGTTATTACAACCCAAAACACAATACAGAGAACACACAGCGGAAACTATATATCTACAACGAAGAAGCCTCCTGCTCCATTGCTCCTCCATAATTCGTCAAAGCTAACCTGAATCCCTTGGCTACTCTTAAAAATTTGAGTACCCAAGAGTTTAAGAAAAACAGAAGATAAACTCTGGGTCAGACATGGGTCTGGTGTGAGTAACAGGTTAAAGTTGCTTAACTTTGAAAAACCTTTGAAAGAAAGGTATCACGTAAGACTTCCCACACATAAACATGGAAAAGTTTTTACCTTACGCTAACCAAAACATTTGATAGGAAATCCAGTGATATTATAATAGTGTCTAGGGTTTTAAAGTAAAATACAGAAATAGCTGGAATGCTTACATCTCACGTTCCAACATAGTTGGGCACAACTAATACGTACGACACTTATTGGATTTTGGATTCCATCAATGGCAGGGCTACCGGGGTATCGCCCGTCACAGTATGTGGTCTAGATCAACGTACCGAGGAGTACGTCCGCTCCCGTGCAACACAAGACCAGAACCATTCCTTACTAAATAGTCCCGAACAAGACAACCCCGCAGTTGGCGTACGTTCCAACCGCCCACTAAGCCGAATAAAAGGGACCTCTAGACAGGGGAAAATCTCGTCCTACTTGGACATGACCCACTTAGCCTTGCTGCACCTTCCCTGTTTTAGCCATTCCCGGTTGATGAGGCTTGAGGCTACAATTACCTTTAGAGAACATATCTCTTAGAATGCTCATCGTTCACCTGACGATGTTCAGAAAGCATTCAATCCATACAAGTTCGTTCCGGGTTCGAACGAAACCGAAGGCGTTATCTCGTTACACTCGTTTTGGAATCACCCTCAGAGTTAACGACGATAACCCTTGCACTCTGAAACTTTATCTCGAATCTGAAAGTACTGCCCGTCAAACTCAACTCGGAATCACCCTCACAGTTATACTGACGAATAGTTCTTACACCTCGAGTCTTCACTCTTCACAAGAGATTCACGACCTATCGTTAATTTGGATCGATGTGGTTTTCAGATATCCAAATATGGAAACCTGATCCCCGTCACATCGAAATCCAAAGCGTATCTTTTAAGGCCAAGTTGTTTAAAGGTTTAAAACAATTCAATTATCTATATACACAGATAGCTAAATCACAGATTCACAACAGATAATCAACATTATCATCACAACAGATAATCCATATTATCATTATAAAAAGATAATCCAAATCATCATCACAATGCAACCAATGCATCCATATCACTCAACATTACTTATCTCATATCTGAGATTCAAACCATTCAAGGAAAACAATATCATCCATCCATATAAGCAATGATTAATAATCTCACTAAATATAATTAATTTAAAATGAATTAAATTAATTACATCATCTCTAATTAATTTAAAATAAATTAAATTAATTACCATTATCAAACTTGCTTACATCACTATTAATTAATTATCAATCAATTAATTAATCATCAAACAATTATTTATTTTAATTAATCATCCCCGATTAATTAAGCTTTAATTACATTCAAGTAATTAACCACTAATTAATTTCTCAAATTAATTATGCTTAACCAAATACAATAATTAATCTTTAATTACTTCCTTAATTAATTAGCTATAAATCAATTACATTACATTACTTCTTAATTAATTACATTAATTAATTCCCTTATTTATTAATTATTTCTAATTAAATCCATTTTTAATTACATCATTAATTATAATAATTAATGATTTCTAATTACATTTTCTATTTAAATTAATTACATTAAGTAATTAATCTTTAATTAAACCATAATTGTTAATCACCCTTGATTAACCCCATTCAATAATTAACCACCCTTAATTGCTTCACCAAATAAATTAATTACTTCTTAATTTATTATCTCTAATTAATCCCTTGATTAATTCACAAAGTAATTATACTCAAATTACTTTCATTAACAAATCACCTTCAATTAATTACATACAGTAATTATCCATTAATTACTTCCCTAAGTAATTTCTCTTCATTTAATTACATTTAGTAATTATACTCCACAATCACCAAATGATTATTTTAAATTAATTAAACCGAATTAATTAACTTAATCTAATCAAATTAAACTAAATTAATTACAATAAGTAATTAATTCCTTAATTACTTACATAAGTAAATACTTAACAATTTACACAAATGATTATCTTTAAATTAATTAATTTAATTAATTATTGAAAATTAATCACATTAATTAATTAATTAATTAATCCTTAGTTAAGGACCTCATTAACTATTAAATAATTCATTAATTATTATTTTTATAAAATAATTAACTTATTTTAATCATTATTAATTACAAATTAATTAACTATTAATAACCCATTAATTAACACCTAATTATTTAATTAATTAAGTGTTAACTGTACTTAATTAATCCTTTATTACTTGATTAATTAATTATTAATCATTAATTAAAAATCAAATCTTATTTAATTAGTTATTCTTAATTACAAGTTAATTATTCTAAGAATAATTAATCTTAAACCTTTAAGATTAAACCCTTAATTACTTTAAGTAAGTATTCATTTCATTAATTTATAAATTAAATTAATTATTCATTTAATTATCCTAATAATTAAACGCATAAAAAATTATTAAATTATAATTTAACTTCAACAAATTTTAAAATCAATTTAAAAACTTTAAATTTGAATAATACTCTTCTTATAAAAGAAATTTTACAAAAAGTTTAAATCAAATTCCTTTTTAAATTTAAAATATTTAAATTTTTCTTTATCATTCAAATTTGTTGAAATACTTAAATTTATAAAATTTAAATTTATTTTAAAACAAAGATTCAAATCCAGATTTGAATCATTTTTAAACTTAGTTTAAAACATTCCTTTTCATTTTAATTTCCAATTTAAATTCAAATTTCTTTAAAAACATTTTTAAACAATAAATCCCTTTAAAGTTATTTTTAAAATAAATTTTAATTTAAAACTTATTCATTCCCATCTTAATATTCAAATTAAACTTGAATTCATAATTAAAAATTAGATTTAAAACTTATTTTAAAAACTTTGCTTAATATTTTAAATTCAGTTTAAATTTGGAAACAAAACAAGTTTCTAACCATGAACAAAACTAACTCAAGCTATAATTTATTCGAGTCTAACCTAATCTAGCTCGAACAACCCTAAAATAAACTCGAGTAGCTTGAGTAACAATTTCCATTTTAAAATCATTAAAAACTTATAGGCACCGACAGGTTTACACATCCCTATAACAACAGTATACCCAAGCCTCACAACAATGATTTCGAGACAAACAACCTACAGCTTCGAGCAAATCAAAAATTAACCCGTTACAAACACGAGTATCTCTTCTTCCCCTAAAAACTACCGACACACCAAGATTCCCCCGTGCACCTGCACCACCACGGCAACCAATTCCGACCCCTTGCGATAACACTCACAAGTCGGCGACTATCCCCCATCTCAAATCCGACCATCAACAAATCTATAGAAGCCCAATATCAAAAATGAGCATTTGAGCTCAAAAAAACTAAAACAAATGTCGAATCTGTAATTCCTTTCAAACTCCAAAATTCGATCATCAGAAAAACTTCGCCTCCAGCTACTAACTCCTCCACACTCCATCAATCACCTACTAGCACCTGGAAGAACTCGATCACTTACAGAGGCCGCGGTGATCAATTTACTAATCAACAATGAAAACTAGGGTTAAGATCTTTGATTCAAAATCACCAACGCCACTTTTCTTGGATTCACCTACTACCATTTTTCCCTACAAACTTGATCAACACTCCATCACCAGAAAAGATACTGGCCACCTAAACTTCCTAGATTGACAGTATCAACCCAAAATAGGATTTCTGGTTAAACCAGAAATACTCAATCAATTTCAAACTATAAATTCTAATTTTAGTTTTAAAATTCATGTCTTTGATAATGTAATTGGTTTATAAACTTTAATCAATGAATCTGGCAAATTGAGTTACTACTTTCATATAATTTGTTCTGTTATATGTTTGTTTCCCAGAGTCAACTACAAAGATTTTTCTTCTTCTTATATTAATAAAGTTTTAAACTCTAACTTATGTTACATAACATACTATGTTTAAATCTTAAACTATAACAAGGGTTTGAGTATGATATCATGAATTTGGTCAGGATTTAAATCCTGGAATTCTAGAAACAGGCAAGATCATATTTTCAATCAGTAGGCAAATATTCATACATCTATAAATAATGAATCTTTAAGTATAACATGCAAACACACTTATCTCCATAAATAAAACAAGAAACTAATTTAATACTTAAGTTTATTTAGTAAAATGTTACCCACCTTGAAAATTTGATGAGCAGAGCCTCCATGTTTATTGAAAAGCTTGAATCCAGAATGTACTTCAATTCCAAAACTTCAAGTCGCATCTTTGTTTTTTTTTTAGACTTAAGTTTGCCTTAAAAAACATACATCTTGTTATCTGCATTGCTCCCTGATTTTTGTAATTGCATGCGGGTTCCAGAAAAAATAGAATTGCAGGCCTTTGAAAGCTTTAGGTTGCTTCTTCTTATATTTTTTTTGTAAGCATTAATTCCAGATTCACTCAAATGCTTTGCTTGATTTACAACTACATGCATGCTTCCAGATATGAAAATGCAAGCTTGGTCTGAAATTTGCAGTTGCATGCAGGTCATTGAATGTTGTTTTCAATACAGAAAAGGACTGCATGCCTTTTGGATGAAGTTGCAAATTTGCTTTTCAGGTTTACATGCATTTCAGATCTGAAGAGGGTTTTAGATTTATTTTGAAGAGATTCTGTTTTGAAGAAAGATTACAGATTTTTTTCTTGTTTTGATTTGAAGAAGATGATTTCAGATTTGGGCTGAAGATTACTTAAGTTTTGAAGAAGAATAGGAAAAAGAGAATGAGGTTAAGAAGAAATGTTTACATAAGAAAATATATGATTTAATTAAAAATAAAAGAAAAAGAAAAGTTTAAGAGGACATTTGTTTTAAGTTTTGACATTTGTCACTTAACTTAGTTTAGGCCTTACACATGTCATTTAGTTGTTTTAAGAGATTACACATATCTTAAGAGTATTTTAATTTAAATTTAAAATGTTAATAAAAACTTTTAAATCTTAATTTATTATTTCTTATGTATATATAAATGAATTTATCTCTTTTTAAATTAGAAATAAATGAAAACAATCAAATTATAAATATAAGCTTATTCAAATATATTTTTATATTTATTCCTTTGAATTTCACAACATTAAATCCAAATTTAAAAATCAAGTTACATATAGATGCGTATATAATTCTTATTAAAATTAATAGCAACAAATCCTATTTCTTACAAAATTTATTTAGGATTATAAAAACTAAGTATTATCATTGTTATCTAAAAATAACAAATTAAACAATTTTAATTAATTTATAAAAGAGATTGTAATTTACTTCTATTACTCAATAAATTAATATCATTTATAAATTAGTTTTAAATTCTTATATATAAATTCAAGCAGTATTTTAAAAGAGAATAAAACAATGCTTTTAATGTTAATCAAATTTAAATTCATATTTACGTTAATTAAATATAATTTTAAAACAAATAAGATTTATCATAAGTATAAACCATAAAATTATTTATTAAATTGTTCTAGAAAGTTAAATGTTAAATTTAAATCAAATTTCAAACTTACCAAAAATAAATTAAAATTACAAAATTGATTCATTTACTAAATTCCAAACCAAAGTTTATCAATTTACAATATATACAATTATATATATTATAAACAGAAAACAATTTATTAGCTTTAAAAAGATAAAATCTACAAATCTAAATATTTATTAAAAGATGATTATTAAATCAATTCAAAATTTTATTATCAAAAATTATCAAATAAAATTAATTTTTAACACAGATTATTAAATTTATATTGCCAAATTTCCAGGATATCACAAGTGGTCTCCAATCATTATTTCCATCTTGCAATACGAGTCTGTAAGGGGATCCAAACTGCACAGCATCAACCGTAGGTCCTCTAGTAGCGCGACCGTTTAGACCCAGAGGCATGCCCCCAAGCCTTCGAAAATCGGTGCCAATCTCTCTAAAGGGATCGATGCTGATCCCTCTTAAATAGTCGGAGACTGCCCTCTGCTGCTCCATTCCATTCCTTTATCTATTGGCTCCATTTTCACGTTCTCGGTTCTGATTTCTAGTGATTCCTGCTGCCTCAACTCCTTGATCAATATCTTCGATAGTTCCTATCCATCGAAGTAGATTCAGCACCATCTCCTTCTGTCATAGCATCCGCTTCTGCATAGTGTTCGTCATCGCCTCCATCTCATCAATGGTGAAGTAGATAGAGGTTTGATTAGCTCCAACTCCTAAGGAAGCCTCCTAGCCCCCTTCATGATGGCTCCTTTCTGGTAGCACTCTCCTTGTTGATTGTCTCACCATTGCTCCAATTCCAAGCTCTAGATTTTTCCAAATACTGAATCTAAATTCCAAATGCATGAGGGCTAGCTTTCTCAATGAAAGCACCAAAATGTTAGTGGCAAAAAAAAACACTAACACCTAATTGTATGAAAGCACCAATATTCGGTCATAGATCTTAGATAATATCTAATGTAGAGAATATACTATGAAGTACAAACAAATTAAAATTGAAAGTAAGTAAAATGAGTCAAGATTTATAGTTATTTGGCTAACTTTGGAAACTTCCACTCCAAAATAATCCTTTTATTATACCGTAATTTGGACAACAAATGGCAGAGTGTAGCCTAGGTTGAAGATAAAGAGAAGCAGAAAATATATCAATAGGGTCCATTTTCTAACGCCATGCCTGCTATATTTATAGAGGAAGACGTGCATGGATCGGGCTAAAATTTCGGTAGAAGAACCTCCAGGCCATGACAAGGCCATCAAAGAATTTTCAGACCCGTTGGAGCCCATAGTAGGGATCGGTACCGATCCCTATATTGTGTCCAAATAGGGTGTGATCCCTTTGGGGGATCCCCATGATTTTAACTACTTGCCCTCCCAATTTTTTGCTATTCCAACTTACGATTTGTGAGATATCGCATTTTCCGTGAAGTGGTATTGCATATATTTTGATTTCAGCCGATCCCTTGGAAGGGACAGGAGCCGATCCCTCTACACTCATCCAAATATCATGCGGTCCCTAGGGGAGCTTCTTTGTGTTATATTATGTATAGCCTCTAAGTTTCATGCCAATTGGATCAGTAGAACTCGAGTTATTGATCGATCTTTGTTGCAATATGGTGTGACGGCTGATTATTGCTAATCCTTATAGAGGGATAAGGGATGACCCCTCCAACTTGCTCTAAATAATGTGCAATCCCCATGGGGTGTTCCACTTGTTGTAGTTAGCTTGTGCTCCAAGTTTCATGTCAATTTTATAAATTGAGTTATTGCTTGATCTTTGATTCAACGTGGGTTGCTTGTAGATTCCTGCCGATCCCTACCAAGAGATGAGTGCCGATCCCTCTGACTTCATCTTCTTAAGGTGTGATCCCTATAGTAGGCTTCCTAAGGTCCCCATATCTTGCTCACAAAATTTCATATGCATAAACTTGTGGATCTTGAGATATTAATTGTTTCCTATTGAAATGAACTTGCTCCCTGAAACATGTCGATCCTTCCTTTGCGTTGAACCATATTCCATGCTTCGAACATTCTTCCTTGCATATCTATCAATTCCATTCAAATTTGGCTTCATGTTATTATCTGTACTTGATTTCTAGGTCTCACAATCATCACTCAGACTCATCAGCCTTCCAAAGGTGGGTTATATGTATATTGAGTGGACATTTATGACCACCATCTTCTTGATCATCTCATGTATTTGTATTCACTCACTTTAGCTTTGTATCCCTTGTATATTAATCCGTGCACTCTGTTATTCTATGATTATCATACGTTATCCAGAATATTTATGATCCACCGTAGATTTGTTTTAAGCCTGGATCGTATACGTCGAATCCACTAGAAAAAAAACTAACACTTAATTCGACATGTCGATGCTCGCTCAAAAAAAATACACGAACGATCGCCTCTAACCAGCCTTCTTCTCTTCAGTAGCAGATGATATTCTTAGTAATATCCTTTGTAAGTGTAGGTCTAAAGGTGGGGCGTCACAAGATCCACATAAAAATTTATGTGTCTTTTATTTTCATGCACTATTATTTGCTTATTTCTGGATTGGATTATAACTCACTAAGCAAATGCGAACTGGTTTTGACATTCCAATAAATAGATGGAGTGCAATAGGAAAATTATGTATGCATTCAGCAACGAAGATACTACCTAAAGCCAAGCTTAATACAAGTTAAGTTTGTGAATTCAAATTTATTAAAAAACGTTAATAGTTACTTTTCTAACCAATTGAGGTGTTGTAGGACAAAAACTCTCATTAACAAGCTTCATTTTTGGGTAATTATGGAATGTTATAATAGAAATCCTTTTTTGACAGATCACTCTTATAAATTAAAACATGGAAATAAATATTATCCAGTTTAGTAATTAATAGTTAGTAATAGGAAAAATATATATTTGTATAACCACGCATATTGATTAAAAATTATAATATATATAGCATAATTTAAGACAATACTCATATTAGTTATTAGTAAAGTAAGAATTAAATGACTAGAAGGTTGAAAAAGGAAGGATAGAAATTCCAAAATTTATGGAACATAAACACAAATTTAATAGGCAATAAATTTGTAGTTAATAAAGAGTTAAAGGAATTAAATGCGAAATGATTTAAGAATTTAATATGGCATTTATGGTGAAATTTAATAGGTGTAATAGGTGGATTTTGGAATAGGTAAATAAATATTGTTAGAGATTATCCAATTTTGGCATCAATGGATTTTGGAATAGGTAAATAAATATTGTTAGAGATTTTCCAATTTTGACATCAATGGATTTTGGAATAGGTAAATAAATATTGTTAGAGATTATCCAATTTTGACATCAATGACCAATTTTTATGGTTAATGGGTATTTATTAAACTAGAAAAGGGATTGAGGAAACCAAAGCCTAAGTGTATAAAATTGGAATAATTATGTTGCGAAGAAGTAAGTATTAATACTATTAAATACTGTAACATCCCCCTACATGGAGTCCCAAAACTAACGGCTATGAATGCTGCAGTCCTCCACTGTTATTAATCTTTAGAAATCAAATACGACAATGTTATATACATTAATACACAGATCACAGAGATATGTAAAATATTTAACAATTCAAAAACATATTTCCACATTCAATCCAAAACATTTCTTGTTCATTACATAATCCCCAAATTACGTTACCACGTTCGACAAAATATAATTATTACAAATAGGCCAAGAGCGACATATGAAGATGCCCCCTTAGTTGATCAAAGTATATAGTAAGGCTAACAAATCTTCCTTTACAACAAAACACACAGCGGAAAAAAAACTCTAAATATCTATCTGCCTCCTGCATGCCTCCGGAAGCTTTATTCTTTAGAGAAGAAACTTGAGAACCTTATTTCTCAAACTACTCAAAATAAATTGAGTACCTAAGAGTTTAAGAGGAAAACAAAAACTTCACGTCAGACATAAAGCTTGGTATGAATAATACTCTAACATCTCAATCCATTTACATATCTAGTGAGACCATGCCACTTAGCGGAATAGGTTTTCCTCTCACTAGTATCCTAAAATCTTTATAAAACCAAATTATGTGCTCCTACATCTACAATGGTTAAAAAATACATTTCAAAACATTAAAATGATATGCATACTTGAAAATAAGTAAGATCTTTCCATTCCCAGTTTAATCTGACACCCTATTATTATTATAATTTCTAGGGTCACTATTAACCTTTTTAGTTTTCATGGGTTTACTAATAACCTTGTTTAACTAATAGACACCTTATCCTATTCATAGTTTTCATGGGATCACTAAGAACCAATAGGCTCCCGCCAATTGAGTTAATTAATTCATAGGTCCACCTGAACCTATTAGTCATTCCAATAACTAATCACCTTATCTAGTTTAAATGGGTTGACTAAGAATCTACGGACTTATCCAATAACTCACTACACATCCTAGTTTTCATGGGTCGACTAGGAACCTACTGATACTTCCATTAGCCACTTACTTATCCTTGTTTTCATAGGATTACTAAGAACCTATTGACTGATGTCAATTCTTAATCCGGATATAGTTTTCATGGGTTCACTACAAACCAATTAGCCCCTGCCAATTGTCCTTATGCATAGTTTTCATGGGTTATCTATGAACATTTTGGTATGCACCAATAACTACCTTATAATAGTTTTCATGGGTTTACTACGAACCTTTTACTTTACCTCCAATAACTATAAAGTTTAGACATCCTATATTTTTGGTAACCCGACTCCATGGATGCAATTCTACTCATTCAGGAGTTTAGGTAATTTCTATTCACTATTTGAGTTAACCTACTGATTCCTCTATCTGTTTTCTAAAAATACAGTTATGGGTTATCATATGAATATACTCATATTTGAAGAAGTTAAATCATTAATTAACAATACCAGTTATGTGGGTTTAAGGTCCTTAAATACATGTCACAATACATTGTTAATACCTTTAACTTATATTTTTATCAAGGCAATAATTCTTCAAAATTACATCCTTAAAACCCTTACAAAACTCCTTTATATAAGCCACGGGTTTTCCTTTAAAAATTAGAGTATGGGTTTTCAAACCATTTAAAACCAAACCATTCGACCTTGTCGAAAGGTCTTCAAAATAATCTTTCGAATCCAACCCTTTCGATACCATTGAATCCATTCAGCTATTCAAACCTTTCGAAAGCATTCAACTCTTCAAATATAAATCTTTCGAAGACTTACTAGGTTCATGTTAAAATATGTGGAAGGTGATCCTTTAAATCCTTTCGAATACAATGGAAGCAGCCTTTCGGCCTAGTCGGAACGTCTGCTCCGAAAGCTTTAAACATTTCATTTAAAACAATAGACCTCTACCTTTTTAAAGCAACTCCTTCGAAAGCTTGGGTTACATTTCAATTATAAAACAAAGGAAAATCAACTAAGTTGAAGCTTTGAAACCCTTCAAAAGCAATGGGAGAAGCGGCTTGTTTTTAAAACAAGTAAACCTTTCATCTTTGTCCAAAGCAACGACTTTGAAAGCTTCGAAAAAGTGGTTATAACCTTTCGACTGTGCCGGAAGGTTCAAAACAAAACAATGATAAGTGGCAGTAAAACAAAATAGTAGTAAAGCAGCAGTAACCTTTTGACTTTGTCAAAAGGTTTAAAACCTTTCTTTTTAAACATTTGACCTAGTTGAAAGCAACCAAGTCGAAAACTCTAATTCGAAAGCAATGCAGGTGAAACCTTTTGGTTTATAAAAAACATACACCAACCTCTTTGGCCACCAACCTTTCGACTAAGAACCCTTCGACTTTGTCCAATTCATTATGTACCAAGTAACTTGATACCATATGCATTGGTTTGACCTTGTCGAAGGCTATAACCCTTCGACTTAGTCGAAAGGTCTGGGTCGGAAGGTTTACTACCGTAAAAGGCTGAAACATGCTAAAAGTATGATTTCTTTGTTTTTAACTTAAAAAGATAATTTTCAACTAACTTGCCCATGTTTGTCAAATTTTCATTGGTTAACAGTTTCATTTCATAAAAACGCTGTCACTAATTTTTAGAAAAAAACAATAATTTTATTTTATAAAATGTCCCTTCTCCTTAATTAAATATATAAAACATTTGAGTCTCATACCTTAAATAATTTTACATATTCATCAAAATACTTAGGAAAAATATGAAAAAATCCCAGAAAATCTATTTTAATATGTTTTCCAACATATAAAAATTTCAAACTCAAATAACCCTTATTTTAGGCGTAATTAATTTATGACCCAACAAATCATTTTCTTCACTAGAAAAATTATATAAAATCCATATAAACTCAGAAAATTATGAAATTAAAACCCATCTCCAAAATCATGCTTTCTATAGCATAAAATTTTCCCATGGCATTTAAAAATCATTTCGTCTTGATTTTACCCTAAAACCGTGTAAATCTACTTTTAAACAACCTTGTTTAATACATATATAAATCAAAATCAAGCATATCATCATTCAATATATCATAATATAGATTTATCCTAAAATCCAAACCATATGATGTTAAAATAAAAATAGAGATGTAGAAAATATTGTTCACGTTAGATTGAATAAGGGAACTGAAGTTTGGTTAAGATTGATTCCTTCTAACGTGAATCCTAACTTTAAGTTAATTTTCCCTTTTCTTCTTCCTAATGGTCGGCCTTGTCTTCTTCTTGCGTTTAAAATTTTGTTTGAGATAAAAATGAACATGTCTGACTAAGGGGAAGTATAAGGGTGGGAAATATGGGAAGCTAATTAACCTAATGCCCTTGTGTTTAATATCCTAAGCATTTATATAAGTCCATTTATTTTAATTAAGCAGTACCTCCTCGTTTTTTAATCAACCTCAATCTCTTTATCTACATTATTCTATTTAATTTATTCTAATTATATCTCTTGAATAATGTCACTAAAATTTAGGGTGTTACACGCTCCTCTCCTTAATGAATTTCATCCTCAAAATTCTCTAAGGAGACTAACTAGAACATATAGCAATCATTTGTAACATCTCCTAGCAACAAATCTATGTAAATCTACTATAGGCATACCATCAAAACAGATCAGCATAAGCCTCGAATCCTATCCTCCGTCTCCCAAATATAGTCTTTCTTGTTGTTGCTCCACTGAACCTTCACCAACTTGACTGTCTTTGTCCTCAATTTCTTCTCATCTCTCGCTACAACCTAAACTAGTTGTCTAACAAAAGTCAAATCAGGCTCTATTATCAAATCCTCCCACACAGCCTGAGGAATGGTAGACTATAGATCATGCACATGCTTATGAAGATGAGACACATGGAATACATTATGGATACCTGCCAAACTGCTTGGCAAATCTACTCTGTAAGCGCCCTTTCCAGTCCTTTCTATAACTTGAAATGGACCAATGTACCTCGGGGCCAACTTTCTCGACTTTCCAAATCATACCATACCCTTCATCGGTGATACTTTAATGAAAATCTTGTCTCTTATTGAGAACTCTAAGCCCCTACACCTTTTATCTGTGTAACTCTTATGCCTAGACTGAGCTTCCTTCATCTATCCTCGGATTAACTCAATCTTTTATGATGCCTCTCTAGCCAAATTTGGACCTAACACCAATCTGTCCCTGTCTCTAACCAACATGCTAGCGATTTGCATAGCCTTCCATACAAAGGTTCATAAGGCACCATTCCTATGCTAGTCTAATAACAATATTTGTTGGAAAATTCAATCAGATGTAGGTGATCTTCCCAAAATCCACCAAAGTCCAATACAGATGCCCTCAATAAATCTTCAAGTACCTTTTTGACTCTTTCGTTTTGCCCATCCATCTATGGGTGATTTAAGCTGTACTCATCTTGAGCTTGGTACCTAATACCTCTTGCAAACTCCACTAATATTCACTAGTGAATAATGCATTTCTATCGTTGATTATGCTACTAGGAATCCCCTGAAGTGTAACTATGTTCTTCGTGAACAACTTTGCTAAAATAAGTGTCGTCCTGGTTGACTTTACCGGAACAAAATAGGCACTCTTGGTCAGCCTATCCACTATAACCCATACTCTTTCGTTTCCTCTATTTTTCCTTAGCAACCCGTCTATAAAATCCATCGATATCGAATCCCACTTCCAAACTGGAATATCTAAAGGCTGAAGTAACCCACTTGGCTTCTGATATTCGGCTTTCACTCGTTGGCATTTAATACACTGCCTAACCCACAAGCCAATATCTCTCTTCATGCTTTCCCAATCAAAGCTCCTCTTCATATCTTGATATATCTTGGTTCCTCCAGGATGAATCGTAAACCTCAATCGATGGCACTCTTCTAAGAATTCTCTCCTTAAGTTCTCTACATCTGGAACACATAACCGTCCCTTGTTTCTCGACCATCCTCTTTGGTCAAGAATAAAATCCTTTAGGTCGTCAACCTCTAATCCGACCTCAAACTTTTTAATATTCTCAGCTAAAACTAGGCCTTCTCTCTACTTAGAAGCTATCTTCTCAATCAGCACCGGTTGTACTTCTAAACAAGACAATATGGCAATACCCTGACTAGAACTAGCAGTAGGTCTCAACTACACCCCACAACTGGCTAAAGCTTCAGATCCTTCCATTCTCCCAACATTGCTAACACCACATTCTGATGTTTTCTAAGAGCATCTGCTGCCTTATTTCCTTTTCCCGGAGTATACTCTATACCAAAATCATTAACAGCTAAAAAATCCAACCACCTCTGCCATCTCATATTCAACTCCTTCTATGAGAATAAATACATTAGTGACTTGTGATCGATATACAACTCAAATCTCTCTCCCAAAAGATAATGCCTCCAAATCTTTAAAGCAAAAATCACCACATCTAACTCTAAGTCATGAGTAAGACACCTTACCTTGTGCGGTCTAAGTTGCCTAGATGTGTAAGCGATAACTTTGTCCTTCTACAACAATATTGCTTCCAATCCAGTCCCACATGCATTTATGTGTACTACCAAATCTTTGTTACCATCCAGAACTACTAACACTGGTGCATTGGTTAATAAATGTTTCAACTTAAGGAATGCTTCCTCAAATTGGTCAGACCAAACAAACCTCATGTCCTTCCAAGTCAACTTAGTCAAAGGCGCTGCTATTTATGAGAAATCCTTGATGAATCTTCGGTAATAGCCAGCAAGTCCAAGAAAACTCCTTATCTCGGTTACCTTCTTTTTTCTCCTCCAATTATTGACAGCTTCGATCTTAACTGGATCAACTGACAATCCTTCTATTGAAACTATATGGGCAAGAGACTTAACTTCTCTCTTCCAGAAATTACACTTGGAAAACTTTGCCTTCAACTGATTCTACCTCAGCATCTCCAACACCACTCTAAGATGAAACCCAAGCTCTCTTTCATCTTTACAGTACACCAAATGTCATCTATGAACACCAACACAAACCTATCCATGTGCACCGAAAACCCGGTTCATTAAATTAATGAAGAAAGCAAGTGCATTCGTCAATCTTAATGGCATTACTAACCACTCATATGAACCATACCTAGTTCGAAATGTAGTCAAAGGAATACTATCCTCCACCGCTCTCAACTAATGGAACCCCATTGCCAAATCCAATTGGAAAAATACTCTGGCTCCTCTCAACTGATCAAATAGATCATTAATCCATGGCAGAGGGCACCTATTTTTGATCATCCTCTCATTTGACTAACGACATTCGATGCACATCCTTAGTAACCCATCTAGTTTCTTCACAAACACTGAAGCTGCTCTCCAAGGCGAACCGCTGGGTCTAATAAAATTCCTTTCTCAAGATCCACTAACTACACCTTCAATTCCTTCATATATGTCGGTGACATTCTACTAGGTGGTCTACTGAGAGGTTCAACTCCCTATATAAGGTCTACAAGAAACTCAACAGCCCGTTTCGGGGGTAATCCAGTAACCGAATCAAAGACATCTGCAAACTCTCTAGCTACCCAAACCTGACTAAGCTCTTCTCCAACCTCCATGGTACTCAATAAAGCATAAACACTCTTACAGGAATCCTCCCATGAAAAATGATTCGGTTACGCCTATATGGGTGCCTCAGTGATATTTCTCGATCTTGGAAAAATATCCTAGCCGCATACTTACTCAACCAATCCATATCTTAGATGATTCTGAAATCTACGAAATCAAAAACATACAGGCTGCATGCAAACTTATGACCTAACAACTCAAGTTCTAACTGCTCATATCTCATTTCAAAAGTTGCATAGCCTCCTATTGCATTCGCAACCCTTAAGGAAGTAATAATGTTTGTGGGTTCTATACATAACCTATCAACCAAATATTGAGATATAAACAAACGGGATGCACCGATATCAAAACATACCCTAACAAGTATATTGTGAATCAAAAGCATACCTTCCATCACAGTTTTCTCTTTCTCTGCTGTAGTGGGTTTAGAAGAAGATGCTGGTCTAATAGCAAACACCTTCCCTCTATCTGTCCTGACTAGCTTTGGACACTGGCTCTTATAATGCCTAACTTGGTCAGGTTGAAGCATTTCACATTCTTCTTCTCAGCAGGCTTCTTTCTTTTACCAGTTCTACACTCGTGGGCATAGTGGCCCTTCTTGTCACACTTATAACACACCAAATCAACCTTTACCTTCTTGGCGGCCTCCCCTTTGTGGGCTTCTTTTTTCTTAAATAATTTCCTTTTCCTCTCAGAACCCAGGGACTCAGCTGGCCTCTACCTAGTTGAAACAGCAAGCATCTCCTCATGGCGAACAACCATCTCCATTGTCACACGATAAGGTTTTCTGATATGAGTCATAGCCATTCTACCTAACTCTGGCCTCAAACCTCTAATGAGTCTCTTATTCGTTCTGAAACCAATGTCAACCAAAGCATAAACATATCAAGATAGCTCATCAAACATAGCAGCATACTTGATCATTGACATCTGTCCTTGAACAAGATTCATAAAATTCCTCATTAATGCCGACTTAGATACCTCGGACAAGAAACTCTACTCAAACCTCCTCCTGAAGTTAACCCAAGTTTAATCTTCCTCCGGCACTCCATCCGTCACGTTATTCCACCAATGAAGCACTAACCGTTGCAATTGTCTAGAGGCTAGCCTTCTCTCCATCATTTAAGCCTAAATCTGTAAAGATCCTTTCATAGTTCAACAACCAGTTCTCTACCTCAATAGCATCCTTTGATACAAGAAACGGCTTCCCTCCTAGATTGACATATTCTCTACTCAACTTAGCATAGTTATATCCAACTGGAACTGCAGGATTTGCTCCACCAACATTCCCAGTAGCTCCCACTTGCAAAAGATTAGCCAATAACTGATACACCATCACGCATCTACTTGAAAATTTCCAGCACCTATATTGGCCTCAACATTTTGCTTAGCATTAGCCTGTCGACCTTGTTTTCTTCGAGTATTAGGTCGAGCATTTCCATTGGTTGTGGTGCTTCCTCCATCCAGATTTCCGTTTCCTGCCTCCATATCCTCTTTCTCATATATCTACATACGAGCCTTAGTAACATATATAAGAACGGTCTAAGAGAGAGGGGAATACGTGCTTAGATAAACACCTATATATCATATACAAGGGCGTTACTATCGGGTTAACCCGAACCCCAATCTTATTTTTAAATTCACCGGATTATGTTTGAAAAAAATTTTAGGTTAACCTTTTCTTTTAAAGTTTTATAAACCTATGCTCTGATACCAACTTGTAACATTCCACTACTTGGAGGCTCAAAACTAACGGCTACGGGTGATGTAGTCATCCACAGTTATTAATCTTCGGTGACCAAATATGGCGGTGTTAGATACATTGATATATAGATCATAATGATATGTAAAAAAATTAACAATTCAAAAACATATTTCCACATTCAATCCACATAATCTCCAAATTACGTTAACCACGTTCAGCAAAATATAATTATTACAAATAGGCTAAGAGGGACATATGAAGATGCCCCCTTTGTTATCCCATTTTTGGTCAAAACTGGAATATTAACAAATTGGCAAGGATGGTTCGAATCGATCAGGCACTTAGGAGTTCGTATTGATGCACTTCGTACCAATGGGATGGTGAAGGTTAGCAGCATATTCGTATCAATCGGTGTTGAGCGTGTTTTCACTAGACCGGTGCTACCGCCGAACCAAGATGAAGGAGGCCACCACCGAACCAACGCCCTCTCCATGTTCCTACCGAACCAACCCACCTCCCATGCCTGCCGAACCAACTCCTAGCCGAACCACTCTCCACCGAACCATGCCACTACCGGTCCAGCTCCATCTCCATGCTCCTACCGGACCAAATCCCACCGAACCAACACTCTTCCGACGCCTACCGAACCAACTCATTCTCCATCCACTGCCGAACCAAGGCAACGCCGGACCAAAGCATTGCGGAACCAACTTTGCCAGGCCAGATTGCATCAGCCCAGGCCCACCAGCAGCTATATACATCCAGAACCCCTACCCCCAGCCTCACTCTATAAATAGAGGAGCAGGGGTACAACAATGGCGGAGAAATTTGAGAGCTCAAGCACGGATAGAACTTTCAAACAACTTTCAGTTACTTGTAACCAAAGCTTTATACTTGTAATCTGAGGAAAAAAGGAGAATAACATATAAAGTGGACGTAGGCACGTTCTGGCCGAACCACTATAAATCTGTGTGTATTTTACAGTTTAGTCCCTGCTTTTCATATATGTGCATAAATTACCCAAATCACTAAAAACAACATAAAATCAACTAACTCATACGACTTGGAGGTGTTTGCCCATTTCTTGTGCAAACATTTTTGGGTTATTTGCTGAGATCTGTAATTTGTGTTTGAATATTGCTGAGTTGTTCATACACTGGTGCTTTCACGGTATTTGGGGTTTGTGGCCAATTTTGGCGCAAACACTTTGGTGCTTTCACTGAGAACTGAACTCAAGGAGCGTTTTAATCATTGCCTCGCAAAGATTTGTTGAGAGACTCTCTTTAAGAACCAGAAGTCTATCCAAGATTATGGCTCTTGGAAGGAAAACAAGTAGGAGACAGAGACCAGAAAGAAGTCAGCACAAAGGGAGTCAAGGGGCTTCCTCAGGAGAGTACCAAACTTCAGTCTTCATCACCAAGGATGAGATGGAGACAATGATGAAAAGACAAGAGGAGTTGATTCAGAATTTGTTCCAGCAGATTGGGCAACTTGGAGCATAGAATAGAGAAGCGGATGGAGTTCGGAACAGAGCAGGACCATCTGGCATATCACCTGGATTAGGAGGCACACCCATGGAGAACATAGATCCAATTTCGGAGAGAGAAAGAGAAGCATCTTCATAACTAGGAGCAGTAGAGGAGTGAACGCTCAGTCAAGGGGGCAGATCCCAGAATTCCCTCATGGACTCGGGGGGCAGGTCGAAAGTAATGAACAAAGATTGCATCTCGAAGACAATGACAGGTTGGCAGAGATGGTTAGAAAAGCTATGAGAGGCGGTTTGGTAAACAAAGATTTGGAGGATGTTAATAGGAGTCCTTTTACTCCAGCAATCAGACAAGCTAGGAACCCACCGGATTTCAAGTTACCATCGCTGGACATGTATGACGGGAGAACGGACCCCACGGTTCATCTAACGAAGTATATGAGGCATATGGAAGTGCTGGGGTCATCAAAGGAGGTTATGGCCCGGTGCTTTCCATTGTACTTGGCGGATATCGCAGCATTGTGGTTTAGACAACTGGAGAATGGATCCATCGGAACGTGGAATGATTTGATTGAGAGATTTATGAGGCAATTCAGGGTTCACATTACAAGACCCAAGAATGTGATGACCTTGGCAACCCTAAAGCAGAAAACTGGAGAGACTTTGAGGAGTTACCTAACGCGATTCAATGCGGCGGCAGCTTCGGTGGATCGACCAGATCCATCCATGGTTATGATAACGGCTGTATCCGGGATAGATGACGGAACAGAGTTCAAAAATTCATTAACTAAGGATCCACCCGTGGATCTAGGAGAATTCTATCATGAGGCGGAAAAGTTTCTGCGATTGGAGGATGCGAACGCCGAAAGAGAAGAAGAAGAAGGAATTGATATTTATGCGATCAAAGGAGGAAATCCCCCTGAGAAAGGCGCGGAAACTAGTAGAGGTAAAAGAAAGACTGAGAATGACGAGGATAGGTCAAAGCGGCAACAGAGGGAGCCGCGATTCACCACTTACACTAAGCTGAGTGAGAGTCTGGAACGGATTTATCAGGATACCAAGGAGCAGGTTCCGTATCGTAGACTAATGCGAAGGGATCCAACCTCTGACGAAAGAAAATCAGATAATTTTTGTGTATTCCATGAATTAAACGGTCATAACACTAATGATTGTAGGCATTTGAAGGACGAGGTGGAAGGGCATATCAGGAACGGTATGCTCCTTCAGTATGTGAGGAGGCGAACTCCAGCTGTGGAGCCAGAGCGACCACCGTCTACATCGGCTAGAGGTGACCCTGGATCGGGGCACCGTTTGATTATCCATTGATTGCTTGATTAAAATAACGATGAACAAGTTGAAAACCTCTCGCTAACACGGTTAAATCATTTACACATGTGAGCGATCGCGCACGATCCATAGGCATGCTCTGAATGACTACCAGCCGCGTTATAGTAAGAGTTTACGCTTTGACATCTTCATTCTGCTCTTTGCTTTGATTTTGATTTGAAAATTTAAATTCTTCCTGTTTGGACATGTCTGCTGTAAGGTTCATATGATTATTGCTTTAACATTTACAATTCTATGGAAAAATTACTTGTATGCCCGTGGATCGCGAACGGTCCACGAGCACCTCTTGCATGGCAGCGAACTACCGAAGTCTCTGATTCGAAAACTCCCCTAAACAATAACTCCGGCACTGATAATATTAAGTCCCCCCCAGGAACACTCATTCGCATCGAACGACACCCGACCTCGAACGGTCACAACTCGCCTCGAACGGCACCCGACCTCGAACGGTCACAACTCGCCTCGAAAGGCACCCGACCTCGAACTCTCACAACTCGCCTCGAACGATACCCGACCTCGAACGGTCACAACTCACCTCGAACGGCACGACCCGACCTCGAACGGTCACAACTCCTTGAACGGCACAAACCGACCTCGAACGGTCACAACTCGCCTCGAACGGCACAACCCGACCTCGAACGGTCACAACTTGCCTCGAACGGCACAACTCGCCCTGAACGGCACAACTCACCTTACCTCAAATGGATCGATCACGAACGGCCGTCATTTGAGGTACGCCACTTGACCGCGCGTGGTCGCACTTCGCCTCAAATGGCTCGATCCCGAACGATCGTCATTTGAAGTTAGGCGCTTGACCGTGAACGGTCGCACTTCATCTCAAATATCTCGATCCCGAGCGGTCGACATTTGAGGTCACATAAAACTGTAAATTCCTTTGCAGGATATCAACAGGATATGAACACCCAGCTCATGGCATTACAAAACATGCCTTCCTATCACAAGGCATGTTTTGGGGGGCAAAGTGTTATCCCATTTTTGGTCAAAACTGGAACATTAACAAATTGGCAAGGATGGTTCGAATCGATCAGGCACTTAGGAGTTCGTATTGATGCACTTCGTACCAATGGGATGGTGAAGGTTAGCAGCATATTCGTATCAATCGGTGTTGGGCGTGTTTTCACTAGACCGGTGCTACCGCCGAACCAAGATGAAGGAGGCCACCACCGAACCAACGCCCTCTCCATGTTCCTACCGAACCAACCCACCTCCCATGCCTGCCGAACCAACTCCTAGCCGAACCACTCTCCACCGAACCATGCCACTACCGGTCCAGCTCCATCTCCATGCTCCTACCGGACCAAATCCCACCGAACCAACACTCTTCCCACGCCTACCGAACCAACTCATTCTCCATCCACTGCCGAACCAAGGCAACGCCGGACCAAAGCATTGCCGAACCAACTTTGCCAGGCCAGATTGCATCAGCCCAGGCCCACCAGCAGCTATATACATCCAGAACCCCTACCCCCAGCCTCACTCTATAAATAAAGGGGCAGGGATACAATAATGGCAGAGAAGTTTGAGAGCTCAAGCACGGATAGAACTTTCAAACAACTTTCAGTTACTTGTAACCAAAGCTTTGTACTTGTAATCTGAGGAAAAAAGGAGAATAACATATAAAGTGGACGTAGGCACGTTCTGGCCGAACCACTATAAATCTGTGTGTATTTTACAGTTTAGTCCCTGCTTTTCATATATGTGCATAAATTACCCAAATCACTAAAAACAACATAAAATCAACTAACTCATACGACTTGGAGGTGTTTGCCCATTTCTTGTGCAAACATTTTTGGGTTATTTGCTGAGATCTGTAATTTGTGTTTGAATATTGCTGAGTTGTATTCATACACTGGTGCTTTCACGGTATTTGGGGTTTGTGGCCAATTTTGGCGCAAACACCCTTCGTTGATCAGAGTATATAGTAAGGCTAATAAATTTGCCTTTACAACAAAACACATAGCGGAAAAAAAATCTAATATCTATCTGCCTCCTGCATGCCTTCGGAAGCTTTATTCGTTAGAGAAGAAACTTGAGAACCTTAAATCTCACACTACTCAAAATCAATTGAATACCCAAGAGTTTAAGGGGAAAACAAATACTTTAAGTCAGACATAAAGCCTAGTACGAATAATAATCTAACATATCAATCCCTTTAGATATCTAGTGAGACCACGCAGCTTAGTGGAACGGGATATCCCCTCACCGATATTCTTAAACCTTTATAAAACCAAATTCTGTGCTCCTGCATCCACATTAGTTAAAACGTACATTTCAAAACATTATGGTGATATGCATACTTGAAAATAAATAAGATCTTCCCATTCCCAGTTTAATATGACACCTTGTCGTTATTACAGTTTCTAGGGTCACTATTAACCGTTTTAGTTTTCATGGGTTTACTAATAACCTTGTTGTAACTAATAGACACCCTATCCTATTCGTACTTTTCATGGGATCATTAAGAACCTCTAAGCTCCTGCCAATTGACTTAATTAATTCATGGGTCCTCCAAAACCTATTAGTCATTCCAATAACTAATCACTTTATCCTAGTTTTTATGGGTTGACTAGGAACCTATGGACTTATCCAGTAACTCAGCGCACATCCTAGTTTTCATGGGTTGACTAGGAACCTACTCATAATTCCATTAGCCACTTACTTATCCTAGTTTTCGTGGGTTTACTAGGAACCTATTGACTGATGTCAATTCTTAATTCAGATATAGTTTTCATCGGTTCATTACAAACCGATTAACCCCTGCCAATTGTCCTGATGCATAGTTTTCATGGGTTAACTATGAACCTTTTGGTATGCACTAATAACCGCCTTATCATAATTTTCATGGGTTTACTATGAAGCTTTTAGTTTACCTCCAATAACCTCAAATTTTAGACATCCTATATTTTTGGTTAACCTGGCTCCATGGATGCAATTCTATTCATTCAGGAGTTTAAGTAATTTATATTCAACATTTGAGTTAACCTATTGGTTCTTCAACCTCTTTTTTCCCAAAATACATTTATGGGTTCTCATGTGAATATACTCATATTTGAAGAAGTTAAATCATTAATTAACAAGATCACTCCTGTAGGTTTAAAGTCCTCGAAATACATATCATAAACATTGTTAACACCTTTAACTTATATTTTTATCAAGGAAATACTTCTTCAAAATTACATAGTTAAAACCCTTACAATACTCCTTTATATAAGCTGTGGGTTTTCCTTAAAAATTAGAGCAAGGGTTTTCAAACCTTTTAAAACCAAACCTTTCGCCCTTGTCGAAAGGTCTTCAAAACAATCTTTCGAATCCAACCCTTTCAAAACTTTTGAAACAATTCGGCAGTTCAAACCTTTCGAAAGCATTCAACTCTTAAAATATAAACTTTTGAAGACTTACTGGTTTTAAGTTAAAAAATGTGGAAGATCCTCCTGTAAAACCTTTCGACTATAATGGAAGCAACCTTTTGACCTTGTCGGAAGGTCTGCTTCGAAAGCTTTAAACATTTCATTTAAAATAATAGATCTCCACCTTTCTAAAGCAACTCCTTCGAAAGCTCGAGTTACATTTTAATTATAAAACAAAGCAAAATCATCCAAGTTGAACCTTTGAAACCTTTCGAAAGCAATGGAAGAAGCTGCTGGTTTTTAAAACAAGTAAACCTTTTGTCTTTGTCGAAAGTAACAACTTCGAAAGCTTGGAAAAAGCGGCTATAACCTTTCGACTGTGTCGGTTGGTTCAAAACAAAAAAATGATAAGTGGCAGTAACCTTTCGACTGTGTCGAAAGGTTCCAAAACAAAATAGTGGTAAAGCAGTACTAACCTTTTGACTTTGTCGAAAGGTTTAAAACCTTTCTTTTTAAACAATTGACCTGGTTGAAAGTAACCAAGTCGAAAGCTCGAATTCGAAAGCACTGTAGGTGAAAGCTTTTAGGTTATAAAAAAACATACCTTAACCTCTTTGGCCATCACCTTTCGAATAAGAACCCTTCAACTCTGTCCATTTCACTACGTGCCAGGTAACTTGATACCATATGCATTGGTTTGACCCTGTCGAAAGTTATAACCCTTAGACTTATTCGAAAGGTCTGGGTTGGAAGGTTTACCACCGTAAAAGGGTGGAAAACATGCTACAAATATATTTCTTTATTTTTAATTTAAAATTTAACTTTTCAACTAATCTGCCTTTGTTTGTCAAATTCTCATTGGTTAACAATTTCTTTTCAGAAAAATGCTGCCACTAATTTTTAGAAATAAATAATAATTTTATCTTATAAAATGCTCCTTCTCCTTAATTAAATATATAAAACATTTAAGTCCCATACTTTAAATAATTTTATATATTCATAAAAACACTTAGGAAAAATCTAGAAAAATCCCAAAAAATCTATTTTAATATGTTTTCCAACATATAAAAATTATAAACCCAAATAACCATTATTTTAGGCATAATTAATTTATAACCCAATAAAATTATTTTCTTCACTAGAAAATTTACATAAAATCAATATAAACTCAGAAAATTATGAAAATTAAAAACCATCCCCAAAATCATGTTTTCTATTGCATAAAATTTTCCATGGCATTTAAAAATCATTTCATCTCAGTTTACCCTAAAACTGTGTATGTTTATTTTTTAAACAACCTAATTCAATACATATATAAATCAAAATTAAGCATATCATCATTCAATATATCCTAAAATTCAAACCATATGATGTTCAAAATCAAAATAGAGATGTAAAAAGTTATTATTCACCTTAGATTGGATAAGAAAATTGAAGTTCGGTTGAAATTGATTCCTTCTAACTTGAATTCTAAGCTTTAAATTAATTTTCTCTTCTCTTCTTCCTAATGGCCGGCCTTGCCTTCTTCTTACATTTCAATTTTGATTGAGATAAAAATGAACGTGTATGACTAAGGAGATAGTATAAGGGTGAGAAATATGGGCGGCTAATTACCTTAACTCCCTTGTGTTTAATATCATATGCATTTATATAAGTCCATTTGTTTTAATTAAGCACGACCACCTAATCTATTAATCAACCTCAATCTCCTTATCTACATTATTCTATTTAATTTATTCTAATTAAATCTCTTGAATAATGTCACTAATATTAGAGGTGTTACAAGTACACATAGAAGGCAATATAATTTTCATAGTAGGAAATTATATAGTTTCAAGTATAAATTTAGAATGAGCATAAATTAGTGGGTATATCTTAACACTTAGGATATGGGCGATAGGTTTGGTTCAGCACACTTATACAACAGAAGTTCTCCCTTCACCTAAAGGCTATCAGCTGTTGTGTATACATCTATTGATGTGAGACATCTCATGCTGTAGGACCCATGGAAAATGGATAAGTGTTGTGTATAGGTGGGAGAAAATATACCGAAGGTCAACCTCGGTTTTGAAGTATCAAATGATCTGGTAATTTTAAGGAAATGGGGGCCTTCTTCTTTTCCAATAAAAGGTATTAAGTAACCAAATGGGGTAATTTTCCTTGACTTACTTCGATTAGTCTAAACGGGATGTCAGTTGTGGAAAGTCGAAGGACTATCTTGGTATTTTGTGCCAGAATTTAATAATAGGTCTAGCACATAGGCTATAATCATCGGTGGTCCAGAGCGAGCAATAGCAAAACTTGGGTTATGCCATGGCAGATTTCACTTCCTCTTAGTGCAAGATCCATATGGGTTATGGAAAAACCTCAAAAAAGATGGTTGATGAATTATTTTTTATCCGAGGTGGGCTAGTTAACCTTTAGATGAGTCTTTGAGATGCTTTAGTAGTATGACAATTAAATTACAAATCATAAATCCGTATATATGGGTCATCGGTCTCTATAGCTAGAACCGATTGGCTAGCTTTTAAGTTATGGAGAGCTGGCTTCGAGGACTGCGGTATTAAATGGTCATTGGGCCTGCCTTTTCTCTATTTAAGGAGTATTAAGTGGCTGGGGTTTTTGGACAGTGCATCATTTGGATAAATTTGAATATAGACACACACACACATACACACATATAGTTATACCTTGGAAGAGGTCAGGCATATCGTACGCACACAAAGAACTCAATAGATTAGCCATAAATAAAAGATATAACTCTTAAATGGAAATCAGTTGGCTAAAATTAATGGCATGGGTAAATTATGTAATTTTTCGATCACTAGAACATTAATCTGACCCTCCCTTCCTCATTACAACAACATGATAGATTTAGAGGGACAAGATACTGGAGTAAGACAAGAACGGTAGATGAAGAAGTCTTCGTATTCATGCTTGATGCTGATAAGCCAGTTAGACTTCTAAGGAATAATATTGATTCCAAGGTAGTAGCCTTAGTCAGTAGTTATGTTCTATTATGTTTTTCAATTCGTCTGTGAGTTTATATTGATCTATCTCTAATGTGCTTGTGTTTTTTACAAGTTAGTAAAACCAGTGATCCATACTCTAATAGACTTGGGTTTTGATATAGTCAAAATTTGGGCCCATTAAGGTGTGGGTTGTTATATTTGGTATTAGAGCGAGGTTAGTCGATCATCGGAATTAGGATACACTGAGAGAACATATTTTTATTTTTACCTATACTGTATATATATTATACGCTTAACTCTATAAATTCTATAGAAATAGTTGCGACCATATTCCAAAAGGATGGACTAGGCAACTAAGAGTTAGGCCAATAAATAGAGTTTAATTATACACCAACCCTAATTACCCCATTGAGTGTAGGCGGTAAAGGAATTGACCAAGAAGAGCATGAGCATGACATGTATAAGAATGTCGGGGGCCAGATGGTACTTGAATCCTTTGTTGGGTGTAAGTTGCCCTATGACTGTGGATTTTAATGGATTATCGATTGAAGGTGCATATTTCATCTAGACTAATGGGAAGGAAGAAACTATATGTTGCAAATATGCAGAAGAAGTGAAGGAGTGGAACAAGTTCCTGCGAGAAGGCGTGCACTGGTCATCACTAAAAGATAACCAGATTTTGACGAAGAAGGGTTAAGGAGTAGGAAGAAGGAAAGTTCAAAAGGAAGGACTATTAAATTCCATTTCTACGTCCAACCCAATGTGAAAGAATTAGATAATTTTTTATGAAAAATTCCATTAAATGTTTCGAATGAGTTTTTCAAAGGATTTATTGGGGTGTTGTTGTTTTTAAAAATTAATTAAAATTTGAAATTCTTAGTTGGTGGAGTCAAAAATTTTCAAGTTAATGGTTTTTGTTAAAAGGGTTTTTTCATTTTTGAAATGAATGGAAAATAGAGCATAGGTTTGGCTCGATGATTTTTCCTATTTTTGTAATTTTGAATGTTTCTAAAATTCTTTCTAAGCGGTGGATAAATGGAAATGGTACTTGTTTCAAATGGGGTATAGAGAAAAAAAGTTTAAGAATGTCTGATAACTAATATAGGAGGAATTATTATTAGAGAAGCGAAAACCACTTGTTGGCAATTTGGTAGGGGAAATTTTAATAGTAGTAGTATTAGAAATTTAGGTAGAAATAGTATTAGGAATTGATACAAAATAGGATTAGCAATCTAGTTAGAAATAATATATGAGAAATGCAATAGGAATATGATAGGAAAAATAGATAAATTCCTGGGATATGTTGTAATTTTGCATGTATTTTAGATAGCCGCTTAGATAGATGTAGCAGTGCATGTTTCTTTGAGATGTCTCCCTTATATGCTATTAAATTCTCTGCCAAAGGTGGAAGCAAAAATAACATGAGTAGCAAGAAAATAATGGGACGAAAATTAACCTTTTGTCCACTCAACTTTTTATTGGTTAAATCTATAAAAGATGTTTTTGAAAAAAAGTTTTGTTATGAAAATTAAGGTTAAACGTGACAGATGTTTTGAGTTCAAAATCCTAGTTTTTAAAGAAGTAAATTTCCATTATAGAAAGTCCTTAAAAATGTAAAGTTGATTAGAAAAGGGAAATTTTTCATGATTCCTTTTGGAAACTAGGAAACTTTTGAATTAGATAAAAAAGTTTCTAATATTATGTTTTTAAAGACAAAAATTTTTGATCAAGTACTTCAAGATCGTGAAGTTTTATTTTTTAAGAGTTTCGAAAAACAGACAAATTTTTAACATAGAGTGGATATGGATGACTACCTAGATAAAACGAGGTAAAGGTTTAGGCTAGGAATATAATAGTTATGGATGCTTATAGGTAGTAACAAGAAATCCCCATTGAATACATGAAATGTTGGTATAAACCTATGAATATTTTATTAGAAATGTATGGAAGCCTTGAGAAGAACCCTCAAAGAAATGGAGAATGGTATCTTAGTATATTTTGCAAGTCCTAGTGTAAACTCTCATGAAGGATCAAAGATATAGAGGATGTAAATACTAAAGTTTGAGGACACTGTCAAGAGATTTTGATTTAGAGAGAAGACGGCAGTATGGTTGGAAAAGAGAGTGATAAGATGGAAAACCCACAGGATGTTAGTTGATTCAAGGTTATAGAAAGCGAGATATATGGTAGGAAAGTTATTTCACCAAACCAATTTTCTAAAGTTATTATAAATGTGCGTGGTTCATATTTCTTGTCCATAGCATTATGGAAATCCACAATTTATTCCATAGTCGGGTGTAATAATTGAAGTAATGGATGAACCTCATTTATTAGAAGCCATGGAGGTAAGTTAAAGCATGTTGATTCTAATAGAATGACATACTAGAAATATCCATCTTAATTTAGTAAGGAGCGTTAGGGCCATAACATCATTAACATTAGTTAACGATGAATGGCAACTTCTAGCACAATTTACTTATAGGGATTTTGGGTTGAAATCTCTAGTTGTATTCCTTAGGTTATTAGAAAAACATATAATATGATATGGGATATGTTCTTATTTTTTCACTGTGTTGATTTTATGAATGGAATTAAACCGCTATATATATATTGAGAAATGGTGTAAATAAGTAAATCCCATAAGAACATTTAAGTAATGAAAAAATATAGGTAAGACTTGAAGTTTATAAACTAAATTAGAAAGCTAATTTAGCAATTAGAAATTACAAATGCCTTAATCCTAAATGCTTTATGATTTTGGGTAAATAAATTTTAATGAGCCGAGGACAGGGAAAAGTTATTGTGAAATCATGGGTCGCTATCCCTATGCCATAAAAGCTAAAATTTATAAATATGCTTGTAGGTAGTGTAACATCCCCCTACTTGGAGGCGCAAAACTAACGGCTACGGATGCTGCGGTCATCTATAGTTATTAATCCTCGATGATCAATACGGCAATGTTAAATTCATTAGTATATAGAAACACATGTATTTGGAAAAAAATTAAAACTTCAAACAAATCCCATATTCCATTTCAAATCATTTGAAATTCATTACATAATCCCACAATAGCTAATCACATCCAGAGAAAATATATTTATTGCAATATATGCAAAGAGCGACGTATGAAGATGACACCTTGGATGATGACAGTAAATATAGGAAATTTATCAATTTTTCCATTGCAAACAACACAGCAGAATCAAAATAAAAGAGAACTCTAGATAGCTATAATTCCTCCTATACGTCTCTAGAAGCTTTATTCGTCTAAGCGGTACCTGAAAACCTCAACTTTCAAACTACTCAAAATTAATTGAGTACCGGAGAGTTTAAAGGGAAACATAAACTTTGAGTCTGACATAAAGCATGGTATGAATAATAATCTACCATCTTAAATCATTTAGATATCTAATGAGACGACGCCGCTCTGTGGAATGTGTTTTCCCCTCACTAATATCTTAAAACCTTTATAAAACTATATACCGTGCTCCTACATCCATAATGGTTAAAACAATTCAAATTAATATGATACGATGATATGCAAAACATATGAATCAATTCTGGATTACCCATCCCCATTCATTTTGAATATTCATCTCACTTATAGTTTCTAGGATTACTATTAATCTAATAGTTTTTGTGGGCTGACTAATAACCGGTAAAAATTTTAAGGACTCCCTGTCCAATTACATAGTTTTCATGGGACCTATGAACCTATTGGTAACTCCAATATCTTTACTCTTATCCTAGTTTTCATGGGTTGACCAGGAACCTATTAATGGCTCCAATATCTTTTCTTTTAGTCCTAGTTTCCTAGGTTGACTAGGAACCTATTGACGTATGTCAATATTTTGATCTGGATATAGTTTTCATGGGTTCACTGTAAACCTATTGGCCCATGCCAACATAAAATCATAGCTTTCATGGGCTAACTATGAACATGTCTTTCTGACATCTTCATTTACACATAGTTTTCATGGACTTACTATGAACTTAGTGGTTCCTATCAATATCTTTTCTTATGCACAATTTTCATGGGCTTATAGAGAATCTATTGACCTTTGTCAATATCTTTTCCTTTAATAGTCTAGCATCCTTATTATGGTCTTCCCGATCTCCTGGATGCAACTCTACTCATTCAGAAGTTAGCTTAATTTATATTCACAACTGGGTCAACTTAGCTGGTTATTCTGCCCTTCCCCAAATTCAGTTATGGGTCCATTACAATGTGAATATATACATATATGAAGAATCATACATAGTAACCTATTTAATCCCTTTAACCTTTTAATCAAAGAAAACTACTTCAAAAACTCCTTTTCAAAATACATTATATATTTATGCCATGTTTTTCTTTCAAACATGAGATTGGGTCATTTTCTTTAAAAAGTAATGTAACGACCTAGAATTTTACCACTTTAAAATATAGTATTTATAGTGATTTTATATACAAAATAGGCAAGGTTATATGATTCATACATTAATAGATAGGATTTAGAAAGAAAAGTATACACACAAATAGTAACATTTACTTATATTGACAAAAGTGACAAAATGCTGATTTTAGAAAAGTAAGTTCAATGGTTAAATAAATTATTTTAATTTATTTATGAATGTTTATATTTTTAAATAGCATTATACAAGTTTATTTTTAAATTTGGTTTACATAAATAAATAGTTTAACTAAAACGTCAAAATGTGACCGTAAAACATTTTGTCGAAAAACAACGTTTTGTCGATTAAAAGTTGTCGCAACGTCGTCGCACCTTTATTTTCTTATATAGGAATATATATTCAAATAGTGTAAGTATTAATTAATTCACTAAACATGTTTAATTTTACTATAAGATTAGAAAATTTCTAGAAGTCATTAGTAAAAGTAAGTAATAATTAATAAAGGTAAGAAAAAGTAAACATCAAATCACATCAAATCAAAGCCAACATAATTATGATATTCTTTACTTAATCTTTAAGTGACTAAGACATAAAGTAAGGATGTGAAAGACGATATTAAGTATTGAAAAAGTGTAGATTTTTTTAGCTTAAAGTAAGGTTAGTTTGGTTATTTGATAAGAGGTTATTTTGGTAAATTTACCACTTCTTTCTTTTTCTATAAATATCCACATCCTTCTTCAATTTCATTCACATTTTCTTCTTCTACTTTTCTCAAGCTTCTTAATCTTCTTCCTCTTCTCTTTAATGGCTTCTAAGCCATAGAAAAAAATTAAAAAGAAATATTGTCAAAATATTTATAAAATATTCAAAAGAAATCAATGTTCATTCTCTTCAAATCAAACTCATCTTTTCTCCATATTTTACCTCTTCTTCTCTCGGTCATAACTTCTTCAAAACCGAATGAAAATGCAAAATTTGTCTTTTCAAATCATGTATTTTTCTAGTGGCTACAACTTTTATGTTGACTACTTTGTCCATTTCTTAGCATAAATATGTCAAAATTCCACTTATTTCTAGTACATTCTCTGGCCCAGTTTTTAAGCTAGAGAATAGGCCATTTTGTCTTGATCATAACAGAACAAAATTAAGAAATTCATTTTTTCAAAACATATTAAATTCCAGTGGCTACAACTTTTATATCGATCACTTTTTCCAGTTTTGAGGTTTGCTATACCTGAAACTCGATTCTTTGAAGTGCATTTTCGGGCTTCATTTTTGTCAATCCAACAATACCTCTTCTTCATTCTATCGTATCTCCCTCAAAACGACTTGGACTCAAATGATTCTTTTTTTATTCAAGAGAAAAGAATTCGTAATAATTTTTTAGTTAACATGTTTTTCAATTTTTGAGAGTAAGAGAGTCAAAATCAAGAGAGAAGGTGATCTATTTTTGGGGTCTAATTTTGAGAATTCAAGTTCAAAGCTCTACCACTTCTTCTCTACACTTTCGGCCCACCTCCATTTCAATCCTTGGTCAAGCATTAGGAAGGAGGAATTCGGGTATATTTTTATTTAGTTCCAAAGAATGGTAGGAAGTATGCGTTAGATCTTAAGTTCCTTGCCTTAAAGTTTGACGGAGTGGAATCCAAAGTATGCTATTTCTTATTTTAACTTCATTAAAACCATTGCTAAGTTGAAAGAACTTTAATTGTAAACTGTTATTTGAAAACCCTTGTTGAAGGCTTGTTTACTTTGTTTTCTAAAATAATGGTTGATTTCCTTGTTCAATATTATGTTTGGATGATTAATTAAGTAATTTAAAACTTAGAAGTTAAATACTTAATAGGGTATGCAGAAACGACTAGTACATGTGTTTCATCTGTGAGATCCAAAAAGACTTGGGCGAGGGATGAAACACGTCGAAGGGAAAGCCCGGATTCTCCAAAAGGAATATCAAACCGTTAAAGCGTTATAAATATTTGATAGAATGAAGCATTGTATATCATTTATTTTTTCGTTTTTTCATTGATTGATTGTTTGAATCAGGCTCGACCAGTTTATGAGCACTTATTATTATTTATTGACTATTAACTTTGCTCGATCAGTTTATGAGAAATTTATTATCGATGCATAGGCTGGGTAGAAAATAATTGTAGGCTAACACCTTGTGATTTATTTCACAATTTGACTATAAGGTGTTTAGCGGTAATATTTGGTTCACTTCAATTTAATGAATTGTTTTGAAAATTGGTTTTCAAATGGAAATGTTATGAAATGTTTTTCCTTCAAAATAAATAGAAATGTTTGGTAATGAATATTGTGAAGTTATATTATATAAAAGTGATTTATATAAGAATGGTTTTATAAAAATGTTTTATAAAATGAAAAGAATTTCAAGGACTAAACTCGATGGTTTAAGATGATTTTCGAACAGATTTGGGAAATGAAAATTATTATAGATTTGAAAGTGCTTATGAATATTAGTGTGAAATGATTTATCGCTTCGGGATATAAAATGATTTGTTATGTTACCGATGATTCGGGTAACCCGTAACTAAAAAGTGGGCATATGTTTTTGGTATAGTCCACTCTTGGAATAGAGGGATGTACTTATTTATCGATTGTGTGAACGCTAGGACCCAGATGCCTTGTTATTGGGAGAAACCTCCCGATCTGGTTGCATATGTTTTGATATTTTTTTATTACAGTATTTGGGATTTCCAAATAAACTTTTCAAAAGTGATTTAATTTAAGATCCCGAAGTAAAGTGTAATTCGAATATAAAGGATATATATATATATATATATATATATATATATATATATATTTCAAAAGTTTTGAAGTAAGAATTCGAGAATAAAGTCCAAAGGGATAATTTCCATAAAGGTAATTAGATTTGAAAGCCTAAATTTAAAGATTAAGCCTAAGTGGGTAGTTTTGGGAATTGCATATTTGTTTGTTGCATCGTAGGCTCCATGAGACCTATTTGCGGTAGGAGAACTTTGTTGGCTTGATCCTGTATCAAATTGGGTAACCAATTAGATAGGGGTACATAGGCAGTCACAAGTGGTAGTGATGCAGCCCCTAAAATAATATAACACTTTCATGTTTATTTGTTAATGGTTATTGCTGTTTCTCTTATTAGAGTTGTGCAGCGTTAGATTTATTTGTATTTGGTTTGTATATAAGCACACCTAATAGATTAAATTGATTACTCTGATAAGTTGTAAAATTGAAATTTTATCCTATACATTTAGTAATGTTGAATAATTATCAAATATGGTGTATTTAGTTAGTAGTTTTCATTAATAGTCTTAGAACGGATGGATTTTTCGGCAATTTCAACTAGTCCGAAAATCTGGGTCGTCACACGTGGTATCAAAGCTTAGGTTAGGTGCCTAAGTAAAATTCATCTAGGATTAGTATATCAACCTAGGAACTTAAAAAATGAAACTACCTTAATTTGATAAGTAAAATGGATAGGATAAGGCACCGTGCCTTCAACCGAGGTTACGGGTGATATTAGTATTTTTGATGTGCTTAACTTTCGTTAATTGTTGTTTTTCCGTTATATTTTTTTCCTTATAATTTCGAGGACGAAATTCTTTTAAGTGGGGGAGAATGTAACGACCCAAAATTTGACCACTTTAAAATATAGTATTTAAAGTGATTTTATATATAAAATAGGTAAGGTTATATGATTCATACAATATTAGATAGGATTTAGGAAGAGAAGTATACACAAAAATAGTAACATTTAATTATATCGACAAAAATAACAAAATGCTGATTTTAGAAAAGTAAGTTTCAATTGCTAAATAAATTATTTTAATTTATTTATGAGTGTTTATATTTTTAAATAAAATTGTAAAAATTTATTTTTAAATTTGGTTTACATAAATAAATAATTTAACTAAAACGTCAAAATGTGACCGTAAAACATTTTGTCGAAAAACAACGTTTTGTCGATTAAAAGTTGTCGCAACGTCGTCGCACCTTTATTTTCTTATATAGAAACATACATTAAAATAGTGTAAGTATTAATTAATTCATTAAATATGTTTACTTTATTAAATAAGATTAGAAAACTTCTAAAAGTCATTTGTAAAAGTAAGTAAGAATTAACAATGGTAAGAAAAAGTAAACATCAAATCAAAGCCAACATAATTATGATATTCTTTACTTAATCTTTAAGTGATTAAGACATAAATTAAGGATGCGAAAGATGATGTTAAGTATTGAAAAAGTGTAGATTGATTTAGGTTAAAGTAAGGTTAGTTTGGTAATTTGGTAAGAGGTTATTTTGGTAAATTTACCACTTCTTTCTTTTTCTATAAATATCCACCTCCTTATTCACTTTCATTCACATTTTCTTCTTCTTCTTTTATCATACTTCTTCATCTTCTTCCTCTTCTATTTAATCGCTTCCGAGCCATAGAAAAAAGTTAAAAAGAAATAATGTCAAAATATTTATAAAATATTCAAAAGAAATCAATGTTCATTCTCTTCAAAACAAACTTATATTTTCTCCATATTTTACCTCTTCTTCTCTCGTTCATAACTTCTTCGAAACTGAACCAAAATGAAAAATTCTTTTTCCAAATCATGTATTTTTTCAGTGACTGCAACTTTTATGTTGACCACTTTGTCCAGTTCTTAGCATAAATATGTCAATATTCCACTTCTTTCCAGTACATTCTCTGGCCCAGTTTTTAAGCAAGAAAATAGACCATTTTGTTTTGATCATAACAGATCAAAATTAAGATAATGTTATTTCTGAAACATATGAAATTCTAGTGGCTACAACTTTTATGTTGATCACTTTTTTCAGTTTTGAGGTTTGATATACCTGAAACTCAATTCTTTGAAGTGCATTTTCGGGCTTCATTTTGGTCAATCCGACAATACCTCTTCTTCATTCTATCATATCTCCCTCAAAACAAGTTGGATTCAAATGATTCTTTTTTTATTCAAGAGAAAAAAAATTTCAATAATTTTTCAGTTAACATATTTGTCAAATTTTGAGAGTAAGAGGGTCAAAAACAAGAGAGAAAGTGGCCTATTTTTCGGGTCTAATTTTGGGAATTCAAGTTCAAAGCTCTACCACTTCTTCTCTACACTTTTGGCCTACCTCCATTTCAAGCCTTAGTCAAGCATTAGGAAGGAGGAATTTGAGTTTATTTTTATTTGGTTCCGAAGCATGGTAGGAAGTACGCGTTTGATCTTAAGTTCCTTGCCTTAAAGTTTGACGGAGTGGAATCCAAAGTAAGTTATTTCTTATTTTAAGTTCATTAAAACCATTGCTAGGTTGAAAGAACTTTAGTTGTAAAGTATTATTTTAAAACCCTTGTTGAATGCTTGTTTACTTTTTTTCTAAAATAATGATTAATTTCCTTGCTTAATATCATGTTTGGATGGTTAATTAAGTAATTTAAAACTTAGAAGTTAAATACTTAATGGGGTATGCGGAAACTACAAGTACATGTGTTTCGTCTGTGAGATCCTAGAAGACTTGGTCGAGGGATGAAACATGTCGAAGGAAAAGCCCGGATGCTCCAAAATAAATATCAAACCGTTAAAGTGTTATAAATATTTTTGAAAGAATGAAGCATTGTTTATCATTTATTTTCTCGTTTATTTCATTGATTGTTTGTTTGAATTAGGCTTGACCAGTTTATGAGCACTGGTTATTATTTATTGATTATTGACTTTGCTCAATCAGTTTATGAGCAATTAATTATCCATACGCATGGGCTGGGTAGAAAATAATTGTAGGCTAACACTTTGTGATTTATTTCACAATTTGACTATAAGGTGTTTAGCGGCAATATTTGGTTCACTTCAATTTTATGAATTGTTTTGAAAATTGGTTTTCAAATGGAAATGCTATGAAATGTTTTTCCTTTAAAAGAAATAGAAATGTTTGGTAATGAATATTTTGAAGTTATATTATACAAAAGTGACTTATATAAGAATGGTTTTACAAAAATGTTTTATAAAATGGAAAGAATTTCGAGGACTAAACCCGATGGTTTTAAGATGATTTTTGAATAGATTTGGAAAATGAAAATTATTATAGATTTGAAAGTACTTGTGAATATTAGTGTGAAATGATTTATCGCTTCGGCATATAAAATGATTTGTTATGTTACCAATGATTCGGGTAACTCGTAACTAAAAAGTGGGCATATGTTTTTGGTATAGTCCGCTCTTGGAATAGAGGGATCTACTTATTTATCGATTTATGAAGGCTGGGACCCAGTTGCCTTATTACTGGGAGAAACCTCCTGATCTGGTTGCATATGATTTGATATGTTTTTATTACAGTATTTGGGATTTTCAAATAAACTTTTCAAAAGTGATTTGATTTAAGATCCCGAAGTAAAGTATAATTCGAATATAAAGGATATATATATATATTTCAAAATTTTTGAAATAAGAATTCGAGAGTAAAGTCCAAAGAGATAATTTCCGTAAAGGTAACTAGATTTGAAAATCTATATTTAAAGATTAAGCCTAAGTGGGTAGTTTTGGGAATTGCATATTTCTTTGTTGAATCGTAGGCTCCATGAGTCCTATTTGCGGTAGGAGAACTACGTTGGTTTGATCCTGTATCTAATTGGGTACCCAATTAGATATGGGTACGTAGGCAGTCACAAGTGGTAGTGATGGAGCCCCTAAAATAATATAACCCTTTCATGTTTATCTGTTAACGGCTATTGCTGTTTCTCTTATTAGAGTTGTGCAGCATGATATTTATATGTATTTGGTTTGTATATAAGCACATCTAGTAGATTAAATTGATTACTCTGATAACTTGTAAAATTGAAATTTTATCCTATACATTTAGTAATGTTGAATAATTATCAAATATGGTGTATTTAGTTAGGAGTTTTCATTAGTAGTCTTAGAATGGACGGATTTTTCGGCAGTTTCAACTGGTCCGAAAATCCGGGTCGTCACAACTAAGGCTGTCATAACCTTCGAAACTTTGCTTTCGACTTCACTAGACAACCTCCTTCGAAAGCATATAAATAACTTTTCATAACAATAGGCTCTTGCCTTTCGAATCCTTTCGAACGTATTGAAGTATTACTTACTATCTTTTAGAAGCATAGCTTCGAAATCATTGAAAGTACCCCTTTCGAAACCTTTGGAAGTGTCCCTTCCGAAACCTTCGAAAGTCCTCCTTTCAAAACCATTAAGTTTATACTTAAAATTTTATTTGGGTCAAAGTGAATATAAATGAAAGTATCTCTTCTGAAACCATCCTTTCTCAAATAAAAATATTAGGGAAAACATGATGGCGTCGACACCATCCCTTTCAAAAGCTTCTGATAATTTAAACAAAACATTGAAGGATAGCTCGAACCTCTTTCAAAGCCGTTACTTTCGAAACCCTTCGACCCTTTCGATAGAATTTAGAAAGTGACTTAATTTTTTTTTAAAAATAAGCACTACCTATCGAGAGCGTTGGTAACTTCAATACACTCGAAAGGCTAAAGAACGACATCAGAGCTTTGACTAGGTCGGAACACCTTCTTTCGAAAGCATTATTTTATAAGTAAAGGAAAACATTCGAAAGCAAACATGAGTTGATGGAAAACCCTTCGAAAGCATTTGGGATACCCCTTTCGAAAACATGTGGTTCGACTCCTTCGAAGGCTTAAATATAACATAGGCATATGCTTCTCTTTTAAAACAAACAAATGGTATCGACCCCATCAGAAGCCACGCTTTTGACACCAAGCCTTCCACAATTATCCAATCCATCATGTACCATCTAAGTGATAACTTGTATATTGGTTTCGGCTTAGTGGGTTTCGACTTGATTGAAAGCTCTGAGTCGAAAGGTACTTCTAAAAAAAGGCGGAACCAACTTTTCTAAGCAAACCGATTTAATACTAATTAAAGCTGACACTTTCTAACTAACCTACCACGTGTAATCTTATGGTTGGTTTCCTCAACTTTTCATATTCTTTACTAAAATAAATGCCGCTAATTTCAGATCTAAACTATGGTTAAGATAGAAAATAAGCCCTTCATTAAACATAACCAGTATTGCAAAGAAGTCCCTCTTCTAAAATAATTTAATTTGCATAGAAAATCACTTAGGAAAAATTCCCAAAAATTTCAAAAATTCACTTTCATCATGTTATCTAACATATCAAAATTTTAGACCCAAATTCTCAATACAATTTCTAAAATAAATTTCTAAACCCAATTAACCATATTTTCCTTTAAAAATTCATAATAATATTTCCATAGCTTGGAAAATTATTAAAACTAAAAACCAACTCTGAAATCATATTTTACGTAACATAAAATTTTTCCATGGAATTTAAACATCAATATAGATCGGTTTTGCTCTAAACCAGCATATAATCTTATTTAAACATTCTTGTTTAAATTGAAAAATTATAATTGAAGCATATCATCATCCAAATCATTACAAAAATGAATTTAATCTTAAATTTGAAAACACATACAAAATAGAGATGGAATAATCATTCACCTTAATTAAGTTAAGAAGATTGGATTGAGATTAATTTCCCCTAAGCTTGAATCCCTAGCTTAACTTTGATTTCTCTTCTCTTTGATTATGGTCGGCTCCTCTTCTTACGTTTTTGTTTTTGTCATTAAAATGACATGAATGGGAAATGAAATGGTAGAAACTAGAATATAGAAGGGTAAGGGTTATGTGTGGGAAATTCCTAATATACCCTTATGTAAATTAATTAACTTACAACCCATCATTAAGTCCATTTAGTTAATTAATTCAGCACGGCCTGAATTTATTTTCATATCTCAATCCCCTTATCATTCCAATCATTACATTATTCTATTTAATTTATCCAATTAAATCTCTTGAAAAAGGTTATCAAAAATTAAGGGTGTTATAGGTAGTTTATTGTTTTAGAATAAAAGATTCCCCGAATCTAAGGTTAATAACAAAGTATTAGGGTCAATCTTATGCATTAACTCATAGACTGAGTCCTAATAATGTTAAAATGTGGCTTATATGTTTTAAGGATGGAATGACAAATGTTTTTTTTAAAAAAAAATTCGTATGCTTTTGAAGACTTCTGTTTAAATGCTTTGGAGAAGTTGTGTTCAAATTCTTTTGGAATGTTTTGGCCAAGTGCTTATGGAAAAAAATACGGTGTTTAAATGCTCTTGGGAATTTTATTTTTCAAACTATTTTGCAAGCTTTATTAGCAAAAGAAAAGGTTTTTGGATGGAAAATGTTATCCCGCTTTTTGGCAAAGTCGTGGTACCAAAAGATCGATCGAAAACAAAAGACAGTTCGTCTCAAAGATTGGTTACACACTGCTTCACTATGGATATCGATGAATTTTGCCCGAGTCCAGATTGAGCTATAATTGATAGGACATGACAAGCAAAGCCCTGAAAGCCTGCATTCCAAATTTCAAGTCAATATGAGTTCATATGCTCACGTTATGATCGATTCAATCTAGAGGAAAGTGCCCAGATTTCGTATCCATCACTATGGGTGATTTCGTACCCATCATCGAACTCCGGTTCGAATCCATCAGCAGTTCGTATCGATCAAGTTTCAGCAGCTTCGTATCCATCAAAGTGCTCCAGTTCGTATCGATCGATTTCGTATCGATCAGGGGTCCAGCGGCTTCGTATCCATCGAAGTGCCTCGTTTCGTATCGATGAACTTGGCCGTGTTCGAATCCATCGAGTTCGTATCGATGGACTTCATACCCATCATAAAGCCTCGCTTCATATCGGTCGGCTCCTCCTTATTCGCATCCATCGGTAGAAAGCCCACTTCGCATCCATCGGCAGATAACCTACTTTGTATCGATCAACTCCCATGAGTTCGTATCGATCAGGATTGGCAGTGTTCGAATCCATCGAGTTCGTATCGATGGACTTCGTACCCATCAGCAGATGAAGCGCTTCGTAACGATCGGCCAGTATCTGCTTCGCATCCATCATAGAAGCCTCTCTTCGTATCCATCTGGGCAAAGCAATTCGTATCCATCAGATCACCATCCTTCGTATCCATCGAAGGGCTCCAGTTCGCATCGATTGGCTTCGTATCCATGGAGAAGCTACATGGCTCATGTCCATCAAAGAAAGGCTTGTTCGTATCCATCGACCATCAGTAGTTCGTGTCCATCAATAACTGCTGTTCGAACCCACGAGTGAAGCCTTCATTCTAATCCATCAAGGCAACAAACCTGGATGACGTGTCATCCCTCGATGCAAACAAGCCGAGATATATGGATTCGACGCGGTCAACTCGGAGTAAAGACCGGATCGAGGTGAAGATTGCGCTCCACGTCATCACGAAGGCGCGTGCCACCATCGATTCGAAGCAATCGATTTGAACGAATTGATTCGAACAGAATAGCCACTCGAGAATGCTCAATTCGTATCAAAGATATCTCTTGATCCACTGATCCAAATGCGATGGAATTTTCACTGTAGATTGAACACATGCTGAGCAATGTCTCCACTAAATTTCAGCTTGATTGGATGTCATCTTGATCGATACGAAATGACTTCGTATCGATCGCCGATCGAGTCGAAACTTCTTGAGGTTGGTCGCGTGGGCCTACTCACGTGCTAAAAAAAGTCTCCCGAGATTTGAGCGAAGTCTCAGTCTGCTACGCCTATAAATAGAGCCCTAGGGCCTACAGAAAAAGGATCTTTCCGCCATTGAAGCGCCGAGACCTCTGCCGGATCAAGATCTCCATCATTCTACTACTCCTAATTTCGAATTCCCAGTTGTAACTTGCTGTTGTTTTCTGTACTTTCTTGTAATCATAGAAAGAGAAGCAATAAAACTGCAAAAAACTTCATAGTGGACGTACGCAACACGCCGAACCACTCTAAAACGCTTGTCTACGCATTTACTTTCCTGTTGTTTGGAGTTTTTGTTAGATAATAATCATTTTCAATTCATATTCCTCATTATTATCTCTTCAAAGACTCCCGAAGAGTGTTGTGACCAATTTTGATGCAAACAGAAAATAAAAACATTCAATTTTCTACGGTCACATCCTTAATGTAGGACGGGTCGACGTGTTAATGAATATGAATTTTACTATTCGACAGGGATGAATGTATACTAAATGGATAATAACAAGAGAAATGGCTATTTATCTTTGGAATTTCTATTTTCATACCTTATTGATAGTAAACAAAAACTTGCTCTTAGGGTGATTACATTTTAACATCCAAAAGATAAACCTCCTTATTTAAGTTGTATTTGGAAAGGTTGAAAATATTTTAGGGGCAGAAGAGAAGGTTTCAAGGTACAATTGAATAGGTAACCAAAAGAAGGTTGGAATTGTAAAATTTTCCACATAAATTCCTTTTCCGAGATAGGAGTATAGATTTTAAATAATTGGATTTCCAAAAAAATTGGGTCTTAAAAATTGTGTGCTAGGTTTTGGATGGTAGGGTTGATGCAAAATTAGTTGAACCATATTTCTACTCTTGGAAATGCGAAATTATTTTTGTGAAAAATGATTTTTAATTGTTCAAAACTTGCATACATATAGAATTTCTAATATATTTAGGTTGTTGGCATCACATTTCAAAATGTTTTTAAAATAGTGTAGTCATATTGGAGCCGCGATTTGGAATCATTCTTCATGCATGTCTTTTATATTATGATAAACTATGCATCTGTACACATTTGGTTGCAAAATTGGTTGTATACTAATTGGTTGGATAGCTTAGATTGGTTGCATACTATGTCACATAGTTTAATTCTTGGGGCATTGTAGGGATGAAATTCTTTTAAAGGTGGAGAATGTCAGACCCCATAAAATATGAAAATTAATAAATAATTAATAAGGTTCCAAAATGAAATTTGAGAAAATGATGAAATTTGGATATGAACCTTGCACTATTATGTTCGTGGAGATTTTCTAAGCCACTTTCACATTTGGAGTTTCATGATCAGAGCTCAAATGAAGAAATTATCAATATTTGAAGTTTTCAGAAAGAAAATATTTAAAAACGAAAATAAGAAATAAATTATAAGTAAATGCGGACTCTATCGGTCGACCCCCTCCTTGGGCCGTCGACTGATGGTGGTTGAGTGCCTATAGGGGAGCGACTCATTGGTCTTTATGTGCTGGCTAAGGTTTGAACCTTGGCTAAACGGTCCGGATTTGGTTATTTTACTCTAATGGCTATGGTTGATTCGAGTGCCTATAAATATAGGCCTAACTCCTCGCTTCTCTTTTCATATATTCTGATTCAAGCATGGAAGATCCATCATTTTCCCTTCGCCGCTATTTCTGAAATTTATAAAATATTTTGTGTACACATACACACAGACATATATATATATATATATATATATATCAGAGAAGGGTGGAAAACAAAAGAGAAGAAGAGATGAAGCAAAGCAACATTGCAAAAGAAAAGGGTAAGATTTTATAATTATAAACTAATCCTGCTTAACCCCAAATCTCTTCTCAAATCTTTAATTCTAGTAGTAGTATATACTTTGTTATACATTTTCCTTTGTATTAGAATGGAAAGGAGTCCGTAAAGGAATGGATTCAGACTGGGAGATTTGGAAAGCTAGAAAGGTGAGTGGTAAATTATATAATTTTTCTATAACATTGAAATTTGTCTTGTTGAATTTTTATTTAATTCTTACGCCTACACAAGATCCGAAGAGCACTGGCTTAAAACAAATACATATGATTATAATTAATTGTAAATTTGTTTCCCTAATTCACTTGGAATGTGAATTATTATCTTTTGATCTATTCGGAATGGGGTATAATTATATCTATTTCCATGTAATTTCCATAAATTATCTAATTTCACAAATGTGCAAAAAGTATGTCGTTTGAAATAACAAGGAATATATTATAAAAAAAGTGTAAAGTGTGGATATTCTTCTCCATATTTACACTGTCAATTTTAATGAAAGAAAAGAGATAATTCTTTATAATTTCAAAGAGGATAAAGCTTCATTTTTTGGGTAATTTATGGAAAGTGATAAAAATCCCTTTAATAAGGATAGCTCTTATAAATTAAAACGTGGAAATGAATATTCTAGTTTAGTAATTAATAGTTAAAAATAGGAAATACACACACATACATGTATAATCGCATTTACCGATTAAAAATTATGAAATGTATATACAGTGCAGTTTATGGAAATATTCCTATTTGTTATTAATAACATAATAATAGTAAAACTAGGAGGCTTAAAAACGGAGAAATATAAATTCCAAAATTTATCGACAATAACTACTAATTTATTGTCCATTGAATTTGTAGTTAATAAAGAGTTAAAGGAATTTAAATAAGGATCGATTAAGAACTTAATATGGCATTTATACGGAAACTGAATAGGCATTGTAACAACCTAAAATTTAACCCGTAATAATTAATTCGTTAATTAATTAGATGATAAAATAACATTATGAAATTATCAGAACTGATCCAAGGGAGTTGCACCATTGTGTCCGTGGCTATTTTCTGGTCAATTTCCGTATACAGAACGTCAAAATCCTAGCTAAAATGAATGGGATATGAATTAAACAAAATAAGTAGAAAAAGGAAAAAAAATATAGGCCAGGTTGACAGGCCGATCGCCTGGGCACAAAGGCGGTCAACCTGCCTACGCGAACGAACGAATGTTCATTCGTTCGAATGTTGTAGACGTGTTTTGCATTCCTTTGCTCCATCTGGTCTTTTGTGCTCCATCCGATGATTCTTATTTAGCCTATGATGTGGTTGCATTCTATTCCATCTCCAAATCCAACGGTCTGAGATCCACTTCTACCCCTATAAATAGAACACTAGGCCTGACACTTTTTCTAGTTAAGATTTTCTCCATCCGGGTCATTGTCTGAGGTTGGACCCTAAAAGGAATATTTTTCCAAAAAGAAGATTTTTTCATTAAAATATCTTATACCCTGCAAATGGATCTGGGAAGGCCAAGGAAAAGAGTAAAGGACCACAGATGAGTGATTAGTAATTATTTTAGATTTTTAAATAATTTAAAATAATAGAGTTTCCAATAGTTGTAGTTTTTCTACAGTTTTGAAATAATCATTTTACCAGTTCATTTTCAGTTTTAGATTTATTTTTAGTCTATTTCCTTTTAGCTATTATTTTCAGTTAATTATAGTTAATTACTATTAATTATAGCTTTTCCATTTATCTATAGTTATTTACAGTATTTATAACTATTTACATCTTTTCTACATGGAATTTTCTTCTATAACTGTCAGTATTTTTCTATTATTTTTCCTTTTTACGCGAATGGAATAGAATAGACTAAAATGCGAATACGGACTAAATAATAAGAACACTAGAATTACAAAAAAAATGTAAAATGTGAAGGTTGTAATAAATTGGACTTGGACTGAATTTAAGCCAAATGACGACGTGTAATTATGATTAAGAAGAGTAAAAAGGAGAAAGAAGCTTATTTTTATATTTAGACCTTGGGTTAAGTTAATAAGCACAAATATAACTAGTACATATAACTAAAAAGACAAGATAAAAGAGATGTTATAACATAGTTTATAATTAAATAGAAAGAATAGAAAGAGGCATATTTTAAAGACTTACACTAAATTAATAAGCAAATATATCAGAGATAATAGAAGAGGCTTATTTAATAGATTTAAAATAAGTTAATAACAATAGAGCAGAATGAACAGAAAAGGCTTATTTAAAAGACTTATATTAAGGGAATAAGAAAACATAGAAGTAGGGCCCATAACTAATAGCATTCCCTTTCAGACTAGGACTGATGTTTCACAATAGGTGAGGCTGGGCGTCACCCTTTTAGAGTAGGACTGATAGTCTCACAGATAGTGTCACAGTAGGTAAGGATTGACATAACCCTTTTAGACTAGGACGGATGGTCTCACAGTAGGTTAGATGTGGCTGGGACATGCTTATGCTAACTAAAGTAACTAAGGGACCAATATATAGAAGTTCAAATTAGGGGATTTGGGCAAGGGGCGTAACTAGATTTTTTTTGGTAGGACCCGAATTGGCAAATATCCCTTTCAGAATAGGACTGATGTTCTCATAACACACTTAGGTGAGGCTGGACAGGACCCTTTCAGACAAGGAATGATGGTCTCACAACGGAGGAGGTGAGGCTAGGAACACTTATGCTATTTAGGGTAAGAGTGAGCAATAGGTAGTGTGAGCTTAACGGTTGTCATGCGTGCGGCCTCGGTGCAGGGATATAATTCGCTATTGAGTTCCAAAGCACTAGCAGGTGTCTTTTTGCTGTGGGACCCATAGGATGGGACTAGCTCACAGTGGCACAACAGAGATAGAAGGCCGATCAAAGGGTAGAATTAGGATTTCAGCCTAATTATAGGATTAGGGATTTAGCCTAATCAAAGCAGCTAATAAAGACAAGTGCAAGAAATCAAAGTTAATTAATTGCGTTAGTTTAGTAATTCATATTTATTTTCCAGTTTATCTCTTTTCTATTTCCTTTGTTTCATTTTATATATACTGGAACTATTTTTGAGTCTATTACTTTTATCTTGCTTAAAGACTCTAGTAATTACTATGATTCACTAGAATTTTAGTTTGACTAACTCTTCTATTTTTCCCTTTTCCTCCATAGGTAATCAAGGGAGAGGACCGAAGACTGCAGTTGCTCGGAACATTCTTGGAGGAAGTTTCTATTATGTATTTCCTTACTTTTATTTCAGTTTTTTGTACTTGCACTTGAGAGGGATATCTGTACTCTGATATTTGTTGAGACTATGAGTTTTATTTCATAAGATGTATTGGGTTTTGAGACATGTATGTTGTATTTGATATTTGACTTATTTGATATATGAAGCATTTATAAAGTTTTGTTTCAAATAAGTTATTTTAGTTTCCGCTGTTTTTACTTATTTTTGTCATGTGAATCTTAATGTCTATTAGTTTTAGTTTATACCTACAATGTACCACGCCTTTTAGTGTGTCCTTTTGGATATAATAAGGCGTGTGGGGTGTTTCATGCAAAATAGGTGGATTTTGAAGCGGATAAATAAATATTATTCGAGATTTTCCAATTTTGACATTAATGACCAATTATTAAGGGAAATGGGCATTTGTTTGACATAAAGAGGAAATGTAGAAACCAAAGCCTAAGCATATTAAGTAGAAACAATTACGTAGTGTACAAGTAAGTATGAATATTATCAAATGCACGTAGAAGACAATATAATTTTCATAGTAGGAAATTATATAGTCTCAATTATACGTTTAGAATGAGTGCTAATTAGTGGGATTGGGCAAACACTTAGGCTTTGGGTGATAGGTTTGGTTTAGTGGGATTCGATGCGAGGTTAGTAGAGTTACACAATATAAGTCTACACTTCAGCTAGAGGCTACCTACAGTTGTGTATAATTACTACCGATCTAAGACATCTCCAACCGTAGAGCTCATGGGAATGGGATATACGTTGCAGATAGATGGGGGGGAAAATACCAGATTTGCCTTGGATGTGAGGTATTAAATGGACCAATACTTTAAGGAAATAGGGTCCGCTTCTTTTCTAAAAAGAGGTATTAAGTAAGATGAGTTTTCCCTGATTACATAGGTTAGTCTAAACAGGATGTTAACTATGGAAGGTCGGTGGACTATGTCGGTATTTTGTGCCAATATTTAATAGTAGGTCTGACATATTGGCTATGACTACCAACCGTCCCGAGCGAGTGGTAGCAATGACATGGGTTATGTTTTAGCGGATTTCACTTCCTACTAATCTAGAATCAATTGGTATTCACATATACCTTAAAGTAGATGGTTAGATGAAAATTTGTTTACTGGAGGTGGGATAGTTAACCCTTAGATGTGTCTTTGAGATGCATTAGTAGTACAGAAAATAAACAATAAATTATAAAGCAGTATATATAGGTCGTCGGTCTCTGTAGGTAGAACCGATTGATTAGCATTTATGTTGCGGAGGGCCCACTTCGAGGACTGAGGTATTAAATGGCCGTTAGATCTGCCTCCTCTCTATTTAAGAAGTATTAAGTGGTCGGGATTTTTGGGTAGTGCATCGTTTATATAAATATAAATATATACATATATGTATGTATAATTTTACCTCAAAGGAGGTTGAACATATCATACGCACACACGAGACTTAATAGATCAGCCGTAAATAATAGACTTAACATATAAATGGAAATCAATTAGCATAAATTAAGTATGTAATTTTTCATTCACCAGAACGTTGTTATGACCCTCCTCCTCATTACAGTCCATAGGTTAGATTTAGAGAGACGTGATACTGGAGTAAGATGGGAGCAGTAAATGAAGAAGTCTTCTTATTCCTACAAGGAAAAATATTGATTTCAAGATAGTAGCCTTATACAGTATGTATGTTCTATTATATTTTTCAATTCTTCCATGAATTTATATTGATCGCTCTATGATATGCTTATGTTTATTACAAGTTACCAAAATCAACAATCTGTAGCCTAACGGACTTGGGTTTCGATCTAGTCGAAATTCGAGCCCATTAAGGTGCAGGTTGTTATATGAATACTCCGATTATCACTTAATTTAATTTAATTATAATTATTATAAATTAATTAATATTTTTAAAATATTACTTATAATTTTTTTGATTTGTTTTGAACGGTATTAAAAGAGTGCATATATAAAAGTTATATACACATTTATCAATATACGATATCAATGCATATTTAAAGCTGATTTACATCTAAATTATTTAACCTGGCTTAAAGTGGAATGGAAGCCATAAGGACTCATGGTTTGAACGGCCAGGGCTTTAGAGGATGAGGGGTTTATGGTTATAATTTTGGGTTTGAATTGGTGGAGAAAAGGATGGATCTACATCCACATTTTCGCATTTTCTTTTTCTTCGAATTAAACCCATTGCCCTTCAATTTTACATTTTACTTTTGCTCTCATCTCTAGCCCCTTTCTAGTTGAAAATGCCATTGCCCCTCCTTTATCATTTTCAAAAACACAAACTGAAATCAAATACAAGAAAAGTGCATGGATCTCTTGACTATAACACTTTTTATAAGAAATCAGATTCAATCTTAGGCGATCTATTGCTTCAAATTAGAGGTTTCATTAATAGGCAAGTACATAAGTAAATCTTCAATATATTTGTTATATATATGATTGTAATTTATTATGTTGTCATATCTGATTGGAGTGGCTGAATACAACGAATCCTTATATGTGTATGCTGACTATTTAAAATATGTATATTCATATATTGTAGTTAAAATAATATATATATATATATGATCTAACTTTCGGCCTGGTTTAAAAAGAAAATTTTAAATTAACAACTAATTTTAAAAGTGTTCTGAATTTAAAATTGAAATTTTAAATTAAATAATTATATATAAAATATCTATAAATATTTTTATTAAATTTAATTAGAATATAAACGATTTTTTCTATGTGTGTGTATATATATTGGTTAAATTCGAAATATGTGTGTGTGTATTTTTAATTTTATAACATAATTTATTTTTTGATAAAGTTTTTAATATAATTTGTTGAATTTTTTTTAATAATTTATTAATATACACATGTATACATAAATTTACAAACATTACAAAATATTTTATTACAAATTAAAAAAATTATTTTTTCATTTAAATTTTATTTTAGTTTCTTTTAGAAAAGGGGAATAAATCCCGTACAGATTTATCAAAAAAAATTGTTAGAATTTGTCAAATTTAAATATGGCCAAAAATTAAATATATATTATATATATGCTTAATTATGAATCATCAGTTTACTTAAAGTATTGACATGTATATATATATATATATTTACATTTAAAACAAATTCATACATATATGTATATTTAATAATATATAATTCATACATACGTTAAGGGTGAGGGTTTGTCCCTTAGTAAGGTTGGTGAGATTGGTGAGGCGAACAAAAGTTATTTTAATGATGTCAGCTAGGATAGAAAATTTATTTACTCTCCTGATTCTATGGGCTATGATCCGTTGTTGGCTACTCTTTTCTTTGGTTTCTCTCATGTGTTTGGATCTGCGATGATTTATTGTCGGGGCAGCTCCTCCTCTTCTGAGGGTGCTTAGCCATTTTTTATAGTAGTTTAGACACCTATGTCTAGCACCCGTGCTTGTATTTTTATCCAGTATAGTTTCTAAACCCTAATGGCTATTCTGTACATGTACAAAGCACCTGTTTTCTTATTTTTATATAGTGGCACAACCCACTTTAATGCCGTCTAGCTGAATATATATATATATATATATATATATATGTATGTATGTATGTATATAATTTATTTACAAGATTTAAATTTGAATTTAAACTTAAAAGATATTTTTAGATCAAAACCCAGTATTCAAATTTGAAATTTGAATATTAAAATTGTTTTTATTTTATATTATAAATATTATACACACACACATATATATATATATATATGCATATGTGCATGTATATATGATTACTTCTACATTATATTATATATATGTATAATCAATTATAAAAATAAATATCACATTAGTTCTACATTATATTACATACATACATATATATAATTTGAAATATAAATATAAATATCCATTAATAATATATATAGTACAAAACATATATGTGTATGGAAGGGTTAATATATCCGTTGTGGAAATTTCAGTACTTAGATATAGGCATGTTAAACCATGCACACTGTATATGTTGCACGTGGACATACACGTATATCTGTATCTGATATGTATATTACATAATAACATCAGAAAAAATTATCGATAAATAAAATAGAATACTGATTTTATTTAAAATTAATTTAGATCGGATCCCCAAGCAGTAGTATAGTGTTAGATATGTTTCATCAATATGGTTATGACTTGCTTATTTCAATGCATATAATTCTAAGACAGAATATATGAAGTCCTTAATGTCTGTAAAAACAAACACTCCAGCCACTCTATTAAAATTTTATTCTATTAATTTTTTTTGGAACTAAGTGATTTGTGATAATTGTAGCAAAATGAAAAAACAAACAATTAATTTAACAAAAAAGTACAACTACCGTTGTCATGTTCATCGAGATAATACCACTTACTTGAGTTTGATTTACAACAACTGTTAGTATTTTGCCGTCATAATTGTAAAAGTAAACATTTAAGATATTACAACTTAATATAGTAAATTATGAATCCCTTAATATCTTCAGTTTTATTAATCTTTTTTGATAATGAAATGCTTTGGAACTGCTATTTTAAAATTGCTTAGTCATCTCTACTAATAAGAAAAACACTATATAGCTAGTCACTTTCGAGCTTCCTTGAATACCAAAGCTTTATATGTTAAGGTATAATGTCCATGCATGCCATAGTACAATTAAATAAAATCCATTGAAATCCACGGCAACACCATCTCATTATCTATATTGCTACAACTACATTCAATTGATTTATCGTTTTCTATCTATAGAAATATGTGTTTTTAATTTACAATCAATTTCGAGGAAGCTCAACCAATAATAACAATAATTGAAGATTGATTAAAATTCAGGTGTTCATCTTAGCATTTTCATTCCTCTTCTATTTGCAAATAATTTATTATTAACCAATACCATATATAGATTTCGTTGATAAAAATAAGATTTTACATTTTCAAAATTCTTGAATTTCAAATAATCATTTGCTATGAACTTCTATATTCATGTTAAAATTCAATAACTTTCGTCTGTTATTTGGTAAAAGATGTTATGCTGACGGCTGTAAAAAAAACTTGGGTATTAAAAACTATGCTTTTCTTCGATAAAATTTAATTATGAGTTTCAACCTTTATCGCACCGGCTTGGATTGATGAATGGCTTATGTGAATATGAAATTATAGACATTTTTCTGCTTCCTACGTTGATCAACTTTTTCTATGGATGATTTTCTTATACTTTTATTATTAAGGTAATAGTAAAAATAATCAAGAAAATTATTAGGTATTCAATAGCAAATAATTAGAACCATTCAGACGAAAAGTTAATCACTTTACTTTGTAGTAAGACCATAAAACAATGGCTAAGGGTTATGGTTATGTTTAAAAGACATTTTCTTCTTTATTCAAAGATGGCACATTTGATCCACATAGTGGAGTTGATAGGTAGTATTTATTGGATATCATAGAATCTATCACTTGCATGAAGGGGAAGTCAAGGAAGTGGCATAAAACCAATAAGCTGAACAATAAAATAAAGGTAGTACTTACCATATTGCTCTTAGTGTTTTGAGTTAATCAGAAAAAATATATTTGTTTAGTTGCATTATCATTTTGTTCATGATAATCATTTTTAAACACTATTGGCTCAAGGTAGACCTTTTAAACAAAATACTTTTCTACAAGCAATTTGTCATTTAGATAAATCCAAACTTACCAAATTCACACTAATTATGGCACAGAAGTTCAACTGAAATTTCTTTTCTCTTCAGAATGTTGCTCCTAATATAAAGACTATGTATTGTAAATTCTTCAATCTAATCAATACCACTTTCAAATCTAAACTTGAGTGAATTCTTTATTTTGTATCTAAAGTTGACTGGATTTTCAAAGTTGATCTTTGTACTTCGAACCTATACATCTAATCTAATTCCGATATCAATATTCTGACTCTCATTTCTTAGCGTCTAAAGTGGTAGCTTTATGGACAGTTGATTTCCCCAAACATTCCTCAGATTATGACTATTCATACAATGATTTTATTCAGGTTATGAATAACACATCAACTGATGCTGCTTAAATTCAAAGCCTGAATGGATTTAAGCCTTGAAATTCACCTCTTGAATGTCATTCCACCGAAACTTGCATGAATAACAAACCCATCAATTTTCAAACAATTAAATTAAACGAAATAAGTTACGTTCATGCGTATATCTCTAAGGTCTAACCCATGATAGCTTAATGAGCATGCTCAATCAAGATAAGACTAAACAAAGATAAATAATTAATATTCTTCTCTTAGCTTTGTGTAAAATTTAAACATTAAACAGTGTGCTACATTGATATATGCTCCCTTCATTTTCCGTGCGCCTTAAACTGGATAGTGAAATTAATTTCCATCTTCTTTAATTTGTAACCCGATGATCAACAAACACAATGTTCTTAGTAATTTTTTAATAATTTTTTTATAACACTTTGCAGTTTGATTTTCAACAACACTTCCGATCTTTCTGTTGTTACTTATACAAAGTACAATCATCTACCACATTCCATTAAAATATGAATTTCTAATATCACAGAAAAAGCGGTACAAGTAGGACAAAGTGCATGTTTTCCTATTTTCCTTGATCTTTCATTTTTGTGTAATATTTTTATAATTGAGAATTATTGGCTTGATTGATTTATTTACCCGATGATATTTACTTCTTCCTTAGAAATTTTACATGATAAAGAAAGAAACATGCATTTATATGCCAATTTCATCCTAAAATAAAAGAAGTCGCGGATACCCAAATTTTATCAAAATGCAGAACCGGGGTATTTGTTTTGTCCAAATATTCCACTATTATAAAAAATGGTGGATTAATTTTAATTCATGAAAATCATTGCTTTGAGGCTTAACATTCGGTGGATAAATGACAAGTTGTTTCCTTTTTTAGTTCTTTGATGTTATAATTGGGTTTCCACATTAAGCTTATTTGTAGGTCTGAGTCCAACTCATGATATATTTATAAAATCACATGCTTATTGTTTGGTAGTTTGGTACTTTCGCAGCCAAGTTGTTAGATTTTTAACTTCAGTAGTCGACATTCATTCAAACACAAAGCCTGACCTGGAGATGGAAGGAAAAAAAATATTAAAAAAATAGAATTAGCTGGTGAAGTGTTAATTATGCATTTCTTTTTCTCCTTCATTTTCTTTTATTATATCATATACGAAAATTATATGTCATATGTATCATGTACATGGGACAATCGATGTGCTTTTATATGGGACACCAAGTTTATTCTATTATTGTTTATACAATATCCGTATGTGATGCATATACCTGTCCTACTCAGTGTACTTTTTTTGGTTTTGTGTGTGTGATTAATCTGTGACATGGAACAATTTCTATTTTTTGATAGTTTGATAAATTTTAAACAGTACATATGATATATCTAACCGTAAACTCCGTTTGTTTTTCTTCATTAAAAATTAATTTCTTTGTAGTTTATTTACTGAAATATACAATTAATTGAAATTTTTTGAAACTCAGAACTAATGTGTTCATTTAATAGTAACTATAACGTATAACAGCTACACCATGATGCTTGAGGTTTAATGCAGTGGTAAGAGTGGATAAAATTATCTCCATAATTCCAGTTCAATAGTTGGATCAAGGTACTGCCATTCAAAGCTAGACAAATAAGGGATAAGGCCTAGAAAGGTTGCCGCGTATAGGTAATATACACTATCGTTTTTCTTGATGCTCTGTTTAGTTTATTTTTTGGTGGATGTCTTTGAATCTTCGATTATTGAATGAGTTTTCTTTGATGAGAAGGTCCATGGATATTTAGACTGAAAGTTTTATTCTGAGTTTAAATTAATCCACTATGTTGTCCCGTTTGATGATGGAACACGTTCTCTTTGACATTTCTAATAATACAAATATGATGTTAGCATTAACAGCTGTAAGATTGATATGGATTTATGTGTACTGCATTAGTGCTTCAAGATTTATAATTTTACTACAACAATGTATTCATGAAAAGAGGAATACATATTAAAAGATGAATTATTTCAGGTTGATGCTTAATGCATAGTACAAAACTGAGTTGTTATATTTATAGTTTAGGCTTTAATAGTTTGGTTTGGGAAAATTATATAATAATTTCTTCAATATCAAATACAATCATATATAATATATTTGATATCCATTACATTTTGGGAAAGCTGGAACAAACGAAAAATGGACGATGTAAAAAAGTAAAGTTTGTTTCTTTACACATGTTGAACACCATCAACTCAAAATTAATCAAATAAAACATCACATATGTAAATATGTCATTATCTCTATATGTAAATATGGTAAATAAAGAACTTCGCATAAGAACTTCGTCTATCTAAGTGGTCCCTAATTGCTAGAAATAGGTATTGCATAGACCTGTCAAAATATGACCCAACCCATTAACCCAACCCATTTACCCTACTTTTAAGTGGGTTGGGTCAACCCATTTATGAATTTTATTAAATGAGTTATGGGTTGGGTTGACCCATTTTTAAAAGGGTTATAAGTGGGTAACCCATTTACCCATTTATTAAAAACATTAAATTTTAATATAAATTTGAAAAATAAGAATTTTAAACATACAATGTAGTTTTCATGAAAATTGATAGTTGTACTTAAAAAATAACAGGCCACTGCATCTTCATATTTGAACTTCACCTACTGTAGAAGCCGCTATTTTTTCTGTTCAGACTGCAATTAAAATTTCTATTTCCAAATTATAAATTCGAAATTTCCAAAAATTTCAAAATTTAAATTTCAAATTTTCATATTCCAAATTTCAAATTCGATATTTCCAAAAATTTGAAAATTTAAATATCAAAATTTCAAATTTCAAAATTCGAAATTTCCAAAAATTTCAAAATCCGAAATTTCCGAAAATTTCAAAATCCAAAATTTCAAATTTAAAAATTTAAAATTTTCGAATTTCAAAATTCAAAATTTCCAAAATTCGAAATTTCCAAAAATTTCAAATTTAAAATTTTCAAATTTCGAAATTTCGAATTTCAAAATTTAAATTTTAAAATTTTCAATTTTTAAATTCAAAATTGAAAATTTCGAATTTTAAAATTCAAATTTTCAAAATTCGAATTTTCAAAATTTCAAAATTCAAAATTTCAAATTTTAACAAATTTCAAAATTCAAATTTTGAATTTTGAAATTTTAATTTGAAAATTGGAATTTGAATTTTTAAAATTCAAAATTTTGAAATTTCAAATTTTAAAATTCAAAATTCGAAATTTTGAAATTTGTAATTTTGAAATTTGAATTTTGAAAATTTGATATTTGAAATTTGAATTTTAAAATTTTGAATTTTATACTGTGAAATTTTCGAAATTTCGAAATTTGAAAATTTTAAATTTGAATTTTGAAATGTGAAATTTTGAAAATTGAAAATACATTTTTTTAGAATTTTTTCATATAAAAATTCGACTTATGTGAGTCGAAAAGCAAAAAAAAATTGCTTTTGCAATAAGTTGAAAAATGACTTTTAAAAGTCGGTAGATTTTGTTTATCCATATTCACTTTTTAATTTTTTCATTTTATAAGCAAAAAACAACTTATTTATTGTAATACAAACGACCTCTAAATCTTTAAATGGGTTAAATGGGTAACCCGCTTATTAAACGGGTTGTGTCATATATGGCTAGGGTCATAAGTGGGTAAAAAAGAATGGGTCATAAATGGGTTGGGTCAAACTCGACCCAACCCATTTTGACCCAACTCAACCCATTTGACACTTTTTTGCTTTTGCTTTTGCATATTCTTTCACTTCGTTGCATACCTTATCTATATTATACTATACTATTATCATTGAGTTAGATTTCAAGAGCACACGGGCCTCCTTCATATTTTGGGAAATGACAGTCACATTTTTAATTTCTTTCTATTCCAAACTTTGAAATGTGATAACTTTTTCTGCATTAATTGGATTTAAGATTCGTTTTTACTGTAAAATCTCATATTTAATATGCTTTCCAATGATATCCATTGTTGATAGCTAAAAATAAATTTTTTTAAATCGTAAGTTATATAACAGTTTTAACTGCATTTATATAATCCAATTATTTTGTGTCACCGCTGTGTACTGTGTTTCTGTAATAGCGTTGTTATGATGATCATAAACATTACATAGTAGTTTTACTTAGATTATTATAATGTATTTATTATCTTTTAACATATCTGAAAGGAATATTTTTTTGAATTATACAATTATGGTTGCCTTTGAATATTGTAACTGTATTATGTAATAAAGTAATAATTTTGATTGTGTTTGATAGTTGATTCAAACTTAGTGCACTTACAATTTAGCCCCATCAAAAAATGGTGTAATAATTTATAGGCATTTTTTGAATTAATTTAACTACATTAGCATTTTTATTGCATTTACTATTGATGATTTTGACTATATTTGATAACTTTATTCAATTTTAAAACAGTTATAAATTAATGAAATTAAGAAAATGCAATTATAATTTACCAGCAAGTTTGGGGTAAATTTAACTATATTTGAAGATTTTTAACCACATTTATGTGATGAAGTAATAAATTTGGCTACATTTCAGGAATTTATTCAATCTTAATACAATTAAAATTTAACTACATTAATAAAATGCAGTTATGATTTAATGACAATTTTGAATTATGCATTGTAAAAATAGAATATTTCAACTATATTTATGTGATGCAGTAATAATTTTGGTTGTACACGATGATTTATTCGAGTTTACTGTAGTTAAAATTTAAATGCATTAAGCAAAAGCAGTTATTATTTTGTAGTATTTTCGGAATTAAGCAATTATTATTGCATCTGAATATTTTAACTGCATTTGTGTGATGTAATACTAATTTAGCTGTAGTAATGATTTTGTTTGATGTTAACGATAATAATTTAACCGCATTAAGAAAATATAATTGAAAAATGAATTTTGCTTTTTGATAGCTTGAGATGATTAAATGGTTACTTCACATAATTAATGTTTGATTCAACCATGCAGCCCAACGTTTAATACATTGCTTCCAGGTTTGATGACATAATTTGGCTAAGTTTACTCAGTTTTGTTTACAATTACGATGATCAATAATACGATAAGCATATAAGTTGTTGTATTCGGGCTTAAGGTAGATGCACAGTTTAAATGTTGGGTCAAAACATGTGCTGCAGTGAGAATAATGTTGATAACCACCTAAATGAGTTTATTTTTTATTTTTTGCATTAAATTCTAAAATCAATTGCACCACCACTATCGGAAAACTTCTAGAAAACAATTGATGAATGTATCTTTGTATAGATGATCATGTAGTCACAGTTCGATTATTAGATATAGTTAACTGGGTCAAACGAGCAGTGAAAGAATTTAGTAATAATACTACATCAATGACCATTTTGCCTTTTTTGGCTGTATGTGACGATCGCCCATGACTCCCGCACAAAACAAGGAAATGGTGCACTGAAAGGTGTGCCAGGCAACCACGGACGATAGTCAGGGTAAGATAAAACAGAAACTCTATCGTACAACTCACAGCGCATGGACAAAATGCAATAGAGAAATATATGTATATAGTGAAGCTCATAACAGAATATCATCATATAGACTTCATAAAGGTTTGATACAAGCATCTGAACAATCAATACATCAAGCCTCACTACATAATACTCAAAACATATACAAGCAGCGGAACATCCAGTACATATAGTAAGAAAACTAATATGCTAGCCTCCAGCTCGTCTTCGTCATCAACAGCGTTGGTAGCCAAGAACAGCACCTGTCACCTGCTACCTAGTCTGCCCATCCCAACATGGATGAACAGCCCAAGGTAATAAGAGTTGAACATAAAACCTTGAGTCAGACAACAGTCTTAGTGAGCAGTAAATTATCTATCAAACATACCAAAAGAGCATAAAGGGTAAAAGGAATAGGAACTCAACCATCCCACTCCACCTCATCCTACAGTGATAGCCCCCAGACCCACTAATCATAAGCAAGCATAGCAAAGCAGACATTCAAAATAAAGTAATTATCACTCGAGTCAAGGTCGATGTTTTTTTCCAAATACAAACCCCCAAGGCCTAAACCAAGATCAGATAAGCACCCAGAAAACACCGCTCTTGAGACCGAATGATGATACAACCAAACATCCATGACTCCGGCTATCACTGTTATCATTGCCTCGATATCACCGTTAGTTGAATGACCGCCTGTCAAGGGCTAATGGTAACCCCGGTTCTAGACATAACTCCGCACGTCGTCGCAGCCCGTGCCTAGGAAATTTTCGCAACTACCCAGAATACTAGCACGTCGTCGCAGCCCGTGCTTGGAACGTCGTCGCAGCCCATTCCAACGTACTCTTGCTTTAAGCATGCTAGAACCTTCAATAACGATAAAATCTCAGCCTTCTAGTCATCCTCCTCGACGACTATTTCCATACTAGCTCAAGCGTCTCTCAAGCTAACCATTATCAACCAACTCGAATCGCATCACCGAGTTATCAACATGCTTGGGATGATCCCATCTGGATTAAACCAAGGCTTTCTCACATCATACTTTGCTTCATCGCATCATAGCAAAGTCCCATCTCAACATCATGGTTTGCCTCATCGCATCATGGCAAAGTCCCATCTCAATACCATCATCAAATCTATCCATATGAGCTTCAACATCCGCTTCATATGCCACAAGCAGCTTTCCTTATTCAAGAGCCTTTCCACCTAGCTTTTGAATCATCTTCTACCAACTTTCCCAAATCAAGTTATCGATCAACTAATCAATCAAATCAAACATTAATCCAAGCATGAATAACAATTACAACAATAATGGCAATTTCGTAAATAAAAAGTTCAAGTCTAACATGTATCCTAATAAGCATGAATTATGAACAATATCTCTACAACTTGGTGAATGAACTTGCATAAGTTAACATGTAGTAAAATGGGTGTCAAAACTTCATAGGTGATAGATCTACACGCATACTTAGGGAAAATGTAAGAAATCACTATCTTTAACACATAAACAAGCCACCAATCCAATATACTCCCTTGGGTCCGTGTGAGAGATAACTACCACTCACCAAATCACCTAAACACCTTAAAAACAACCAACTCCAGATTTGGACAGCAAAGAAACAAGCTTGATCCGGCAAAATCTCGCTTCAAACGATGAAATCTCTCTTTGTTGGATGAAGATCTTCAACTTTGGCTCTTGGATCTTCGATTTGATCTTCAATTTAGATGGAAGGAATCACTAGATTAGAGTGGAGAAAAGAAGTGAAGAAGTGTTGTAGTCGAGCTCTCAAAATGGCAGCGCTTCGTCGCTTCAAAATCCGGTGCCAAAAAGTGAGCCAAACCTCTCTATTTATAGGCTGAAATCCCCATGAGTCGTTCCCCCTTAAGTCGCCCACGACCAAACCCATGAGTCGTCCACGACTCAAGCCCCTAACGACTCAACGACATATGGTTCAACACACACACGACTCATCACAGGCACGACTCAACGGCTCACAACCTATGCGCGACTTAACTCCTGCGCACATCCCTTCCTAAGCCCTAAGCCGTATGGACCTAACCCACGACTTACGACCTAACCCAGCACACAGAGACTCACGACCTAAGCCACTAACCTTTAAGTCGTTACATCGTTAACCCGTCCACTGTCTTAACTCGTTAACCCGCTAACCCTGTTAAGCCGTAGCCTTCTTAGGTCGGTCTCTTCTATGAGTCGGTCACATCCTATAGGTCGTCTGTTCCTATAAGTCGTTTACGACTTAAAACCCCAGTAACTCACTAACTCGTTAACGATTTATCCCTTAACTCGTTAACTCGTTCCAGCCCCTAAGTCGCTAGCTCTCTTAACTCGGTCGATACTTAGGTCGGTCAGAAACCCATAACTCGCTCACACGACCTAACTATCACGCGACTCAAGCACTGAGTCGTTATTCCCATAAGTCGCTACCTACCTTAAGTCATCTATGCTCCTACACGATTCAAGCTCCAAATGACTTAAACTCTGAACGACTTATCAACAATACGACTTAAAGCACATAGTTTTAACAATGTTTCAATCCGTAAAAATACGGGTCGTTACACTGTAGGTACAAATACCTTCAATGGTTAAAATAATTGACTGATGTAATACATTTATTAGGGCCAAGAAAACATCACTTATTTGCGCTCAAGCCCAATATCATACATGCGTTGCTAGCAGTTATTTTTGGGGCTGAAAAATGAATAGACTTCTCACAATTGTTCTCTTCTGTATGTTTTGGATATTTCCAAATATTGGTTACTGCGACTAGCTGTATGCCGTGTTTTGTACCCAACATCGACATCAAATTCAGTGAACAATAGTAATTTATATTGGAACCCATGTTATTTTATTATTGCATCATCATTTCTATTTCAATTGAATCTTCTGTTTTACTACTTTTCCCCTGTACTACATCTTTTGTTTTTTCCTTTTTTTCCCTCCCTTTTTCAGCTATTGAAAAATACTTTTCCTGACTGTTTACAAATTTCGTTCTATTACTATATTTCTCCCCATTGCAAAAAGCTTTTGTTACTCTTATTTAATTGAATCGAACTGCGCCGTGTCTTTATGTCTGCAGTTCACAGCGAATACTTCAACTATATCTATGCGCATTGAAGCCGCTGTGTAATTGCAAAAGCAACAACATTGGTGTTATATGCCACAGTGAATATATCTATGCATTAGCGGATAAATTTTAACACATTATCCTCTAAATTGTCTGTGAACTTTTAACATATTCACTGTAATTGTTTTGTTCGATTTTAATTATGATTATCATAACCAAATATATCTATGTATTATTTACCCTACCAAATTGTTATTCATGATGTAACACTATTGTTCAATAATGTTTTTTATTACCACCATATTAAATTTCTTATACATTTGGATATGACCTATGTAACAACAATATTTAAGGGCGTTTTAATATTCTATCTTAGTCCAAGGCGGTTGTGGCCATGCAAACGAAACAGAACACGGTATTATATTGCTGATGCTAGCTGCTTTTCAGGGAAATGGTTTCCAAAAGAAAAAATTGGTACTTCAAGGATCTCTGAAACAAGTTGGTTTTTACATGGACAAGTGATTAAAATTTAAAAATTGTATTTATAGCATGGATTAATGGCTGTGATATCAACCGAAGGTTGTAATATCATCCAATATTTGTGGGCTGCAATATCAACCAATAGAGATTAGTGCACAAATTAATGGGCTATAATTGAAATAATTTTTCCATGCGCCATTTTATCAATGTTTATGCTATATTTTTTGTTATTGTTTTGATCCATTGTATATTCTTTGCTTTTCAGTGCCAATGCTATATTTTATATTTAACTAAAGTCCTCCTTTTGTTAAAATTTCTTTTATGTTTTCTTAATTTCACTTTTTAATGCTGTTTACTTTGTTTCAGAAAAATTATACAGATAATAATGTACTTCCCATTGGTAAAAAAACTACATTCACTCACATGGCTATTATCCAGATAGTGGTCCATTTTCAGGGTTGGCTATTATATTACAATGCTTAAATATTAACTAGATAAATATTCTAATTTGAATGCTTCAAACCTACTTCCAATTTTGAACCATGCCATCTTATTTAGGTGGTTATGTAACCCATCAATTTTATTATATATAACATGTACCGCCAATTTCGAACAATTTCTATAACAATTGATACTTACATATACACACTATTTTCATTTCTGTTACAAAATTGGCAATTCCCGTGTGCGAATAGTTAATTAATTTAGATTTAATTATTAATATTAATATAAGATTATACATAAGATTATTATATAAGTTAATTGAATTATAAATGCCAAACTGGATATCAACCATCAAAATTAAACACGTCCATGACAAGCCAATTACCCCTTCTTCCCTTACCTCCCCGCATCTCTCCATCTCCACCTCCACCGGCCTGTCTCCTTCGTTCGCCTTTTCTGCCCACGTGCGACTTCTTGCCTCATCTACTTTCGACTTTTCCTCTCTTCCATGTAACAACGTATCAGATCTAAACTCAACTACCTCTACCTCAAACCTTAGTTCCAACCCTGTGCCCCAGCTCTTATCAACCTAGCCTAGCCCACCCCCTCACCCATCGGATGCCTACTCTAACCCCCCAACCTCTAATATCACCTCTAATAATGCTTCTGCTTCTTTGGTGCAAAAGAAATATGACTGGGCATCTCACTTCAAAGAAAAATCCAGAAATGCTGGGCATTTCTTCCCTATGGACATATATATTGTACGTGATGGAAGGCTTAAGGCTTCACCTAATGAGGTTCGAGAGGCAGGCATTAGATACTTGAATGAGAATTTGGTTGGATTCTTCTTGGGGAGTAAGCTATCCTATGCTACTATTACAACCCATCATCATAATACTTGGAAACTTCATGGGCAATTTTATATTAGGTCTGACAATACTATCTTTTATGTTCTGTTTTCTATTAATGAAGATAGGAGGAATATATTATGTGCTGATCAATCTTCACTAAGGGTAAGATGTTCGTTATAACAATATGGAATCCATCAATTGGGAGTGCTTTAGCTCAAGTTCAGAGTGTTTGCCTATATAGGTACATCTTTATAAAATTACACTTCTCACTTGACCTTTACTTGGAATAAATTGGTTAGATCATCACATTGGTAAATTGATTTGTTTTGATGGTAACATAGAAAAACTCCATCGTTTTGAATGTACAATGGCATTTATTAAAATAATCCTGACAACGATCTCCCGAACTTTAGTGAATTAGATGGGCTTGGAAAGAACTGTCCTCTTATTGTGGTCTTATACGACTAGAAACCAAAGATATGCAGCCTTTACGAAGTATTCGACCAACACTTCAGAGTGTCATAAGGATCCTTATGTTTTAGTAAAATGAATTTATAATGAAAACATTGTTTCCGTAATGCCATCAAATAAGGATAGGATGCCAGAACGTTACACAGAAGTATGTCGAAATACAATAACTTCAAAGGCTATGAAAATCTAGAAGCAGAAAGGTGCATCTCAAAATAATTTGAGCAATTCAAGTTCAACACAACAATGTGGAAATGACACATGTCATAGTTCTCCACCTTATCAGCAATAACCCACATGTCAACCAAACAGTGGTGATATTACCCATCCTTCTACCAACGAAAATCCTCCACCTCACCCTACATATCTTAATATATCCAATCCTCATGTTTCCATGCCTATATTTAACTCCACATCTCCTCTCTTTAATCATTATAATACTTTTCAGTCGTCCCTTAATACATTAAACTCAAATCCACACACACCTCTCTCCAACGTTAACTCCTCTTGCATGCCCCATGCATATATAATTAACCATCTAACTACCAACCAACTAAAATCTATTCAGAACCACTCTCTCACGTATCTCTCCACCACTGACCAAGCACAAGGCCAGATTACTTCAAAATGACTCCAATAACTACTCTTACTCCACTTTCTAATTTTGATTCTACTCTACCCATAGTTTCTTCTTCTAATTGTCTCAAGACACAACCACCAAGATGTCCATCATGCTTACACTAGCAAGAAATAAAATGCGATTCATACAAACCAAGAAAGCCTCTCTGCTAATGAATTATCTCGGGTTCTTTCTCCTATGATGCCATCATCAACCAACTCCTTTCAAATGTCCCCACCTATACAACAACTTTCTTTAACCATCCTTTAAATTCTACCAACAACCCTATAAGCCTAACCACCTCCCGTTTTCATTTCCAAGAAAAACCTATTTTAGAAGCAAATCCAACAGTTCGAGCTCCATTAATCATCCTCTCCCTTGAATCATCTGACCCTAACACCCCGCATAACAATCAACCCATCTACTTGTATCTCCTTACACTACAAGAACGGCACCAGATAGCGACGGCTTTTAGTCATCGCCGGCCGTCGCTAGCCGACGCTAAAAGCCGTCGCTATATTGGTCGTCGCCCAATAGTATAGCGATGGCTCCGTCACATAAATAGCAACGGCTCACGACTGCAAATGTGCCACGTGGAAAATTTTTCAACGTCTACATGACGTCGCTAGCCGTCGCTAACCTGAACCAATTGGCCGTCGCTAGTTGTCGCTAAACTGAACCAGATAGCCGTCGCTAACCGTCGCTAACCTGGGTAAAATTCTGTGCAACTGCACAGCCCATGTACACTTCAACCAATCTGAACCAAACAACCGCTATACACTATATTCATCAACTATAACCATCATATATCCATCATATAACATCACTATACATTCAAACAATATAAAATCCAACCAAATCTCATTTTCAAATCCAACCAAATCTCATTTTTAAATCCAACCAAATCCATTAACCAGAATATGTACATATTAAACCGAAATTTCTACATAATATCCCGACATATATATACATAATATCCAACCAAATCCATCAACTAGAAGTCATCAAAATATATACATAATATCCTGAAATATATATATACCAAACCGAACAAAATGTGTATATACCAAACTATAAGCAAACAAACATACCTACTCCTTGCCATCGCTGTCGTCCTCTCCAGGCATCCTCCCATGCTGTTGCAAATAAGCCGCAATCCGCTCATCCAGCTGTTGCTCAAGGAAACTCTTCCTCCAATCATTTATTTCTTCCACTGTCGCCCTCAACTGAGCAATCTCTGCCTCTTGCTGCGGCCTCCTGTATGCACTCTGCATTCTCATCGCCTGTAAAATAATTCATAATTATTTATATTTTAGTATATATGTATAATATTATTAAAATTATTTAACTATTCATATGCATAAGTAAATTTATATATTAGCACATGTCAAAATTTGCCTTCACATTTCCATAGCTATACCGTCGACTGATCCGAGAAGGCGGGTCAATAATAGCATCCCAAATATGGTTCTCCTCCTCTAACGTAAGCTCTTTCCGACCAGTGGACTGTGCTACACGAGTCCGCTTTGCTTCGTACCTCTCCTGCGATTACAAACAATTGTTTTACACGATAAAAACCGAATTTCAAAATTTTGAAAATAAAATAAGACAAAATATTGTTATTAACAGTAAATTAATTTACCATTGCGGATTGTGATTTGTCATCCGTCCACTCGTACGGAACATTGCCCTCTTCGTCAGTCCTCTCCACGGCATGCGTGGCCTTGAACAGCTCGGCCATAGTGGCCTCGCGGTTGTATCTCGCGGCCTGAAAATATATAAATATTATTGCTAATCTGATTATAAAATATTGTAATAAAATGCAAACACAGTTTATAAATTTAATTACCCGCTCTCTCTTGTGCTCCTGAAAGGATTTGGAGCCACCACGGTGCAATGCGGGATTTTTATTCCTGTTTGCCCGGTTCCACACAGATAACTCCTACAAATTAAGATAAATTATCACGTATATATCTTGCGAGATTCATATTAGACTTAAATAACAAAGAAAACATATTTTACTTACTTTTACCGCTGGACTGTTTCAAAGACGAAGAAATTCATTCCATACACCCTCACCCATCCAGTTCGGCTTTTTCCCTGCATTCTTAACCTTGGACAATGTATCCCTGTAATTTTTCCTCATTCGTTTGTTCAAGTGATTTAAAAAAATGTCCAAGTCATCAGGGAGTGATGGGTAAATAAATGCATTCTCTTGTACGGGACTTCTTTCCCTTTCTTCTTTCTTGGTTTGTATCTTTCTTCGTTACATATTTTGCGTTTTCTGAGGTCAACGTCGTCTTTCCAATACAACATGCAACCTTTCACACATGCATCTATCTTCTCGTACGGTAGACCGAAAGCGGACATCAATTTTTTTTACTTTATAATGACTATCGCACATCAGATTATTGGGTGGCATGTGTCGTTTTGCAGTACAACTGTTGTAAATGCAGCTTCCGTAAGGTTGAATTTTGATTTCATTGTTATATATTCGGCGGTTACTGAAAGTTCGGTTCCGCTTTTACATTCGTACCACAACAGCCTCTTGGCAGAATCCAACAAATCGTATATTTTTTTAGCTCCTGCAGTCGGTTCTTCTTCGACAGCTTCAGTTGTTGGAAACATTAATCGTGCTGCATCATCCACCATATTTTATGTCGAATTCGTCATCATATTACCGTCCTCTAAAACTTCAGTATTAGGTGTAGGTTCAACAAGTTCTCCATGACGATCCCAGAAATAATAATCAGGCACGAAACCATATTGTTACAAATGTACTTCAACTATATCCGGTTTCCAATGCTTCAAATGTTGGCACTTACTACACGGGCAACGAATTTCTGTATTGTTTCGGTTATTAGATTTAGCAAATCAAATAAATTCGTGTACACCATTATAGGAATGTTGCTTTATTGATCCCTTCTTTCCAGTTCTGACTTCGTACATCCAAGTACGGTCGAGAAAATAATTGAACATTTTTCCTGATTTGAAAATGTATGTTACACAATTTAAATCATTAATTTTCAACCATTCTCCATTGTAAACAATTCATCGTTTCAGAAAATTCAAAATATAAACTTCACTTTATTTTTTTATTTTTTTATTTTTTGGTATTTTGGTTTTCACTTCGGTGGTCAGTCATTCTACTTCCCATTACAAGCACAGTAATGTAATTACATTTTATAAATCATTTCAGATTAAACGGTTCAACAAAATTTCGGCAGCACTTCCCTTATGTTCCCTGTATCGTACACAAATGCGTGTACACAGGGAACGTAAAGGAAGTGCTGTCGAAATTTTATAACTGTTTAAAATGAAATGATTTATAATATGTAATTACTTTATTGTGTTTGTAACTTGTCCAATACACGGACAAATTTGACAAATATTGTATCAGATGAATATAAATGTCCGTTCCATTACAAAACGAACATCCATATAACGATCATATACAACACTTGCCAGACGGGGCCAAAGCCAATCTAAGGGATAAAAAATTTCTTTAAATTTTATCAAATATTACTGTTCTTTTCAAATTTTGACAATGTTTCAACTATTTATATTTTATTTCAAAATTTTGTTTATTTAAATTTTAGTTCAACATTCAATTAACAATTTTAGTTCAATATTCATTTCTTTATTTTTTTACGACATAGATTTTATGTAACTATTTGTTGTGTTATATTCATTTCTTAATTTCTTTACAAAATCGATTTTAGTACAATATCAGTTGTTTTTAAAGTCATTTCCTAATTTTTTTAAAAATAAATTAGATATTTACAGAATTTTTAATGTTCTCATATTCATTTTTTAATTTTTTGTACAAACTTTATTTTTTACAATATATACAACCTTTTGCATTTTGGCCGTCGCTAGCCGTCGCTAGTCATCGCTAAAATTATTAAAATGGTCGTCACTAGCCGTCGCTAGCCGTCGCTCAATCAACAGGGCAAATATAAGAATTATCAATGAATATAATTAGAAAACAACAAATTCTAATTATCAAATAGATAATTAGAAAACAATAAAAAACTAATTATTAAATAAAAATTTGTCAATTTAAATTCACTTAACAACTTAAATTTTTAATTTATCAATTTCATAAACTATGAAATACTTTCATGTAAATTTATCAATAACCAAGTTAATCATTAATATACACTATTTTTTCACCTAAAACAACTAACCATGTTAATCGCCAACACTAATTATCTACATCAACCATTTATTCAACTTGATCATGATAAACTAATTAATGTAATACTTAATTCAAGTTCATGATAATAAACTAATTAATCTACCAAATCAACATACAACACTACTAATACCTAATTTAACGACACTACTAATACCCAATTTAACAAAAAATCTCAATTTTACAACAAATCATAATTGAGTTAGGGTTTAAACTAAACCTAAAAATATCAAATTTACATTCAAACAAGAGATTAGGAGCATACCGACACAAATTTGGATGATTTGGAGGCGTTGAAGGCTGGGGCGGCGGGTACGGTGACGGGGGGCAACGGATTGGGGGAAGGAGGAAGGTTTTGGGGAGGAAGTGAAGTGAATCTGCTGCTCTTGGCTTGGATCTGTATATTGCTTATAGCGACGGCTAGCGACGGCCGCTTTTTTTAGCCGTCGCTAGCCGTCGCTAGGCTCCGTCGCTATACGAAGCCTTTCTTGTAGTGTTACAACCACATCTCTCCTCCAGTCCATCTTCAGCTTCCTCCCCTACCTACCCCTCTCTGATAAATGGAGCAAAAGTGGTAGGATAAAGAAGAAAGCTCTTAAGCAAAATGAAATTAATGATTACAACTATGGTATTGAATATGGAGATAGGTACACCTTGCCTACTACTGACATTGGATCTTCTACCTCTATCACACCATCAAGAAGACACATCAGACTTCATGCCTTCCCTTACCACTCCTCTTTATCTATACTGATGCACAATTTGGCTGTATGGGATATCATAAGTGCTCATTTTCCGTCTTCACAACTTGAAACGAAACTAGGGATTTGATGCTTGAAATGAAAATTCACACGATTCACATTTATGAAACCAAACCAGATCTCAATCATACTATAATGGCCAGATATAAAATAATGAAGAACTAGAAGCTTGATCATAATCTTGAGCATGCGCCTTATGGTAAAAATCTAGTTCTTTGGAACTCTGTAATTTTCAAGCTCTCCAAAACTCACTCTTCTAATCAATTCATGCACTTCACTATGCTGCACTTTCCTTCAAACTCTAATTTTAACCTAACCATGATATAAGCTCAAATTTACACTTAGTCTAGGCAAACACTCCACTCCACTCTCCCCTCTCTTAGTTCTGTAACCTCTCCCTAGATTTGTATTGAAGATTATAACTGTATATATCACGCATCTTCACAAGTTAGGTGGTGATGCAGCTAAGGCCAGAGAAGAAGTTGTGCAAACTTTAATTCCTGAAAACACGAGTTTGTAGTGTAGTGTGATGACTCGTCCACGATCAATGAAGGTTTGAGTCGTTTCCGAGCTAGGGAAGGAGGTCCACGACCTAACAAACCACGGGAGAAATCAGGCCGAGATAACAAGGCATCGGAGTTGAGTCGTCCAGGACTCAACGGTCTATCCATAAGTCGTTTGCGACTTAACCAAGCTCAGGAGAAGATGTACCGACCTAATGATATCTACATGAGTCGTCTACGACTTAGCATGAAGCAAGGGAAAGCCCCAGCTAGTGAAGGCCTTGAGTCGGAGGGAGTTAGGACGACAAGGAGTTGAGTCGGCTGAGTCGCTTGGCTTGTTGAGTCGTGTACCTTGTGTGTTTGATGAGTCGTGAGTCGTTTACGACATAAGTTGGGTCATGTATGTACTATATGAGTCGGTCGTGTTTGAGTCGTTTGTATTGTCTGTGAGTCGTAACGTGTTGAGTTGGGTGAGTTGTGGTTGAGGTAGTAAGTCGTGAGTCGTGCCCTGCTTGAGTCGGTTGCGTATGAAGTGTTGTAATGGCAGTATGTAGCGTCTGTTGAGTCGGCAGCGACTTAGATGAGTCGGCAACGACTTAGATGAGTCGTGAGATATGAGTCGGTCACGACCTAAGGGCCAGTTGTAAACTCTATAAATAGGGGCGTGAGTTGTAATTTTTGGTGGGTTGATTTTTGAATAAAATTCTCTTTTGTTAGCTTTGTGCTTTCATACCAATTGGTAGTTGAGTGTAATCTCCTATCTCCTCTTTCGGTTAATCGAGTGCGCTCGATTCAACGATCGTAGAAGCCGATTCACGGAATCTAGTGCGCTAGATCAACGTGCGAAGAATCGTAGATCTTTAAACACGGTATAGTGCGCTATCAACGTGTTTGAGATAGCTAGAGTTCGGTATCTTTGGATCAACGAACTTGGGCATTTTTGGTATCTTCAACTCACTGATTGCTACCTTTCATCGATTGAAGTTTTGTTTGATTAATCCTCTGCGTCATTATTGGTATCAGAGCCATACTTAGCCAATCATAGCTAAGTTGATTCTTGGAGCCAAGTTTTTGAAGTTTGAAGTTGTTCATCGTGTTCATATTGAAGTGCATCAAGTTTGGAGTGTTTGATCCATTTCATTTTGGATCGAGGAGTTGGAAATTGTTTGGATCTATCTTGGGTTTTTTTTTGCGCGCCAAGGTGTGAAGGGTTTGAATTTGTAGTCGAGCTAAAAAAAGTGTTGAACCGTGCATTGTGCTTGAATTGGAGCCGACCTCACTTGAGCCGTTTCACATTGCCGAGACAAGTGGAGGCCGAGACAAATTGTTGAGCCGTAACTTGAAGTTTTTGTGTATTATTGAAAGCTTTTAAGTTGTGTGTGAATTGTTGAAGTTTGTGTAGTTTTTTTCAATCATGCCACCAAGGAGAGCTAATCGTCATCAAAACGTTGAAGCTTTGTATCGAAGAGAAGAAGCCGAGCTTATGGAACAACGTATTAATGAAAAGTTTGATGAAGGCATTGGTAAATTGGAGAAATTGATGAATGATTTGAATCAAAGGAGGAGATCACCAAACTCGAACCATGGAGGAAACCGAGTTTCGCCATCGGTTACGGAAGCGAGGAGGGTATCGCCACATTCTTGTAGAGATAGAAGAGAAACATCAATTTCATCACGAAGAGATCATCATGACTATGCACATGAAGAGAGACGAAGTCAACGTGAATTTGATAATGAAGCATATAGAGATGAAGAGAGACATAGTCAAAGAAGTATGCATGAGCGAAGGGATGATAATGGTCGAGATCGATGTAGACGTACTTTTGATTTTGTTGAAGAAGGTGATAGAGCTAGTATTCATTATCGAGATCGGGATCAAGTTCGAAATTCTTATCGGGATATTGAAGATGATCGACATTGGGAATCGGGAATGAAAATGGAGATTCCGGAGTTTAAAGGCGGGATGGTTGCTGAGGAGTTCTTAGATTGGGTTTCAAATGTTGAAGAGATCTTTGATTTCAAGGAGGTTCCTGAGCATAGAAGGGTGAAGTTAGTTGCTACTAGGTTGAGGGGAAGAGCTTTGGCGTGGTGGCAGCAAACTAAACTTACAAGGGAGAGAATGGGGAAGTCAAAGATAGAATCGTGGGATAAGATGAAGAAGTTGATGAGATCTACTTTCTTACCTTACAACTACCAATCACTTATGTACCAGAGGTTGCAGAATCTGAGGCAAGGGACAAAGTCTGTTAGTGATTATGCTGATGAATTTTACCAACTCATTGCCAGGAATGATATTATGGAAACGGAAGAACAGCTAACTGCTAGATTCATTGGGGGATTGAGAATGCAGATCCAGGATATGGTTAATATGTTCGATCCTAGATCAGTTGCAGAAGCACATCAGAAAGCGTTGGCTTGGGAGAAACAAGGAAGGCGTGGAGGTGGTGTGTTTACGAATTCCAATAATCAAGCAAGGGGTGTTGGTGGAAGTTCTAATGTTTCTAAACCTGTTTCAAAGCCAGTGGTGAAGGAGGCTGAGAAGGCGAAGGTTAGTAGTGGGTTCAAGTGTTATAATTGTCAGGAGTTGGGTCACAAAAGCAATGAATGTCCGAAGCCGAAGAAGAGAACCATGGTTGTAGAAGTTGAGGAGGATGATGGTGAGGAGGCAGAATGTACAAATACACCTTATGTTGAGGAGGAAGAAGAATTGTTTGGAGATGAAGGTTGTAATCTTATGATGAGGAGAAGTTGTTTGACACCAAAGCAAGAGGAGGATTGTAGTTGGTTGAGAAGCAATATTTTTCAATCGACATGCACTATTCTGGGAAAAGTTTGCAAGTTCGTTATTGATGCTGGGAGTTATGATAATATTATTTCTACAGAAGCAGTGAGGAAGTTGAACTTGAAGACTGAGAAGCATCATAAACCGTACAAGCTAGCATGGTTAAGGAAGGGTGGTGAAGTGAAGGTGTGTCGAAGAGCTTGTGTTAATTTTTCTATTAGGAAGAAGTACAAAGATGAAATTTGGTGTGACGTTGTAGACATGGACGTGTGTCATTTGTTGTTGGGCAGACCGTGGCAGTTTGATAGAGCAGTACAGCATGATGGTCGTGCCAATAGTTACAGTTTCATGTTCGAGGGTACTAAAATCACTTTGGTTCCTAAGAAGCAACAACAAAAGGAGAGCAAGCTAGAAGAGATTGAGGAATTGAAAACTCTGTTGACTTTGAAGGAGTTTGTCAAGGAAGTCGAAGAAGAACCAGAAGTGTTTCTGTTGATTGGGAGAGAGAGTAGTGAAGAAGTTGAAATTCCAGAAGCAGCAAAGCCAATTTTGAAAGAATTCGAAGATGTCTTTCCAGAGGAGTTGCCTAAGGAGTTACCACCACTTAGAGACATTCAACATCAGATTGATCTTGTGCCGGGAGCAGTGTTACCACATCGACCACACTACCGAATGAGTCCGAAGGAACATGAGGAGTTACGAAGGCAAGTGGAAGAGTTGTTGGAACAGGGACGAGTTCAGGAAAGTTTGAGTCCATGTGCTGTGCCAGCATTGTTAATACCAAAGAAGGACGGAACATGGAGGATGTGCACAGATAGTAGAGCTTTGAATAAGATCACTGTTCGATATAAATTTCCTATGCCGAGGTTGGATGATTTGTTAGATCAATTGAGTGGGGCAACTATTTTCAAAGATTGATTTGAAGAGTGGTTATCATCAAATTCGAATCAGACCTGGGGACGAATGGAAGACAGCTTTCAAGACGAGAGAGGGGTTGTACGAATGGTTGGTTATGCCATTTGGTTTGTCAAATGCACCTAGTACATTCATGCGCGTGATGAATCAAATCTTTAGACCATTCATTGGGAAGTTCGTCGTGGTTTACTTCGATGATATTTTGATATACAGCAGGAGTACGGAGGAGCATGTTCTACATCTGAGGGAAGTATTGATTATTCTTCGTGAGGAACAATTTTATGCTGCAACGAAGAAATGTGTGTTTATGACGCATACTGTTTTATTTCTTGGGTATGTTGTTTCAGGAGAAGGTATTCAAGTTGACCAGAGTAAAGTTGAAGCAGTCAGGAATTGGCCACAGCCAAAGACAATTACGGAAGTGAGGAGTTTTCATGGGTTAGCATCATTCTACCGAAGATTCATACCACACTTCAGTAGCGTGATGGCTCCAGTTACTGATTGCATGAAGGGGAAACAGTTTGTATGGTCAGAGGAAGCGGGAGTTGCTTTTGAGAAGATCAAGGAATTGTTGATGTCTGCACCAATTCTTGTTCTACCTAATTTTCAGTTATTGTTTGAATTGCATACTGATGCTTCGAAGGTTGGTATTGGAGGAGTTCTGAGTCAAAATGGGAAGCCAGTTGCTTATTTCAGCGAAAAGTTGTCAGGGGCAAAGATGAGATACAGTACATATGACGTTGAGTTTTATGCTGTTGTGCAAGCTGTTAAGCATTGGAGACACTATCTATTTCAGAAGGAATTTGTTCTTTACACTGATCATGAAGCATTGAAGTATTTACAGGGGCAGGACAAGGTTTCAGCAAGACATGCGTCATGGATTGCTTATTTGCAGCAGTTTACTTTTGTCGTTAAGCACAAATCAGGGGTGACAAATCGGGTAGCTGATGCTTTGAGTAGGAGGAGTCATTTATTAACAACATTGAAGGTTGAAGTGACGGGGTTTGAATTACTGCCAGAGATGATTAAAGAAGATCCTTATTTTGTGAAATATGTTGAAAAAGTGAAGGAAGGGGGTACCGATGAATTTATGATAGTTGATGGTTTTCTGTTTAAAGGGAATCGTTTGTGTATTCCAGACTGTAGCTTGAGATTGAAAATTATCAAGGAGTTACATGAGGAAGGGCATGTGGGCCGTGATCGTACTTTGCAGTTGATTTCACAATCCTACTTTTGGCCGTCGATGAGAAAAGAGGTTGAAAGGTTCGTGGAGCGATGTCATATTTGCCAAGTTTCAAAGGGAACAGCAACGAATGCAGGGTTGTATATGCCATTACCAGTACCATCTAAGCCATGGATTGATATTAGCATGGATTTCGTTTTGGGTTTGCCCAGAACTCAAAGGGGAAATGATTCGATATTTGTTGTAGTGGACAGGTTTTCGAAGATGGAACATTTTGTTGCTTGCAAGAAGACAGCAGATGCAGTTCGAGTGGCACAGTTATTTTTCAAGGAGATTTATCGACTTCATGGTTTACCAGAATCTATTGTTTCTGATCGAGATACTCGTTTTCTGAGTCACTTTTGGCTGAGTTTGTGGAAGATGATGGGAACGAAACTGAAATTTAGTAGTGCTTATCATCCGCAAACTGATGCGCAGACAGAAGTTGTTAACAGGTCATTGGGAAATTTGTTGCGTTGTCTTGTACAGGATAATTTGAGAAGTTGGGACATGAAGCTATGCCAGGCAGAATTTGCTCATAATCATGCAGTGAATCGTAGCACAGGATTCAGCCCGTTTCAGATTGTTTATTCAAACTTACCAAGGGGACCGTTGGATTTAGCAGTAGTACCACAGTCGAAGGGAACAGTTAAACAAGCTGTTGATTTTGTTGATGAGTTGACTGAATGTCATAAAGTCGTTCAGAAACGATTGGAGAAATCGAATGAGAAGTATAAGAAGTTTGCAGATTTGAAACGACGAAATGTTGAATTTAAGGAAGGTGATTTGGTTTATGCTGTATTGACAAAGGATCGTTTTCCAGTGGGTGCTTATAACAAGTTGAAGGCGCGAAAAATTGGTCCAGTTGAAGTTTTGAAGAAAATTAATGAGAATGCTTATCGATTAAAGTTACCGGATGATGTTTATACTTCTGATGTTTTTAACATCAAACATTTAATTCCATATCATGGAGGTGGGATTGTTGAGGAAGAATTTACAAATTCGAGGTCGAATTTTTCTCAACCAGGGGAGGATGATGCAGCTAAGGCCAGAGAAGAAGTTGTGCAAACTTTAATTCCTGAAAACACGAGTTTGTGGTGTAGTGTGATGACTCGTCCACGACTCAATGAAGGTTTGAGTCGTTTCCGAGCTAGGGAAGGAGGTCCACGACCTAACAAACCACGGGAGAAATCAGGCCGAGATAACAAGGCATCGGAGTTGAGTCGTCCACGACTCAACGGTCTATCCATAAGTCGTTTGCGACTTAACCAAGCTCAGGAGAAGATGTACCGACCTAATGATATCTACATGAGTCGTCTACGACTTAGCATGAAGCAAGGGAAAGCCCCAGCTAGTGAAGGCCTTGAGTCGGAGGGAGTTAGGACGGCAAGGAGTTGAGTCGGCTGAGTCGCTTGGCTTGTTGAGTCGTGTACCTTGTGTGTTTGATGAGTCGTGAGTCGTTTACGACATAAGTTGGGTCATGTATGTACTATATGAGTCGGTCGTGTTTGAGTCGTTTGTATTGTCTGTGAGTCGTAACGTGTTGAGTTGGGTGAGTTGTGGTTGAGGTAGTAAGTCGTGAGTCGTGCCCTGCTTGAGTCGGTTGCGTATGAAGTGTTGTAATGGCAGTATGTAGCGTCTGTTGAGTCGGCAGCGACTTAGATGAGTCGGCAACGACTTAGATGAGTCGTGAGATATGAGTCGGTCACGACCTAAGGGCCAGTTGTAAACTCTATAAATAGGGGCGTGAGTTGTAATTTTTGGTGGGTTGATTTTTGAATAAAATTCTCTTTTGTTAGCTTTGTGCTTTCATACCAATTGGTAGTTGAGTGTAATCTCCTATCTCCTCTTTCGGTTAATCGAGTGCGCTCGATTCAACGATCGTAGAAGCCGATTCACGGAATCTAGTGCGCTAGATCAACGTGCGAAGAATCGTAGATCTTTAAACACGGTATAGTGCGCTATCAACGTGTTTGAGATAGCTAGAGTTCGGTATCTTTGGATCAACGAACTTGGGCATTTTTGGTATCTTCAACTCACCGATTGCTACCTTTCATCGACTGAAGTTTTGTTTGATTAATCCGCTGCGTCAGGTGGTAACCCCCTTACCCTCAAAGAAATGACATATCTCATTCAGGCCATGAATCAGTCCTCACTCCTTCTTATCAATGCTACTACTCCCATCCACATATGGAGTAACAAGTCCAGATCTGGCAATAGAACTCTGTGCAAGCTTGATCATAACCTGAGCAACTCTTAAAGTATTCTCACCTGGCCAAATCTCCACCGTTTTACCCTCTCTCCTTTCACAACTTTATCTTACCGCTACCTGTTGGGCGAATTCTCACCCAGAAAATCTCGGGACCAGGAAGTCACAATTTCACCCGGGCTCGCAACCTCCACTTCGTTCGACAGCCAAGAAGCTCAATACTAACCTAGAAGTCTATCCGACATTCTCCATAAAGAAGCTCGTTCGACCCAAGCCTCCATTCAACCATCACCTCATTCGGCATCACCTCATTCGGCATCATCTCATTCGGCAAAGCACAGCTCTCACCCCCACCGGACCAACCTTCTCCATGTTCCATTCGGCCTCTCCCATGCATGCCGAACCAGGGCCATCACCGGACCATGGCCATCACCGGACCAACTACCTACCTCGATGCCGAATGGACCACCATCCCACTCCACGACCGGACCACCAACACCGAATCGTGCATGGCCGGACCAACGCCACCGAGCCAAAACCATACCTCACCACCGAATGGATCTCCGCCGAACCAGATGATTGCCAGTCCAGATTGCTTCAGCCCGGGCCCACCAGCAGCTATATACTTCCAAGACCCCTGCCCCCTACCTCACTCTATAAATAGAGGGGCAGGGGTACAACAATGGCGGACAAGTTTGAGAGCTCAAGCAAGGAAGGAACTTTCAAACTACTTTCATACACTTGTATACAATGCATTGTACTTGTAACCTGAAAGAAAGAAGATAATAACATATAAAGTGGACGTAGGCACATTCTGGCCGAACCACTATAAATCTGTGTGTCTTTTACATTTCAGCCCCTACTTTTCTCATATTTACATACTCATCTAAAATCATTGAAAATTACATATAATCGACTAAATAACACGACTTGGAGGTGTTTGTCCATTTTTTGTGCAAACACTACCCGTTTCTAATTAATGGGGGATCATGTCATAGACAAACTTCCATCTTTTAAATTTTTTAATTACTAATGCTTGCACTCTGAATTTAAGTAGATTCTTTCATAGGTATGGCAACAAAATCCATTAGAAAATCCAATATATAAGTTACATGTGAAGTTGAAAGCATTGAGATCAAGTCTACGGCTGTGGCCTAGAAGAACTTTTGGCAATGGTGAAAAAAAATCAACTAATATTAGGCACAAGTAAGCTATAGTGCAGCATAACTTGGGCATATGATCCCTATAACCCAAGTCTGGCTGAAATTGAAGCTACATTATGTAACCAGCTTAATGGCACCTTGCTATCTAAAGATGCCATAATGAACCCAAAAAAAGTCAATATGAATTGGATGGTGAAAGGAACACAAAATTCTTCAATTGTAATAACTAATATATTAAATGACATTTATAACCTATCAACCAAACTAACACATGCCATTGTTGTTCATTGTTTACGCCAAAAGTTGGCACAAATACCTAGAGAATAATAGTAGAGAATAAAATGAAGAAAATAACTTGAAAACGAGGAAAACAAGAACACACAACAATTATAGTGGTTCGAGTAATCAAAGGCCTACGTCCACTTAAACTTTGTTGAAGTCTTTGATGAGTTTTTACAGTATTATACTTAGGGATCAACGATGATCCATTGAATTATAAGGAGAACATAATAACTTGTTAATAATTTAAAATGATCCTTAAATCTATGCTCCTATCCTTATATTTAAAGCTGTAGATTGGTGAAAATCACTCTCCCACGTTCTTGCCCTAGTCCCTCACATTTTGGAGTGTGACCTGAAGAGATTGTGGCCATGTGATGAACAATCAGGGATCGGTACCAATCCATGCATAAGGATCGGTACCGATTCATGCTTTTGATTACTGGATTACTATTTGACTCTCGAGGAAGATTTCTTTACTTGGGCTTCCATCTTCGTTACTTCATTTATATTACTAAAGGCCAAGATCTGATTGAATTTCTTGGTTCAAGGTTGGAGCAATAGGGTTTAACTTATGCGTTGGTTATGGTAGCTATTAAGGACTTGTGAACCATCCCACATTGTATAAGCTTCTTTGTGAGCAACCTAACTTTGCAGTGTGTGAAACGAATAACCATCAGGAGCAATTATCAGGGATCGGTATCGATCCTTGGTTAGAGATCGATACAGTTCCAAATATTTCCTAAAATTTTGGGCTTTGTACTTGGTGCTCAAGCGGCAAGTGTGTGATATTTTTTTGGATATTATTTATTACTCTTAGACTTCTTTCATCGATTTTTCCTGGCACCTGGTGTAACGACCTAGAATTTGACCACTTTAAAATATACTATTTAAAGTGATTTTAAATATAAAATAGGTAAGGTTATATGATTCAAATAATATTAGATAGGATTTGGAAAGAGAGGTATACACAAAAATAGTAACATTTTCCTATATCGACAAAAGTGACAAAATGTTGATTTTAGAAAAGTTAGTTTCGATGGTTAAATAAATTATTTTAATTTATTTATGAGTGTTTATATTTTTAAATAACATTATACAAATAAATTTTTAAATGTGATTTACATAAATAAATAATTTAACTAAAACGTAAAAAATGTGACCGTAAAACATTTTGTCGAAAATAAACGTTTTGTCGATTTAAAGTTGCCGCAACGCCGTCACACCTTTATTTTCTTATATATGAACATATATTCAAATAGTATAAGTATTAATTAATTTACTAATCAAATATACTTTTACTAAATATACTTAGAAAATTCTAGAATATAATTAATAAAAAGTAAGCAAAAAAGTAAACACAAAAAGACAAACATGTCATTTCAAAGCAAAAAGTAAACATCAAATTAAACCAAACATAATTATTATATTCCTTATTTAATACAAGTGAAAATGGTTATAAACTAATGATTTGAAATGTGATGCTAAGTGTTGAAAAAATATGGTTGCTTAAAAAGTAAGTAAAGGGTATTTTATTCTTTTTACAAAATATTATTTTAATCCAAAACTTTTTCTATAAATAAGAATCCACTTTGTCACCCTTTTACACTTCTTCTTCTTCATTTTTCAATCTTTTTTCCACTCTCTAATTGTTTGTTTTCTTCTCTTTCCTTACTAACATTCTTAAAATCATATTAATTCAACTCCAAACATCACCAAATTTTCCAAAGTTTTTATATCATCATCAAAACATGGTTTAATATCTAAGATGTGAAGAAATTATGGAGGAAGGGGAGGATCAAAGGGAGGCTGAGCACATCAAGAAGGAGGAGCAAGTTCTAGGAGCTCCGGAGCGAGAAAAAGAGAATGAAGTGCTGTCGGAATCGATTCAAGCAATCTACATAAAAGATTGGAGGAGTGGAACTAATTGTGAGTACTCATATTTTAAGTTACTAATTCCTAAAACTATTTCAAATTAATTATATGAAAAGTTTGCTATATGTTGGATGATTATTTGTTTGATAACTTGGTTGATATTATGATTAATTATATGTTTGTAATATGGATGATAACTTGGTTTTGATAAATGATAAGAGAAATGGTTAGTAAATATAGTTAATTCAATAGAAATTAAATCCATACAAATGTGCGTATGAAAATTATTTAGTCTCTTAATGATTTCAAAATATCTAAAAAGATTGAAAATTATATTATAATAATATAATATTATAATATGAAATGAAATGAAAAATGAGTTTGAAATGATGAAAATATTATTTATATAAGTTAAAATGGTTTAAATATGGTTTAAAACAAATTTGAAGTGTTTCGAACAAGTTCCGAAGCAATTCATAAAATTGGTCAAAATAAAGCTCGTCGCGTAGCGGTAGTTCGTAAATTTCAACCCGTAACTGCAAATTAATGTAGAGAATGATTTATAAGTCAAATTTCTTCCAAATAAAAATTACGTGGTCCACAATAATAATAGTTTCCCAATGAATAAATAAAACCAAGATTTCATTAAGTAGAGTTTGAAATATGTCCCAAACAATTTTCCAAAAACATCGCGGTTTTGCGGTTCGAAATCCAAAAAGGGATTTCTTTATAAATGATATTTTTAAATGATTAAAAATATGAAATAAATTTTATATATCTATTAAAATGGTTTAAAAGTGATTTGGAATGGAAAATATGAATTTTCAAATATTAAAAAGTTGTTTAAATCAAATAAGCTTATATAGCACTTTCCGCATCACTTTTATTCTGCGAATTCTATAACCGTTTGAATATGAGTTTAAACTTAACGATTTTTCCTAGAATCAATTATGAATGTTTTAAAAAAGGAAAATTAAGAGTACAAAAAATAATTTGGAATCTTATAATCAATTCCAAAATAAAGCTAATAACTGAGTATGCGGAAACGACTAGTGCATTTGTCCCGCCTGTGAGATCTGAGAAGATAAAACAAGGTGTTTAACTAAGGTTAGGAATGAAGCAACCGGTACCCTAAACTTAACTGGCCTATATTTTCTCTTCTTCGGATAATGGTGGAACAGATCGAAAGGAAAGCCTGGATGCTCTAAATGATCATATTTAAGTTTTTCCAAGATAAGAGAAGAAATAATTTTTTTGAATGTTATTTAACCACTTAACATCTTTTTATTGATGGTTGGTATGAAGGAACCGGGATTGGATTTGGATGATTCCTATTCGAAGAACCGAGATCAGATTTGGGTGATTTCTATCCGAAAATCACTTCAAACTAATTTTTGAAACCCCATATGAACTTAACATCTTTTTATCGACGATTAGCACAAAGGAACTGAGATCGGATTTGAATGATTCCTATCCGAAAATCCCTTCAAACTAATTTTCGAAATAAAACATATTGCAGACAAATATCATTGATGACAAAGATCTTCATGATGTAGGATTACTTGTCATTAGTCCCTGCAGGTGAAATTAATTTACCATATCTAAGGTGGCAGCTGTACTCTGTTATGAAAATCTTCGATTTGCAGAATATGATTTGAAGCAAAGAAAGAAATGTTTGATTAAGATTTAATGAATGATTTGAGAATATTTTCCCTAAGTTAAAAGTTATAGCTTGAATATAAGAAATCTTTGATTAAGATTTAATGAATGGTTTGAGAATATTTTCCCCAAGTTAAAAGTTATAACTTAAATATAAGAAATCTTTGATTAAGGTTTAATGAATGATTTGGAAAGGTTTTCCTAAGTAAAAGAGAAAAGGATTTGGAATTATTCCAAGATCTAAAGAGGTTTAATAAATCAAATGATTTAATGAATGAGGCTTAAAGATTCCATATACTCTTGAAAAGAAAAAGGAATAAATTGAAAAGAATACATCTGAGAAAGACATTTGTTTAAATAAAAGATGAAGTAATTGATTGATGATTGATATCCACTTATGAACTTAACATCTTTTAAACCGATGATTGGCTTCGAAGGAGCCGTAGTCGGATTTGGATGATTCCTATACGAAAACCACTTTGAACCAATGTATACATTCGAAAGTGAAGACATTTTGAAGATGATGATTATTGAAGACCGAGGATCTTCATAGCATGAGGTCTGCTTGTTAACATGCTCTGGATCGCTCCCATTATAAAGTTATTTATAGAAATGGTCTCCACGTTGTGGAGATTTTTTTGGATTGTAAGGGCTCCTCGCCTAGTAATGGCCGAGGAAAGTGCCTTCGGTTTCATTCAGTCCTAGAATGAACTTATATGGACGAATGTCTGAATTTGCATTTCTGAGTCACAACGTTTGAATTTTACAAATGTACATCTTCTTGGTGGCGGCATACGAGCTCAGAGGTCGTATGCTTATGGGAGTCAAATAGTGATCAAAGGAATGACAGTGTGGCATTCAAAGTGGAACCTTTTATGATCAAAGCGCGGTTTTGTGTGAAAAGAGTGGATTTGAATAAATTGATCGTAGCCTCGCGAGCCTCACACCCTGGATATGATGGGATTCTATGTGGTCAGATGTATGCTCGCATTTCAGATAGTAGTGATTTGGGTTATCAGATGTTCTGAGCCCTAGGTACCAGATACGTTTGGGCCTCATAGCAGGGATGCGCAAAGTCTGAGTTCTAGATGTTATTCACAGATTGTATCTCCTCTTAGCCATTTGTGTTGTTTTATAACGGCGTCTGAGTCTTGGATGTAAGCCATGGATGCAGATTGATCTTTCCACTAGTTCCCTATGATGTTGGAAATCCAATACCAATATGATATTTACGGTTTTGATTGTAGTCCCAAAATAGCTGTAATGATTTGCAAAATTTCAGTTACTCCCTTTGGTATCATATATTCCATTCGGTATATTCCGTTGACCCAGTCCGGATATATTACCATAGGCTTAGTCCAGATATTGATACCTTATTGAACAAATTTATTTGAAAATCGTTTTTAAAGGAATGTCACTAAAAATAATATCAAGCGCATTTTGGTAATAAAGTGTTTTGGTTATCATAAGGTAAAAACCCATCAGTGTCTGTGTGTGGGCGCGGTCTTATGAGATACCCTTCTTTTTAAAGGTTTTGATAACATTGTCATGATCTATACATTTTTAAATTTTGAGTATCTCACGCTGGTTTATCAAGCCTGCTCCGAGTATTTTTAATACTCGGGTCAGATCCGAGTAGTTTCAGGTTGAGTTGAAGACGGTTGGAATTTCCAGAGGAGAGCTGAAGATCTTCATCGTAGTATAGACATATTCTATTATCCGCTACATCAATTTCATTTTTTTGGTGTTTGTTAGCATTTGTAAGGGCAGGTGTTATAACTGTCCAGGCTAAATCTAGGTTAGACTCTGATATTGTATTTTAAAATTTTCCATTATAAGGATTATTATTGAAATAATATATGTTATTCCATTCATGTGAGATTCTGTTCTATCTTTATTTTCTTTCTACCCTTAATGATCCATCTTTCCGTGCAATTTGAGATGGACGTGTGTGATTTATTGTCGATTCAAAGGGTACGGAAAATCGGGCCGTTACACCTAGACTTGTCGATCATCGCTATGGATTCCTACTGGATAATCCCTCAGTTCAACTGACCCGATGCAAAAGAATATGTCTTGGCCATAAGGCTAGACAACATTTCCCCTTTAAAGTACATCTTTCTACAACAAGATATGCTTTGGATCAAATCAAACCGAAGTTCTTGCATTGGGTTTCAAGCGTCACTTCTAATAGATGTCACCTTTCCCTTAGACCAATTTAGCGAAGCATAACATCTTTTGTCAATTGCCGCAACGTTTCATTTGGCTTAGACCTACAAATTCCAAGTAGTATAAAAGTTAAAACACATTCTTCAAGCTCGTTACCTCAAACTTGGAAAGCGTTCAATAATTTTCTTACTCGGGACGATACACGTTTGAGCCTATTACCCTGAAATTCCGGTAGTTTAGTGCCAGGCATACATGTACATCATTTTTCAACCCATCATCATCATTCTATTTTCATATATATATATATATATATATGTATATTTATAAACACACACACACACACACACTTATTTTTATGGTTGGTTCGTTATCGAACCCTACAGGGATACCGATCCCTGAGTTTAAAATTTTAGGTAACTTTTTTGCCAAAATTCCAGGATCGGGCAATACTAAAGTATTAAGCCCACATTTCGTTTGTCACTTTATTCCACTTGCTACTTTTGAGATTTTCTACTTCAAGCATCAAGTGTTCCATTGTTAACCTTTATGCTGACGAACCTTCGCCCCAAGTCATTACACCCGGTCGCCATCAACACTAGCCTCATTCTTAAGCATCAAACTTCCTTAAGGACTTGAAACTCATATTCGAGCACATACCCAAACCTTAGTGATTCAAATCACCTTTAGATGGGTGGCGCGACTTGTAACATCCCCCTACTTGGAGAACCAAAACTAACAACTACGGATGCTCCAGTCATCGATAGTTATTAATCCTCAGCGGCCAAATGTGACGATATTAGATACATTGATGCACAGAAACACAAGAATATAAAAAAATTAAATAGCAAATAAATTTCACATTCCATTTCAAAATATTACAAATTGATTACATAATCCTAGCTCATAGAACACGCTCAAATAACATATAATTATTACAAAATACACCAAGAGCGACATATGAAGATGCCCTCTAGTTGATCAGAGTATATAACAAGGCAGTAAATAATTTTCCTTTGCAATCAAACACACAACGGAAATAAAAGAACTCTACTAATAAGCTTGCCTCATGCACGTCCTTGGAATCTTTATTCATCTAAAAGAACACCTGGAAACCTTGACTCCCAACCTACTCAAAATCAATTGAGTACCCAAGAGTTAAAGGGGAAACAAAAACTTCGAGTCAGACATAAAGCTTCGCATGAATAATAATCTACCATCTCAAACCATTTGGATATCTAGTGAGACCACGCCGCTTAGCGGAATGGGTTTTCCCCTCACTAGCATCCTAAACATTTATAATATCATATATCATGCTCCTGCATCCACAATGTTTAAATACATAGTGTTTCAAAATATTATTATGATATGCAAAACAAGTAAATCAAATCTGGCTTACCTATCCCCATTCATTCTAACTATCTGTCTCAATTACAGTTTTAAGGGTTACTATTAACCTATTAAATGCTTATGGACTATCTGTCTGATTTCACAGTTTTCATCGAATTAGTAAGAACCTACTAGTAACTCCAATCTATTATCCTAGTTTCATTGGCTAACTAGAAACCTATCGACTGGTTGTCAATATCTTAATCCGGATATAGTTTTCATGGGCTAACTACCTACTAGTTCTTGCCAGTATCAAATCATAGTTTTCATATGCTGACCATGAACCTATTGGCCCTCACCAATATTGTTAGTTATATACAGTTTTCATGGGCTTACTGTAAACCTATTGGCCCCTCCTAATATCTTTAGTTAAGGTTTTAGCATTCCTTAATTTATATTCACTACTGGGTTAACCTAACTGGTCATTCTACCCTTCCCCAATATATCTTTATGGGTTAATAGCAATAAATGTACGAAGAAGTAATACTTTCAAAATCTTTATTTATACCTTGGTATTTCCTTCTTAAAAGTGAGCGTTGGTTATTTTTTTTTAAACTTTAAAACATTACTTTCAAAACCTCTAGATGACCTCCTTCGAAAGCAAAAATTTATTTTCAAAACACAGTAGACATACCTTTCAAAGCCTTTTATAAATATCCTCTTTCAAAACCAAATATACCTTTCGAGGATGTCAAGACGTTCTTTAAACATAGTTTCAAAACAAATGAAAGTATCCCATTATAAAATATTAGGTTTACTCTTTAAAAACATCATTTAGGTCAAAGTGGTTACAAACGAAAGTATCTCTTTTGAAACCAATAAAAAATTGTTCGAAGGAAAAAGTAGTTGTTGTCGGAACCATCTAGTTGAAAGCATAATCTATTAAGTTAAACTTTGAAGGATAGAGTCGAAATCCACTTTCGACTCCTTTGCCTTCGAAGCCCTCGACCCCTTCCGAAAGCATTCAAGAAAAAGGCTTAACTCAAACAAAAATAAGAATAATCCGTCGAAAGCATTGCTGGCTTCAATGCAGTCGAAAGGTTAAAACTCGCGACTGGGTATCGACTTGGTTGAATCAATCCTGTCAAAAGCTCTTATTTGAATAGAAACGTATTCCACTGAAATCTTTATATACCCTTCCGAAAGCATGAGTTTCGACTTTGTCGAAAGCTAAGTAAGACAGGGTAGGATATTTAACTTTTGAAAATAAACTAAGGTTTCAATTCTAATGAAAGCATCCCCTTCGACATCATACCTTCCGCTACTTACCAATTCAATTTGTACCAAGGCCGTTGATACCTTGTGCATTGGTTTTGACTCTAATCATGTCGACTGGTTTGGGGCAAAGGTAAAGGAGTTGAAAGGTACTTTCGAAATAGGCGAAACCTCCTTTTCTCTAAGACATTGGATTATAGCTAAATATGGCCATCACTTGATAACTAACCTGCCTGTTGTAATTCTTTGATTGGTTACTTTAAAAGTTTTCAAATCCTTTATAATTAAAAAGTTTCGCATTTAATTAGATCTAAATCAAAGAAATATAATATTTAAGCCCTTCCAGATAATAAAACCAATATCTGCAGAAAAGTCTCTCTTTTGAAATAATTTATTTTCCTTAATAAATCAACTGGGAAAAATCCCCAAAAATCATAAAAAATCTCTTTCATCATGTAATCCAACATATTAAAATTTAGACCCAATTTCTCTCTAAAACATTTGAAATAAATTTTAAACCTAACTATATCATATTTACCTTTAAAAAATCATAATAAAATTTCCATAGCTTGGAAAATTCTGAAAATTAAAACCCATCTCCAAAATCATGTTTTACTTTACATAAAAAATTTCCACGGCATTCTAAAAGCAAAATCATCGGTTTACTCCGAAAGCATGCTAATTCATATTTGAATGAATTAAAATAAATCAAACATAATATATTCAAGCATATCGTCGTCCTTATCGTCATAAAAAACAAATTTAATCATAAATCCGAAATCATATAAACATAAAATAAAATAAGGATGGTATAAAATTATTGTTCACCTTAGATATGATAAGGAATTTGAGTTTTGTTGTCGATTAATCCTTCCTAACGTTGATCCTTAGCTTTAGATTGAATTCCTCTATGGTAGTGGCCGACTTCTTAGGGTTTTTGCATTTATTTGGGAAAAATGAACATGAATGGACAATAGTTGGAAGTGTATAGCCGTGTATGATAAAGAGGCTATTTTACTAATATACCCATGTGCAATTTAATTAACCTCTTAACCAAATTAAAGCCCATTTATTTTGTTATTAAGCACGACCCTTTATATGATTTATTTAAATCTCAATCCCCTTATTAACATTATTCTATTTAATTTATCTAATTAAATATTCTGAATAATGTTATCAAAAATTTATGGATGTTACAGGCTCCCCCTTAAAGAATTTCGTGCTCTCCCCTTAAAGAATTTCGTCCTTGAAATTAAGTAAGGAATAAATATTAACATAGCAATCATCTGTAACAACTCTTAATAGCCATACTGGCCTTACAGACTAACTATCTATATAAATCTAATATGGACATACCCTCAAAGCAGATCAGGATAAGTATCTCTAATCTGGTCTTATGTCTCCTAAGTACAGTCCTTCTCGTTGTAGCTGTACTGAACTTTCACCAACTTGACTGTCTTGTTCCTTAATCTTTTATCATGTCTAGCTGCAAGACGAACTGGTTGTCTAACAACAGTCAAATTAGGCTCTACCATTAAGTCATCCAACTTTGTCATAGGAATAGTAGTCTTTGGATCATGTACATACTTATGAAGATAAGACACATGAAATATGTTATGGACACTTGCCATGCTGCTCGGCAACTGTACTCTATATGCGATCTTTCTAATCCTCTCCATAATCTGGAATAGACCAACATATCTTGGTGCTGACCTCCCTGACTTTCCAAAGCGCACCACACCCTTCATAGATGATACCTTAATGAAAACCTTATCTCTAACTGAGAATTCTAGGTCTTTACGCCTCTTGTCTGCATAACTCTTCTGTCTGGACTAAGCCTCCTTCATTCTTCCTCGAATTAACTCAATTTTCTCTGACACCTCTCTAACCAAATCTAGACCTAAGACTAATCTGTCTCCAGTCTCTAACCACTATGTTGGTGATTTGCATGGCCTTCCATACAAAGCTTCAAACGGTGCCATTCCTATACTAGTCTGATAACTATTATTATAGGAAAAACTCAACCAAGTGTAGGTGATCTTCCCAAGATCCACCAAAGTCTAATACACAAGCTCTCAATAAATCCTCGAGTGCTTCATTAACTCGCTCTGTCTTTCCAGCCATCTGATTGTGATATGCAGTACTCATATTAAGCTTGGTACCCATCACTTCTTGTAGAATCTTCTAAAATTCACTAGTGAACAAAGCATCTCTGTCACTGACTATACTACTAGGAATTCCATGTAGTCTAACTATGTTCTTCATGAACAACTTATCTAAAATAGGTGCCTTCCTGGTAGACTTAACCGAAATGAGATGCACACTCTTGGTCAATCTGTCCACTATAGCCCATATACTTTCATTATCCCTATTTGTCCTTGGCAACCCGTCTGTAAAATACATGGATATTGAATCCATTTCCAAACTGGAATCTCCAAAGGCTGAAGTAAACCACTGGGTTTCTGATGTTCAGCTTTCAGTTGTTGATAGTTTGCACACTGCCTAATCTACAAACCAACATCCCTCTTCATGCCTTCCCAATAGAAGCTCCTCTTCATATCCTGATACATCTTGGTTCCTCCAGGATGAATCATAAACTTGGATTGATGACATTCTCCAAGAATTTTTTTCCTCAAGTCCACATTCGGAATACACAACCATCCCTTCTTTCTCAGCCGTCCTCTCTAATCAAGGCTAAAATCCTTTAAATCATTGATTTTAGTTTCAACCTTAAGTTTTATAATCCTCTCAACCAACATCGGATCCTTCTTTTGCTTAGAACAAATTCTCTCAATCAATACTGGTCGGACTTCTAAACAACATAACCTGGCAAAACTCTTACTAGAACCAGCGGTCGATCTTAACTGCACATCGCAACTGACTAGAGCTTCTAAATCCTTCACTCTGCGAACATAGCTAACACTGCATTATGATGTTTTCTGCTAAGGGCATCTGCTACCTTATTACCTTTTCCTGGCGTATACTCTATACCAAAATCATAAGTAGCCAAAAACTCCAGCCACCTCTGCTGTCTCATATTCAACTTCTTCTGAGAGAAAAAATATCTTAAAGACTTATGATCGGTACACGACACAAACCTCTCCCAAAGAGATAATGCCTTCAAATCTTTAAGGAAAAAATCACCACAGCCAACTCTAAGTCAAGAGCAGGATATCTTACCTCGTGCGGTCTAAGCTACCTAGATGCATAGGCAATAACTTTTCTATTTTGCATCAACACTTCTCTTAATCCAGTTCCAAATGCATCCGTATACACCACCAATCATTGGCTTCCGTCTGGAACTACTAACATGGGTGCATTGGTTAACAAATGCTTAAACTTAAGCAAAGATTTCTCACATTTATCAGACCAAGCAAACTTTACGTCCATTTTGGTTAACTTAGTCAAAGGTGCTGCTATACGTGAGTAATCCTTAATGAATCTCTAGTAGCAGTTAGCAAGTCCAAGAAAACTTCTGATCTCAGTCACCGACTTTGGTCACTTCTAATTATTTACAGCTTCGATCTTATCTGGATCGACGGATAAGCCTTTCTCTAAAACCACAGACCAAGAAACTTAACCTCTTTCTTTCAAAAATGACATTTGATGAACTTTGCCTTTAGCTGATTCTGCTTCAACATCTCAAGTACTACTCTAAGATGAACTTCATGCTCTCTCTCATTCTTATAGTATACTAAAATGTCATCTATAAACCCCAATACAAACCTATCCAAGTACTCTCGAAAAACTCGTTTCATCAAATCTACAAAGAAAGCAGGTGCATTCGTCAATCCAAATAGCATCAGTAAGCACTCATATGAACCATATCTAGTCCAAAATGCTGTCAAAGGAACGCTGTCCTTCGCCACTCTCAACTGATGGAACCCTGTTGCCAAATCTAATTGGGAAAACACTCTAGCTCCATTCAACTGATCAAACAGATCATTTATTCTCGGGAAAAGATACTTATTCTTAATTTTCCTTTTACTCAGCTGATGATAGTCGATACACAATATCAGTGGCCCGTCTGATTTCTTTACAAACGCCGCAGCCGCTTCCTATGGCGAACGTCTTGCTCTAATAAAATTCCATCCTTCAAGATCCACTAGCTGCACCTTCAATTCTTTCATCTCAGTAGGTGTCATTCTGCTAGGTGGTCTACTCATAGGTACAACTCCGGGCACAAGATCTATTCTAAACTCAACAGCTCTTTAGAAGGTAGTCCAGTGACTGGCTTAAAGACATCTGCAAACTCTCTTACTACCAGAACATGATTTAACTCATCTCCCTTTTCCATAGCACTAAGCAAACCGCTAGTACTCCAGCTAGAATTCTCTATCGAGAATATTATCTAGTTGTGGCTGTAGGATGTCTCGGTGATATCTCCTTATCTTAGCAAAATATTCGAGCCTCATACCTACCCAACCAATCCATACCCAAGATGATCTCAAAATCTACGAAATCAATAACATACAAACTGCATGAAAACTTACAACCAAACAATTCTAGTTCTAACTAGTCGCATCTTATTTCTAAAGTTGTGTTTGCAACCAAATTTGTCACAAAAACCCGAGAATAGGTTTAAGTAGTGAAATAAATGAAGAAATTAAATGGAAATAGAGGAATAACACAGAATATCCAGAAAAATGCAATAGAGAGTAAAAACAGCAAGATTTATAGTGGTTTGACGCTGTTACCTACAACTACTCTGAATACTTCCTTTATTTCTTTACCACTCAATTGATTACAATTAAAATAAGTAAGAAACAGCTTGAGAACAATTTAGAACAAAAGAAAACTTATTACAAAAATGGAAGAGTTTCAATTGTCAGTCCCTAAACGAGAGATCCCAAAAATGGCCCCTGCCCCTGTATTTTTAGATGAAGGCAGCCTCCACCCTAACTAACATCTCAAGACCTGGACCTCCTGACCACTTGGGCCCACCATTATTAAAACTCAGCCCGAATTACTATACCGGACTGTATATCGTCATGCTGACCCAAACCATTTAGGTATGCCGACCTCATTGTCTTCCTGTCCTATGCCGACCCACCTTGGTATGTCGACCACTTGTTTCCAGTCATATGTCGACCCGATACTTAGGAACACATCAATATGCTGATCTTACCACAATGCCGACCTAATACTATGCCTGCCCAATATCATGTCGACCCTTTTAATAACACTGCCATGCCAATTCGACCCATTCCATATACCATTCCAACCCGACCCATTCCATATAGTATGCCGACCCGACCCATTCCATACACTATGCCGACCCAAGCCATTCCATACATTATGCCGACCCGAGCCCCAACCATGCCAACCCCTCTTGGTTTCATTCAATTTGCCTAATCATCCACTCCGGTTCCTAATCCAACCAAACCAAATTCTAAGTCTTCAACATCTAGTGTTATCCACTTGTTGAATTTATTTACCTTGGGCCGGATATGACTGTTCAAACACTATACTCTGGTCATGCAGTTGTTGCCTAGTAAATCGTCCTTCCCATCAACAGTCGAATTTGGACTTCATGATCAAACTTACATAGCCGAGCCATTGTACCAGGTAACAAGTTGCATGCTCTCCTATTGGATTCGCAACCCTTAAGGAAGTAACAAGGTAGGTGGGTTCTAAACATAATCTATCAACCAAACTGAGATATCAATTAATGTAATGCAGCGATATCAAAAAGTACTCTAATTGGAATACTTTGAATCAAAAGCGTACCTTCCATCATTGTTTTTCCCCTATCTGCTACAATAGCCTTGCTGGTCCAATAGCAAAGACTTTCCCTTTGCCCTCCCTAACTAGCTCTGGACACTGATTCTTGTAATGCCTAACTTGATCACAGTTGAAGCACTTCACATTCTTCTTGGTTGTAGCTTTCTGCCTATTTCCTGTCTGACACTCATTCGCAAAGTGACCCTTCTTGTCACACTTATTGCAAACTATCTTGGCCTTTGACTTCTTAGCACTTTCTCCCTTCGAGGCTCCCTTCTTCTAAAAGAACTTCCTCTTCTTCTTTTGAGAACCCTGAGCATCCACTGACTTCTACTTAGCCTGATCAGTAGGTTACTCTTCATAGAAAATGACCATCTCCACCACCACATTACATGGATCACGAACATGTGTCATGGTCATTCTAGCAAGTTCGGGCCTCAATCTTCGAATAAGCCTCTCTTTCCTCCTAATGCCAATATCTATAATAGCATGTCCATATCGAAATAGCTCTTTAAACTTAATAGCATACTCGTCTACCGACATCTCTTCTTGAACTAAATCCATAAACTTCCTCATCTACTTAGACTTAGCAAACTCAGATGCAAACTTCTGCTCAAATCTCTTTTTAAAATCAACCTAAGTTAACTGCTCTTCCGGGACTCCGATAGTAACACTGTTCCACTAGTGTAGTGCTGACCCCTGTAACTGTCTAGAGGCCAACCTTCTCTTTTATTCATCATTTAGACCCAAATTAGCAAATATACGCTACAATCCAACAACCAATTCTGATCTTCTATGGCATTTTCCGTTCCCAAGAATGGCTTCCCACCCAAACTGGTGTGATCTCTACTTAGCAAAGCAATATTATTCCTAACTGGAGCCACTGGATTAGCTCCTCCTAAATTTTTAGCAACAACGGCAGCAACTCCTGCTTGCATCAAATCAATAAAGAACTGATACATCGCCCCCATATCTACTGGTGGATTACCAGCACCCACATTGGCATCAACATTTTGATTACTAGCATTAGCCTTTCGACCCGGGCTTCTCCTGGTAGTGGGTCAAGCTTTCCATTAGTTGTGGTGCTTCCTCCACTAAGATTTTTTCTTCCACTTCCTGCTTCCATATTTCCTTTCTCATAAATCTGCATACGAGCTTTAGTAAGATACAGAAGAGCGGCCTTAGATAAGGGGGAATATGTACTTATATATACATATATAACTATATATCAAATACAAGTACGTTACTATAGCGTGAACCCAAACCCAGTCTTATTTTTGATTTATTGGATTATGTTTGAAAAATATTTAGGTTTAAATTTCTTTTAAAATTTCATAAATCTATGCTCTGATACAACTTGTAACATCCCCTACTTAGAGGCTTAAAACTAATGGCTATGGATGATGTAGTCATCCATAGTCTCGACGACCAAATATGGCGTATTGGATACATTGAAATACCAAAACACATGAATATGGAAAAAAATAAATAGCAAAGAAATTCCACATTCCATTTCAAAATATTCCAAATAGATTATATAATCCCAGTTCGCAGACCACGTTCAGATAACATGTCATTATTACAAAATACGCCAAGAGCGTCATATGAAGTTGCCCCCTTGATTGATCAAAGTGTATAATATGGTAGTAAACAATTTGCCTTTACAATTAAGCACACAGTGGAAATAAAAAGAACTCTAGCTTACTTCCTGCATATCCTCGGAAGCTTTATTCACCTAAAGAACATCTAGAAACCTTAACTCTCAACCTACTCAAAATCAATTGAGTACCCGAGAGTATAAAGGGAAAACAAAAACTTCAAGTCAGACATAAAGCCTGGTATGAATAACAATTTACCATCTCAAACCATTTGGATTTCAAGTAAGACCACGCCGCTTAGCGGAACGGGTTTTCCCCTTACTAGCATCCTAAACATTTATAAAACCATATACCGCTCTCCTACATCCACAATGGTTAAAAACGGTGTTTCAAAATATTATGATGATATGAAAAACAAGTAAATTAAATCTAGATTTTCCATCCTCATTCATTCTGACTGTCTCAAATATAGTTTTAAGGGTTACTATTAACCTGTTAAATGATTATGGACTATCTGTCCTATTTCATAATTTTCATGGGATTATTAAGAACCTATTGGTAACTCCAATATCTTTTCTCTTATCGTAGTTTTCATAGGCTAACTAGGAACCTATTAAATGGCTATCAATATCTTAATCCAGATATAGATTTCATAGGGTAACTACAAACCTACTGGCCCCTGCTAGTTTCAAATCATAGTTTTCATGGGCTGACTATGAAACTGTTGGCCCCTGCCATTATTAGTTATATACAGTTTTCATGGGCTTACTGTAAACCTTGTCCCCTGCCAATATCTTTAGTTTTAGGATCTTAACATTCCTTAATTTATATTCACTACTGGGTCAACCTTACTGGTCATTCTACCCTTCCCTAACATACCTTTATGGGTTAATAGCAATAAGTGTATGAAGAAGTAATACTTCCAAAATCTTTATTTATGCCATGGTATTTCCTTTTTAACAGTAAGGGTGGGTTATTTGTTTTGAAACTTTAAAACATCACTTTCAAAACCTGTGGATGACCCCCATCAAAAGTTGTTATCCCGCCTTTTGGCAAGGCCGTGATACCAAAAGATTAACTTGAAGCCAAAAATTGTTCTCTTCAATTGCCAGTTATGTACAGATCAGCTATGGATGTCAGTAAATTTTGACCATTTCCGGATTAAGCTACAATTGATATGACGAGACAAGCAAAGCTATGGAAGCCAACATTTCAAATTTCAAGTCAACTAGAGTTTGTATGCTCAAGACATGATCGTTATAATTCGAGCGATCACCTTTTTTGTATCCATCACGTTCGTATCTATCCGAGGTGGCCTTCTTCATATCCATCATCTTCGTATCATCTCGAGGTGGCCTTCTTCGTATCCATTACGTTCATATCAACAGAAGTAGCCTTCTTCATATCCATCACGATCGTATCGGTCTAAGTTACCTCACTTCGTATCCATCGTACTCGTATCGATCCAAGTTGGCTCATTTCGTATCCATCAACGATGGCACGTTGGTCTGATTCATATCGATCCGCTACCTAGCATGTTTCATATCGATCAGCTCTAGATCAATAAGAAACTTAGTATCTTATATCGATACGAAATGGGCCAAAAACTAACGATATGAAGTAGCTGGGTGCAATTGATGTGAAGCACCATCAATACAAAGGTAGGCACAAAGGTCGATACGGAGAGCTTACACAAGAATGGATATGAAGCGGCCTTCAGTCACCAATGCGAAGTAAGATGCAATCAATCAATACGAAAAAGCAATGACAATCGACACAAATAAGAATAGTCGCGATTGATATGAGTAATAACAGTTGCGATCGATAAGAACAAGACTAGCCCAGATCGATACAAACAAGGCAGATCTATAGGAAAGACTCGATCGATTCGGCAAGAACTTCAGATCGATCCTAAAAGAAAGCGTCACGACAAATGGCATCGCATGCATAATCATCGATGCGAAATGATCGATTCGAACAGCATCAATACGAAGAGTGGCAACCGAAAAGCCCAAACTTGCATCGATCATAACTCACAATCTACAAGTCCAAATACCACCAAATTTTCACAAGAGCTTACGTACAACCTAAAGAATGTTCATGCTAAATTTTGACTTAATGGGATCAAATCTTGATCGATACGAAATTCATTCATATCGATCACGGATCGAGTGCATGTGACATGGGATCGATCGTGTGGGCCCACTCATATGCCAGAAGAGGTCTCCCGAGACTTGAGCGAGATATTTGTAGCCTACGCCTACAAATAACAACCGAGGACTTACGGAAAAGGGACTTTTGGCTCTTTTACATCCGACTCTGCCGAGATTACTCTTTTATTTCAATTCTACTGCTGTAACTCATTGTAACCAATGAATAAAGATCAATAAAAGCCAACCATTTCTTAGTGGACCTAGGCAAAATGCCGAACCACTCTAAATCTGTGTGTTTCTGTGTGATTCTTTTTAAAATTTGAGTGTTCTTCACATTTATTTTCTCTACATATTTGTTATCTATGATTTGTGATTGTAAATGGGTGCTTTCATCGACACTTGGGTGTTTGTGATCATTTTCGGTGCAATCAAAAGCAATAACTTCTTTTCAAAACATAATAGATGTACCTTTCGAAGCCTTTGATAAATATTCTCTTTCAAAACCAAATATACCTTTCGAGGGTGTCAAAACGTCCTTTAAACATGGCTTCAAAACAAATAAAAGTATCCCTTTCGAAAATATTGGGTTTACTCTTTACAAACATCATTTGGGTCAAAGCGATTACATAAGAAAGCATCTCGTTCGAAACCAATTAAAATACTGTTTGGAGGATAATGTTGATGGTGTCGAAACCATCTAGTCAAAACATAATCTTTTGAGTTAAAACTTTAAAGGATAGAGTTGAAACCCCCTTTCAACTCCATTGCCTTCAAAACTCTCAACCTCTATCGAAAGCATTTAGGGAAAAAGGCTTAACTTAAACAAAAACAAGAATAATCCGTTGAAATTATCGCTGGCTTCGCTGCAGTCGAAAGTTGAAATTCGCGGTTTGGTTTCGACTTGGTCGAAACCAATCTTGTTGAAAGCTCTTATTTGAAAAGAAAGGTATTCCTTTGAAAGCTGTGTATAACCTTTTGAAAGCATGAGTTTCGACTATATCGAAAGCTTTAAGTAAGACCAGGCAAGAGTTTTAACTTTTGAAAATAAACTAAGGTTTTGACTCTAACGAAAGCATCCCCTTTGACACCCTACCTTTCGTTACTTACCAATTCACTTCGCACCAAGCTATTGATATTATGTGCATTGATTTCGACTCTAATGGTTTTGACTGGGTTAGGGCGAAGGTAAAGGAGTCAAAGGTACTTCCGAAATAGGCGGAACCTCATTTTTCTGTAAAACATTGGATTATAGCTAAATATGGCTATCACTTATAAGTAATCTGTCTGTTGTAATTCTTTAATTGGTTACTTTAAAACTTTTCAAATCCTGTACAATTAAAAGCTGCCGCATTTAATTAGATCTAAGTCAAAGAAATATCGTTTAAGGCCTTCCATATAACAAAACTTATATTTGCAGAAAAGTCCCTCTTTTGAAATAATTTATTTTCTATAATAAATCAACTGGGAAAAATCCCCAAAAATCATATAAAATCTCTTTCATCATGTAATCCGACGTATTAAAATTTTAGACTTAATTCCTTCTCGAAATATTCGAAATAAATTTTGAACCTAATTATATCATAATTACCTTTAAAAACTTATAGTAAAATTTCTATAGCTTGGAAAATTCTAAAAATCAAAACCCATCTCAAAAATCATGTTTTACTTAACATTAATTTTTTACATGGCATTCTAAAATCAAAATCCTCAGTTTTACCCTAAAATCGTGGTTATTTCGTATGTGAATGAATTAAAATAAATCAAACATAATATTATTCAAGCATATCATTAACCTTGTCATTATAAAAACGAATTTAACCATAAACCCGAAATCATATAAACATAGAATAAAATAGAAATGGTATAAAATTATTATTCACCTTAGATATGATAAGAAATTTGAGATTTGTTGTTGATTAATCTTTCGTAGCTTTGATCCTTAGCTTTAGATTGAATTCCTCTTTGATAATGGCCGTCTCCTTAGGGTTTTTGCATTTATTTAAGAAAAATGAACGTGAATGGACAATAATAGGAAGTGTATAGCCGTGTATGATAAAGAGGCTATTTTACTAATATGCCCATGTGTAATTTAATTAACCTTTAAATCAAATTAAAGCCCATTTATTTTGTTATTAAGCTCGGCCGTTTATATGATTTATTCAAATCTTAATCCCCTTCTTACCATTATTCTATTTAATTTATCTAATAAATTTCCTAAATAAGTTTATCAAAAATACAGGGATGTTACACGACTCGAAGGCGATCGTCGTTGGCCTAAGCTTCGACTAAGCTTGCAAAACGGTGAAAATCCATGGATACCCCTTCAAGGATCACACCCGAACCTGGACTTGGAAGTTTGAACTATAAAGTTGGGTTATTCGATCATTTGGTGAAACTCGGTAGTTCACATTGACCAAGTTGTAAAATTCATGAGTGTGACTTAGGTTTATCCCTTACAAATTTCAAATTCTAGTTTTCTTTGAGTCATACTTATGATATTCCAGTGATTCAAGAAGTAATTTTGAGCTTGAAGTGTAAGTTGGACTCAATATTCTTAGATGCTCATGTGAGGATCCATAGCAAATTTGATCAAACTATGGTTGATGATTTGTTATCCACTGAGATGGTCTTAGACGATGGTCTCTTTGGATGTAGATAGATTTAACTGGCACAATTCTTGATGCATATGCAACACAACTTCATGCACTATACACCTTTAACTGCAATATATTGCCCCACGTCAATGCATAGGACTAGGTCGATTAACACACATTTATATCCTTCGGGTTTGGTACATTGACTTCATAGTGCTTTTTTCCAGCCTAAAGATTATACCTTTTAATGTACCTAATAACACTTTTGTATGAAGCTTTGTTAGTTATAGATAGCATCTCTCTGCAATGACCACACGTCCTTCTACTTTAATGTATGCCAAATTTGACATAGAGTCAAGCTCAACCACACTTCCCTTAGTAAGACACACTCTGACTCTGTTTAGGTCCCATTCAACTAGTCATCCAACAAAGAAACCTCTTCAAATGATACAATTGAGCCTGCTCCTATGTTGATAGGGTGATGTCATTATCTTAGACAATCCCTTAGATTCCCCTACCTCTAAAATTGACAAAGGGGCCCTTCGGAGAATATGCGAAAGACATGGCATTCCATATGAAGCTGTGCTGGTTCTATCTCGTCATCCAAGAACACATCTTCTGTCCATTGGATATATGGCTTATGGCAGATACATTGCATGGACGGTTGTGTTCCACCATTCAGTCCCTTCATCAGTAGAGTCTTGCAATTTATAAAGTTGGCTCCAGCTCAACTTGACCCTAACAACTATGCCTTACTGCATAGCATGTACAATATCTTTGCTCGCCACATGGATCAAAAGCCTAGCTTGCAGGAGATCCATTATTTATATATCTTAAAGCATTGGAAAGGTTCTTCTTCATTCACATACTTGGAACCTTCCAAGGGTTGTAAAATTGAAACGGGCCTTCGAAACTGTTAGCCGGCATTTTGATCTGGCTATATCTGGACCGATTAGACAAGTTAGACTCGACTATCTTAAGGCCAGTAAGTCCAGAGCTATGATTGTGGGATCTAGGAGTAAAGTACAGATGGTAGTATAAAGTCACGATCGAACAGAATTGGGAAATACACAATATAGAATGTTCAAAGAATGGAATATGTTTTATTATAAAGAAGGGATCAACTATGTTCACTCTCCAACATAGGGATCGGCCATATTCATAGTCCAACACAGGCACCTGATATCATCATAATCTAACATAAGGATTGACATGTTTCAGTAAGCAAGTGCAATTCAATGGAAAACAACCAATATCTCAAGATCCATAATTCCAATGCATATGAAATTTTATAAACAATATGTAGTGACCCTAGGGAGCCTATCCTAAGGATCGCACCTCAAAAGGATGAAATAAGAGGGATCAACCTTCTTTCCTCAACATGGATCTATTGAAATCCGAAGGCAATTCACATTAAAGGAAAGATCGAGCAATAACTCAAGTTTTACTAATCCAATTGGTATGAAACATGGAGGCTAAGCATATTTCAACAAGGGAAAGCTACTTCAGGGATCACACCCCCAAATTCCTCCAAAAGAGGGATCGGTACTGACCGTTATTCTTTGGGATTTGGGCCATGCGATCCCTTTTAAGGGTCCATATGGTTTTGGAGATCCTTCTGCCGAAATTTTACGGAGATATTTCGCCATCTTCATCTACAAATACATGCTTGGATGTACATTTTAAGGATCTTTACCCTACTATTTGCTTTATACTCTATTGTAACTAAGGACTTTCGTCTGATCCCTATTGTACTCAGTTTACAAAGTGATTAATAAAGAAATCTATTCAAAGTGGATGAAGACAAACAACGCCGAACCACTGTAAATCATTATGCTTATGTTATTGCTTCAATTTTATGATATTTGTTACTTATTACCTCTATTTTAAATTTGTATTCTAGATTTATTTTTCTACAAAAATTATATTGGGTGTTTGTGCCAATTTTTGGTGCAAATATTTTGGTGCTTTCACTGAGAAGCTAAATTCGCAGCCCTTTTTGGATCCCTTTATTGCTACTGGATCTTATAAATCCCCCCAAAGAGATCCAAAATATCTTCAAGATGCTTGTTCGTTCTATTCGGATCTGCAAAGTTCTAAGGAAAATTATCAACAATGGTTAGGAATACCAAATTCACATCTCAAAACATGGAAGGAGATAAGAATGCTAACATCCAATAAGGAGGCTCGAGCAATCTACCAACAGATGTAAATGTTACAAATCCAGTTGATGTCAAGAATCCGACTGATTCCATCATAAGAGATCAATTCTAGAATCTGATGAGGGAGCTAGTAGATAGCGTCGATAGTTAAATCAGTAGATTCAAGGCAATACCGATCTAATGAGCTAACTCAATTAGCAACAGCGTAGGAAAGTTAGGAGGGAGCCAACTCCCAACTCTGCATTGGAGAGTTCTAGGTCATTAGATGACTATCACAAATGCATGTGTCAAAGAATTGATGGAAATCAAGCAGAGACTTCAAGACATTAGTAGCCAAGCCAACATGGCTTGCTAAGACCGATCGGTGGCGATCCCTCTATAGAGATCGGTATTGATCCTACTTCCAGAGTAAGGGACTTACCTTCCCATGCTGACGTGCAAGCTGGAGCTACTATTCCTGATTTGAATGCTGGAGTTTAGGTAGATCCAGACCAGTTACCTCCATAGAATGATGATGGAGTGAACACACGTGATATTTGCTTGAAGGATGTCGAGCCAAGAAGGTATGGAACGGCTCGTAGACATCGACCAGACCATACACTTGAGGTAGAGTGGGACTACCTCTTGGCTCCAACTATTCAAACGCCAAACTTCTCAGCTATGGTTAAACAACTAGTGAGTGAAAATCAAAGCTTGACCAATGATGATTGAGGGATCTCGAGATGCCATACCCCGTTCACCAATAATATCATGTATGTAGAGTATCCAAGGAGGTTTAGCATGCCATCAATTGATGCCTGCCTATGAGGGAAAGGCCGATCACATGCAGTATATCATAAGATATGAATGGATGATGGATTCTGCATGAGAGATGCTACCATGAAATGCAGATGTTTTTCTATAACTCTCTCTGGCACAGCAACGATGTGGTTTACAAGATTACCACCATGGTCAATCGCTAGATCTATTGATTTAGCAACAAAGTTTGTGGAGCAGTTCCGTATGCATGCAACTCACCCCAAAGATGTGATGTCCCTATCTAGTGTGATTCAAGCTCTGGGAGAATCGCTGAAAGATTATTTGGAGAGATTTTATACGGCTGTCACAAAAATCAATAATCTGAATGACCATGCAATATTGATGGCGGTAATAAGAGGGATTGATCCCAAATCTAATTTTTGGCGACTGGTAAGCTAGCAAGCCACTTGCAACATTGGAGCATTTCTGCACAAAAGAAACTTAGTATTTGAGGAAAGAGGAAGCTATGTGCTCTAGTAAGAAAAATGTTGTGGGACTAAGTGAAGAGGGAGTGCAGAGTAACATTGTAGTGAATCTATCTGAGGAGAGTTTCGGAAAAGTTCAAGTAAGTGTCCAAAATAAACCAAATCAGCATAAGAAAGGCGGTGATAGGACCGTGAACGAAAGAGGGATCCTAAAAGAGGAAAGCATTGGATTCCAAAGAATGATACCTACACATCACTGAATACATCTCTAGAGAACGTCTATTTGTCTACATGCAATACCATACAGTATAAGAAGCCACTCCGAAGGAATCAATGCAAAAGAAGAAACAAACTTGAAAATATTATAGGTTCCACAAATGCTATGGTCACAACACGAATGAATGAAGGCATCTCCTGGATGTTATCGAGAAACTGATTCGAGAAACAAAGTTACAACAGTTTGGTAAAGCCCCATAGGATGGTGGGCAAGGGACATCCGACCACAACCGAGGACAAGCGCCCACATGGCTGAGGAACCTGCATGGATTAGTGGAAGATTAGTGATCAATACAATAGTTGGGGGACTACATACAGCTGCTAACAGCTGGCATAAGATGGAGCGCTATGCTAGCGCAATCAAGCATGTGTATTTTAAATGTTGTTCGGGTATAGAAGATAGAGCTCTGGAAAAACAGCAGCCAAGAATGGAAGATGACATTGTGTTCAGAAACATAGACATAGACAGGGTAGAGGCACCAACTATTGACTCGATGATCATTTTGTAGGATCGATTTCACCCTAGAGGGGGGAGAATAGGGTGATGCTGTTAATTATAAAAATTATTGCGGAAGCTTATAAAATTATTTATACACAGTTATATCAAAATAATAGCAGCACAGATAATAGCAGAATAATAAATGCAGAAATAAAACGACACAGAATTTACCCAGCTTCCGCAAAACCCTGCCTACGTGCTGCCCTCAAGGTTTCTACTAGAAATTAAGTAGCCACACGCTTACACATGTAAACTCGCGACACCCGCTACTGACTAACCTAACTCTACGCCCAAAACCCTGCCACAACTTAGCCACTGAGTTGCGAATTCTCAAATTACGCCATGTAGTTTATCCCCTAGTCTCACGACTAGTAATTACAATGGTTTAAAGGCAAAATACAAATTAAAAGACAATTAAAAACAAAACCCCTATTTTTATAAACTAAAGCCTTTGTTAATATAACTCGGCCCAAAATATTATCGCTAAAGAAAACGCGTCCCTGCTATCTCCTTTATCTATTTTTCTCTGTAAAAAGATGTCGGCCTGGTTCCTTCTTTCGTTCGTTCCTTTTAGCTCTGAGATTTATGCTTTGTGAAGTCGCCGCTTAATTGATGGTTGATGCTTCGATTACTTACTTCAATTGAATCGTTCGCGGCTTCTCCTCCTTGATCGAGTTCGACTTTGATTTGGTATGTAAATTTTTCTTTTGCTTCTACTGATTTGCTTTCTCGAACTCGATATTCCAATTGCCGACGATGTTACTTGTTTATATAGGATTCGAGATCCTTGATTTTCATTTGTATACATTTGTTTGAATTCGTCACTTGATTTATCTCGGCCATTCGATTTTGTTTTAATGCTTGGGATTAATCTTTGATTTCTTCAAATTACTTAAATAACACGGTTTTGATTTCTGTCTTGGTTCGATTCCTTGATTGACATGGTGTTGATTTCGTTCGTTCTCGTTCTTGTTGTCTTCAGCTTTGACTTGATTTTGACGATGTTGATTTTGTTCGACTTTGTCCATACTGTTCACTGCCTCTGGTAGCACTTTCGACCTTGTTCGATTTTACTTGCTATTTCACGACTTTGGCCATTATGTCTTTTGACTGTTGTATCACTTTGTTGATGATGCTTGAGATTGATCTCTAACTTTAATCCTTTTCTTTGATATTGAACTGTTTCATTTGATATAGATATGTATGTGTGTCTATATATATATATATATATATATATATATATATATATGCATACATGTATATTTGTATTTGCTCGGCTTTAGATTTGTTCGAACTTGCCACCATGGTTTGTTCATCTCTACTTGATTTTCTGTTGTACTTAGTATCACTTGATGTTGTAGTGTATTTGGACTTGTACTCTTTTGATTTATTTGATTATTATGTGCATAGCATATATATGTCTATGAGCCTGGACAGTTTGGTTTCATTGATGATGCTATGCACCTGCATATATTTGTGCCATTTCTTTGCTTACATCTATTGGTCTGCACATCCCTGTCTGCTTGTAGTTCGTACCACTGCCTGTTCATGGTGATGTTTAAACTGCTTGTTGTACCTGCTCTTTTGGTGCTACTGCACTGTGTATGTCCTAGTCTTGTGTCTATGTTGCTTGATTGCATGCTCATGCTTGTTTTATTTGCTCTTGCACTCCTATGTGCACTGTTCTAGCTTGTAGTGTGTCGTACTTCTGTGTAGACTTGCCCTCGTTGGATTTATTTGAGTGCATTATCTTTGTGTGTGCATTCTATGACCTCTCTTGTATCATCTTGGTGTGTATTAAATTGTGCCTTGCTTCTGTTTTGTTGGTCTTGCCTTGTATGTGCTTTTTGCTTCCTTGAGTTTGGTTTGCTTTTGTATACTTCATGTAGAGGCTGCACTTGTTCTGTCCACTGGTTTTTAAACCTGTTTTCATTTTGCCTATACTCTGCCCTTCTTCTGTTGCAAGTGTTCATGTATGGTTGTTTTGAACATGTCCATTTCATTGTTGAGGCTGTGTTCCTTTGATCGAGCATTTTCACTTGTACATGACAATTTTGTATTGCACCTGAGTTGAATCCAGCTTAAATCTCGGGTTTGACCTTGTGCTGATATGGTAACGTTATTTTTATTGCATTTGAGTTGAACCCGGTGTTTTGGGTTTGACCTGTGCTCACCTGTCCCTGTAATTCTCTCAAGTGTATATCGGTGTGCACGGCCTTGTGTCATGTACAGTGATACACTGTGCATGTCACAAGCTGTTCATGTATGATGAATTCAAAATTAAATAATGACGAACAACCCAAATAACTGAGGCAAATATTATTTACAAAATCCACATTTTATTTTGTATTGCAAAAATATTTTACTTTCAATTTTACCGCGTCAATGTATATTTCTGCAGATTGCTCAGATACTGGATTCACATTGGAATGAAGTTGAAGATAAATACGAGTTGAGTGAATGAGTGATATGTAGTGAGGTGCAATGTAAATGTAAATCGTGTTGTAATCAAAATCGTATTGTAATTGAAGTTGTATATATATAGTGAGAGCTTGAAATTTATACTATACAAAAATTACAATAAATATTTGTTTGAATAAAATATCCATTTGAATTCAAATTCTATGTTATTTATTTTATTCATCAAATATTTATTTAACCTACGAAAATAAAATAGTATATTAACAAATACATTTAAATGAATATATATATATATATGTTTATTATCATCAAACAAAAATAATATACTCGTATATTCAACAATCTCTCCTTTTTTATGATAACAAACATATATTTAAGATTTTGAATATATTAAATGTATTTGATGATTCCATTTGCTCCCCCTATTTGAATGCTTCCTCTCTACATAAAGCTCCCCCTTCATATATGCATACAATTAAAAATATGCAAATGAGCCTAGATGCAAATAGAAAACATTTGACCTTTGCTTGATTTTATTTGACAAAATCTTAACTTTTCTCTCCCCCTTTTGTTATCAGCAAAAGAGTAATAGTGTTAGCGAAAATAGGGATAAAGTGATCGATATTAATACAACAATAAAACTCAATCGAATATAAATATTAAATTTCAATAAAAAATCAAACATAAATCATAAATACTTTGTTAGGCGCATATTCCACTTTTAGGATGATGGGAATGATATCATCATATAAAACCGTACAATTGTGTCTATTAGTGGTATATTTATATCAGGAATTTGAATATCTACCAACCATGCATAACCGTTAGGACTTCTAAATGATATTAGTAGTATTCCAATTTTATTTTAAAAAAAATGAATTCAAGTATCTTCTAACCATGCATAACCGTGAGGACTTTTAGATGGGATTAGAATCAACTTGTTTATTTAAAAAATCAATTTTGATATGCGTTCCATACATGCATAACCGTAAGGACTTTTAAATGAGCATGGAAGCACATAACAAATTCCAAGTAATTCACCCATGCATAACTGTGAGGACTTTTAAATGAGAGTGAATACTTTGGATTTTATTTTATTTTTTTATTATTATTATTATTTTATTCAAAAAAAGAAAAAAAGAAAAATGAACGATTCCTATTTAAAGTACCACATATCGACAAACTATATTGAATTTTGATGAGCGATGGTCGTTAGAAATATGATAGAAGTAGATATGGTCATGGAATTTTTACCAACAAAAAGTTTTACAACTCTTGTTTAAATTTCTAAAGAAATTTACTAATTATACCGTCTCGAATCATAATATCTGATAAATATCAACACTCATCACTTTTTCAATCACTATTTATCTTTTTGATAATTATTAGGAAGTTAGATTAGTAAATGTGATATTTTAAAATCAAATCCAAAATAATTATAAAACCAAATTTTTCTAAAACTGATCAATCTGAAAAACAAGGTCAAAAATGATTTTCTAGATGGGGTTTTACGAGAAAAATTTCTGCTATTTGAAAATTATTTGAAATGAAAAATATGCAGATATTTTCTTTGAAAAAACGATGCAGTTACTAAATGTCTCAACAAAATTGCATTCCACTAGTAATTTTTCTATCAACTAGATTACCAGTGTAATCAGCATCTGAATTTCTCTTTCACTCAAAATTATCATTAATTGAATTTGATAGACCAGACCGTGAAGTGTGCAACAAAATATCTCAAAATCAATTTTAACAGCTTTTTAAATGACATTCTCTTGAATTTGAATTGAAGCCGTGTAAATAATCAAAAACCGTGAATATAGAGTTAGCCGTAAAATAACCAAATGTATTATCATCCAATAAAACACTATTATTAATCCAAACTGGTTCTTATTAAGTCAGTGGTTTTTGCATCTTTAGTCTATTGGGCTAGATGCATATTTCTTCCTTCCAACCTGCTGCACATGGTTCGATCTGCTTTGCTCAGATACTTCTGGACCGGTAGCATTCATAACCGGAAGTTGATACCATGCTCTTTCACTAAATTTGAAACTCCAATCAAACAGGGTGGGCTGGGAGTTACTAATGTTAGAAAGTGGAATAGTGCAGCCATTAGTTACCTTTTTGAGGACCTCATAAATAAAAGAAACACTGTTTGGGCTAAATGGGTGTGGCAATTTTACATTAAGTCTAAGTACTTTTGGTGCATGGAGATCCCACAATGCTGCAGTTGGATTTTCAGGAGCATTCTGAAACTTAGAAATGTCTACCTGCCTTTGATTCAATATCATGTCAATGTTAAATCTGATGTTAGTTTCTGGCATGATCCCTGGCCAGGCAGTGGTATTATCCTTTCCAAAGTTACTGCTTTCTTACATGTTCAACAGTCTGGAATACAAATTGATGCTAAAGTTAACAGTTATGTACACGATGGGTTGTTGCAATTGCCTAACAATAGTAACCAAACAATCAGGCAGTTATGGGATGAGGTTCAAAACAACTACAGAAACAATAATCAAATGCAAACTGTGACTTGGGACATGAGGCCACATACCATTAGAGATGTATATAAAATGATATCTGTGCATGACACTCTGCCTTCGTCAAAATGGTGCTCTGTGATATGGTCTGATGATTCTCCTCCTACAGATAACTTGATGCTGTGGAAGGTTTTAAATCATGCTCTTCTGACTAGAAGTAAGTTAAAGAATTTTGGAATGGCATGCACATCTTTATGTCTTTTCTGTGATATGCATGAAGAAACAACTGATCATATTTTTTTTGAATGCCCTGCGCTTCAATCTGTGTTGGTTAGTCTCAGTTCCTCAACTGGTTGTCTTTTAAATGCTGGGGGATCTGCTGTAATATGGAATATCATATACAAAGCAACAAGGTGGAGAAAGCTTGAGACTAGAATTATGGTTGTGTGTTTGAAAAAATATCTCACTGCGGTTTGGAAGGAAAGGAACTCAGCTGTGTTTGATAATATCAGAAGGAGGAATGAAGTTATATGGCAAGAAGTTAGGAGAAACACTCACTGCCAATTGAAGAATTGCAACACTAAATTTCCTGACTCGTTGATCCATGTTTGGGGTTGAAGTTTGTTGTTGTTTCTTCAATTGTTTTCTTTTCCTTTTTTTATTTTTTCCTTTTCTGCTCTCTTGTAGTTTCGCTTTTATTGTGTTTCAATAAAACTGGTAGGGGTCCAGTCAACCCCGCTGGCTATGCCAAAAAAAAAAAAAAAAAAAAAATAATATATATGAAGTAACTCAAAGACTCTACATATTTTTATAGTGTTCTTGGCATAAGAATATAATTGGCCAACAATTTTGAATAAGTTAGAATCAAAATCATCATTTATTTTACCATCACATTATTGGCTGATTTAATTCAGAGTACGGTGCAGATTATCACATTTAATATATCGTTCAAAATATACCATTACCTGTTTTACCTTTACGATAATTTTTCGTTGTTGCCCACTGTGATTCTGTCATCTTTATACTAGGCTAAGGAACTTTGCTTTGTCGCCCTTGTGTTCTAGAACAGCCAGAATCCAAATAACATTGTTGTTGTTCCTTAGCCTGCCACCACTCCTACACGATAAAAGATTTTTATGACCTATTTGTTTTTATAGGTCCATGATTGTTAGTGGCAGAATATTTTGAATAATTTTGTGGAAAACCAAAACTATTTATATATGTTCCTTTCGGCACCCAGATTTGTTTAACTTTGAGAGATTTTATATTTGTGCCTTTTGGAACCCAAATTGGTATAGTTTTCACGTGTTTGGATCTATACCAACAATTGTTTTGACTGTGTCCAAATTTTTCACAAATTGTGCACATTGAATTGACTTGATTAATTTCATTTCTATCATTTTTAGATTGATCATATCCAAGTCCTTGTCTAACTATATTAACAGTTTGCTTCCCTAATAACAAATTCAACGATTTTTAACTTTTTGAAAATTTATCTAAAGTCGTTGACAATTGTTGGACTTATGTTTTAAGAGATTCATTTTCGTTTAATAATTGTATGCACTTTTTAATAGAATTTTCTCTTCTTGTATTTTCACTCTTTCAAAATCAGAATTTCATTTTCAAGTGATTTTATATTAATTTCCGATTTTTTAATTTCTTCTTCAAATAATGGACACTTATCACATTTAGGGATCCTACTTTATAGGTTTTAACTAATTGATCAAGTTGTTTATTTAAATCTATCAAAGTATCTTTTTGTGATTCAAGTTTGGCATACTTCTCCCTAAGTCGGTCAAAACAGCCATTTACTTCATGGAAATATATAAGTAATTCTAAGTGAGTGAGTTTTGATACCTCACTTAGTTCGTCATCGTCGCTATCAGTTATATTACCTTGAAGGCACATATCTGCTTTCTCACACTCACTGCTAGTACTTTGATTATCTTCATCAGTTGTATTCCGCGTGGCTGCAAAACTTCTCCTTTTTGATTTCTATTCAAAGTCGCGTCGATTTTGAGGACAATTGGGTTTGATGTGTCCAGATTGGTTGCACTTATGACCGATGATCTTCTGTTCTTCTAGATTGTCAAATATTTTATCTATTCTGCTTTTCAATTTTCGATTTAGAGATGGATTTCCGTATTTGTAATTCCACCTTTTGAATTTCTTTACTATCAGCTCCAATTCTTTTGCTCCATCATCATCATCAACATCACCATCACTTTATATTGTTCCTTTAAGAGCTATTGATTTCTTTCGAGTGTCACCTCCTTCACGATCTTCCTTGACTTTCATTTCTGGCTCATAAGTGGTGAGATTTCTGATGAGTTCTTCATCTTTGATTTGTGTTAAATCTTTCGATTCTTGAATGGCAGTCACTTTTGCTTCAAAACTTCATGGAAGGACTCTGAGGATTTTTCGGACTATCTACAAATCTGTGTATGATTTTCCGAGAGCTTTTGATTTGTATACGATATTGGAAAGTCGTCCGTACATCTCATTGACATTTTCTTCCTTGGCCATTATGAAATTCTCGTATTCGCCGCTTAGCATGGCAAGGCGAGATTCTTTGACTTGCGATGTTCCTTCGTGTGTCACTTCGAGTGTGTGCCATATTTCCTATGCAGTTACACAATGTGAGACACGATTAAATTCAAATTGATCCAATGAACAAATAATAGAATTCATAGCTTTAGCATTAGCATTAGCATTAGCATTAGCATTTTGTAATTTATTTTCTAGTTCTGTCCATTGATCCTTTAGTTTATTTATTTCCTGATTACTTACAATTATAGTTGGTGCTATATAACCTATCTCAACAATATTCCAAGCGTCAATGGTTTTTAGAAAAAATTTCATTCTATTTTTCCAGTAGGCGTATTCACCATTTAACATTGGTGGTCTAACTATGGACTGACCCTCAGCAGAAGCATTATTAAAAGAAGCCATTTTAAAAATTCAACTTTTTAAAACAAAAATTGATTTTTGGAAAAAAAATCTAATTTTTAAAAAAAACAAAAGTTGACTTCTATTCCTAGCTCTGATACCACTTGTAGGATCGATTTCTCCCTAGAGGGGGGTGAATAGGGTGATGCTGTTAACTATAAAAATTATTGCGGAGGCTTATAAAATTATTTCAACACAGATATATCAAAATAATAGCAGCACAGATAATAGCAGAATAATAAATGCAGAAATAGAATGACAAAGAATTTACCCAGCTTCGGTAAAACCTTACCTACGTGCTGCCCTCAAGGTTTCTACTAGAAATTAAGTAGTCACACACTTACACACGTAAACTCACGACACCCGCTAGGGACTAACATAACTCTATGCTCAAAACCCTGCCAAAACTCATCCACTGAGTTGCGAAATCTCAAACTACGCCACGTTTCCACAACTCAGCCATTGAGTCACACGATAGTAATTACAATGGTTTAAAGGCAAAATACAAATTAAAAGACAATTAAAAACAAAACCCCTAATTTTATAAACTAAAGCCATTGTTAATATAATTCGGCCCAAAATATTATCACCAGAGAAAACGCGGCCCCGTGATCTTCTTTATCTATTTTGCTCTGTAAAAAGATGTCGGTCTGGTTCCTTCTTTCGTTCGTTCCTTTTAGCTCTGAAATTAGGGCTTTGTGAAGTCGCCGCTTAATTGATGGTTGATGCTTCAATTGCTTACTTCAACTGAATCATTCGCGGCTTCTCCTCCTTGATCGAGTTCGACTTTGATTTGGTATGAAAAAAATTTCTTTTGCTTCTACTGATTTTCTATCTCGAACTCGATATTCCAATTGCCGATGATGTTACTTGTTTATATAGGATTCGAGATCCTTGATTTTCATTTATATACAATTGTTTGATTTCGTCACTTGATTTATCTTGCCCATTCAATTTTGTTTTAATGCTTGGGATTAATCTCTGACTTGTTCAAATTACTTGAATAACACGGTTTTGATTTCCGACTTGGTTCGATTCCTTGATTGACACGGTGTTGATTTCGTTCGTTCTCATTATTGTTGTCTTCGGCTTTGACATGATTTTGATGATGTTGATTTTGTTCGACTTTGGCCATACCGTTCACTGCCTCTGGTAGCACTTTCGACCTTGTTCGATTTTACTTGCTGTTTCATGACTCCGGCCATTATGTCTTTGACTGTTGTATCACTTTGTTGATGATGCTTGAGATTGATCTCTAACTTTAATCTGTTTCCTTGATATTGAACTGTTTCATTTGATATAGATATGTATTTGCATACATACATTCATACATACATACATACAGATACATACATACATACATATATATATACATATATATGCATACATGTATATTTGTATTTGCTCGGCTTTGGATTTGTTCGAACTTGCCGCCATGGTTTGTTCATCTCTGCTTGATTTTCTGTTGTACTTAGTATCACTTGATGTTGTAGTGTATTTGGACTTGTACTCTTTTGATTTATTTGATTGTTATGTGCATAGCATATATATGTCTATGAGCCTGGACAGTTTGGTTTCATTGATGATGCTACGCACCTGCATATATGTGTGCCATTTCTTTGCTTACATCTATTGGTCTGTACATCCCTGTCTACTTGTAGTTTGTACCACTGCCAGTTCATGGTGATGTTTACACTGCTTGTTGTACCTGTTCTTTTGGCACTACTGCACTGTGTATGTCATAGTCTTGTGTCTTTGTTGCTTGATTTCATGCTCATGCTTGTTTTATTTGCTCTTGCACTCCTATGTGCACTGTTCTAGCTTGTAGTGTGTTGTACTTCTGTGTAGACTTGCTTGCGTTGGATTTATTTGAGTGCGTTGTCATTGTGTGTGCATTCTCTGACCTCTCTTGTATCATCTTGGTGTGTACTAAGTTATGCCTTGCTTCAATTTTGTTGGTCTTGCCTTGTATGTGCTTTTTTCTTCCTTGAGTTTGGTTTGTTTTTGCATACTTCATGTAGAGGCTGCACTTGTTCTGTCCACTGGTTTTTAAGCCTGTTTTCATTTTGCCTGTACTCTGCCCTTCTCCTGTTGCAAGTGTTCATGTATGGTTGTTTTGAACATGGCCATTTCATTGTTGAGGCTGTGTTACTTTGATCGAGCATTTTCACTTGTCCTTGAAAATTTTGTATTGCACTTGAGTTGAATCCAACTTAAAGCTCGGGTTTGACCTTGTGCTGATATTGTGCCATTATTTTTATTGCACTTGAGTTGAACCCGGCGTTTTGGGTTTGACCTGTGCTCACCTGTCCCTGCAATTCTATCAAGTGTATATAGGTGTGCACGGCCTTGTGGCATGTACAGTGATACACTATGCATGTCACAAGCTGTTCGTGTATGATGAATTCAAAATTAAATAATGACGAACAACCCAAATAACTGAGGCAAATATTATTTACAAAATCCACATTTTATTTTATATTGCAAAAATATTTTACTTTCAATTTTACCGCGTCAATGTATATTTCTGCAGATTGCTCAGATACTGGATTCACATTCGAATGAAGTTGAAGATAAATATGAGTTGAGTGAATGAGTGATATGTAGTAAGGTGCAATGTAAATGTGAATCGTGATGTAATCAAAATTGTATTGTAATTGAAGTTGTATATATAGTGAGAGCTTCAAATTTGTACTTGTAATAAATATTTGTTCGAACAAAATATCCGTTTAAAGTCAAATTCTGTGTTATTTATTTTTTTCATCAAATATTTGTTTAATCTGTGAAAATAAAATAGTATATTAACAAATACATTTAAATGAATATATATATATATATCTGTGTGTGTGTGTTTATTATCATCAAACAAAAATCATATACTCGCATATTCAACATATTTCGGTCATGATCGGCCCCGCCTTAGTGAGGAGGATTTTGGTTGACCGTGGAAGTTCCATAAATATAATTTTCAAAAAGACTTATGATCAGATGAGGGAAGTCAAGGACTCGAAACCATCTAAAGCCTACATTCATAGCTTTAATGGTGCTACTACCGAAGCTGTTGGTTATGTTGAATTGCCTATGGAGTTGGGATAAGGTAACCGAAGGAGAGTGTGGATGCTACTATTCGTCATCTTGGATGTTGACTCTTCATATAATGTTTTTCTTGATCGATTGGCCCTAACTGAATTTCGAATAGCTCTTGCCCTAAGGTGTTTGACTTTGAAGTTCCCAACTTATAATGGTGTTAGACTTGTGCATCGAGATCCGACGACTGGACGTGCCTGCTATGTGGCTGAGTTGAGGGATGCTCAACGAAAGGAGAAAGGCAAGCATATGGACAAGTTTCTACATCCAAGCCATTGAAGATTGACAACTAGTGCCTGGCCTTGGCTTAGGCATCACATTTTGTTCTATAAAGAAATAGATCCAAGGGATGACAAGGAGGAGCCCAAAGAGACCAAGGTTGCACCAGCTGAGCTGATGATCAATGTCACGGTCATCCATGACGACCAATCACAAGTCCTAAAGATCATATCATAGCTTAAGCCCCCGATGATGAAAGAACTTGCCAGTTTTCTCCGAGCAAATCTCTATCTGTTCGGTTGGACTCTTTCTGACATCTGTGAAATCTCGCCCGCCAATGCGAACCATGTATTAAATATTGACCTGAGGCATGTCCCGATGAAACAGAAAAGGAGTGATATGGATCCGGAGAGATTTGCCACCCTTAAAGAGGAGGTAGAGAGGCTCAAAAGCTATGGGTTTATTCATGATGCCCTCCACTCTAAATGGTTATCTATTCCTGTACTTATGAGAAAAGCGAATGGAAGGTGATGGACATGTGTTGACTATTTGGATTTAAACAAGGCATGTCCAAAAGATATTTTCTCCTTCCAATAATTGACCAAATGGTGGACCCAACCGCAGGATATGAATTAGTATCTTTCATGGATGTGTACTTTGGGTATAACCAAATCCCGATGCACATTCCCAATCAGGAGCACACTAGCTTCATTATGATGTTGGACTGTATTGCATTGTGGTGATGCCATTTGGATTGAAGAATGTTAGAGCAACCTATCAACGCCTAGTCAACAAAATGTTTAAAGATCAGATTGGAAAAATGATGGAGGTATATGTGAATGATATGCTCGTGGGGTCACGATGATCAAGCGACCACATTAGAGACTTAACAGAAATGTTCGACATCCTCTAATTTTACAAAATGAAGATTAATCCACTGAAATTTCTTTTGGCGTTGCATCAGGAAAGTTCTTGGGTTTTACTGTCAATGCTTATGGAATTGAAGCTAATCTTGAGAATATTAAAGCTACTCACAACATCCAAGCACCAAAGACTATCAATAAAATTATAAAAGCCTAAATCAGAAGGTTGTAGCCCTAAGTCGATTTATTTACAAAGCCATCGATAAATGCATTTCGTTCTTCGACTTGATTAGGAGAGGGAAAAGGAACTTTGAATGGATATAGGATTGTAAAGATGTGTTCTGAGCTTTGTTGAACCATTTAGATAAGCCTCTCATCTTATAAAATCCAGTGGATCATGAAGACTTGTATATCAATTTGGTCGTATCGGTACACGCTATAAGTGTCGCACTGCTTCGTAAGGAGAATCAAATCCAGAGACCGGTCTATTATGTTAGCAAGCGATCAATAGGAGATGAAAGGAACTACCCAAAGATAAAAAAATTGGCATACTTTTTGTTGATTGCTTCACGAAAGCCCCGTCCTTATTTTCAGGTTCATCCCATCAACTTTTACACTGATCAGCCATTATGACAGGTCCTGCAGCAACTTGGGACGTTTGGAAGGTTACTCAAGTGAAACATCAAGCTAAGCTAATTTAATATTGCCTATCTCTATTGGAGAGCCATACAGGGACAGTCACTAGTAGACTTTATAGCTAAGTTTACCATGCATGATGATTTACCAAAAAGCAATGAAGCCCCTACAATCCGATGGAAAATGTATACGGATGGAGCCTCCAACAATCACTATTCTAGAGCTAAAGTAACTTTGGAGGATCAACCAATTTCTATGCTTTAAAGCTTGTCTCCCCTAAAATAGATAATGAAGCTCTAATTGCTGGATTCAAAATTGCCAGAGAACTGGGAGTAAAATCTCTTGAAATATTTTATGATTCCTATTTGGTGGTATTCCAAGTCAAGAGAGATTACCAGGATAAAGGACAACAACTCGCTCTGGACCTCTCCCGATTTCTAGAACTACTGATAGATTTTGAGTATTATTACATCATGCATATTTCTTGGGATCAAAACAAAGAGGTCGACTCATTGGCAAAGTTTTCTAGACCAAGGATGCACAACATACGGGCTTGGTTCTAGTCAAAGTACTAGATGCTCCAAGCATAAACCAGATGGAAATCGATTGGGCACTAGAGACATAATCTAAGAAGGAGTCGTGGATGACTCCAATTAGTAACTATTTTCTACAGGGAGTCCTTCCCGAAAGGAGGAATGAAAGGCAATAAATACTTCGCAAAGCTTCATGGTATATCCTTCAGGAAGAATCATGCATAGAAATTTTGTTCCCCTACTCCATTGTATCGCTAATGGCGAAATAAAACAAGTCCAAAGGGAAGTTCATGAAGGGGAATGTGGCAATCACATTAGGAGATAGACCTTAGCAAAGAAATTACTCTGTTATGGGTATTATTGGCCGACTGTCAATCGAGATGCTGTTAATTATGCTAGGCAATGTGACAGGTGCAAGATGTATGCATAGAGCCCCACCGAAAGAAAGCACACAAATGGTCATTCCATAGGTATTTGCCATATGGTGCATAAATATCATTGGTTCCTTACTAATCTCAAATGGTAGTGTGAAGTTGATTACTTCACCAAATGGGCCGAAGCAGAACCAGTAGCCATGATCACAATAAAGAAAGTAATTAACTCCAACGTTTAGAACATCATTTGTAGTTTTAGCCTTCCATAAAAAATTATAATTGACAATGAAACCTAATTCGATGCGCTAAATTCAAAGAATTCTACCGTCGACATAATATTGAGAAAATTTGCCTTTGTTGCTCACCTTCAAGCAAATGGACAATTTGAAGTTGTAAACAAAATCATAAAGCCCATTCTAAAGAAGCGTTCGGAAAAGGCTAGAGGCAAGTGGGTGGCTGAACCCCCAATAGCATTATAGGCTTACAGAAACACCCACTAGTTCATGACTGGCCATACTCCATTTGCCCTTGCTTATGGCTTCGAAGCCTCATTCTTATTAAACCCAAAGTCCCTTCTCATTGAATGACCTATCATGATCCCAGAACGAATGCAGATCTCCACTTAGAATCTTTAGACTTTGTAGATAAGATGCACAAAGAAGCTGATTTGAGGGCTGCTGCACATCGACATAGAGTCACCCATTACTACAACACTAAAGTTCGACCTGGAACCTTTCGAATCAGCGATCTCATCTTGAAATGGGTTTTTCCTTCCTCATCACACATGAATCCTACTTGGGAAGGATTATATGTCATTGAATAGAGGCTTGGAGAGGGAACTTTCAAGCGAGCGACTATTGATGGCATCACACTTCTAAGGGCATGAAATAGCAATTATTTACAATGCTATTTCACTTTGTTTATTCCACTTGATTTAATTGTATTTAATTTATTAATTGGCTTTAGCATTTGATTTTCAAGATACGTAATAAGACAAGTTATGTCACGTCTTTCCATTTGGTGAATAAAGTTTGAGATTTCCTTCATGTTTGTAATTGCTGTAGCATTATATATTAGTTACGATACCCGACTAACTAATATTGACATGCCCGAGTAAGTTCCTAGAGTTTGGAGCCAGCCGATTACGTAAGTTCATGATTGAACTAAACAAAATAAATATGGTTCGACCGTTCATTCGAAAATTCTACTCTCACAACCCGATGGATGGAATACCTAACGGGGAATGAATGTGACTTGACCATCGATAACCAATTTAATCCTTCGAAGAGATGGGACATATATAAAACAAAAGCGATCATGGTACAATATATTGCCCACTAAGATTAAACCCCGAACTTGGTGGCAAATCAATCAGTTAATGAAAATACATTTCGACTATTTTCCAAAATAACTCTATGTCCCCAGAGTGTAGATGGGAGTATAAACACAAACTAGGTGCGATCCGATCCTGGGGGCAGGAAGAGTGTAAGTGTGGTTCGACTACTCATTACTCTATGAACTCCAACCTGAAACTTACATGAAGAATATAAACTCGCAAAGGATGGAATTCGACCACCCATTATCTAACTCCACTAACTCGAGACTGGAGGCAGGAGTATAATAACTCAAACTTCTAAATCTGATAGCATAATGCTATGGCTTAAGCCCGGTGTTTGGTACAACTCACAACCACGACTGCATGGAGGCATTGGGGTAGAATTAATGGATTATCATCCGAATCAACAGGAAACGAATTACAAATACACTGAATGGAAAAGTAATAGCTCAATTTATCTAAAATTTACATAAGAGTTCAACAAAAATAAAGAAATTTTATTACAGATTAAAATGGCGAATTATATTACAAATTTATTAGAAAATGAGGGTCGTACCCGCACAATCATAGCCAATAAAAGTGAAACAAAACCATACAAGCTATACACAAACTAAGCCGAAGTCACGACTATCTCTTCTTCCCTTTTCCTCTTTTGTATCCAAGTTTGAGGTATTCTATTCTCTCTTTTGGAGTAGCATCACCAGAGCTTTCGGTTGTCCTTTTCCTTGAACCTTTGCCACCCGTAGTAGGAGAGCTTTCAATGGTTGGAATGAGTTCTTCAGGAACAGGCCCGCCGGGTGGAATGAGTTGCAATGGAACAAAATGTGGATCATCGACATCCACCTCAGCGGTTTCAGCTTTATCTTTTTTCGTTAAAAAATCCTCCTTAATGCGCTCCTTCAAGCTGAGCTCACCGGTATGTTCAAAGGCGCTACTGATCATAACGTCATTCAATTTATCTGGTAGTGGCTGGTCTTTACTTTTTTTCATCATTAAGTGCTCCAATGACTTGAGCATCAGGCCTTGGAACGTCGGTGGGTGTCAAAAATTCTATAGATGTCGATTTTTGTTCCACGGCGGAACTGCTTCCTGGAGTTTTACTAGGACTTGGAAGACCTGCAGATTCGTGGGAACAAGAAAATAAACCCATAACTATTGGGTGTGAAGAGCGAAACCTCTTGAATAATTTGGAATAGAGCAGGATACCTTTGTTTGGCCGGCTTTTAGTTTTCGTCGATGTACTACCCTCTAGAACAAGAGTCAGCACCTTTGATTGATAACCGAACCTGTCCTGATCGTAGCTCAGATCCTGTGCCAGGCCAAATGAAACTGATGCTCTAACTGTTTGTAATGAAGGGGAAGCTTTGGGATCAGTCTCCAAAGACTCAACAATGTTTTTTCTTTTGTCGGAGGGTGCTAAAATATCAAAGTATCAGAGTCTCACAGCAACGAGGTCTAAAGGTTCATTCCCATGAAGAATCTCCCATACCAGCTTCTCGTCATCTAAATTAGCTTCACGAAGGGCTTTCTTCTTCATTTCAACAATATACTAGCCTCGGCAAGCAATTCAAGTTAGCCTTCTCCAAGAAAACTCTGGTCACGAGGGACTAGTACTTTAGCATTATATTCAATGATCAGAGATCGAATATGTCCTTAATCTCATCTCGACTAGCTTCTTTGGCATCTTCTAACCAGGCCTCGATATGCTCTCTAACCTTATTGTGGCCTGCTTCTCTTGCCTCTTCCTTGAGGACTTCAATTTGAGTGAGTTGCTCGTCAAGTTTAATTTTCAGTCCTTGGGCTTCAATGGCCTCTTCGCAATATCTTTGTAACTCCTCTCGAGCTTTAATTTTTTCTTCTTTGTTTTTTTAAGGAGTTCTTCAAGTTCCTCAATACAGAAGGCCAGATTGTTTATCTCCTTTTGCAATGAATCTTTTTACAAAGCAAGCACACAACTACGGTTGAGGGCAACATCCAATTCCTTCTTATGTGTCGCTTCCAAACGACTAGCTGCCTCAAATGTTTCATTGGAACTCTTTTCTATCATTGTTAGCTTCGCCATCAAGTCCAAGATATCATTATCTTAATGTTTATTTATGTCTTTATCGTCAATGGCCTCTAGCTTGAGACGATCGATTTCATGTTGTCGCTCGATAGACACCTCAATGATTTTTTTGACCAGATGTTGGAATGCATCGTGCTGTACAAAAACATCATTGACACATCCAAGAGAACTCGATTTAGTACTCTCTAGCATTGTATGGATGGAAGGAAGGACCTTAAGCCTATTGAAGAAATTTTTTGGAAAATTAACCTTTAATTCGGCCCATTTTTCTACCGTTGAAACCTCGAGAGTTGCAGTAGGCAAAACTGGGTTAGAAGTATCAAGTACGCGTTTGCTTGACATACAGTCGCGGGATTGTTTGGTACCAGATGAACCAGAATACTACTTAGGCAGCACAATAGTTTGAGGAACATAGAAGAAGTTTGATCATTGTTGTGTATTGGAAGATTATGCTGTACTCCCCGATGAGACGATTGAGATTGAGACTTATGTTTGAAAGATGAAGACTCCCTCGAATGATGAATTCTTTCCCTACCCTCGTCTCTCTCTCGATGCCTTCTCGAGTTGAATTGAGACATAGCACTTGCAAACCAACACAAGAGTGTATATGCGACCATAAGTAAAAGGAATACGGAAATCATGAAGTGAAGTGCGCGTGAATATGAGTTACCTAGTGTCCCCTTGACGGACTAGCTGCTGTTGCCTTGCTCATAGGAGTAATCTCCCCTTTGCTGGTGGGAGGAATGCTATCACCACTCTTGGTAGGAGTATTGAGCCCCCCAATACAGATGTTGGGGATGTCATAAGTCATGATATCATCAGGGATCAGAAGATTCAAAAGCCCTTCCATCGAGCTTTCTATGTGTTGAGAAGAAGACTCTTTATCAATTGAGATGATGATAAACTCTGGCTCCTTGGTAGTTTTTCTCCTACGAATTTTATAAGCGAGATTTTTTCCTCTTATACTTAGCATGTAAGCTTGTGTACCTTGTGATGGTTCGACCACCGGTGCATTGTTCGGACCAACATCAACATCGCTAGGTTTTTTGAATTCAACACCTCTGATTTCGCCCACTTTTAAGCCCCCTCGATTGGGGGGCATGATATGGCTATTAGCATCGCCTTCATGTTTTGCTACATTCCTTGGTGGTGCAGCGCTTCCTAGAAGCCCGATGTTGTGGCCTTCTTCTAACAGCCTAAAAAGGGATAACCATTCATCAATTATAAGGGATCTAATGTACCTACCTTCTACCAGGGTAGCACGAATTGCAGAAACCTTCCTTGAGAAACTATTTCCTTTTTGTCATGGATGAACACCTATAGATTTTCAAAGTATTAGTTAGTTTAAGGTATGACTTAGGCTAAAGAATTCGGGAATAAAGTCAAGGCAACACTTATGCCCTTCCAACCATCACCTCGCGAAGCTAGGCGGATATCGAACATAGAACCATTCGTGTTTAAAGAGGATGTGTTTATTCCAATCACCAGTTAAAACTTGAAGTTGGGCGAAGGCTTGAGTAAAGTGCAGGAAAGGCTCCCTCTTCGTCGTTTGAAATTGTAAATAAACTTGATGTCCTTGGGAGATGTCGGGTGGAGCATAACATCCATGAATAGTGAGAAAGTGCCATGAAGGAAGGCATAGCTATTCAGGCAAAGTTGACCGGGAGCTATTCCAAGGTAATTTAGCATCTCCCGGATAAAAGAATTGAAGGGCGACAAGCATCCGACCCAGGACATGAATTTATTTCAAGTTGTATACCCCTCCAGGAGCAAATGAGACTTGTCGTTCACCGAAGGTACTAGAACATCTCCAAATGGGATCTCGTGTTTAGAGCATAGTCTGTGAAGAGCGGCCATGCCAATTTTGGAGGCTTGTTAATCCATCAGGTTATCTAAAAATGAAGCACCTTCTATAGCATCAGAGGCAGGACTTATATCTTCCGTCGAAAGGACGGGAAAATCAGAGAAAAGGTCGATCAGTAGGCCAAAGGCTTCCGATTGCTTAATTGGAAGATCAAGGGAAAATCTGCTGGATACAGTTGTAGAACTTGACTCGGCATCAGGATTGCACAGTTGAGAAGGTTGTCCATAAGGCATTGCAGTTAAATGCTTTGAACGTCTGGAGCCCATATCAACTAAACTCACTAGATAATCAAGATTTGAAAATTTTGCATATCCCCACATGCCAAATGTAAAATAGTGTGGTACTGTGTTGTGCAGTGTAGAGGTAAACTATTCAAAATTAAAAGCAAAAAGTAAATAACGAGATTTTGGATTCCAACTAGAGTAATCGTTATCGCTGACCATCTCAACTGGCATTTAAATTGATTGGTCATGTAAGCTTTGGGATCGACCATCGACATGTCAAAGTGTGAAGTCCATTTTTAAAGTCCATATGATAAGTTTTAGTTCATGTTCTAAGCCCCAGGAGTTTGGTTGTTCAATTTCGAGGTCAATATTGGATATGCAAGTCATGTTGTTCATTATCATCATATGTTCGCATAGGTAGAGATGGGATTGGTTCTAATAGTTCAAGCAAGTTAATATGGATTGGTTTTCAAGTTCAATTCAATGCTTATAATCAGCCAAGAACAAGTAGAGGATCCCTATTTGTGTTGGTCCCTCTCCCTTATAACAAACGACCTCTCTTGATAAGACAATGACCGATCCCTCCATCTACAGAACAATAACAAAGCAACTAATCCCTCCATACTCCAAAACAGCTAACCCCTCTACTCAACAATACAACCAACTCCTATGCCTAACCAAACATAACCGGCCCCTCTTTGAACTTCAAATATGGATCCCTCTATGCCAACATTTTCACACTTACTCATTATATGCTCAACCACTGATCTCTCCATCCTTAAACATTCACTATTGACCCCTCTTCATTTACTTCATCATGACCGAACCTATTGTTTCCTTTGTTATTCACTTGCTCTTGTTCCTCTTTCGCTACTTCGTCATACTCTACATTATCATCATCCATCTTGTCTCCCTATGAATTAATGCAATCAAAACCAATTCTCGCTACAAATTAAAGGCAAACACAAGAAAACCTATATACACACACACACACACACACACACATATATGTTCATGGAGATAATGAATGGCTTGGAAATGACCAAGGTTGAGGGGATGAAGAATCGGATTTATAGAGGTAGGTTAGATTGTAGTGGATTTTGTTTCTAAACTGAGAAAAGAAGAAAAGTAAAAGGGTTCGGGTGTAGTGATAAAATGAGAACGGTTTGGTGTTGAAAAGGATAAAGGAAAATGGAAGTGAAATAAACTGAAGTGTGGGATGGAAAGTGTCGGCTTATATATAGAGCTAGAGGGTTCGGCCTGCCCTGTTTTCTTTACGAGGCTAGAAGAAAGTAAGAAGGGGTTGGCTAGAAGAATGTCATTCCCTATACAAAAAAGAGGGTGATCGCCTAAAAGAATGTTGATCCCTACATACAAAAAAGGAGAAAAGAAAGAATCGACCAAGAGCATATGAGCATACAAACATGGATATGAAAATTATGTAAAGTGCATTTATGCAGATGCAATTAACTTGCATCTAGCTCAACGATAACTAGCGACGGCCCATTAACGTACAAATGCGTCCATGAGCCAACGACAAGAATGTGCACTTGAACATGCACGTGTATAGTCTAAAAGTTTAATTTTTGGAAATCAACAAAGATTGGATTCAAACCTAAAATTTTTGAGGTCGAAACCGGATCAAATTGCCAAAAAATACTAGTCTCGTAGAACCGAACATAGATAGCAACTGACGGAATGTAATCCTAGATTTATACTATTGGAAATCAACCAAATATCATGATGACCAAAAGAGACACGACACCTTGGGAAAATAATTCGATGGAAGGATAGCGACTATTCATAAAAGTAGATGGATTTCTTTTTGAGAACTCTAACTTGCTTTGATTCAAAGCATGACATGTTCGGTACAAAACATACTATTGGGGGTAAGTGTTATCCAACATTTTGATCCGGCAATATCTAGACCAATTGGATAAGTTAGACTCGACTATCATCAAGGCCATTAAGTCCAGAGCGATGATTATGGGATCCAGGAGCCAAGTACAGATGGTAATATGAAGTTGTGATCGAACGAAACTGAGAGATAAGCAATACATAATGTTCAAAGTACAGAATATAGTTCAGTATAAATGAGGGATCGGCTATGTTCACTCTTCAATATAGGGATCAGCTATAATCATAGTCCAACATAGGGATCTGATATAATCATAGTCCAATATAGGGATCAACATGTTTCAGGGAGCAGGTGCAATTCAATGGGAAACAACCAACACTACACCACAAAAGGCTTTTAACAGCGTTTGATAAACGCTGTAATATGATACAACAGCGTTATTTCAAACGCTGTATAACGACATGCTGTCGTATATACATAACTTACAACAGCTTTTCTATAAACGCTGTTGAAACATCTCTGTGACAGCGTTTATTACGAGTTGTCAATAATGTTTTTACAGCGTTTTTAGACGTGCTGTATTATGTTTCAACAGCGTTTATAATTTAGTTATCGAAGATGTTCAAATTCTACTTTAACTGTTTACAACAGCTTTTTCTAAACGCTGTTATTGAATCATTAACAATTTCGACAGCATGTTAAAAACGCTGTTATTGAATCATCAACTATTTCGACAGCATGTAAAAAACGCTGTTATTGACAATTTCAAGATAATTACAGCACAAATTAAACGCTGTTGTTTCTTCATTGACAGCATTAATCAAACACTGTCTTCTATTTATATAACAGCTTTAATATTCCACTCTATTTTTGAATATTCCAAAACTATATTTTAAGCATATTCAAGCAACTAGTATATATAACAGGTTCTAATAACTATTAATTGGTTACATAAACTAGTTAAGACAATATTAATAAACAAAAGACATCCATAAACCAAGTTTCAATAATATCCATAAACAAAAATAACAAAGTAAACCAAGTTGCCACAAATTCTGTTAAACAAAGACACGTTATATGTTAAGTAAAAGTATAATATCAATACAGTAAGTCCACACCAAATGCCAACAAAAAAACGTGCATCTAAAAAGTTTCATATGCTTGCTACTTGCTACGGAAGAAGAATGTGTCATCGCCATCTTTAATTACCTTTAATGAAGAAATTTGATTGTGACAATTCCAATCACCAATCGCATGCACCACATCATCAAACACCAGCAGTCAATAACTTATAACCTACACCAGCAGTCACCACATCATGCACATTCTAAGTACACAATTGTGTGTCCTGTTATGACAAATGACAAGACCATATGATCCTAAACCAAGCTGACCCTGTTCATATACTTTAACATGCTTAGGCTCAACAACGTTATGGAGTCGAATGAAATCGTTGAATCAAGTGTGAATTCCTCTAAAGTTCAATAATGTAAGCTTGCCTAGAGCCTTAAAATAGTATATAATAATGAGAAATCAATATTTCAAAGGGGAAAAAATGGACGTATAATACCTGAAGAAGGGGGATACCATTGCCTTCCGCTGTTCCCAAGAGTTCATCCCAATATCTTGGAAATCTCTTCTTGTTAGTAGTGCACAATGTATCAATGAGATGTTTGCCTTAAAGGGTACGAGCAAATGGAATGATCTGCATTGAAGAATGAGGTATGTTACAACTCTGCTCCTTATTAGATTGGAGAGTCTCTGTCCGATAAGGAAACCCAACTGGAAATGATCTTTACATGGTTCCACGTTGAATATTTCCAGCATGTTTCTTCCTTTTCTTCTCCATTTATTGGATTTGCTGAGTTTCAACTAAAAATATTAGATGTCTACTTTTATGAACATTTGTTTGAAGTTCCTGTACTATTTTTACAAAATGATAACTAACATAAGTGATGCATTGAATATTAAAAAATGATTTTAAAATGTTTTCTTTGTTCTTATTTTTAATATTTTCATACTATGTAAACTACTACAAATTTTTGTAGAAACGATTATGCTTCTATCAAAAGAAGAAAAATAAAAATTGTATCCTATACAGCTTTATTATTTCAAAGTAAAAAAGAAAAATGCACAAATATAGAGGTTTTATAGTATCTTCCTTGAGGATTATAAGCATCAGTGTGACTGCCATGAATTCCTTTATGTATGTTATTAACATACACTGGAAGATAGATATCAGGCATCTTTGACTACAGTCATGCACAAAAAATGAGCCCAATGCCAATAAATTATGTACACAGATGTGAAAATTAATACAACTGACAAATGAAACAAATTGATTTTGAAGATCATACTTCGCTAGTCATGAGACTAAGGAATGCATTAATAAGTTTAGAAACACCAGCAGCTACAACAGTGTTCAATCCAATAGCCCGAAGGCCTAATAATAATAATCAATTGATAAGTATAGGCATAGCAAGTCATTTCCAATAATGCTAAAGTACTATAATATAATGATCAGAACCTTCAACTGTTTCAGAAAGGTAAATTACATCATCCTTGTTTCTATCAAAAAATGAAGCATGCTTTTGTAATGATGCCATGTCTCCTACAATTATCGACCAACATCGACGTATATTACGATAATCAAATATTCAAGTTCTTTAAATTAAAGAAGAAGCGCCATACCAGGAGCAGGAGCCTGCGAAGAGGCTAAGATTGCAAGAGAGAACCCAAAAACAAGAAACGAGACAAAATAAGTGCTAACCATTTTTCTGAAAAAAAAGTAATTTGTTCTATTTTGTTATATATGTATATAATATTTATACTACAAACTTTATATATATATATATATATATATATAGCATGGGGAACATGTACCTCTTTCAAGTTAATTAAGAATCCATAGCAAGAAGGCAGTAAAACATTGAACCTGACAACTGAATTCAAACAATATTAAGTGCAAGAAATTGATTAGTTTATTTTTGCATATTAATAAAAGTCTTGCTTGGTTAACTTTTAGATATTAGCTTAATTTTATAAAATTTATTTATTTTTTATAAAATTTATTTAATTTTTATAAAATTATTTAATTTTTATAAAACTTGGTTAACGTGGTTAATTCTTATAAACTTATCAGATTTCATGAATTTTCCACAGCACCTTCTTTGCACGGTTAGTGCTTTCCCGCACACCCCAATTTAATATACATTTATACGATCAAATAAGATCGGATTTATATCATATATAACAAAATATACTTCATAATAGCGTATACATTCAATTGCATAAAAACATACTTTTTATTAGGAACTTTACCTAGCAATATTCTATATAGCAAAGGAATGTTTAATGCACCTATATAGCAAAATAAAGGGAATAATTAGGGTGCAAATCTACAAGAGAGTAATGTAATATGCAAAAGGTGTGAATGCTAATATTATCAATCAAATTTGACATCGGAGCGTCAATTAATTGACTTGCTGTTTTCAACCAATGAAAACCCATCTCAAACATCATGTTTTTAATTGAGAATGCAGCACTTATATCTTATTTGCAGTTGCAGACCCAAACATGGAACCTATGTATCATATGCTCTATGTTTACAAATAGTAGTTTAGTACAGAAGTAACACTTAACCAACTATAGGTTACAAATTTTAATTTAATATAGAAGTAACACTTAACCAGCTATAATAGATTGACAGAATACAAATTTTACCTCATATTAGCTTGAAGCAACAATGGTGAAGGCAATGACAAACTGACACCTATCATAACCAACAAATGGAAATTTTAATAAATCGTTATTGATATAAAGTTTTATAACATAGTGAAGTACAATGATCCACCTGTGGTGCAATATTACTAACATACACAATGAACAGAGCTGAAAATATACCAAGTGTTAGAGGCTCACAAAATCGTACCCAACGGAAAAAACTGTGAGGGTCGCAATGCAGTTGGGTTCATTTATCTTTAACTTTTTCATGTTATAAGCTTGATAATAATAGTGAGCAGTATTTGGGAGTACATTTCATTGTAGTCACCAAATTTATTACAAAAAGGAATGCCAACAGAACATGTATATAAGCAGCAAAAGGATTTAAGAAATGTTCATATGTTCTCATCCTGCAATTCTACAGAATGTACTATACAACATGAAACCATCTAAAGATCCAATCCATCCTTAATAATAGTAATAACTCATTCCGTGTAAGCAGTAATAATCTATGTACGATCAATTATATTTACTATTAATTATAACATACTAGTAGTCAAATACTTGAACTCAAAATTACAATAACAAACTGTTAATTTCAATGGTCGGTGGTGAACAATACATAATCAGTGCACAACACAATCAAACCAAGCTGAGTTTGTACTTTGTCCATAACCATCTAATATTGCTTGTTATAGGTCATCTCAAATAACCCTGAACATCGATTATCAACTACAAACCTCTACCTGAAACTTCAAATGAAACACTCCTTCTTCCGGAATCTAATGGCATGCCAAACATCACACTCCCTCATGCTTCACACTAACAACCTTCCATCCCCATCTCACTGATCTATGTCCTAATCGACGAGTAAAACACATTATTTCATACACTGAATTACCATAATTATTTTGTCATAAAATTTTGTTCCATGTTAGCATTCAAAAGTTCAATTATGATGGGGCTATGTTTCAAAAGTTTGAATTACCATACACCGTAATCAACCCCTATATGGCCATGGTTCAAAAGTTTGAATTCTACGACGATGGGGCTATGTTCCTAGAAAATTATGATGGAATTTACAGGATTTTGCAAGCCTTTTCATGTCAAAAACTACAATACTTTTTACCAAAGTTTTGCAAGCCTAAAAACTCATAAATTAATTGTTACTATGTAGATGAAATCATAGGTTGTGTACACCTGTTGACTTATTAAAATCAGCCAGTTTATTGAAATAGCGAAGAGACACAATTAGATGCAATTATTTTACATAGTGAATCGAACAAAGTGCAAGTAAAATAGAAAATATACCTTCAACTTGGTTGTTCTGCTAAATCAAAGAGTTGTGTAGTTAAAACTGCCGAGACAAGAATTGCATGTGGCATCATTTCCCTCCTAGTTTGCTTTAGTACCTTCTTTTCTTTAATCTTTACAGCAACAATGTAAAAGTTCAACAATTTATGATGTTAAATAAAAACAAAAATAAAAATGAAATTAAACAATGCAATTCCCAATTGCCAAGGTCCAAAATTTAGTACCTTTCAATTTTCAACAAGTCGACAACCAAGTCGGTTAGTCACCGAATATGTCTGTGCATTGATGAATTTGAGCACTGTAGGATTGGGGTCGCTGCCTAGTCGGCGACGCAGTCGATTCGCTACCGGCGGACGTCAGTCGGAGTCTGCAATTGTTGGTCGCTGCTACTCTTCCTGAGTTGCGATTTCGAATCCAAATCGGATGCAATTTTTTTTCTTTGGCTGCGTGTTTTGGTGATATAATGGTCCCCTAGAAGTTCCGTGGCCCACAGCCATTGCTTTTCCAACTTTGGTGAAAGACCGGCCCTAGGTGTTTGGGATTGATTCCTAAAATTGCTAAAATTAACTGGAGCATTTTAATGAACTGTGATGTTAGGGCACGGTAAGGATTTCTGATGAAGTCGCTACTCTAGATGTTTGGCAAGATCTGTAGAGACGAGCGGGTTTGAGATTTTGGGTTTGTTGTTATGGGGAAGAAGATAACATATTTTAAGCGGTGAATGAAAACAAGGAGGGAATTTAGGCGGGCTCGGAAATTTACTGGACAGTGTGCTTAATACAGCGTTGTATGTTTTGTTTTTTCATTTTCAACTGCGGTAGGCGTCCAAACGCTGAGCTTCTGTGCTGTTATAAATCATTTTTCTTGTGGTGCAATATCTCAAAATCCATAAGTCCAATGCATATGAAATTTCATGATCAAGATGTGGGGACCCTAGGGATTCCACGTCAAAAGGATGAAATAAGAGGGGTCGACCCACTTCCCTCATAAAGGATCGGCTGAAATCAAAAGACAACCCACATTGAAGCAAAGATCGGGCAATAACTCAAGTTCTACTAATCAAATTGGCTTGAAACTTGGAGGCGAAGCATATTTCAATATGGGGAAGATACCATGGGGATCGCACCCCTAAATTCCTCTAAAACAGGGATCGATACTGACCCCAATTCTTTTGGATTTGGGCTGTGCGATCCTTTTTATGGTCCATATGGTTTTGGAGATCCTTCTGGTGAATTTTCAAGTAGATATTTTGCCATCTTCATCTATAAATATAGGCTTGGCGTTCATTTTGGGGACCTTTACGCTGTTAGTTGCTTTTTACTCTATTGTAACTAAGGAATTTCATCTGGTCCCTATTGAACTCTGTTTACAAAGTGACTAATAAAGTAATCTATTCACAGTGGATGTTGGAAAAAATTGTCGAACCACTATAAATCATTATGATTGTATTTTTGCTTCGATTTTTCGCTATCTAGTTTCTTATTCCCTCTATTTTAATTTTATATTCTTTATTTATTTCTCTAAAAAAATCCATTGGGTGTTTGAGTCAATTTTTAATGCAAATAGAAAAAATGGGCTACTTTAAGGACGACTTCTTTTTTGTAAGCTGCCAGCCTAGTTGCATGCGGAGATGGTTATCTGAGCGTAAGTTCTACTTTTATCCCCTCTTTATGAAGCAAGTATTTTAACATTGGTTGCTTACGTCTTTCGTTTTACTCTTTCCAATATTTCAAGGAAGCTAGGAGGCACTACCTCAGCGAATATTCCACAGCTCTCCGTGGGGTCCCGCTCGTAGAATGGGATATGAAGGCGCTTCTCATCGATGTGAATTTGAGAGTTATAATCTTTTAGAAGAGGTTCAAAACATTAGTCGTGTTCCTAAAGCTAATGATGAAGATGAAGACGATTCCTCGTTAGAGGTTGGTGACAATAATCGGCAAGTTCCCCAGTCCTGAGTCCTATTGTGGAGACTAGGGAGGATCACGAGCACATCCAGGAAGGAAGAAGTAGTGAAGGAGATAATGATGATGTTGATATGGGTTGCATACCCTCCAGTGATGAAGGCGATCATAACTAAGCTTTCCTTCTAAAGTGGTGGCCCTAGATAAAGATCGTCCCAATGGGGACTCTGATGCAACTTCCACCAGCCACTGTAATAAAGAAAACTCTAATCCGACCTTCTAAAGACATTTATCAGAACCTTGGTCCAATTCCAAATTATTTCGGTTCTTTTAGCCTATGAAACATCAGTATCTAGGATATTGGATTCCATATCCATCTGCTTGATGAAGTGTCGGCCACTCGTGCAGGGAAGATCACTCTGTGCAGCAAATTCCTATTTCATGGTCCATGAGGGGACACTAGGACATGCACATACACCCAAAATACACTGCAATTGTTTAGCTCACACCTTATTTTTATCTTGTTTAGTTTAATTCATTTGTGTTTCATTTGCAGTTTCAGTGGAGCATAGAGGCATGAATGATACTATCAAAAACCAATGTAACAAGCAAAGGAAGCATGGGTCATCCAATCGTCCTCATGGCTCCTCTTAAGATTATGATCTGAGCTGGTGTTTCGGTCGAGACCATAGAAGTCAAGAAAGATGTTGCACATCTTACGAGTCGTCTCCATATCATAGGAGTCGGTAACACTTGCCCCTTAGTCTGGATATTTACTCGACGAAAAATGATTACATTCCATCTATAGACATACCAGATGGTCCAGCTTTGACACAGCCAACAATAGTTAATACCTCGATTATTGATTTTGATGATAACAACCTTGATAACAGCCATATACAACCATATATGATTATATAAAATATAGATACTAATGTTTTGCCAAGTTGTATAGTATGTTGTGTAGAATATCAAACAAGAGCTGAATCGAAGACTGTGCAGTATTAAGACTCAAGAGATATACATAAAGACTCATGAGCACAAAGATCATGATATGAAGATCTCAAGACTATAATTAAGTTTATAGAGTCATAGCTATATTTTAATGTCCTTGATAGCTATCTTTGATCTCTACATCCTATTTTCTATCTTTTATATTCTAAAAAAAATTCAAAATTTTTTATAAAAGTTTTTCGAGGTTCAAAATGTTTATAAACTATGTTCAAGCAATTTATAAGTATCAAATTATTTTATGAAGTATTGGATTTTCAAAACATTTTAACAGAAAAAATTTCAAAATATATATGCATATGTCGATATATATGCATAGATTATGTCGGCATACATGCTGCCAAGAGGTTTTTTAAATTTTGAACAGAAGGGTCTATTCATCGTAATTGTTTACGATTGGACGCATCTTTTGATTTGCTACATAAATAGAAGTACAAAAAAAAATTGATAACTAATTGCTTATTTTCTTCCCTCCTCCTACTATCTTGAAAACCATATTGAAAAATATACTCTATTCTCTTCAAAATCACATAGAATTAATTCATACGTCATTGTATTGATTCAATACTACTTTCTCACTATTTTGGAAACTCCTCTTCAAAGATCAAAGTGATAACCAAGAAGCTATAGGATCCATTATATCCATAGTTCAAGAAACTGTTAGAAAAACAATCAAGTCTATTTGTATTTGTTTGGGTGAGCTTGTACCATGTTCAAATCAAGTAGGTGTGCTTAATAGCCCGAAAATCTAGTGGGTGTGCTTGTAGCCCATTCAATTCATGTGAGTCTAACTTGAGTTCACAAATTTATAATGGTGTATCTTATATCCTTAAAATCAAGATTGTATTTGGATTTGCCTTCTGTTCAGTTAAAGATTGGAATTTGAAAAGAAATATGTAAAAGCAATTATACGGGACCGGATGTAGGAGAAAGCCGAACCAGTATAAAATCCTTGGTGTCATCTCTCTAATTCTTTACTTTGCCATACCGCTATTATTTTTATCTCTGATTTTATCTGTGACTGTTTGATAGTATAATTCTATGTTGTAAAACTTGATTTAATATTAAACATGAAAGAAATTAAAAATGATTTACATAAGTTAGAAAATAATATTCACCTCCCTTTAGTGTTTAATTAGCCTTATGATCGAAATTCCATAACATACAATATCCTCTCATGTGCCATCGCTCTGAGCAACCACCAAGTTTGACCACTTCTAATATTCTCTATTCGTGGCCTGACAAAAGATTGGTTCGAGCTAAGGAAGAAATTGTTTCTAATCCTCACATGGACGCATTGAAGTGCACTTCTCTAAAAAAATCGATGGTGTTATGTCCGTCCCTAACCTGAAGGACGTCCCTCCATACATACAAACCGACACCATGGCATATGTTGACGATGTGTAGACCGATATTTCAAATGGAGGTGGATAGCCAAAGTCATTTCTAAAGGCGCCAACAAAAGAAAGGTGGAGCTCGATGGAGTGAAGTTAGGAAAAGAGTAGGACAAGCATATTATTTCCAACCTTGATAGGGAGGTCGAGAAGCTCAATGTCTCGTTAGCTGATGTTTGCGCCAAAATTGGTCACAAACCCTAGATACCGTGACAGCACCAGTGTATGAATACAAATCAACAATATTCAACCACAAATAACAGATCTCAGCAAATAATAAGCAGCAAATCCAAAATAACGAGCAGTGGCACAAGTTTTATAGTGGTTCGGCTATCTCCGGCCTACGTCCACTCCAAAGTTTTATCCTTTTTATTAATTATCCTTGCTGGTTACAAGTGATTACAGCAGTTACAAAGTCCAAATTCGAAATCAATGGTAGAAATGATGATATGGAATGATTTTGGCAGCGTCCGGGCGTGCTTGTTCTCTCTCAATTCTCCGACCCCTTTTCTGAATGACCAAGGGCTCTATTTATAAGTGTAGGAGGCTGATATTTCTCCTAAAAATCCGGTAGACCGCTTCTAGCACGTGAGGGGGCCCATACGGCCGAATTCTGGAGATCCGGGCCCACATCGGGATCGATTCGAACTCCTTTCGAATTGATAAAGAAATCATCCAATTGAGCTGAAATTTGGCGAGAACATTCTTCAACATGTATGTAAGCTCCTGTAAAAATTTCATTGCATTTGGATCAACGATTTGGAAGATATGATCGATTCGAGATCAAAGCTCCATATGTTCTGCCTGGTTCGAATCCATGCTTCGAATCCATCCAAAGCGCATGCGCATCGATGACGTGTCACGAATTCTCCGGGTCGATCCACCTTTGTCGCCGCGTTGAACGTTTCTTCCCTGGTTCGTATCGATCGCTCCGAAATTGTCCCTAAGTCCTTCGAATCCATGAAGTCGACTCCCTGCGTATCCTTCTCGAACGCTCTCTTCGTATCGATAGGTACGAATCCAGAATCCTATCGATTCGAACCACCATCGATACGAACTAACCTGTGTACACCTTATGGATACGAAGGAGATCCATGCCGTCATCGAGTCGAAGTCCACCTGTCCTTCTCATCTGATCGATACGAAGACCATCGTGCCGTGTGCAAGCTGATCGATACGAAAGGTATCGACTCGAAGCCATCACTTCCTGATCGATATGAGGTGTATCGATTCGAACCATCCTTGCACCGTGCCTTCGATCGATGCGAACCCGATGGGTTCGAATCCGATGGATTCGAAACGAGCACCACCTTGACCCCTTGATGGATTCGAACAACATGACTTTCCTTCCTTGCATCGATCATAACTCCTTCACATGAACTCCGATTAGCCTGAAATTTGAAACATAGCCTTTCCTAATCCTTATCATCATCTCCAATCAATTTCGTCCCGATCAGAGTTCAACCAAATTTTGACGACATTGATTGCCGCCTTGCTTTCAATAAATCTCCAATCCCAATATCCATCGTCCCTTACCAATTTGTTGATGTTCCAGTTTTGACCAAAAAGTGGGATAACAATTTGCCCTCCAAAACATGCCTTTTGATAAGAAGGCATGTTTTGAATAGTTTCGATTCCAATATCCAAAGTCCATAGCCATATTGCCAGAGTATGCCATCCTTGACTGCTTCGAGTCGATGCCCAATTCCAAATCCCGTAACCAAAGCCTTAGCCTATTCGATATCCATTCGAACTCGATAGCCGAGTCCTGATCCATCCTTATTCAATAGCCAATAACCAGATCCAGGACCTCTCCGGGTCGATATCCGAATCCATAACCTCTCTGGGTTCTTGCCAAGCGTAATCCACACCCGACGACCGTGGTCCAGTGTCCCCAGACGTTGAGCAATGCCGTGGCTTAAGTCCTAAGACGAATCCTGGTCTCTCCGGACCCTTGTTGAGCATAGTCCATACTCAACGACCTGATACAATAATCGATAATATGGGGCCTAAGTCCTAGGCCGAATCCTGGTCACTCCGGACCCTTGCCGAGCATGGTCCATACTCGACGACCTGAATGAGTCAATTTACCACGCTCAGGCAAAGTGACTCACCCCTTGCCAGGCATAATCCATACCCGACGACCATTTATCAAAAACCAGATGAAAATCCAATCAAAATCCAACCCAAAATCCAAATTCAAACCAGAAAACCGGAAATCCAAAGCAGCATTCAAAATCAAAAACAACCATCCAAAGAAAAACCCAAATCAAAAAGCAAGCAAAACAAGGAGTTCGATCCGAACTCCAAAACCAGATCCAAAAAGAAAAGCAGTGTCCAATCAAAAAGCAAAAGATAAATTTCACAAACCACAACATCATAGTTTATCATCATTCAGAGCATGCCTAGGGGCTATCTCCGTCCCCATTTATGTGTAAATGACTTGGTTGCTTGCCAATAGTTCGCTACTTATTTCACATTATCCTGATCAGTGGATGATCAATCGACCATCATCCCTGGGCCTCACATCATCACCGTATGAGGTAGTCGGTAGTTGCTCCTGCTCTGCCGTTGCATTTCGAGTTTCGACATATTGCTGTAACTGTCCATTCCTTACATGCTCCTCGATTATATCCTTTAAGTGCCTGCAGCTATTGGTATCATGTCCATCTAAATCATGGAAGAGGCAGTGCCTTCCCGATGTCCTTTCCCGTTCTGATGGTTCTCTCTCCTAGCCGGCCTTCGGTAAGGAAGGCGGTTCCGAGTATCCAGGTATATCCGTTCTAGCGTCTCGTTCAATCCTGTGTATGTGGAAAACTTTGGATCCTTCCATCGCTTCCTAGCATTTCCAGAATCATCGTCCAACTTCCTTTTCCCTTTGTCTTTATCCAAACCTTTGCTGGATGGTCCTACATCCTGAGTTGCATTAACCCTTTTCACCTTTAAATCCGTACTCGCGTCTTCCTGCTGAAGGAACCTTTCTACCTCGTGAAAGAATTCGTCGAGATCCTGTAGGGGATCTCGTATTAGAGATACCTTGAAATCCGAGTCCTCCCTGACTCCTGATACTGCTGCCATTAAAACCATCGATGGATCAGACCGATCCATCGAAGCGACTGCCGCACTGAATCGAGTTTAGAAAAGCTCTAAGCGATTCATCCATCCTTTGCTTCACCGATGCCAATGTCATCACATTCTTTGGTCTCCTGATGTGAACCCGAAACTGTCCCAAAAAATTTTCCACCAATTCTCTCCAAGTCCTGATAGATCCTTCTCCCAGCTGCCTATACCACATTGCGGCTAAGTCTGTCAGATACAAAGGGAAGCATCGGGCCATCACTTCCTCCGATGCTCCCAACACCTCCATGTGTCTGGTGTACCTCATCAAGTGATCAGTTGGGTCTGCCTTTCCATCATATACCTCCATGCTAGGTAGCTTAAACTTAGGTGGATTCTGAGCCATCCTTATTTCCCGAGCAAACGGACTCCTATTCACTCCTTCCAAGTCCCCATTGGTCAAACCACCTCGCACAGTTCTTCTGATGATTTCTACTAATCCGGTATTGTCTGTTGGGGGTTGCCCCCCATGCCCCCAAGGGAACTCTGGTACATATTCCTTATGTGGTTCACTAGCAGCAACGTTAGATCTAGCTTGTTGAACTCCTTCCAGAGGTCCTCCTGTGTTGGATCCCGTGGGCCTGCCTCCAAGACCTTGTTGATTGCCTTCTGGCTCCGTATCTCGTCCTCCATTGGGTTCCACGACCCTAGTCCCCTGTCCTGCATCACAGCGGCTTTAGTTGTTCCTAAGTTCTGCATCATTGCAGCTCTCATTTGCTCGAAGAAAGTCTGCATCATTTCCTGTTGGCTCTTCAACAATCTCTCCTGCAAAGAATTCGTTATAGCTTCCATTTCATCCCGAGTTATGTAGATTGAAGCATGTCCTTCCCCAGCTCCAGAGGATGCTTGTTGACTTCCTTCCTGTTGGCTTCGCTCAGCCCTTTGCCTTCTACTGTTTTCCCTAGTCATTGTCTTCAAATCGAAACTCCTCAAACTTCTTCAAATCCAAACTTCAAATCCAATGTAGCGGGTGCTAGTCCTTCTCAGTAAAAGCACCAAAGTGTTTGCGCCAAAATTGGTCACAAACCCCAGATACCGTGAAAGCACCAGTGTATGAATACAAATCAACAATATTCAAACACAAATAACAGATCTCAGCAAATAATAAGCAGCAAATCCAAAATAACGAGCAGTGACACAAGTTTTATAGTGGTTCGGCTATCTTCGGCCTACGTCCACTCCAAAGTTTTATCCTTTTTATTAATTATCCTTGCTGGTTACAAGTGATTACAGCAGTTACAAAGTCCAAATTCGAAATCGATGGTAGAAATGATGATATGGAATGATTCTGGCAGCGTCCGGGCGTGCTTGTTCTCTCTCAATTCTCCGACACCTTTTCTGAATGACCAGGGGCTCTATTTATAAGTGTAGGAGGCTGATATTTCTCCTAAAAATCCGGTAGACCGCTTCTAGCACGTGAGGGGGCCCATATGGTCGAATTCTAGAGATCCGGGCCCACATCGGGATCGATCCGAACTCCATTCGAATCGATAAAGAAATCATCCAATTGAGCTGAAATTTGGCGAGAACATTCTTCAACATGTATGTAAGCTCCTGTAAAAATTTCATTGCATTTGGATCAACGGTTTGGAAGATATGATCGATTCGAGATCAAAGCTCCGTGTGTTCTGCCTGGTTCGAATCCATGCTTCGAATCCATCCAAAGCGCGTGCGCATCGATGACGTGTCACGAATTCTCCGGGTCGATCCACCTTTGTCGCCGCGTTGAACGTTTCTTCCCTGGTTCGTATCGATCGCTTCGAAATTGTCCCTAGGTCCTTCGAATCCATGAAGTCGACTCCCTGCGTATCCTTCTCGAACGCTCTCTTCGTATCGATAGGTACGAATCCAGAATCCTATCGATTCGAACCACCATCGATACGAACTAACCTGTGTACACCTTATGGATACGAAGGAGATCCATGCCGTCATCGAGTCGAAGTCCACCTGTCCTTCTCATCTAATCGATACGAAGACCATCGTGCCGTGTGCAAGCTGATCGATACGAAAGGTATCGACTCGAAGCCATCACTTCCTGATCGATATAAGGTGTATCGATTCGAACCATCCTTGTGCCGTGCCTTCGATTGATGCGAACCTGATGGGTTCGAATCCGATGGATTTGAAACGAGCACCACCTTGACCCCTTGATGGATTCGAACAACATGACTTTCCTACCTTGCATCGATCATAACTCCTTCACATGAACTTCGATTAACCTGAAATTTGAAACATAGCCTTTCCTAATCCTTATCATCATCTCCAATCAATTTCGTCCCGATCAGAGTTCAACCAAATTTTGATGACATTGATCGCCGCCTTGCTTTCAATCGATCTCCAATCCCAATATCCATCGTCCCTTGCCAATTTGTTGATATTCCAGTTTTGCCCAAAAAGTGGGATAATAGCCGAGTCCAAGAAACAACTGTATAATCTAAGCAAGTCAACCAAGGAAGAGTGATAAAATCATTGGAAAAGAATCAAGGCTACTCACCACAAGAGTTATAGTCTGTTGCTAGAAAATGAGTAGCTTAAGGTACAGGAAGAGGAATTAAAGAAGCTTCTTGAGAGTGAAAAAAAGAGAAGGATGATGCTCTCATCCAAGCCCTAGGATATTGCAAAGAGTTATTGTATTCCTACAAGGCAAGAGATGATACAATGGCCCCAACAAAAGACATCGAGAAGCAGGTCGATGCTATGGAAAAACGGGTTAATGACGAGCTCGAGCCTATGTTAATCTATTATAATGCAATGTAAATAAGTTCAAAAACTTAAAGTGGCTTAATGAAGAGTATCCTGAGGCTCTAGCCTTAGCATGGGAGGATATAGCTCAAGGAAGAGAACTTTCCAGCGAAGCTGAGGTCGATATCGAATAGCTTAAGCTCGACCTTTTGGACAAGGAGAATCTGGAAGCACTCAAGGCAAGTGAGCTTACCTTGCACCCAAAATTAGCCATCAAGGCCCAAAAAGATTAGGGTGAGAGCTCCGTGTCTTCTCTTCATGACATTGCAGTGAACATTGTTGCTCCTCTGACCACTGAGTCGTTGACTGCTAAAAACATAACTTCTCTTCCCGACTGTACCACTATATCTACTGCCGGGATTGTTTTCGATGTTACAACAGTTTTAGCATCTTCGTTGGAGGGTCAATACAACCCTCATGAATCCTCGATATGAAGGTGTTCATCGTATTTCTCATTTAGGAGGGAGGTCCTTGTAGCACTCCAGCTCACATCGAATATGTATCTCCTGGAGGTATGTCATTAACCTCGCATATGTTTGAGATGGCCAATAAGACACCGATTAATGTCACTAATCTCTACTTTTATGTTTCTCAAGTTTTAGATCAGTCCTTAATCGTCCCTCTACCTAAAGAAAACCTAATGCCGGGAATGATGTCTACTCTGACCGAGTTTGTCTTTATGTCTGCCCTAATGCCAACCTCAACTTCAATGTGAGAACTGCCCGTGGTCCTAGTGTCAAAATGATTCTTGATATGAATGAAGAAACCGGGGGTGACGATCATGGTGCTAAAAAAGAAGAGGATGTTGCCATAGTCAAGACTTCTGATCCTTCCTCGGGGCGCAACATGGATGAGACACTCCATACTCAAGTCATGTTGGCTAAGGGGATTAAGAAGGACAAATATGTCGATATACCTCTTCCCTTGTCCATCTCATTGCCTGGTCATCCCATCTTTGTGCCCTCTAAGGCTATAGTGAGCGATCTTTTGATCCATCATAAACGCATAGACATGAGTTAGAGGAAGCTTGGTGAGTCCGGAACACCTTCTTCCAAGGAGAGAAGGAGAAGAAGTGGAGGAAGAAGATTTAGTTATGTCCTTTCTTATTTTTGTCATCTTTTGTTTTGATTCAAATAGCTATGTGAATAGGTTGAAGTTGTGTGAGCACAACCCTCACATTTTATTTCAAGAAGTATGCTAAGAAAATCAGACTAGTTTTATGTTCAAGCCTTGTGTCAATATGTTTAAGCACTTCTAAATGTATTTATTATTTTCACTCAAATGTGTGTGAACAATTTCTTTATCATCAGTTAGCTAAATCAATTGATTATTGTCTGGGTAGTGATAATGTTAGGAAATTACATTATACCCACTCTCAGAGAATAATGACCTGGATTTCTATCTTTGTGCATCCTTGTTGGGCTGGGGCTAGCTTTAGATCTTGATTGGAATTGGCTGTTAAGAGCAGTTGTCAAACATCTATTTCGTGGAAGCTTTTCTTCAATATCTCTTAACTCTGTGCATTGATCGGGGTTAATCACCTGAAATGGTGGTTACAGTGGTATCCCCGGGATACTTGGGGAAGAACTCACCTGACTTCGGGCATGGATCTTTGACCTCCTCATTATCCAGGTGAGGAGTTTGAGCTCTACCAAACTTCGGGTGAGAGCTTTGTCACAACTTAAGTCATTTGGTTTGCCAACTCTAGGAAACGGTTCTTGAGGAAAACTGTCTCGTTCGACGTCTTATGTGTTTCGTACTCCAATGTCCAAGTCATTGATCAGAGGAGTTATTTGGCATCTACTCTAGATGCTTGGAATAACCACTTCCTCAGGTGCAGTTAAGGACTGTAAAGTTTGATTGGCACCTTTCGTCGGGCACCTAAAATTATGTATTATATAAGTATATACCATCCAATTATATTATTATTCACAGTGTGGAAACTTAGCTAATGAGAATGCAAATTCATCGATTCCCAAAGCTAATTCATTTCGCATTCAAAATAATGGAAAATTACACCTCTTTGCATTGAAATAAACAAAATATACAAATTTAAGCGAAATAGCATCGTAAACGTTCGCTATTCCATGTGCTCGGAAGTGAAATTATATCTATTGTCGCTAGCTTGAATGTTCCATCTCCAAGTTTGCGTTCGATAACATGCGGACCTTCCCAAGTCTAGTTCATGTTCACAGGACCAGGGAAGATTCATTTAAGAATAAGATCGCCGACCTCGAAGGTCCAGTTCCTGGCCTTTGTGTTTTAATGCCAAGCTACTCGCTTTTGATGGGTAGCGGCTCTCAAATCAGCTTCATCATGCTTCTTGTCGAGGGACTCAAGCAGGAGCTCCTCGTTCCTTTGGGTGATAGTGGTTCTTCTAATGAGATTGCACTTCCAATTCAATTGGAATCATGCCTATGACCCGTAGGCCAAAGTGAATGGAGTGTGACCAGTCGTAGATTGATGAGTCATTCGATAGGCCTAAAGTGCCAGTGGAAACTGATCGACCCACTTGCCTTTGGGATTTTTCAATTGCTTTTTTAGAATCAACTTGATTATTTTTTTCACTGCTTCTACCCATTCATTTTCTTATGGATGTGCTATAGCAGAATCTTATTTCACTCTGGTACTTGCTGTAGAAGTTCTTGAATTCTGCACTGTCGAATGGGTCCCATTACCGGAGAAGATTGTTTGTGGGATTCTAAAATGATAGATAATGTTCTTGACAATGAAGTTGATCCCCTTCTTCGTGGTGACCATGGCTAGCGGTTTATCCTCGCCCCACTTCGTAAAATAATGAACAACAACAATAGCGTACTTCACCCTACCTTTCGACATTGGAAGCACATCGATAATGTCGATTCTGCATACCAAAAATGGCAATAGGCTACTACTTGAATCTCCATAGGTGGGGCTCTAGGAATTTTGGTGAATCAATGGAAACGATCACACCCCTTGGTGTAATCAGCTGCATCTCTGTTGACCATCAGCCAAAAGTATCTGTATCAAAGGATCTTCTTCACTAACGTTTGCATCCAAATGTGATGATCACCACAAGCTCTTTCATGATCATCTGAAAGGAACCTTTTGGCTTCATCGTGGTCAACACTTCACAATAGGGGAACAGAGAAATCTCTTTTGTATAATAGCCCATCGGATAATGAATCGCGGAGCCTGGTGTAGCAGTTTCCTCCATTCTCTCCTTCCATCTGAAAGAGTCCCTTTTAGAAGGTACTCCTTGATCGAAGTCATCCATGATTCGTTTTCGGGTTCAGCCTCCAAGATCTAGTTGACATCCATCTGGTCGATGCTCGAGGCCGGTAATAGCTCCGTTGGAATTAGACCCATGAGTTGCATATCCCCGAAGCTAACCAATATGGATAGAGAATTGGCTTTTGTGTTTCCCTCCATAGGAATATGTGTTATTGTATAATACTCAAAATCATTGAGCAGCTCCAGAACCTTCGTCAAATAAGGTGCCAACTTTCGTCACTGTACATGTGCAAAGTGTTGACTCCTAATTCCTCCGTGAACTTGAGTCACGCAATTAGCGCTTAATACTCGGCCTCACTACTTGTTGTGTGGAATTCAAGTTTTAATGCGTAGAAAACTAACCGTTCCTCGAGGTTACTGAAACCACTCCTGCCCTCGAGCAACATTCATTGGATGCTCTATCCATATACAACTTCCATTGAGCACTCCGCTTTGCAATTTCTTACCTTTCACCATCTCGAGGAATGAACTTGGAAATGAAATAGGCCAATGCTAGGCCTTGGATTTCCCTCTTGGGATGGTACAATATATCATACCGACTCAGTTCAATGTTCCACTTCTACAATCTCCCAGAGGTCTTGGGTCATTGCAGGACCTGTCGCAAAGGCTAATCAGTCTACACCATGACAGGATGAGCTTGGAAGTATGCATAGAATTTCCCTAATGCAATCAACGAGAAATATGCCAGCTTTTCCATCTTCAGATAGGTTTTTCGGCTCTAGTTAATCACTTGCGGAGGTAATATACAGGTGTTTGGATTCTCATTTCTTCACGTACAAGAGCAGCACTCAAAGCATAGGCTGATTCTGCAATATAAATGAATAGATCCTCTCCTTTCAAAGGCTTTAATAAGACAAACAATCTTTCCAGGTAATTGAACAACGCTTGGAAAGCATCCTTGCATTCCTACGTCTTGGCAAAGTTTCTCTTACCTACTTTGAGGACATCAAAGGATGGTATGCATTTGTCCACAGCCCTCGATATGAATCGGCTCGAAGCTCCAATTCAGATTCTATACCTCTTTAATTGTCTTTGGGACCTCCACATTCTTCAAGGCTTCAAAATTCTACGGATCGACCTCGATTCTTCTCGAGTTCATGTTGCAACCCGAGAACTTCCCTAAGACGACTCTAAATGAGCATTTTAGTGGGTTATGCTTCATTCCATATTTTTGGAGTATGCCATACATTTCTGACAAGTCTCCCAAATAACTCACCGACTGTTGTGACTTCACTAACGTATCATTTACATAAACCTCCATAGTTCATCTTATCTGATCTCTAAACTTCGAATTCACTAGTCTTTGGTAGGTGGCACCAACATTTTGGATATGCCTTTTGGGTATAATCTACCAGTTGGTCGATTTTAGGTAATGGGAAATTGCTCTTTGGGTATGCTTTATCCCAGTTTGAATAATCAATGCACGTGTTCTATTTTCTGTTATACTTCTTCACTAAGATCGGAATGGATACCCACTCCGGGCATAGAGCGGCATGGATAAAGCCGCTGTTTTTTAGCTTATCCACTTCTTTTTCAGCACAACGGATCTCTCTGGACCTAAACTACGATGTTTCTATTTCAGTAGGATACATCTAGGTTCACATTCAATGTATGACATGTTATTTCTGTAGATATTCCACACAATGTGTATAGGAAAGCACATCTTGGTTTGCCATTAGAAAACCCATCAACTCCTTCCTCATCCTCATGTCAAGCTGACTCGATTTTCAGGACCTATGTAGGATCATCCTGATTGATCGGGAAACAGATTGTCAAATCAGTAGGGGCTGCCCTCACATCCTCTAGCTCTTTCCTTGGTTCCATAGCTTTGTGAAACCTACTATGATGACCAAGCAAGGGTTTGGATGGTGGTTTCTATGCATCCATCGTCTTGGTGTAGAGAGTCATCTCCACATCCTTTCCCCTTTTGCACTGCTTTGCTTCTATTAGCTCCACCATGTAGCCATTTACCTCACACACTTTGGTCTCTTGGATGACACTTACCTGGTTCTCCATAGGAAATTTCATTAATAAGCACCATTTGACAGGGCCACTAGAAAGCAAGCTAGGGTCGGTCAGCCCAATAAAACGTTATATGCAAAACAATATCCACCATGAATGTCACAACTTGCACCCTCTTGCGGTCACCTTCACCTAGAACCACTGGTAAATCCACTCAACCCACAGGCTCCATCGTCGATCCATTAAACCCCTGAATTCGGGACTGGAATGGCTTACATCTTGGCCATTCATCAGCATCTGATCAAAAGATTTTCTGAATAAAATGTTGACCAAACTACCATAGTCAAGCAGTACCTTTCTCATGGTCATTGGTCCAATTCATGACCGATATCACCAAGGGATCTAGCATTGGTGCTTCAACCCCTTTAGCATCCCTGTTTCTAAACACAATATCATCAATCATTATCTTGAGCTGATTTATTAGAGCTCCATCATAGACAGTGGAGCAACTTTCATGGATAGCATACTTCGAAGAACTTTCATACCTATCCATCTTATTCTAGGTCTTCGTTGCAGGATGAGGTCCATAAAAAATCATGTTAATAACCCATGCTTTTCCAAGCCACCTAGGCTCATCGTCACTAGGCCCAGCCTGACTCCTTGGAGCAGCTGCCACAAGGGTTGAACATTCTCTTTCCCACCATATTACGGGGATTTCACTTACCGTTGAAGCTTACTTTTACGGATCAGATCCTCAATCACATCTCGTAAGTGTCTGTACTCATTCGTGTTATGACCATGGGTCTCGTGGAAACGGCAAATATTCCTAGGCCTCTTGTCTATCTCGATCGACTCCTTAGGAGTTGGCTTCTTATACTATTCAGTACCCTACATCGCAAGCTATATATTCTAGATCGAATTGTTCAATGATGTGTAACTTTTGTGTCTTGGACATTTTTTGAAATTAGGTTCCTGCTTCCATTACCTTGATTGTTTTACTTTTGGGTGTTACCTTTATATCCCACATTTATAGCAACATTTTAGGAACTTTCACCAGATTTCTTCACAGCCACATTTTTGAATTATCTCGGCCAATCGGTCACCATCGACTTTTCTAGTGGTCATATTTACCTTTTCCAAGTACAAGAACTAAGTAGCCTTCCTATTAGAAATGTCCATCATCGCTGGGGGTTTCATCTTTAACCACTTTCTAAAGTCTGTATCGATATGTATCCCTTTGAGCAAAGCCGTCTTCATGATATCCTCTTTTGCATTTCTAACCTCTATCGCTGCTTTATTAAATCTGCTTATAAAATCTTTCAATGTATCTTCGGCTCCTTGGAAGAGGTTTAACAACGACATCACATCCTTCGAGTGGGTTATATGAAAATGAAACTGCTCCACAAACTTCCTTTCTAGTTGATCAAAAAATGCTATGGATCTCGATGAAAGTCGGGTAAACCCAATCATAGCCACTCCTTCAAGAAAAATCAGAAAACATTGGCAATAAACGGCATCAGTCGCATGTTAACGCTAAAATTTGAACGCTAACACCCCGGTGTATGAAGTGTAGTTGTGAAAGCACCACCCGATGATTCAGGAGCAGAGTATAAGCAGAAAATCGCAGAAAAAGCAGTAAACAACAGCAATTTTATAGTGGTTCGGCTTAAGGAAGAGCCTACGTCCACTTTGAATATCTTTATTGACGATTTGATTACAAGTCGATACAATTACACTTTGATTACAACACACTTCGAGTTACAAGTCACTTAGAACAAGTAGCCTAAACTTCAATGTCGATCAAAATCTTTGAATCCATGTTGGACGTGTATGATTTCTTCGTGAAGTTCCTTGAAGCGTTCTTTGTGTCTCAAAAACTCTAAGTGTTGAAGTAGTTCGGAATGCAGCAGAGAAACGGCGCTTGAAATGAATGAGCCCCCCAAAACCCAAAAGTCCCTCGTATGTTGGAGCACATGCCGTATTTATAGAGTTTCCTGGACTAAGTCGTATGCGACTTACAGAACTTCACGGGTTAGCTTAACCCGGCCGCGACTTAAGGCAAGTTTTCACGAGGTCAAGGATTTCACGGGTTAGCTTGACTCGTTTGCAACCTAGAGTAAGTCTTCGCGAGTTAACGTGTTACAGGGACACGGGTTAAGACTTAGCAGGTCGTGAACGACTTAAAATCAGCAAGCCACTTAGTGACTGTTTCGGGTTAATTTAAGTCGCTTGGACCTCCCTCAGTTAGGTTGTTCATTTCCTAACACGTGAGCATGTTAACTCGCTAACCCGCTGGCTTATTAACTAGTTAACTCGTTAGCTTTCTAACTCGTTAGCTTGCTATACTTGCTAACTCGCTAACTCGTTAGCTGCTGTAAACTCTAACTCGCTAAGTCGCTGAGTGCATTAACCCGTTAAGTCGTTGAACATAGGAGGGTTAACATTTGCCCCTCGGAGTATACGACTAAGGGTTAGGTCGTGTGCTCCGACATCTCTTAACTCGTGCTACCTTAAGTCGTTGAGTCGTTAGCGACTTATGAGAGGCTTGAGTCGTTCGTATCGATTCAAGTCCCTCCGCTTGCGTATATAAGCTGGTGAGATGCCTTCTTCTTCCCTTTTACTCACATTCATATCTTAACTCACTTAGCAGATTCCCAAGCTTCCTGAAGAAGAATTCGAATCAACTAGTTCCGATCCACCAATTATTCTCACAACGTAAGTGATTCCAATCATTATCGAACCACGATCTCGGTTGGACTGTGAATCTTCCAATTTCTGTTCCTATCTCGATTCCATTGAACCATGACTTTCACGACCTCCATTTACTCCGCCGCTTCCTTCCGCTGTGAATCATAACCTTTAATCATTGATAAACGCATAGTTACTGCGATTCGCGAGATCGCACTAGGCTTATGATAGATTGGTGGTGACTTGATTTTTAGATGGTTTGGTGGCGTGGAGGAATGATGAATTTCATGGACAGGATGGTGAATTTCCTTATGCAGCTGTTAACGGGTTATCGGGTTGCAATTTGAGATAGTGAAATGTTACGTGGAGGAGAAGTTAGTGAGTGAGCAGATCTGAACGACTCAGGGATCATGAGCGACTTAGCAAATCTGAACAGTTCTGGAGTTTTGAGCGACTTAGCATGCTAAGCCGTGCTCGACTTAGGAGTTAGGATATTTGAATAGCTTGGTCTTCCCAACGACTTAGTAGCTTAGGACCTTCTAATGACTTAGTAAGTTAAGTCTTGTTCGACTTAGGACTTAACCAATTTTTTCGCTGCTGCACAGCCTTGTTTCTTGTGACCTAAAACTTAAGCAATCTTGCTTTGCCTTGATTTGAAGCATCGAACTTTGACCCCTTAACTCATATTGTGACTTAAAGACTTGCATCAAGCTTGACAACTTCAGGATTTTGACAAAACTTGAACAAGTTTCCAAACTGAACAGCTTGAATTCGTTTATAAATTGCACCAACTTGTAAGCTAACAACCTGTCAAACATAATTTCTGCAGAGAACAAAGGCGAATATACTGCCAATGACTGCCTATATCAAATGACAGATTAGCCGATAAAGAATAACTATTTCAAATGAATTATGTGAATGAAATGTTGTTAATCAATCAAACTCAAATGGCATATTAGAGCAAAGTTAAAACAATCAACTAGAACTGATTGGTTTGCATCAATACTGCATTTAAACTTTGAGACAACAAGCTCTGAAACTTAATAATCGATAAGTATCGACTAATTTGATTTCAGTTGTATTTACTTGTCATTCTTATCAGTTTTGCACAACACTTCACACACACTTTTAGGAAACGTGCACCTTCGTACTTGAACATCCAGTTGCTTATGTAGAATGTCTTCTCAACAAGAAGTGTCGATGGGCCAGGCTGAAGATGTCTTCCCAACGGCTAACCCATTGGTTGACCCTCCGGAGAGAACTCCTACTACCCTGAATCAGCGGGTGTTCAACCAACTGCGCATCCAGTTTGGTATTGCTGAAGCTGACGCCTTACTCCCAGGACCAAATGACACTGCAGATAGGCCCCCTCTCGGCTTTATCGCTGTTAATCGCCAAATGTGCTTGAGTGGAGCCATTCCTCCTTTCAATGACTTCTTACGACAGCTTCTTCTTCGCTTAACTATCTCTCCATTTCAATTACACTCAAATGGTTATGCCATTTTAATAGGGCTATGCGCACTGTTCATGAGGACATTTAATCGCTTTCCCAGCTTTGAGGAGATTTGCTATTTATGCTCATTCATAAAATCTAAGGACCATCCCTCTATTACACTCGTGAGAAGCGTGAGAGGCCGTAAATTGATTATGGGTCTCTCTGAAAGTGCTCATGGGTTTCTGAATCAGTACTTCTTTGTTCGTTGCCCCCCTGGGTTTTATAGCATCTGGAGAGTTGGAAGTAAGTTTTGTTCTTTCCATTTGGGCTTTTCCGAAATTCCAGTTGTCAAGTGCTAACTTTTGCCCTTTACCTTTGCAGCATTTCCTCCTCTTTCAAGAGATTCAAGACATAAGGCGACTTTTGAAAGATTGAGTGCTGTGTCAGTGGAAGAGAGGAACGCTAGGTTCTTACTGAGGGATGAGTATTTGCACCAACTCGGGCTTCTACACCCTTCTCGATCTATCCATCCTCGCGAAGTCCCTGATTCTCCGGCTGAAGCATTAGATGCCCCAGCTCCCACTGAAGAGCCTGTGCGGAGTGAAACTGCTATCGAGGCTTCACTAGTGAAGTGTTCAACTCCGAAGGATGCTGCGGGGCCGTCTGACAAGTCTGTACTTGCCCCAGTCATTGAAGAAGGAGAGCTTCCGCATCGGGCAGAAAAGACCATCGAAGAAGGAGCTGATGGAAGGAGCCTTGCCGGGCGTGATGGTGAAGACATCTTTGGGAATTTAAGTGACATAATAATCACCTCTCAAGAACTCTTTAAGGATGACTCTACCACTGCTAAAATTATATCTTCGGCGGCCGAAACGACCTATGCTCTTAAGCAAACTCCTTTAGCACAAGAACTGCCATTAGTTACAAAGCCTATCACTACCCCCCGACTGTCGAGCGGTTCGTCGTTCGGCGCGTATAGTTTGCACGTCACGCACACCTTAGGATTTTTCAGCACTTCTATGCACTTATCTTCTTATACTTTAAAGATTTCTAAAGCTTATCTTTTTATTTTAGATTCTCCGATAGGACGCAGCGGATCCTATTATAAAGACTTTCAGCGCTATGGAGGGCGTGGAAACTATGATTATAGACGCTACCTTACTGGTCCCAGAGAAACCGATGAGCAGAGAGCTGCTCGAAAAGCTAGAGAGAGGAGAGAATATGAAGAACGTCATGAGAGGATAGATGTGCGACATGAGTCTCCTTCAAGAGGCGATGACTCTCACAAACGTAAAACACATGATGGTCGGGGGAAGAGCCACATTGTTGAGGACCCGAGCAAGCGGGCCAAACCTAGTGAGAGGCACGCATCTGCAATATCTGAAAAGCTTGACGCTCCCATCTCTATCGACATTCCTTCCAAATCCCCTGCTCTTGAAGGAAGCGCTATTCAAACACTTCTTAATAGGCCTTCATATCGTGTTGAAAGGGGCCCACCGACCCTACAGAGCCGATTCCCGAATTGGTGCTTGAAGGGGGTGCGCTTCGATCTTGATTTAGTCCCCATTGATAAAGAAGCCATGTACCAAAATCTTGATGCCGTCAGACTTGATATTGAAAGAATGTCTGGATGGCAAAAGCTTGTTGATGAACTCCAAAGGGTCAATCGGGCCAATATCGAGGCGATGCTAACTATGGAGAACGATAAGTCATAATGGCAGAAGATTCTTGACCAGCACAACATCGAGATGAAAAACATAACCGAGTATAACGAGAAACTTGAAGCTGAAGTCAAGCAGCTTAAAGACGATCTTACCACCTCTTCTAACACTTACACTCAAAGAGAAGAGGTGCTACAAAAACAAGTGCGGGATGCACATGCTGGCCAAAGAGATGCCGAAGCTAAAGTTGAGAGGCTAGAAGAGGTCGTAGAGAATTACCGCACTGATGCCACTCAGTTGCGGAGTAAAATGAGCGCCCAAGACATGGAGATTGAAGCGTTAAAAGCTCAACTTGCTAAAACTGAAAAAGAACAAGATGAGGCCATGGCTGGTAAAATCGCAGCTGAAGAATCTATTCAAGCCACGGAAGCCAACGTCAGTTCAAATCTATTCGACTTTTACTTGCACAGCGTCTTGGGGCATGGCAGTCTCTCTTTTCTCGGTCCTAAATACGAAATCACCTTGGCTGAAGTGTGGGAAGCTGCTCTCGACATGTTCAGAGGCGCCGGGTATACCTAGGAAGAGCTTGAGGCGCGCTACCTAGATGAGGAAACTCGCGCTGCTCTTGCGAAGGGAAAAGAGCAATTCGCCAGAGTGCGGACTGGGATGGCGGAAGAGGAATGTTCTGGAAAAGAATTACCACCTACTACCTCTGTTCGTCCTTTAGTTTCTCCTGGGGTTGACATCACAGGTTCCAGTGCTCATTCCCCGCCTCCTACAAGAACCGGGGTAATTACCCCTACTGATGATGAGGCTTTGGAGGATATTGGAGCTCAAAATTATGAGATTGAACTAACGAAGCAAATATCTTCAGGTAACTTTGACATTGGTCCGATTCAGGTGGATTGCCTGCTTGCTCCTCAAAAGTTTGATGAGCTTCTCGATTATTTCTTGAATCTTGACGAACCCATATCTCCCTTCTTTTCGGGAGATACTAATATTTTTAACATCTCTTCTTCTGCAGTTGAAACACCAAGTGCTGTGCAAACTTCGCCTCCTCCGGTTATCCCTCCTCCGTCTCTTCAGGTGGCTCCTCCTTCTGCTTCACAGCCCGGGTCACAAGAGGAGCAAATAGAGGCTCTTCATGGCTTAGATGATCCTATTGCTTCGTAAGAGCAGAAAGACGAGGGACTTGAGGGAGGTGGGATATCTCCGGAGCGGACTCCTTCTGATGACATAATTTTGTCTGCTCTTGTTACTCCAGGGAGTGAGTCTTCTTCGAAGAGGAGAAAGAAGCACGGAACATCAAAGAGGAGGGGGAAGAAAATCATTGCTACTGAAGAGGAACCAGAAGTTGGACCAGTTGCACCTCCCTCTCCTTCTTCCCTTATGCCTACAGACCGACCTGAAAAGCTAACCATTCGGTCGGGTAAAGGGTCCAAAGGTGGTAAGAAGAAATGAAGATTCCAGTTTTTAGCTTCTTGTCTTTTGCATGTACTGGTCGAGAATTGTGCGGGTATCGGCCCCTGCTTTTTTATTTTGAAACTTGTATCTGCAATACAATTGAATAAAATGATCCTTTATTTGCACAGACTCCTGTTTGAATTTGAGAATGCATTTATTATTCATTTTTGCACAAGTTTATTTATATGATATTGCAGCGGGCTTATGGCATGTTGTTTGAGCATTACTTTCGCCGATGTGGCTATACCATATTGTATGTAACTATACCATGTTGCCCCCATACCATAAGCTTGCTGCAATATTTTATACTTCAAGGGGACTTGCACTCTTATTTTCTGAAGAATAATTATTTAATTCTTGAAGAAATTTTTCGTAGAGTACAACTCCCTTCATATAAGTTTTTACGCTTTGTCCTTCGAAGAAATCACTGTTTTCTTTTGCTTATGTACACATTTTACCAAGTGAATTCTTCTATGAGGTAAAGCGGGCCTCTGAAGGGTACTTTAACTTTTTTTTTTTTGAGGAAGATTATTTTCCAGAATAGGTAAATTACTCTTCCTTTGAAAGTTAAAGTGTGCTTTTAATGAGGATTTTTTTTTAAGAACATAGAAAGTTGTACCTCTGAGGAGGGATTTTTCAGGTTTCAACACTTGGAAGTTTTATTTCAATCTTGGTGAAACGTGTACCTCCAAAGAGTTGTGCCTTTGAAGAAAGCCTTTTCATGTTTCAACACTTGGAAGTTTTACTTCAATCTCGGTGAAACGTGGGCTTCCGAAGAGGTCTTTCTTCTTGATTGTGTCTCCAAGAGGAGGTCTTTATTTTGTTTTGCATTTCAACTCTGGTGAAGTGAAATTCCGAAGAGCGGCTGTTACACTTCAACTCCTGGTGAAATGTGCCTCCGAAGTGGTCTTTATTTTGTTTTACATTTCAACTCTGGTGAAGTGAAATTCCGAAGAGCGGTTGTAACACTTCAACTCCTGGTGAAATGTGCCTCCGAAAAGGTCTTTATTTTGTTTTACATTTCAACTCTGGTGAAGTGAAATTTCGAAGAGCGGTTGTAACACTTCAACTCCTGGTGAAATGGGCCTCCGAAGATTGCCTGGAAGTTACTCTCTCATGGTTGGAGGGTCATGACTCCTCCAATATTTTTTGGTTGAGTAGAGAACTTTCTTTTTTACGGCATATGCTTCGTTAGAGGTCTTTATCCTCCGAAGAGTTGTGCCTCCGAAGAGGACTTTAGTTGTTCCTTGTCCACTTGCTTATGCCTTTTTAGTGATCCTCTATTTATTTATTTTTTTATTTTTTTCAAGCTTGCACTCCCTTCCCTTCCAAGTAGCTTGCTTAATCCAAAGAAGTGTACTTCATTGATAGGCCAGTTCACGAGAACGGACATAAGCTTCTTATTTGGATGTTTGTTTGTTCAAACTTCTCAATTTATTAGCTAAAGCCCGTTTTTCGGCGAAATCATTGACCGTTCAATTGAAGCACTTCTTATCTAGGATTTAAGCTCAGGAATTTTGCGACTTGGAATTTGTTTGTTGAATGATAACAAGAATCACTTGGTCTTGTAATGTGCAAGTTTTGTTTTCGATGCCTGCAAAAATTTAAATCGACATTTCAGTAATACATTTAATGTACTTTTCATATCGAAAATAAAGCAAACATGTAATAATAATAAGGAACACAAGATTTATAGTGGTTCGGCCAAGAATTTGGGCCTACATCCACTTTATAGTCTTTCATTATTCACTTGCATCGGTTTTACAATCGCTTTCAATTACAGGAATCATACATTCATAATTCTTTTTACAATATTTCAACAAAGCTATCAAGTAAAGTATGGACGCAAGTGATTGCTGTTCCAAGCTCTTGGAATTTGATCTCCTTCGACAGTAGTGAGTTTGAATGTGCCGTCCAGAAGCTTTTGACCTATGACATATGGTCCTTCCCAATTTGGCCCAAACACACCTGTCGCTGTCATAATTCTCTTTAGGACTAGATCTCCAATTTCAAAGCTGCGTTGGCGAACTTTGGAATTGAAATGTCTGGCTATCCTTTGCTGATGAGATGCGATTCTGAGCTCAGCCTCTTCTCTTTTTTCATCAAGGAGATCTAGTGCCTCAAGCTGTAGTTTCTCATTCTCCGCTTGATTGAAATGGATTCTTCTATGTGAAGGGACCTCTATTTCTACCGGAATCATTGCCTCTGATCCGTATGCCAATGAAAATGGAGTATGCCCAGTCGCAGTTTTGTGGGTAGTTCTGTATGCCCATGGTGCTAGCGGTAGCTTATCGACCCAACCACCTTTTGCTCTTTCAAGTTGCTTCTTGATGGTTGACTTGATAATTTTATTTACTGCTTCCACTTGCCCGTTTTCCTGCGGATGGGCTACTGCTGAGAAGCTTTTTCGGATTTTGAATCGTTTGCAAAAATCTTGGAATTCTTCACTTTCGAACTGAGTACCATTGTCTGTAATTATTTTTTGAGGCACACCGTATCTGCAAATGATACTTTTAGTCACAAAACTTATCATCTTTTTTGAGGTGATAGTAGCCAGTGGTTCATCTTCTGCCCACTTAGTAAAATAATCTACAGCAATAATGGCATATTTAATTCCAGATTTGGCAGTTGGTAACGGTCCTACAATGTCTATCCCCCATATTGCAAACGGCCATGGACTGACCATCTGTGTGAGTTCAGTGGAAGGAGCTCTAGGAATTTTGGCGAATCTTTGGCATCTGTCACATTTTCGGGAATAGTCTGCTGCATCTCGATTAATTTCTGGCCAAAAATATCTGTATCGGAGAATCTTTTTCGCTAAAGTTTGACCACCTAAATGATCACCACATTCTCCCCCATGCACCTCAGCTAGGATTGTTTTGGACTCTTCCCGGGATACACATCGAAGTAACGGCATTGAGAATCCCCGTCTGTATAACTGGCCATCCTGGACTATATAGCGAGAGGCTTTCCTCGGTAGCTTCTTTCGTTCTCTTGAATTTTCCGATAAAGATCCATTGAGCAGATATTCTGTTATTGGAGTCATCCATGATTCTTGCTCTTGAGACACGCTCATGATCCAATCAATATCCATCTCATCAATGCTCGGAGTCGACAGGACCTCCACTGGAGTTAACCCCAGAAATTGAGCTTCGCCTGTGCTAGAGTACTTTGTGAGAGAATCTGCTTTCATGTTTTCTTCTCGAGGAATATGACTTATCATGTAATGATCGAAATCACCTAGGAGTTCCCAAGCCTTTGACAAGTAGGCGGGCATATTTCCCCCTTTCGCTTGGAATTCCTTCTTGACTTGGCATACAATAAGTTGGGAATCACTGAAGATCTGTAATGCTCGAATGTTTAGTTCTTTAGCAATCCTTAGGCCAGCGATAAGGGCTTCGTATTCTGCTTCATTGTTTGTTGAAGGAAATTCCAATCTTAGTGCATAGCATAATGATCGACCTTCAGGGGTCTCGAGTACAACTCCGGCTCCAGAACAGTAGTCGTTTCTCGCGCCATCGACATATAACTTCCATTGGATTGGGGAATCGTCGATCGTTTCCTCCTCACTGTTACCCTTATCTGTGAATTCTGCGATGAAATCCGCTAAAGCTTGTCCATTGATTGCTTTTCGGGAATGATAAGTGATGTCATATTGACTGAGTTCAATATTCCACTTTAGAAGACGACCCGAAGCCTCAGGGCGAAACAGGACTTGCTTTAAAGGTTGATCTGTGAGGACTCTGATAGGATGAGCTTGGAAATATTGCCTCAACTTCCTAGATGCAATTAGTAGGCAATAGGCGAGTTTTTCCAACTTAGAGTAATTCATCTCTGCCCCAGTGAGTCTTTTGCTGATATAGTAAACTGGATGTTGAATCCTCTTGTCTTCTCGTATCAGCGCTGCACTTAAAGCATGAGATGATACTGCCAAGTATATAAGAAGATCCTCGCCATCGCCAGGCCTAGAAAGTATTGGAGGCGTTTCCATATGGCGAATCAATTCATCAAAGGCTTTTTGGCATTCGGGAGTCCAATCGAAGTTTTTCTTTCCTTTCTTTAGGGCGTCAAAGAATGGGATGCATTTATCTGTGGCTTTGGAAATGAACCGACTCAAGGCGGCGACTTTTCCATTGAGACTTTGCAATTCCTTCTTTGTTCTAGGAGCTTTGACTTCCTTCAAGGCGGTAATTTGAGCTGGACTAGCCTCAATGCCCCTAGCGCTCACGATGAAACCTAAAAACTTGCCGGATTCCACTCCAAATGAACATTTTAAAGGATTGAGCTTCATTCCCTATTTTCGGAGGACTGCGAACATGTCTGCTAAGTGTTCTATGTGATCCACTGCTTTCTTTGACTTTACTAACATGTCATCGACATAGACTTCCATAGTCTTGCCCAATTGCGGTTTGAACATAGCATTAACAAGTCTTTGGTATGTTGCCCCTGCATTCTTCAGCCCGAAGGGCATAACCCTATAGCAGTAAAGACCAACGTCGGTGATAAAGCTTGTGTCCTCCTGATCTGGCTCATGCATCATGATCTGGTTATATCCGGAGTAAGCATCCATAAAAGATAACAATTCGTGTCGCGCTGTTCCGTCTACCAGTTGATCGATTCTGGGTAATGGGAAGCAGTCTTTGGGGCAGGCCTTGTTTAGATCTGAAAAATCGATGCATAATCTCCATTTTCCGTTGGCTTTCTTAACCAGCACTGGATTTGAAACCCAATTAGGATAGGTAGATTCTTTGATAAAATTATTCTCCATGAGCCGATCAACTTCTTCTTTTAACGCTGCCGACCTTTCTGGACCTTGAGTTCTCCTTTTCTGCTTCACAGGTGTAAATTTTGGATCAATATTCAGGGTGTGTACTGCAACTTCTGGGGATATTCCGCACATATCGGCATGAGTCCAAGCAAAAACATCCAAATTTGCCTTTAAAAAAGATATTAAGATATTCTTAATTGACGCATTAAGTTGTGAACCCACATTCAACACCTTGTTTGGGTCCTTTGGGTCAACAGGTACTGGTATTGTCGTTTCCACTGGTACCACTCTATTCTCCCATGCACTGACTTTTCTAGGATCCATCTCTTTCCGTGCTCCGCTGTGCTCACCAGTGTAGGGTCCGCCCTGTAATTGCTACAAGGCTGGTTCTTTGATGCGGACTGGGGCTGCCGCATCCTTTCCCATTTCTCTTTTCCTTGTTTCTCGTAGCTCTGTTAGATAACATTCTCGCCTCGCATTTTGATCCCCTTTTATAACTCCCACTCCATTATCTGTGGGAAATTTAATGGTGAGGCACCATGGGGCCAGAACAACTTTGAATGCTGCGAGAGTTGGACGTCCAAGGAAAGCATTATAAGCAGAAAATTCGTCGAAAATCACAAAAGTTTGATTGCGGACCACTTTTCTCTCTCGTTCTCCAAGTTCCACAAACAAATCAACAGTTCCTATCGGCTGTTTTGGCTCCCCAGTGAAGCCAGCGATTTTCTACGATGAGGCTTGCACATCAGCCATAGGGATCTTCATTTGTTCGAATGTTTTCTTAAAGAGGATATTGCAGGATGCGCCACAATCAATGAGAACTCTTCTGACAATAGCTGGCCCGATACCAGCCGAGATGACTAAGGGATCCAAGGTAGGAGCTTCAATACCTGCGGAATCCCTGGCTCTGAACACAATATCATCATTGAAAGTCCTTTGTTGCTTCAGGGGCATAGCACCTTCCAAAACAAATACATCTTCCTCGGTTGGTACATACTTCAAAGCTCGGGTATACCTTTCCATCTCACCCCAGCTCATGCCTGCTGGGTGAGGTCCTCCCGTAATGACATTGATAACAGGTCTTCCGGATTCATGCCCTGCAGTCTTTTCACCTGTCCTGGGTTGATGAGCAGGAGCTCGTTGCCCCTGACTGGTCGAAGCGGGATTGCTGCTATTGTTTTCCACAAATTGCTGCAGCTTGTTTTCCCTTATCAATTCTTCAATCAAAATTTTCAATTGGCGGCATCCATCGGTATCATGACCGGGTTGATTATGGAAGCGGCAAAACTTTCCGCTTTGTACTGCTTTTTTCCCGGTTCTCAGAACGGGAGGTTTAGGATAATCAACAGAATCTTTAGTGGCAAGGTAAATACGCTCCGGCGTATCCGATAAAGGAGTATATTCCAATGGCTTGAAGGAACGAGGCTTCTTCAGATTTTTCTGTTTCTTCCCATCGTTATTTTCCCTTTTCTGTCCTACAGATTCACTCTTGCGTGGAACAACAATGTTATTTTCATCTTTTTCCAATGCTGCCTTTACCGGTACAGGACGGCTTTCCAGGCGTATGAACTCATCTGCTTTCTTGTAGAATTTTTCAAGGGAATTTGGTTCCTTCATGTTAAGCCATTTTCCAAATTCGCTCAACTGGTCGATGGCCCTCATCAGATAGGTTAAGATCATCCGTGGTTCTGCATTGTCTACCTCGGCCAGCGCTATATTAAAGCGATTCAAGAAAGATCTGATAGTTTCACCTGGATTCTGCTCTAAACTTGACAACGACATAATATCTTTGGCTTTTGAAGCGTATAGTCTGAACTGCTCCTTGAATTTCCGGGTTAAGTCAGAAAACTGATCTATAGACCGGACTGGCAGCTTGGTGAACCAAAGCAGAGCTACACCTTCCAGATATACAGGAAAATATCGGCACTTTATTTCATCAGAAGCTCTGGCACCTGTCATGTGCCAATCATACTTATACAAGAATTCGTTCGGATCACTTGTTCCTTTTTAAGCTGGGATAGTTGGGGGGACGAACTTCCTTGGGAACTCAGCCTTTAAGATTTTTTCGGTAAACGGGGTTTTACTTGGAGCGAAACCCCATTCCTTCTCATCTTCATTCCTTTGCATGCTTTCCTTCATGATTTGTCGAACCATTTCAGAAAGATATCCCTCATCATTTCGAGCTCTAGATCCACCAATTTCAGGAAATGTCCGCTCAAAGGGGCTGGCAGCCCTCTCAGGAATGTTTCTTTCTTCATCCTCATGAATGTTGCCAGCAAAGTTCCTTTCATTACCCGTTGGTTGACGGTTTACCCCAAGCAAGTCATTCAACTTATTCAAAATTAGGGCATTTTGGGCGTTCTGAGCTTCCAATTGTGCACTTTGGGCATTTATCTGCTGGTTCAGCCCTAAGATTACAGCATCCAACTCCGCTTTTGTAACCCCAACAGGTGGAGTGGCTTGATTAGGTACTGGGGAAGCGGAGGTTCCCTCTTGAGCATTTCCAGATCTAACAGATCTACTCTTTCTCCCCGGAGCCATGATTTCGGATAAACTTCTAGTCTTCAGAGAGGTTACTTCAACAAACTTTCGTGGAGCAATGATGACGATTCGCCTGAGTTCAGCTTCTCAGTGAAAGCACCAAAAATGTTAACGCTAAAATTTGAACGCTAACACCCCGGTGTATGAAGTGTAGTTGTGAAAGCACCACCCGATGATTCGGGAGCAGAGTATAAGCAGAAAATCGCATAAAAAGCAGTAAACAACAGCAATTTTATAGTGGTTCGGCTTAAGGAAGAGCCTACGTCCACTTTGAATATCTTTATTGACGATTTGATTACAAGTCGATACAATTACACTTTGATTACAACACACTTCGAGTTACAAGTCGCTTAGAACAAGTAGCCTAAACTTCAATGTCGATCAAAATCTTTGAATCCATGTTGGACGTGTATGATTTCTTCATGAAGTTCCTTGAAGCGTTCTTTGTGTCTCAAAAACTCTAAGTGTTGAAGTAGTTCGGAATGCAGCAGAGAAACGGCGCTTGAAATGAATGAGCCCCTCAAAACCCAAAAGTTCCTCGTATGTTGGAGCACATGCCGTATTTATAGAGTTTCCTGGACTAAGTCGTATGCGACTTACAGAACTTCACGGGTTATCTTAACCCGGCCGCGACTTAAGGCAAGTTTTCACGAGGTCAAGGATTTCACGGGTTAGCTTGACTCGTTTGCAACCTAGAGTAAGTCTTCGCGAGTTAACGTGTTACAGGGACACGGGTTAAGACTTAGCAGGTCGTGAACGACTTAAAATCAGCAAGCCACTTAGTGACTGTTTCGGGTTAATTTAAGTCGCTTGGACCTCCCTCAGTTAGGTTGTTCATTTCCTAACACGTGAGCTTGTTAACTCGCTAACCTGCTGGCTTATTAACTAGTTAACTCGTTAGCTTTCTAACTCGTTAACTTGCTATACTTGCTAACTCGCTAACTCGTTAGCTGTTGTAAACTCTAACTCGTTAGTCGCTGAGTGCATTAACCCGTTAAGTCGTTGAACATAGGAGGGTTAACATCGCCCTAGCCATATCCATGTGCCAATCATACTTCATTATGTGCTGCCTTTGTTCTATTTTTCCATAAGAGGACCACATCATTAGCATCATGAACCTTCAAGGGTATTCTTCACACTGTATCTTCTCGGTGAATGGGTTCTAGTTAGGGGAAGTGCACCAATCATTGTTACTCCTATGCTGGCTTTCACTAATTTCTTTAACATATCCACCATGACTTTGGATCGACCTAATATACTAGACAACGGTAATTATAGCCTACCCCGAGTGTCTAACTCTGCAAATGGTCGCAGTTAGTTCCATGATACATAGGTTCTCTTGTCTCTGGGAGAACCGTTCGTCCAGAAGATGCATTAATATGGCTTCTATGAGGCGGATCAGTAGTAATTTCGCGACTTCCAACATTTTGGCTATCAACAATAAGACTAACATCACCACCAACATCACCATTAGAATAGACAACATCTCCATTGCCTAAGTCAATAACTCGGGGTTCGGTACCAAACCCTAGGTTCGGTTCAACAACAATCCATGGTCTCTTACCGCAAGCTCCACATAGTCCATCTTTCGAAGCACCTATTTCTTTTTGCTTCAATTTTTATTTCCCATCTTGATGTTTTTAAACAAACGAAGAAGAAATGTCTTCTGAATCAAAAGGTAATAAACCCCTTTTGCTCCTTCTATGACTATGGGTTAACTGATTTAACCAATCCATACCTTCCTTTATTTGTCTCTTAAGTTCATCCGATTCTCTTGCACCTTGTCATTCATCTACTTCATCATGTGATCCACCTCAACCATCGTTATCATATCTAAGGAATTCTAAATTTTAGCAGTTACGGGTTGAGTAACTTCTTCAATGTGATGGGAGCCAACGTGCTCACCATCAGCAGCAGGTTTGCAGGCAGCAGATTTCTCCTTTTATGGGGACATAACTTCAAATGATCCTGTAGTAGGTTCCATATAAATTTGAATAGTTATGGATTACAACAATAAACTGAAGGATTCACCACGTGGATTTAGATAACCCAAAAGTAGAAAATAGATCCTAATAACATAAGACCAATACGCTCTCAGTGAATGCACCAAAATGTTTACGCCAAAATTTGGAAAAAAACACCTATTTTTTAATAGTAAAGAATAAAATAAAGAAAATAACTTGAAAACGAGGAAAACAACAGCATACAGTAATCATAGTCAGCTAATCAAAGGCCTTTGTCCATGTAAACTTTGTTGAAGTCTTTGATGAGTTTTTACATAACTATTCTTAGGGATGAATGATGATCCCTGGATTTGCAAGAAGAATATAATAAATTGTGAATAGCTAAAAAAGATCCCCAAATTTATGCTCCTATCCCTATATTTATAGCTACAGGTTGACGAAAATCACTCATCCACGTCTTCCCTAAGTCCCCCATGTTCTAGAATGTGTAGCCCAGGAGATCATGGCCATACCATAAAAAATTAGGGATTGGTATTGAACCATGCTTAGGGATCGGTATTGATCCATGCTTTTGATTACTGGATCACCACTTAACCTTATGGATAATTGCTTTACTCGGGCCTCCATCTTCTTTGCTTCAATTATACCGTTAAAGGTCAAGATCTGATTGAATTTCTTGGTTCGGGGATGGAGCAATATAGTTTGACTTATGTGTTGGTTGTAGTAGCATACAAGGACTTGCGAACCATTCCACATTGTACAAGCTTCTTTGTGAACAACCCAACTTGATAATGCATGAAGCGAATAACCATCAGAAGCAATTATCAAGGATCAATACCGATCCTCGGTTAGGGATCTGTAATAATCCAAGTCTTTTGCTGATTTTTAGAGCTTTGTACTTGGTGCTCAAAAGTGGAAAGTATGTGGTCTTTTGTTTGGATGTTTTTGAATACTCTTAAACACCGTTCACTTATTTTTGCTGGCATATAGACTTGTCGATCGTCATTATGGATTCAATTTTGAATAATCGCTCAGTTCAACCGACCTATTGTGCGAGAATATGGCCTGCTCAAAAGGCTGGACAAATTCAAGTAATTGACCAATGAAATATATGCATACATTTATAATAATAATCATATATACATACATATGTTTGTGTGTGTATAAAGTGAAAACCTGTTAGTTGTTTAAATAATTTGAAATTCAAAATTAACATCAATGGGAATGATTTCAATTAAAGAAAAGTTTGACAAAAAAGTTTACATTATTGCGTGAAATCCTCTTATAAATTTGAATTGTACTAAACATGTATATTTCCATATATATGATTATTACAATTTAATAATTTAGATCCACACAATATATATTTGCAAACATTTTAGCATATGGTATGTGAATATATACATTTATGTAATAAGTTTTGATTTTAAGGTTATTGGTTTTCATTAAACTTTTAATTCAGGAATGGAATGGGACTTTAGATTTTACATGAGATTTTAAATATAGGAAACCTCAAAGAATTAGAATTTTTTGCTAAAGTCCATTCATTCATCTTGAATCAAGGTTTTTTATTTAAACAAGGATTGAAACAATTATACACCAGTATTTACCATATGAAATCAAATATCAATTTCAAGGAACGGTAGATAACTTAACATGTACAATTCATTTGCATTTGAGTATGTAAATGTTATCTAATTATATAAAAAAATCTCATTCAAAATTGGTTTCAATTTCATAAGTTTCCAAAATAAAATAAAAGATATTAGGATAAAATAGGCATATATAAATTTATGATAAAAATTTACAGATCCAAACGATACAGAGAATAATAGCAAGTTATCAAAAGTAATACGGAATTCAAAAGATATCAATTTACCATGAACTTACATTAAAGGAAGATTGTGAACAAACATAGGTGTGAATCCAAACAATGCAACAAACATGTCAAATAGACATAAGGGATATTTAATTTACACGTGGCAAGATGGATAAGTAAAAAAATGGGAATCCTACAAAGTCCAATTATATCAATGATATAAATACATATGCGAATTTAAATAATAAAATTACCTTTTGATATAGCCAATAAATCACACCTTGGACAATGAATCAAATCTCCTAAATTTGAAAATCAACCTTTAGCTTTTGCAAGGTTCAAGAGGGACAAACCACTTTTAAGAAATAGATTTGATTTTTGTTTAATTTTGGAAAATTTTAAAGCCATGGAAGCTCTTATATTGTCATCCATTAGATAGGACGGAGAGAATTTGAAAAGCTATATAAAGGAATGAATAACAAAAGCTTATGAAAAGAGTGAAATAAAGGGTAAGCAATACCTAGTTAAAGGGAGACCTTTTTTCTTTCCTTATTGATGCAGCAAGGCCTATGGGAATTCAGAAGTTAGACCATATTAAGTCGTGCACGAGTCAAGGAGCTTCGGATTTAACTCGTAAGTCGTACACGAGACAATTGAAGGAGATATATGAGAGGGATGCATCTCTTAACGGCTTAAGTCATACGTGTTTGATGAGTCGTTCACGGGTTAATAGATGCATGAGTCGTTTCCGACCTAACGAAGCTTGGAGGAACGAGCTACGGCTTAACAAAAAGGGAGATGAGGCATCGGACTTGAGTCGTCTACGACTCAAGAGCATGGAACGTTTCCGACCTAATTGGGCGAGAGAAGAGGAGGCACGAGATAACAGATACTTGAGTCGCATACGAGTTAAGGAAACAAGGTTACGACTCAAGGGGATCGTGGGGTGTTCGTACCTGATGAGTCGTACACGACTCAACAACTTATCCATAAGTCGTGCCCGAGTTAGCATCAAGAGGGAGAAGGGTTCAACTGATGGAGGCTTGAGTCGGTGGAGGGACTACGACCTAGATGAGTCGTCCAGTGTTAAGTCGGTTGAGTCGTGAGTCGCTGGGCTTGTTGAGTCGTGTTGTATTTAGGTCGTTACCGACCTAGAGGTTATGTGTGTTGTATTGTAGGTCGTTACCGACCTATGGATGTGTGAGATGTATGGTACTAAGTCGTGTGCGACTTGGGGGTTGAGTCGGCAAGAGTTGAGTCGGTCATAGATGTAATGTGTTAGGTCGTTAACGACCTTGGATGAGTCGGTTGTATTTTGGTCTGTTGTAAAAGCGTTGAGTCGCGAGTGTTAAGTCGGTCACGACTTAAAATGGGTCGTGAGTCGGTGCCGACCTAAGAGATGGGTGTTGTTTGTTGTGTTGAGTTGTAATTCTCTATAAATAGCGTGTGTGTTGTAATTTTTGAGGTTGTTGATTTTGAATAAAATTTCTCTTTTGTTAGCTTTGTGCTTTCATACCAATTGGTAGTTGAGTGTAATCTCCTATCTCCACTTACGTCGTTCGAGTGCGCTCGAATCCACGTTTGTTGAAGCCGATTCACGGAATCTAGTGCGCTAGATCAACGTGCGAAGAATCGTAGATCTTTGAACACGGTATAGTGCGCTATCAACGTGTTTGAGATAGCTAGAGTTCGGTATCTTTGGATCAACGAACTTGGGCATTTTTGGTATCTTCAACTCACCGATTGCTACAATCCATCGATTGAAGTTTTGTTTGATTAATCCGCTGCGTCAGTTTGGTATCAGAGCCATACTTAGCCAATCATAGCTAAGTTTGATTCTTGGAGCCAAGTTTTTGAAGTTTGAAGTAGTTCATCGTGTTCATATTGAAGTTGCATCAAGTTTGGAGAGTTTGATCCATTTCATTTTGGATCGAGGAGTTGGATTTTGTTTGGATTTTGAATTGGTGATTTGCGCGCCAAAGTTTTGAAGGTTTTGGAGTGAGCCGAGGCAAGTCTTGACCGAGCCAAGCAAAGTTGTGAAGAGTCAAGGCCGAGACAAGCATTGCCGAGACAGTTGAGCCTAGATTGCCTTATCGTGTGAAATTTTGAAGTATTGTGTTCAATTTGTTGAAGTTTGTGAAAATTTTAACCATGCCACCAAGGAGAGCTAATCGTCATCAAAACGTTGAAGCTTTGTATCGTAAAGAAGAAGCCGAGCTTATGGAACAACGTATTAATGAAAAATTTGATGAAGGCATTGGTAAATTGGAGAGATTGATGAATGATTTGAATCAAAGGAGGAGATCACCAAACTCGAACCATGGAGGAAACCGAGTTTCGCCATTGGTTACGGAAGCGAGGAGGGTATCACCACATTCTTGTAGAGATAGAAGAGAAACATCAATTTCATCACGAAGAGATCATCATGACTATGCACATGAAGAGAGAAGAAGTCAACGTGAATTTGACCATGAAGCATATAGAGATGAGGAGAGACATAGTCAAAGAAGCATGCATGAACAAAGGGATGACATTGGTCGAGATCGATGTAGGCGTACCTTTGATTTTGTTGAAGAGGGTGATAGAGCAAGTATTCATTATCGAGATCGAGACCAAGTTCGAAATTCTTACCGTGATGTGGAGGATGACCGTCGTTGGGAGTCGGGTATGAAAATGGAGATTCCGGAGTTTAAAGGCGGGATGGTTGCTGAGGAGTTCTTAGATTGGTTGTCTAATGTGGAGGAAATCTTTGATTTCAAGGAGGTGCCGGAGAATCGAAGGGTGAAGTTGGTTGCTACTAGGTTGAGGGGGAGAGCTTTGGCGTGGTGGCAGCAAACTAAACTTACTCGAGAACGAATGGGGAAGTCAAAGATAGAATCTTGGGAGAAGATGAAAAAGTTGATGAGATCTACATTTTTGCCTTATAACTACCAATCACTTATGTACCAGAGGTTGCAGAATCTGAGGCAAGGGACAAAATCTGTTAGTGATTATGCTGATGAATTTTACCAACTCATCGCCAGGAATGATATCATGGAAACAGAAGAACAGCTAACTGCTAGATTCATTGGGGGCTTGAGAATGCAGATCCAAGATATGGTTAATATGTTTGATCCTAGATCAGTAGCAGAGGCACATCAGAAAGCGTTAGCTTGGGAGAAACAAGGAAGGCGTGGAGGTGGTGTGTTTACTAATTCCAATAATCAAGCAAGGGGTGTTGGCGGAAGTTCTAATGTTCCTAAACCTGTTACAAAGCCAGTGGTCAAGGAGGTTGAGAAGGCGAAGGCTAGTAGTGTTTTCAAATGTTATAATTGTCAGGAGTTGGGTCACAAAAGCAACGAATGTCCGAAGCCGAAGAAGAGAACCATGGTTGCAGAGGTTGAAGCAGATGATGGTGAGGAGGCAGAGTATTCAAATGTACCTTATGTTGAGGAGGAAGAAAAAGTGTCGGGAGATGAAGGATGTAATCTTATGATGAGGAGAAGTTGTTTGACACCAAAGCAAGAGGAGGATTGTAGTTGGCTGAGAAGCAATATTTTTCAATCGACATGTACTATTCTGGGAAAAGTTTGCAAGTTCGTTATTGATGCTGGAAGTTGCGATAATATTATTTCTACAGAGGCTGTGAGGAAATTGAACTTGAAAACTGAGAAGCATCCTAAACCGTACAAGCTAGCATGGTTAAGGAAGGGTGGTGAAGTGAAAGTGTGTCGAAGAGCTTGTGTGAATTTTTCGATTGGGAAGAAGTACAAAGATGAAATTTGGTGTGATGTTGTGGACATGGATGTTTGTCACTTGTTATTGGGCAGGCCATGGCAGTTTGATAGAGCAGTTCAGCATGACGGTCGTGCCAACAGTTACAGTTTCATGTTCGAGGGTACTAAAATCACTTTGGTTCCTAAGAAGCAACAGCAGAAGGAGAACAAACTGGAGGAGATTGAAGAATTGAAAACTCTGTTGACTTTGAAGGAGTTTGTTAAAGAAGTGGAGGAAGAACCGGAAGTGTTTTTGTTGATTGGGAGAGAGAGTAGTGAAGAAGTTGAGATTCCCGAAGAAGCAAAGCCAGTTTTGGAAGAGTTTGAAGATGTCTTTCCAGAGGAGTTGCCAAAGGAGTTACCACCACTTAGAGACATTCAACATCAGATTGATCTTGTTCCGGGGGCAGTGTTACCACATCGACCACATTATCGTATGAGTCCGAAGGAACATGAGGAATTGAGAAGGCAGGTGGAAGAATTACTTGAACAGGGTCGTATTCAGGAAAGTTTGAGTCCGTGTGCTGTACCTGCATTGTTAGTACCAAAGAAGGACGGAACTTGGAGAATGTGCACTGATAGTAGAGCTTTGAATAAGATCACTGTTCGTTACAGATTTCCTATGCCGAGGTTGGATGATTTGTTGGATCAGTTGAGTGGGGCAACTATATTCTCGAAAATTGATTTGAAGAGTGGTTATCATCAAATTCGTATCAGACCTGGAGACGAATGGAAGACAGCTTTCAAAACTAGAGAGGGGTTGTACGAATGGTTGGTTATGCCATTTGGTTTGTCTAATGCACCTAGTACATTCATGCGGGTGATGAATCAAATTTTTAGACCACTCATTGGAAAGTTCGTCGTGGTTTATTTCGATGATATTTTGATTTATAGCAGGAGTACGGAGGAACATGTTCTACATCTGAGAGAAGTGTTGTTTATTCTTCGTGAAGAACAATTTTATGCTGCTACAAAGAAATGTGTGTTTATGACACCTAGTGTTTTATTCCTGGGGTATGTTGTTTCAGGGAAAGGTATTCAAGTTGACCAGAGCAAAGTTGAAGCAGTCAAGAATTGGCCACAGCCAAAGACAATTACAGAAGTGAGAAGTTTTCATGGGCTAGCGTCATTCTACCGAAGGTTCATACCACACTTCAGTAGCGTGATGGCTCCAGTGACTGATTGCATGAAGGGTAAACAGTTGGTGTGGTCAGAGGAAGCGGGGGTTGCCTTTGAAAGGATCAAGGAATTGTTGACGTCTGCACCAATTCTTGTTCTACCTAATTTTCAGTTATTGTTTGAATTGCATACTGATGCTTCGAAGGTTGGAATTGGAGGAGTTCTGAGCCAGAATGGAAAGCCAGTTGCTTATTTTAGTGAGAAACTGTCAGGGGCAAAGATCAGATACAGTACATATGACGTTGAATTTTATGCTGTTGTTCAGGCTGTTAAGCATTGGAGACATTACTTATTTCAGAAGGAATTTGTTCTGTACACTGATCACGAAGCTTTGAAACATTTACAGGGGCAAGATAAGATTTCAGCAAGACATGCATCATGGATTGCATATTTACAGCAGTTTACTTTTGTCGTTAAGCACAAATCTGGGGTGACCAATCGAGTAGCTGATGCTTTAAGTAGGAGGAGTCATTTACTGACGACAATGAAGGTGGAAGTGACGGGGTTTGAAATGTTGCCAGAGATGATTGAAGAAGATCCTTACTTTGTGAAATATGTTGAAAAAGTGAAGGATGGGAGTACCGATGAATTCATGTTAGTTGATGGTTTTCTGTTTAAAGGAAATCGTTTATGTATTCCGGACTGTAGTTTGAGGATGAAGATTGTGAAGGAATTGCACGATGAAGGACATGTTGGCCGTGATCGTACTTTACAGTTGATTTCGCAGTCTTACTTTTGGCCGTCGATGAGGAAAGAGGTTGAAAGATTCGTGGAGCGATGTCATATTTGCCAAGTTTCAAAGGGGACAGCAACGAATGCAGGGTTGTATAGGCCATTACCAGTACCATCTAAGCCATGGGTTGATATTAGCATGGATTTTGTCTTGGGTTTGCCGAGAACTCAAAGGGGAAATGATTCGATATTTGTTGTGGTGGACAGGTTTTCAAAGATGGCACATTTTGTTGCTTGCAAGAAGACAGCAGATGCAGTACGAGTGGCGCAGTTATTTTTCAAGGAGATTTATCGACTTCATGGTTTACCAGAATCTATTGTTTCTGATCGAGATACTCGTTTCCTGAGTCACTTTTGGCTGAGTTTGTGGAAGATGGTCGGAACAAAGCTGAATTTTAGTAGCGCTTACCATCCACAAACTGATGGGCAGACAGAAGTTGTTAACAGGTCATTGGGAAATTTGTTGCGTTGTCTTGTACAGGATAATTTGAGAAGTTGGGACATGAAATTATGCCAAGCTGAGTTTGCTCATAATCATGCAGTGAATCGTAGCACAGGATTCAGTCCATTTCAGATCGTTTATTCAATTTTACCCAGGGGACCGCTAGATTTGGCAGTAGTACCACAGTCGAAGGGAACAGTTAAACGAGCTGTTGATTTTGTTGACGAGCTGACTGAATGTCATAGAATCGTTAAGGAACGATTGGAAAAGTCGAACGAGAAATATAAGAAGTTTGCAGATTTGAAACGTCGAAATGTTGAACTTAATGAAGGCGATTTGGTTTATGCTGTGTTAACAAAGGATCGTTTTCCAGTGGGTGCTTATAACAAGTTGAAGGCGCGAAAAATTGGTCCAGTTGAAGTTTTGAAGAAAATCAATGAGAATGCCTATCGATTAAAGTTACCAGATGATGTTTATACTTCTGATGTTTTTAACATCAAACACTTAACTCCGTATCATGGGAATGAGATTGTTGAGGAAGAATTTACAAATTCGAGGTCGAATTTTTCTCAACCAGGGGAGGATGATGCAGCAAGGCCTATGGGAATTCAGAAGTTAGACCATATTAAGTCGTGCACGAGTCAAGGAGCTTCGGATTTAACTCGTAAGTCGTACACGAGACAATTGAAGGAGATATATGAGAGGGATGCATCTCTTAACGGCTTAAGTCATACGTGTTTGATGAGTCGTTCACGGGTTAATAGATGCATGAGTCGTTTCCGACCTAACGAAGCTTGGAGGAACGAGCTACGGCTTAACAAAAAGGGAGATGAGGCATCGGACTTGAGTCGTCTACGACTCAAGAGCATGGAACGTTTCCGACCTAATTGGGCGAGAGAAGAGGAGGCACGAGATAACAGATACTTGAGTCGCATACGAGTTAAGGAAACAAGGTTACGACTCAAGGGGATCGTGGGGTGTTCGTACCTGATGAGTCGTACACGACTCAACAACTTATCCATAAGTCGTGCCCGAGTTAGCATCAAGAGGGAGAAGGGTTCAACTGATGGAGGCTTGAGTCGGTGGAGGGACTACGACCTAGATGAGTCGTCCAGTGTTAAGTCGGTTGAGTCGTGAGTCGCTGGGCTTGTTGAGTCGTGTTGTATTTAGGTCGTTACCGACCTAGAGGTTATGTGTGTTGTATTGTAGGTCGTTACCGACCTATGGATGTGTGAGATGTATGGTACTAAGTCGTGTGCGACTTGGGGGTTGAGTCGGCAAGAGTTGAGTCGGTCATAGATGTAATGTGTTAGGTCGTTAACGACCTTGGATGAGTCGGTTGTATTTTGGTCTGTTGTAAAAGCGTTGAGTCGCGAGTGTTAAGTCGGTCACGACTTAAAATGGGTCGTGAGTCGGTGCCGACCTAAGAGATGGGTGTTGTTTGTTGTGTTGAGTTGTAATTCTCTATAAATAGCGTGTGTGTTGTAATTTTTGAGGTTGTTGATTTTGAATAAAATTTCTCTTTTGTTAGCTTTGTGCTTTCATACCAATTGGTAGTTGAGTGTAATCTCCTATCTCCACTTACGTCGTTCGAGTGCGCTCGAATCCACGTTTGTTGAAGCCGATTCACGGAATCTAGTGCGCTAGATCAACGTGCGAAGAATCGTAGATCTTTGAACACGGTATAGTGCGCTATCAACGTGTTTGAGATAGCTAGAGTTCGGTATCTTTGGATCAACGAACTTGGGCATTTTTGGTATCTTCAACTCACCGATTGCTACAATCCATCGATTGAAGTTTTGTTTGATTAATCCGCTGCGTCACTTATACTAATCTTTTCCCTTATTAATTAATTCAATATGTATAATCTCCTTTTCTTTTTGTGGTTGGAAAAACAGGGGAAACATGGGCCTTAAATGATCCTGAACAATTCAACATTTATTCATTTAAATTTAATTAGATAATCTATCGATATGGTATATTGATACTTGCTTTTAATACTTTATTCTGCACTTTATTAAATGCTAATGGTACACAAACAAATCAAATAAAACATAATAATCAATATTTAAAAAATATTAATTAATTTACAATAATTATAAATTAATCAAATCGTGTGGTTTATTAGGAGTATTCGTTAGTAGGTTATGCGACTCAAAGATGTAAATTCAGTTAGTGATTAATATTGAACAATTCAAATATTTACGTTCGTACGCCACCTTAGCTCGTGGTATGAAATTTGGCTAAATTTATCGCTTACACATCCTTATGGTAAAATTAATTTTACTTATTTAAGCGTTGCCAGCCCGTGACTTTTTTACACTAGTTCTCTTCATCAAAAATATATCACTTTGGACTTAAGAAATTTGGTAGTGGTCAAAATTCTAATATCATCCGTATACAACTCTATAGTCCAAACACAAAGTCCTTGGTTTAATAATAACATGTATTATTAACCAAACTGCTCTGGCTAGAGACTTTTACCTTCAGTTAATCGTGATACTAACCTTATATAACTGAGCAGATGAATCCTCTCTTGAATAGTGTTTCACTTTCAATGCTTCCATTTGACCTAACTATAGGCGTCCGATGGACGTCGTGCCATAATTTTATTATAATCAAACTAGAGTTTCCACATTGAAGATCAATGATGTTCTCAAGTCAAGATAAATATGTAATTTGGCATATCGGTATTTTTTGTTTGACCTTAGTTATATTATCCAATAGAAAACTATCGAGTGAGTCTATAGTTACCCAGTAACTATCAGTAAATAACCCCTAGTGCCCCCAGCAGTCATGAGTAATACACTGCCTAATATTGGAAGAGTGTTACGTACTCTAACCTCAATAGATGATACCTAGTCTCGATACACCTTGGTTAGGAATATTTAAAATATTATGTTTAACTTCGTTGTGATAACGATTACAGCGCTACTATTATCACAAAATATACCATTTATGGATTTTCTATTAAATGTACTTTTAACTAAATTAATTAATGTAACCCGTTATATCAAGCATATAATAGAAGAAAACATATTTTATTTCGAACAAGATTTGGTTATTGAGTTAGACATATGTAACAAATTACATAATTGCCTCCGTATCTCTAACTCTGTCACTCATACCTTCAACATATGTGATAATTACAATCAATTATTAATCACGTATCCTACAATCATCCAAAATGCTACATCTTTGACCATTTTTCTCTTAAGTATTAATTATTTTATTACTGTTTTTTTAAATGCGCCTTTGTTTGTTTAGTCTCGAAACAATAATAACCCTTTAAACGATAATATACTTCCAAAATCCTTTTTCACTTCATATACTACAGAACATCATATTTTAATCAAAGTGGTAATTTACAACAAATTAGTTTCAAAACAGTAATACTATTATTTTATGTCAAAATTATATATATATATATATATATATATATATATATATATATATATTAAACCACTTTAATTCTACAAAATCGATTTACTACTGTTTTAATCAGAAATAGAAATATTATATTTTAAACCTAAAAACTACTTTTTATTACTATTTGTTTCAAAATAGTAATAATTCGACTCAAAAAAACTTTCAAATGTATATCTATTACTGCTACGAATATTATTCCAAGAATGTCTTCTATTATGTTACTCAGATAATAACAACAACACCTTTTTCTATAACATAAAATCAGTTATATTTGTATTTGTCAAATCAATACAACTTTTACCAAAAGCCACACTATGATTTATGAAACCTCACCTTATTTTATAAATAGTAATAAACTGCTCAATTTAACGTAAAAACAGATTTTCGTTACTAATTATGAATTTCCTTAGAAATTAATATATAATAACCTTATTAAATTTCGTACGGTAATTACAGTTTAATTTATTGAATTATCGTTGTTTACAAATATTAGCAAAAATCTATAAATAAGCTTATCTTTCAATTATTCATCCATTTTGTTTTAATAAATTATTTATTTTCCATTCAAATTTACTATTATTTATAACTAAATATCCAATAATACAATAACCTATAATAAACAGTCAAATTAAGGTAGAACACATCTGAAACATCATAATAACTAAACAGTCAATTGCCTTGCATTAAGGGGGAATCTCTTTCAAACTTGGTTGGCTTGCCGTATATGGCACTATTTAATACCCAAGGAAGATAAATTAGTAGCATGATTAATCAAGGATAGTGGGATTTCATTATATCAAACTTGCTATCAAATGTTTGCAACTCAATACAGGATATTAAAATGCACAACAATTATAGCTATGATAAGTGGGAGTGATGGTTAATGGGGGTAAATTCTCTTTAAAACCAGCTTGGGAATTATTTAGAATATAAGGTAAAAATACTATATGGTGCAGCAAGGTTTAGAATCACTATTGTCCGCTTAAAATGTCCCTTTGTACATACTTTGCGATATGTAATAGACTTCCTACCAAAAACAGAATACAACAATAGACTAACATAGATAATACTGTCTCTAGCTATGTAATTCATAAATAAAATCAAATAGACATATATTTTCAATTCCTCATATTCAAACTCGATATGGGATGTACGTAATTCAAGTCTGAATCTGCAATTAATTAACTCGAATAATTTGGATCTCATCAGTATAATAGATGGATACGCAAGATCTAATAAATCCAAAAAAATTTTGAAATAACTCGAGAGACATCAAAATTACAACAATGGTTTGGCACATTTGGCTTGAATGAAACCAAAGAGTTTTTCAATCTAGATGCGTACCTAAGGAGGCTGGATACAAGCATCTTCACTTGGAAATTAGCCTGTTATTATTGAAGTTAAAGATCATGCAAGAGCATTCTTAAGTTTTAAACTTCTTTTCTGCTGCCTTTGAATCAGGGCTAGGGGTGGTTTAGTTAAGGTTCAATTTGATTCCTGTTAATTTCAGGGTTCGGGATAAATTCAATTTTGCATGCTATTTGGAGATGAATGCTCTCCATTAAAGACAAAGAATTTCTGCTAGGGCTTGTATTAATTGAAATCGGTGGTCTTTATTTGAAGTATTTGGCGTTGTTTGTTATTAGTTAGCTGCTTAAGGGGTGGATATAGTTGCGCTTATTCGTCTGGGAAGTTTAATTTTTTTGTAGTAATTATTACTTTCTTCTTGCTTTGGGTGGCACTACTTCTTTTTATCCAAAAATAATTATATCTCTAGTTCATAAAGTACGACTTTTCTAAAAAAACTAATCAGTCATTAATAGATCACAACACATGTTAGCAATTATAAGTTTTCATTAATGGATATGAATTTAATATTTTAAAGCCTTAACTTATGGAAATACGAACATGCTTTTAAGAAAACCCAAAACTTAACAAATAGAACGACGTATTTTTTGAAATTCTGCCGCAATTCTAATGGAATAATTCGTGCATGAATTGGTGTTCGTATATAAAAGATACGAAGGTTGAAGTTCCAAGGCTAAAATCATAAATAACAGAAATATTGGAACTTAAATCTAACTTTCCCTCCTCGCTACAGTAATTCTTTCTCCCTAGTATGTCTCCTTTCGCCAACTTTATCATCATGTTACGACTACCTCTGCCTATAAGACTTCCCACGGAATCGCCACCGATCACCATTAGCTCCTCCACATCGTTAATTACACCCCGCACCCGAATTGGATTGTGCTACCGCTGATTTAGATTTTCCAACAAAATTATTATTTTCCTACCATAGACAACCTCGACCGAACCAGACCGGGTCTTCACCACACCGCCTCCGTGTGATGTCGGACCCACCAGACCTAACCACCATGCCCTAATCATCGCTGTCACATTTGTTCATCCTAACCTATTAGGGTTTTAATTGAGCTTTCCAGTCATTTCGAGAACTATCTCGATGAACGAATATCATCCATCGTCTTCTTTTTGATATGTAATTTGTATAACTTCGATTTGATTTATAAATCACCACATTTTGTGATTAAGAAATATAATCTCTATTAGCGAAGATAAATTAGACATAAGGAGAAAGAAGAGACTAGAAGTGAAGAAGAATATAGCATGATGGCTCCTTAAGTTTTTATATAATAGTTCATTAATAGACAAAAAGGTTATATTGGGCCAAAGCGGCACCCCAAAAAACTCATTTCCCAAACGTCAACAAAAGTATGTCATGCATATATCAAATCATTGGTTCTCATTGCTCCTAAACACAATATGAGCTTCAAAATCCGCAAAAAGACTTCCATACTCAAAGTTACCATTTATCGCATATTAAATTTAACCAACTATTCAAAATTAATTAAGAATTAATTATTAACGCACCAATTTTGTGGGTCGTTACACATCCCCATTCGCGTTTTCCTCCCTTGGATTTGAACCCCAATAATTCCCTCAAAGTAATCCTTATGTTGACTAACGGCATCCTCACTTACACTTTTTCAGTTTTATTGCTTCCTTTGTGTTTAGTTTTCTCCGTACCTTTCATCTTTATTGAAAAGTTCAATTTTTTTTGATTCGAAACCATTGGTAGCATACGAGAGTTTAAGATGACATCGTTGATTTTTTTGGATCCGGGGTAGCGGGTTGTGGAAGAAACTGTTGAATTTAAAAAAAAAAACATTTTGGATTTTATTATGCATATGAAGTCGAATTCATTTAGAAATTTTATAAATTTCTTTTAAATAAAATCGTTATTTTATTTTATAAATAAAATCTTTCTTTATATTATTTTGAATTATGTTTAAATATGTGTGTCATATACACATATGTGTGTACGTATGCGTAAAACATAATAAGGTGTGCATGGTTTGACATGCCCGTATATAGGTGTTGAGGTTCACACTACAACGGACATGTTAGCCCCTCTAGTATTCTATATGTCGTTTAAATGAATATATGTGTGTGCGCACACACGCATCAATATGTTATATATATATTTAATATAGATATACAGATAAAATTATACATTTATAAAATAGAATCATATATTTATATATAAACTTATGGAAATAATAATTGTAATAATTTATATAAAATATTCAAGATGTATTTGTATAGATGTTCATTTTTATTAAATAACAAAATCATTTCATAATTAATTAAAATAATTTCTAATTTTTTAACTCTTCTTGCGAACCTGAGAAAAAAATTAAATTATTTGTAATTTTAATTAATATATAATTATAAATATACAAACACATGTGCATATACATACATACATACATATATATATATAATATAATATAAATTGATTTTAGTTGCTTTGGAGCTCAAGGCGTAAAAAATATAATCTTTTTGGATTCATAAAATAATTTTTAAATAAAAAATTATAAAATAATTTAAAAATTGATTGAAAGTAATCATTAAAATTATTAAGGAATTATTTTTTAAATCTAAAATTATGTAATTTTATTAAATAAATTTATAATTAATTTCAAATTAATTAATATATATAATCAGTTTATAGTTAAATAAATAGTTATATTAATATTAAAATATATAATAAATATAAATATATATTAAAATAAAGTAAAATTTGCTTCCGAATTATTGTTGTGCAATAACAAAATTATAGTGATTTTAAAATAATTATCTTATGGTATTAATTTGTAGGATAAAATTCATTAATTGATAAAATCGTGTATAATATTATTTAATTAAGAAATGATTTATTTTATTTTTTAGTTTTAGGCAGTGAGTTTAACACTAGCAAACATAAAAAATAATTTTTATTTATTTTATTTTTAATATATAGATGCACCAATATATTCAACCATCCAATATGTGGTAGAACATCGATACACTAGATTCGTACTATAATCTAATAACCTATAATCTATCACAATAATTAATAAAAATATTAAGTAAATTAATAAAAATGTTGAATACCTTTCATCATGGCTTGGATATCTTATTTTGAAATGATTAAATGGCTCCTTGAATCAAATTCCATGTTCTAGAGTTGCTGACTCTCGAACCACTTTTGCCACCAATGATCAAATTGAAGAATTTTGGTATGATTTGGGCTTGCATTTTTTTGGTTTAAATGGGGTTTGTTGGTCAAAATTTGCAAGAGGAAGGAAAGAAAAACGTCTTCAAATAATTAGTGTATTTAGTGGCATATTAATAGGAAGTCAAATGGAGAGAAAAGGGGAACACAATATTATCTCTCTTACCAATTCCACTCCTTTTAAACCATTTAAAAGCCTTTTTCTTTTGCCAACATATGGCTGGCCTATCCAAGCTATTTTGGTCGAAAGTGCATGCCTTATATGGGTTTACAATCAGTTCTAGCCTGAACGATGTTCATTGCATTTAAATCTAAATTTATTTATTTATTTATTTATTTTGGCAAAGCCAGCGGGGTTAACTGGTCCCCTACCAGTTTATTGCAACACAATAAAAAAATGATTCAAAACAAGCTTTGAATCAGAAAGAAAACATACAGGGATTAACAAAGAAAAACACAAAGAAGAAAAAAAAACAGGGAGTAACATTATCTCCAACAATCAATCACAATGTCAGCGATCATGCACACCTTCCTAATCAATTGCATGCACACACGATGCTTCAGTTCAGCCTATAGAGAACTAACAGTTCTTCTCTTGTTTTCAAAAATAATGGTGTTTCTCTCTTTCCAAACCACATCCATATAAATTTTAATGCAAATGACTAAAACACGGTTACCACCGTTCTTCCATTTCGTAGCCTTCAGAATTAAATTCCAAACTAATGCTGAGAAGGGGGCAGCAACAGTTCTTTGAAGATCACTCAAAAGCAAAACAACAAGGGGACATAAACTAGAGCGCTCAAAAAATAGATGATCAACTGTTTCTTCATGCTGCTCACAAAAACACAGTCCGGTGTACTACTAATTCCATAATTAATTAAAACATTTCTGGTAAGGCGAGCACTGCTAACAACCTTCCAGAACATTAAATTTTCACGCGGCGGTGAATCATTAGTCCATAGAACAGGGAACCACTTTGCGGCAGGGAATTCTATGCCATTACTCAGGAGTTTAGTCACAAGCTTAATACTGTGGTGCTTATTATTCCATGTCATGATTGGAGTTTGTTCAGTACTAAACCTAATACACTGGATAGAATATCGGTCACGATTGGAGTCATTTAAATCTAAATTTAAACGCATACCGATATCGTATATTGACTGATATATTTATAAATATTATAAATACATTATTTAACATTGTACAACACATCAAATACAAAATTTTGTAATAATATTTCATAAATATCAAATAATTTAATTAATTTATAACAATTACAAATTAATTAAATCAGGTGATAAAGGGGAGTATTCATCGTTTCGGTTGTGTGACTCTTAGGTGTAAATTTGGTCGGCGATTAATACCGAACAATTCGAATATTAAGGTTCACTCATGATGCAGCGGAAAAATATGAAAAATTAGATGAAACGGTGAAAGTAGCAATCGGTGGATTGAATGATACTGAAATGCCCAAATTCGTTGATCCAAAGATACCGAATTCTAGATATCTCTGACACGTTGATTGCGCACGATACCATGAAGAGAGATCTACAATTCTTCGAGCGTTGATCAAGCGCACTTGATTCCACGAATTGGCTTCAACGAACGTTGATTCGAGCGCACTTGAATACCGTAAGTGGAGATAGGAGATCACACTCAACTACCAATTTAATGAAAGCATAAAGCTAACAAACAAGAGTTTATTCCAAAATCAACAACCCTTTACAATGACCCGACTCGCCTATTTATAGGCTTACAACCCACGCCTCACTAGGTCGCACGCGACCTAACATTGTTACCCTACTTAACAAACACACAACGACTCAACACAAGACGACCTACGACCTATACAAGGTCGTTAACGACCTAACAGACTCCAACACATCACTGGTATACGACTTATAGTAGTTCGCGACTCAACAACATATACAACATGAATGACCTACCTTTATAACGACTTACGACCTAAGTTTAACACAGTACAAACCAACATACTCGACTTAACCAAGTAACGACCTTAAAACAGCAACGACTTAAGTAACAGCTTCAGGATATCTTCACGCGACCTAACTTAGGTCGTAACTCGTTGCAGCGACTTAGGACTTCAGCGCCCTTCAATAGAGCGACCTAAGGAATCACCACTCCAAGAGAATGCCGCATATCTTGAAGGACCCAACACCGAGCGATTTAATTCCGAGCGACCTATTCCCAAACGACCTAAGTCTTCACACAAGTCAGCTTTAGTAAGACGTTGGTCATAAGTCGTTAGGTCGTGTGGACGAGTTACCAATGCACTAGGTCGCGAACTGTCTGCACCTCCCTTCTTCTGCTCTTGGTTAGGTCATGACTCGTTAGGTCGTGAGCGACCTAAGCCTTCTCCACTAGGTCGTGAGCGACCTATACTTCCTGAGCGAGCTAAAGCCGTGGCTACCTCTGCACGACTTAAGACTTTGTTAGCTGGCGCTGCATCATCCTCCCCTGGTTGACAGAAATTCGACCTCGAATTTTCACTGTCTTTTTCCACCACAAATTCATTTCCATAATATGGAATTAAGTATTTGATGTTGAAAACATCTGAAGTATGAACATCATCTGGTAATTTCAATTGATATGCATTCTCATTGATTTTCTTCAAAATTTCTACAGGACCAATCTTCCGCGCCTTCAATTTATTGTACGTTCCCACCGGAAAACGATCTTTTGTCAACACTGCATAAACCAAATCACCTTCCTCGAAATTCACACTTCTCCGCTTCTTATCCGCCAGTCGTTTATACTTTTCATTAGATGCAAGTAACCGGTCATGAACAGTTATGTGGCACTGCTGTAACTCATTTACGAAGTCACTAGCCCGCTTAACAACTCCCTTCTGATATGGCACTATTGTCAAATCTAACGGTCCCTTCGGTAAGCTTGAATACACAATCTGGAATTGACTGAAACCTGTACTACGATTCACCGCATGATTATGAGCAAACTCAGCTTGACATAACTTCATATCCCAACTTTCAGATTATCTTTCACCAGACATCGTAGTAAATTTCCCAATGATCTGTTTACAACCTCCGTTTGTCCATCTGTCTGAGGATGATAAGCGCTACTGAATTTCAGCTTTGTTCCCACCATCTTCCACAAACTCAGCCAAAAATGACTCAGGAAACGAGTATCCCTATCTGACACAATAGATTCTGGCAACCCATGAAGTCGATAGATCTCTTTGAAAAATAACTGTGCTACATGAACTGCATCCCGCCGTCTTCTTACAAGCAACAAAATGTACCATCTTCAAGAAACGATCCACCACAATATATATAGAGTCATTCCCCCTTTGAGTTCTCGGCAAACCCAACACGAAATCCATGCTAATGTCTACCCACGGTTTTGTAGGAACAGGTAATGGCATATACAATCCCGCATTTGTAGCTGTCCCTTTCGAAACCTAACAAACATGACATCTACGCACAAACCTTTCAACTTCCCTTCTCATTGACGGCCAATAATAAGACTGAGAAATCAACTGCAATGTTCGATCTCTACCCACATGCCCTTCTTCGTGCAACTCTTTCACAATATTCATCCTCAAGCTGCAATCTGGTACACATAATTGATTCCGTTTGAATAAGAATCCATCTATCAACACAAATTCATCAGTACTCCCATCCTTGACTTTCTCAACGAACTTCGTAAAATAAGGATCTTCTTTAATCAACTCTGGCAATAGTTCAAACCCTGTCACTTCAACTTTCATTGTTGTCAACAAATGATTCCTCCTGCTCAAAGCATCAGCCACACGATTCGTCACCCCTGATTTGTGTTTAACAACAGAAGTAAACTATTGTAAATACGCGACCCATGAAGTGTGCCTAGCTGAAATTTTATCCTGTCCTTGCAAATGCTTCAAAGCTTCATGATCCGTATAGAGAACAAACTCCTTCTGAAACAGATAATGTCTCCAGTGCTTCACTGCTTGAACGATTGCGTAAAACTCAACATCATAAGTGTTATATCTCAATTTAGCTCCAGACAATTTCTCACTGAAATAAGCAACTGGTCTTCCCCTTTGACTCAAGAATCCACCAATCCCAACCTTCGATGCATTAGTATGTAATTCAAACAACAACTGAAAATCCGATAAAACTAGAATTGGTGCTGACGTCAATAGTGTCAAAAGCAACCCCTGCTTCCCTTGACCATGCAAACTTCTTTCCTTTCATGCAATCTATAAGTGCCATTACACTGCTAAAATGTGGAATGAACCTTCGATAGAAAGATACCAATCCATGAAAACTTCTCACTTCAGTAATTGTCTTTGGCTGTGGCCAACTCCTGACAGCTTCTACTTTATTTTCATCCACTTGAATACCTTCCTTTGACAAAACAAACCCCAGAAATAAAACACTGTCCGTCATAAACACGCACTTCTTTGCTGCTGCATAGAACTGCTCTTGTCGTAGAATCAACAATACTTCTCGCAAATGCTGGATGTGTTCTTCCATACTCCCACTATAGATTAAAATATCATCAAAGTAAACAACCACAAACCTCCCAACAAATGGTCTGAAAATCTGGTTCATTTCTCTCATAAAAGTACTAGGAGCATTGGATAAGCCAAACGGCATAACCAACCATTCGTACAGACCTTCCCAGGTTTTAAAAGCAGTCTTCCACTCATCACCCGGTCTAATACGAATTTGATGGTATCCACTCTTCAAGTCAATCTTTGAAAACACAACAGCTCCACTCAACTGATCAATCAAATCATCGAACCTTGGCATAGGAAATCTGTATCTCACAGTGATTTTGTTCAGAGCCCGATTGTCCGTACACATTCTCCATGTCCCATCCTTCTTTGGTACTAACAATGCTGGTACAGCACATGGACTCAAACTCTCCTGGACACACCCCTGTTCTAACAACTCCTCCACTTGCCTTCTTAGTTCTTCATGCTCCTTCGGACTCATCCGTTAATGTGGCCTGTGTGGTAATACTGCCCCTGGCACAAGATCAATCTGATGTTGAATATCCCGCAACGGTGGTAACTCCGTTGGCAACTCTTCAGGAAACACATATCTGAATTCTTCCAATACCGGCTTCACTTCCTCTGGAACTTCTACAGATTCAGTGGCTTCATGTCCAATCAACAAAAATACCTCTGGACTCTCCTCTACTTCTTCGACAAATTCTTTTAAATTCAACAGAGTCTTCAGCTCCTCAATCTCTTCTGATTTGCTTTCTCCTTGTTGTCTCTTCTTCGGAACTAAAATAATCTTAACACCTTCAAACATAAAACTGTAGCTATTAGCACGACCATCATGTTGTACTGCTCTATCAAACTGCCATGGTCTTCCCAAAAGCAAGTGACAAACATCCATCTCCACAACATCACACCAGATCTCGTCTTTATACTTCTTCCCAATGGAAAATGGAACTCGAACTCGCCTATCCACCTTCACCTCTCCTCCTTTTCTCAACCACGCTAACTTGTAAGGATTTGGATGTTTCTCCGTTTTTAGCTTCAACTTCCTTACAGCTTTGATAGAAATAATATTGTCACAACTTCCTGCATCAATCACAAATTTACACACCTTTCCCAGTATAGTGCACGTTGACTGAAAGATGTTACTCCTCAACCAACTAGCCTCTTCTTCCTGCTTCGGTATTAAAGAAGACCTCCTCATCATTAGATTACATCGTTCATCTCCTGACGCAATATCCTGTTCATCCTCCTCAACTGGACTAGAATAACCTTCCCCAACATCCTCAGCTTCAACTTCAGTAATCATAGTTCGTTTCTTTGGCTTTGGACATTCATTACTCTTGTGACCCGCTTCCTGACAATTGTAACATTTGAAATTGTTATTGACCTTTGCCTTCGCAACTTCATTCACAACTGGTTTACTGACAGCTTTCGAAACATTGGAACTCCCACTAGCACCTTTGTTTTGAATATTGGAACTTGTAAACACACCACCACCTCATCTTCCCTGCTTCTCCCAAGCCAATGCTTTCTGATGTGCTTCTGCTACAGATCTAGGATCAAACATATTCCCCATATCCTGGATCTGGATCCTCAACCCTCCAAAAAATCTAGCTGTCAATTGTTCCTCTGTCTCCATAATGTCATTTCGAGCAATCAGTTGATAAAATTCATCTGGGTAATCATTAACAGTATTCGTCCCTTGCCTCAGATTCTGTAACCTCTAATACATGAGTGATTGATAATTGTAAGGTAAGAAAGTAGCCTTCATCAGCTTCTTCATCTTCTCCCATGATTCAATCTTCGACTTCCCCATCCGTTCTCGTGTTAGTTTGGTTTGCTGCCACCATGCCATAGCTCTCCCCCTCAACCTAGTAGCAACCAACTTCACTCGACGATTCTCCGGAACTTCTTTGAAATCAAAGATCTCTTCAACATTAGACAACCAATCCAAAAATTCTTCTACTACCACTCCACCTTTAAATTCAGGAATTTCCATCTTCATACCTGACTCCCATCGACGATCATCATCTACATCCCGATATGAATTTCGAACTTGGTCTCGATCTCGATAATGAATGCTAGCTCTATCACCCTCTTCATCAAAATCAAATGTACGTCTATATCGATCTCCACCATTCTCATCCCTTCGATCACGCATGTCTCTTCTACTATGTCTCTCTTCATCTCGATATGGCTTATCTACAAACTCACGTGGAGTTCTTCTCTCTTCATGTCCATAGTCATGGTGATCTCTCCTTGATGAAATTGATGTTTCTCTTCTCCCTCTAAAAGATTGCGGTGATACCCTTCTCGCTTCCCGATGGCGAAACTCGGTTCCCTCCATGGTTCGAGATTGGTGATCTCCTTCTTTGAGTTTGATTCATATCAATCATCAACTTCTCTAGCTTTCCAATACCTTCATCAAATTTCTCATTAATGCGTTGCTCCATCTGCTCTGCTTCTTCCCTTCTATACAACGCTTCAACATTTTGATGACGATTAGCCCTCCTTGGCGGCATGATTGAACTTCACAACACTTCAACAAATACTTCAAAAATCTTCAACACAAGTCCAACAAGCACGGCTCCAACTCAACTTGGCTCGGCCTCAACACTTCAACACAAATCAAATTCAAACAACTTCCACACTTTGATCCAAAATGGAATGGATCAAAAGTTCTCCTCTTGTTGCAACTTCAAGATGAACACGATGAACAACAACTTCAAATTTCAACTTCAAACTCGGCTCCAAGTCTCGGCTTAGCTATGATTGGCTAAGTCTAGCTCTGATACCAAAATGATGCAGTGGAAAAATACGAAAAATTAGATGAAACGGTGAAAGTAGCAATCGGTGGATTGAATGATACTGAAATGCCCAAATTCGTTGATCCAAAGATACCGAATTCTAGCTATCTCTGACACGTTGATCGCGCACGATACCGTGAAGAGAGATCTACAATTCTTCGAGCGTTGATCAAGCGCACTTGATTCCACGAATTGGCTTCAACGAACGTTGATTCGAGCGCACTCGAATACCGTAAGTGGAGATAGGAGATCACACTCAACTACCAATTTAATGAAAGCACAAAGCTAACAAACAAGAGTTTATTCCAAAATCAACAACCCTTTACAATGACCCGACTCGCCTATTTATAGGTATACAACCCACGCCTCACTAGGTCGCACGCGACCTAACACTATTACCCGACTTAACAAACACACAACGACTCAACACAAGACGACCTACGACCTATACAAGGTCGTTAACGACCTAACAGACTCCAACACATCACTGGTACGCGACTTATAGTAGTTCGCGACTCAACAACATATACAACATGAATGACCTACCTTTATAACGACTTACGACCTAAGTTTAACACAGTACAAACCAACATACTCGACTTAACCAAGTAACGACCTTAAAACAGCAATGACTTAAGTAACAGCTTCAGGATATCTTCACGCGACCTAACTTAGGTCGTAACTCGTTGCAGCGACTTAGGACTTCAGCGCCCTTCAATAGAGCGACCTAAGGAATCACCACTCCAAGAGAATGCCGCATATCTCGAAGGACCCAACACCGAGCGACTTAATTCCGAGCGACCTATTCCCAAACGACCTAAGTCTTCACACAAGTCAGCTTTAGTAAGACGTTGGTCATAAGTCGTTAGGTCGTGTGGACGAGTTACCAATGCACTAGGTCGCGAACTATCTGCACCTCCCTTCTTCTGCTCTTGGTTAGGTCGTGACTCGTTAGGTCGTGAGCGACCTAAGCCTTCTCCACTAGGTCGTGAGCGACCTATACTTCCTGAGCGAGCTAAAGCCGTGGCTACCTCTGCACGACTTAAGACTTTGTTAGCTGGCGCTGCATCAACTCATCACTTAGCAGGTAATGTGACATTATGACCAAAGTTATCGCTCATTTTGTTTTGGTAAAATCTAATTTTACTTTTTTAAGCATTACCCGAATGTGACAATTATTTACACCAATTCTTTTTGTCAAAACTATATCACATTGCACTTATGAAATTTGGTAATGGCCAAAATTCCAATACCATCTACATTCAACTCTATAGCCCAAACACATAGTCATTGGTTCAATAATAACAATTATTATTAACTAAATTGCTCCGGTCAGTGACTTTAAGTTGACTTTAGTTGATCGTGATACCAACCTCATATATCTAAGGATATGAATCGTCTCCTGAATAGTGTTCCACTTTCAATACTTCCACTCGACCCAACTATAGTCATTCGATGGATATCGTGCCATGATTTAACTGTAATCAAAGCAGAGTTTCCACATTAGAAGCTCGATAGTATTCTCAAGTCAAGGTAATTGTGTAATATTGTTCTATCAATATTTTTTGTTTGATCTTAGTTATATTAACCAATATAAAACTATCATGCGAGTCATTCCATAGTTATCTAATAACTATTAGTACGTAACCCCTTGGTGCCCAATCTAGTCACGAGCAATACAGTGCCTAACATTTGGAGAGCGTTATGTACTCTAGTCTTAACATATGCATCGGTGTCCAATATCCATACATCTTGACTAGGAATATTAAAATGATAGGTTTATTTTATTTTGATAAATCACTCATTACAACACATTGTAACTACTATTACAAAACATACTATTTATGAATTTTCTGTTAAATATACCTTTAATTAAACTAGTTAATTAATATAACATATTCTAATAAAGTATACAATAGAAAGAAAACGCCTTTTATTTCGAATAAGATTGGTCATCGAGTTAGATATATGTAACAAATTACATAATTGCCCCGAGGGCACACCCCTAACTCTATCAAATTTTATGTTGTCATAGATATAAAATTTCATTAATTTACAAAGTGGATTAGAACACAAAAATAAATATAGATGCTACAAACAATATGAACTAAACAACCCACTTCGGCAAACCACCACCAAAATAAGTTAACAAACTCAGCAAACACTATGGAATTAAAACAAAAAATATGACAAGCCATTAGCGATCAAAAATATAAACACGTCATGCAACTATCGTAATAAAATACAGCACGCCAATCTTTATCCATTAAAATTCAATAAAATTGACAACCTCTACCATTATTAGATGATACATTCGATTTAACCCCATCATTTCTAGTTTTTGAGGTCGGGAGTCTCGAACATGATCGACATCGATTCCTAACACTATATTGAAAGCGAAGAATGACTTAAGTTATGTTGTGGTTATAGCATCGATTAGTTTTAGGGTTCTAGTAACATCGATTAATTTGAACATGACAAGATCTGGATTATGGAACATACTTTGCTATAACCTTTTAAGAAAAATATGGATCTACTTAGAAGAAGCATAAATAGCTTTTGTTTTCATCACTGCTTTCTATCGATATTTAAAGAAGCAAGAAGACGATGAGGAGTGAGAAGAAATAATGTTTTGGGTTTTTGACGTAAAGAAGATAAAGGACCGTTCAGAAAAGCAATAGAATTTTGCTATAGGTGTTGCTAGACTCAAATACTACGAATTAGTTGATTTGAAAAAATTCAGAGGTGTAAATATGTTATTTTGTCACGGGCTCTCCCAAAAAGGTATATAATTATAGAAAATAACCAAATCTTTTTCCAGTATAGTTTTATTAGATTAGAAATCATGCGCATAATTTTATTTTGCACGATGCTTATAAACTTTAGTATGGTTAAATTATTAAAAATACCCTTGCTCATTAACTTTAATTTGGATTTCCTATTCCCTAGTTTAAGCTAACACCCAATCTTAGTTATAGTCCTAGGGTCACTATTAACCTTTTAGTTTTCATGGGTTTACTAATAACCTTTCAATATTAAAGAACACGTTGTCATATTCGTAGTTTTCATGGGATCACTAAGAAACTATAGGCTCCTGCCACTTAACTTAATTAATTCATGGTTTTCCCTAATCTATTGGTCATTCTAATAACTATTCATTTTATCCTGGTTTTCATGGGTTTACTAGGAACCTATGGATTTGACCAATAACTCACTTCACATCCTAGTTTTCATGGGTTGACTAGGAACCTACTGATACTTCCATTAGCCACATTCTTATCCTAATTTTCATGGGTTTACTTGGAACCTATTGATTGATGTAAATTCTTAATTCGGATATAATTTTCATAGGTTTACTACAATCCAATTAGCCTCTGCCAACAGTCCTTGATACATAGTTTTCATAGGTTAACTATGAACCTGTTGGTTTCCTCCAATAACTACATAATCATAGTTCTCATGGGTTTACTATGAACATTTTTGGTTGCACCAATAACTACTTTATCATAGTTTTCATGGGTTTACTATGAACCTTTTGGTTATCTCCAATAACTATAAAGCTTAGGCATCCTATATTAATGGTCACCCTGACTCTTTGGATGCAATTCTACTCATTCAAGAGTTTGAGAAATTTATATTCACTATTGAGTTAACATAGATGGTTCTTCTACCCCTTTTTCCCTAAAATATAGCTATGGGTTATTATGTGAATATTTTTCATATTTGAAGAAGCAAAACAGCAACTTAACAATACCACTCCTGTGGGTTTAAGGTCCTTGAAATACATTTCATAAAACATAGTTAACACCTTTTAACTTATATTTTTATCAAGGCAACACCTCTTCAAAATTATTTACATAAGTCATTACAAGACTCTTTTATATAAGCTGTGGGTTTTCCTTAAAATTTTAGAATATGGGTCATAAAACCTTTTGACAATGTCGAGAGCTTCTATTTTCAACCCCTTTGAAGGCTTTTAATAATGTCTTTCAAAATAATAGGCTCCAACCTTTCTTATACTTAAAATTACTTCTTTAGAAACACTTCGGCCCCATTTAAACTCAAACCTTTTGAAAGCATTGAAAAACAAAATCTTTCGAAAGCGTTAGAAAACCGTTCGAAACCCTTAAAACTTAAACCTTTCGAAGGCATTCACTCAACCCTTCGAAGACTTACTCGGTTCCATTTAAAACATGCGAAAAATCCTCTTTTAAAACCTTTCGACTGTGTTCAAAGCATCCTTACAACTTTGTCAGAAGTTCTGCTTCGAAAGCTTTAAAACATCTCTTTAAAACAATAAGCTTCAGCCTTTAAAACACCTCCTTTGAAAGCTTTGGGTTGTACTTCAATTATAAAGAAAGGGTAAATCATCTAAATCTAAAGCTTTGATACCTTTCGAAAGCATTGGAGAAGCGGCTGGTTTTAGAATGAGTAAACCTTTTGCCTTTGTCGAAAGCAAAGATTTCATAAGTTTGGAAAAAGCGGCAACAACTTTGGACTATGTTGAAAGGTTCAAAACAAAACAATAAGCGGCAATAACCTTTCGACTATGTCGAAAGGTTTAAAACCTTTATTTTAAATAATTGACCTGGTCCAAAGCAAGCAAGTCAAAAGCTCTTATACAAAAGCAAAGCAGGCAATCTTTAGTTTATAAAACAAACATACCCCACCTCTTTGGCAACAACCCTTTCGACTAAGAACCCTTCGACCTTGTCCAATTCATTACGTACCAAGATACTTGATATCATATGCATTAGTTTGAACTTGTCGAATGTTATAACCATTCGAATTTATCGAATGGTCTGGGTCAGAAGGTATGATGCCGTATAAGGCTGAAACATACTAAAAGTATGATTATTTTTAACTTAAAAAGGATAAATTTTCAACTAAGCTGCCTTTATTTGTCAAATTCTCATTGGTTAACAAATACTTTTTAGAAAAATGTTGCCATTATTTTCAAAATTAAATAATAATTTGATTTTATAAATTGCCCCTTCTCCTTAATTAAATATATAAAATATTTAAGTCTCATACCTTGATATATATTTATCAAAACACTTAGGAAAATAAGGAAAAATCCCAGAAAATCTATTTTAATATGTTTTCCAACATATAAAAATTTCGAACCCAAGTAGTTAGTACATCAGCCGTAAATAAATTATAACCTAATAAATCATTTTGGTAACTACAAAATTAATATACGATCCATATTGATTCATAAAATTATGGAAATTGAAAATTATCTCCAAAATCATATTTTCTACAACATATAATTTTTCCCGTGGCCTGTAGAAATCATTTCATCTTGGTTTTGCCCTAAAAACGTTTATATGTCCTTTTAAACAACCTTGTTTAATCCATTTAAATTACAAATCAAGCATATCATCATTCAGTATATCATAAAAATAGATTTACACTAAAATCTGAAACCATATGATCATAAAACTAAAATAGAGATGCAGAAATTATTATTCACCTTATATTACATAAGGAAAATGAAGTTTGGTTGAGGTTGATTCCTTCTAACTTGAATCCTAATTTTTAAGTTGATTTTCTCTTCTCTTCTTCCTCCCTAATGGCCGACCATGCTTCCTTGCAATTATAAATTTTTGTTTTTATAAAACGAACATGTATGACTAAGGAAGATAGTATAATGGTGAGAAATATGGGCGGCTATTTACAGCAATGCCCTTATGTTTAGTATCTTAACCATTTATAAGTTCATTTTATTAGATATTCACGGTCACTTAATTCATTAATCAACCTTAATATCCTTATCTACATTATTCTATTTAAATTTCCTGAATAATGTTAATAAAATTATGGGTGTTACAGGATCCTCTCCTTAAAGAATTTCGTCCTTGGAATTCAGTAAGGACTAACTAGCAAACATAGAAGTCATTTGTAAACTCTCCTAAAAACCATACTATCCTATTTGCCTGGTAACCAGTCTATATAAATGTATATGGATATACCATCAAAGCACATTAGGATAAGCCTCTCGAATCATGTCCTCTATCTTCCAAGTACAGTCTTTCTTGTTGTCGCTCCACTGAACCTTCACCAATTTGACTGTCATGGTCCTCAATTTTTTCTCCTCTCTCACTACAACCCGAACTGTTGTCTAACAAAAGTCAAATGTAGCTCTACTATCAAATCTTCCAACTCAGTTTGAGGAATAGTGGCATCTGGATCATGCACATACTTACGAAGATGAGACACTTGAAATACATTATGGACGCCTATCAAACTACTCGATAACTCTATTATGTAAGCGAGCTTTCCAATTCTTTCTATAATAAGGAATGGACCAAAATACCTCAGGGACAACTTTCCCGACTTTCCAAATCATACCACACCCTACACTGGTGATACTTTAATGAAAACCCTGTCCTCCACGGAGAATTCTAGTTCTTTACATCTCTTATCCACTAACTCTTCTGCCCGGATTGGCCCTTCTTCATCCGTCCTTGGATTAGCTCAATCTTTTCCAACTCCTCTCTAACCAAATTCGGACCTAAGACCAATCTGTCTTCACTCTCTAACCAACAAGCTAGCGATTTGCATGGACTTCCATATAAAGCTTCAAGAGGCGCCATTCCTATACTAGTCTGATAACTATTATTATGGGAAAAATCAATCAGATGTAGGTGATCTTCCCAAAATCCAACAAAGTTTAATATACATGTTCTCAATAAATCCTAGATTACCTTGTTGATCCTCTATGTCTGCCCATCCATTTGTGGGTGATATGTTGTACTCATCTTGAGCTTGGTACCTAATACCTCTTGCAGACTCCTCCAAAATTTGCTAGTGAATAATGTATCTCTATCACTGACTATGTTACTAGGAATCCCATGAAGTCTTACTATGTTCTTCATAAACAACTTAGCCAGAATAGGTGCCATCCGTAGACTTTACCGGAATGAAATGGGCAATCTTAGTCATCCTGTCCACAACAATGCATATACTTTCATTTCCTCTATTTGTCCTTGAAAACCCATCGATAAAATTTATCGATATCGAATCTCATTTCCAAACTAGAATATCTAAAGGCTGAAGTAACCCACTCGGCTTCTGATGTTTGTCTTTCACTTATTGACAGTTTACACTACCCAACCCACAAGATGACATCTCTCTTCATGCCTTCCTAATAGAAGCTCTTTTTCTTGTCCTTAAACATCTTGGTTCCTCTAGGATGAATCATAAATTTTGAAAAATGACATTCCTCTAGAACTTCTCTCCTTAGCTCTCTACATCTGGAACACATAACCGTCCCTTCTTTCTCAACAATCCACTTTGGTCAAGACTAAAATCCTTTAGGTCATCAATCTCTGATCCGACCTCAAGCCTTCTAATTTTTTCAGCTAAAACTGTATCTTCCCTTTTCTTAGAAGCTATCCTCTCGATCAGCGTTGGTCGAACTTCTAAACAAGACACATGGCAGTACCTCCACTAGAGTTAGCGGTCGATCTTAACTGCATACCACAACTGGCTAAAGCTTCTAGGTCCTTCCTATTATCCCATCTTTTGGCAAGGCCGTGAGACCAAGAAATTAAATGGATACCAAAGAACCGTAAGTCTCGAAAATCGGTTATACACAGGTGTACTATGGATGCTGGTAAATTTTGTTCCAAGTCCAGATCGAGCTATAGTCGATATGATATGACAAGCAAAGTTATGAAAGCTTACGTTTCAAATTTCAAGTCAATCGGAGTTCATTTGCTCAAGATATGGATCAATCGAAATCAAGAGAGAAAGTTTCAGTTCGTATCCATCTTATTTATTCCACTTCGTATCGATCATGTTCACTCCACTTCGTATCCATCAAATGAAGATAATTCGTATCGGTTCCCCAATTGATCGATACAATGTAGCACCTAAAAACATCAATACAAAGACCGATATGAAGAAATTTAGGCTTCATCAATATGAAGCGGCTCCAAGCATCAATGCGAAGTGAGATGCAATCCGTATATACGAAGTAGCTACATGTAATCGATACAAAGTCGTCGCTAAATCATCGATATGAAGTAAAGCACAAAGCATCGATATGAAGTAGAGCACAGAGCATCAATACAAAAAGAGCTGTCTAGCCTGATACGAAGAGTAATTCTAGGTCGATACGAAAAAGAACGATTTGAATGGCAGAAATAGTCACTCGGCATGAAAAGTGGATTGATCCTGGAATATGACTCCATGTCACCCTGATCGATACGAAGCTATTGATATGAACAACCATCGATATGAATGGATCGATATGAGCACGCTAGCCTTTATTAAAATCAAACTTGGATCGATCATAACTCAAATCTACAGGTCCAAATGCCACCAAATTTTCACAGGAACGTGCATACCACCTCTACTTAGTCTCTGATCGATCTCGACCCAAATGGGGCCGTTATGGATCGATATAAAATTCATACTTATCGATCAATGATCCAATCCACTTCGGATCAATCTGGTGGGCCCTCCCACATTAGAGAAGGAGTCTTTTGAGATTTGAGCCAGATATTTTCAACCTCCGCCTATAAATAGCGGTCAAATGCCTCCAGAAAAGGGACTTTTTGGCTTCTCTACACTAATACTCTATCGAAATCAATACCATACTTCAGTCATATTGTTGTATTCTCTTGTAATCAACAAGTCATATTTAATAAACATCAATCATTTCATAGTGGACGTAGGCAATATGCTGAACCACTCTAAATCGGTGTGTTTCTACATTTTTTCTTATATGTTGATTGGTGTGTTTGTTAGACCTTACTCATTTTACCTTTACTTTTCTCATTTTATCTCTTCAATTGCATCCGAAGAGTGTTGTGCCCAATTTTGGTACAAACACTTTGGTGCTTTCACTGGGAAAACCCAACTTTTATCCTGCTCATTGGATCTATTGCCGATATCGGATTGCGAGAATCTAAGGTGAAGATCCAAATCTCAAGCCTATAAGTTCTTCCATCCTATTCAGATTTGCATCAAGTCTAGGAGAGAACTTCACTATTCACCATTTTTGCTACCAGAACTACCTCAGCCTCTATAGATCTAGAAGGATGGGATAGGCTTAACCCAGCACAACCTCCCTCTATAGACCAAAATGCTATCGGAACTTCAGATCCACAAGGCCCTGTCATTAGGGAAGAGTTTCAACTACTGATGCAAGAGCTGAGTCAAAGCCGCTAGCAGCTTACCTAGCACCTTCATGCCAACAGGAAGTTAACCAATTGGTTGAACCATGAAAGACAAAGGAGATCTCAAAGGGATCGGGCTTCTAGCTCATCCACTGAAAGTTCAGCTTTTTCTGAGTACAATCACAAATCCACGTGCCCATAGGGGATGAAAGCTATACATAGGCTACCGGACATCAGCGCACTCTGAATCTTAGGCAACCGAGAGTTGGTTCATCAACCAGCCATCAAACCGAACCCTCCTCCTAAAGAGGGATGATTCCTTATCATACTACTAACAACCACGTTGTTGCCGCTGCTATTGAGTTGGGAGCTGACACTCAGAACCGAATGGATCTGAACCATCGCCAACGTGATTATACTCTTGAGCCTTATGTTCATAAAGACCTAGAGCCAGGGAGGTGAGATATGGGCCATTGACCATTCCCGGCCCTTCCTTGCATTGTGGGATCCGACTACACCTTGCCTCCGCATGCCTAGAATGTCCAAATGTCAGACATCCCGACAATGATCTGTCAGATGATCCGTGAAAGTCAGGGCCTCACAAATGACGACTAGGGAATCTCTCGGAGTCGTATCCCTTCGCCGATGACATCCTCCACGCTAAACCGCCTCGACGATTCAGAGTGCCAATTCTACCTGTTTATGATGGGAGCTCCAACACTAACCAACACATTTGAAAGCATGAATTGTTAATGAATTCCACGTGTGCTGGTGATGCGGCCAAATGTCGAAGTTTCCTAATTTCCTTTTGGGGCATCGCAACAATTTGTTTTACTCACCTAACATCCCGATCTATCTCATGATTTGACCAGTTGGCAACGAAGTTTGTTGAACATTTTTGCATGCATGTCACAAGGCCCAAAGATGTTAATACCTTGTCCACCGTCACTCAAGCTCCCGGAGAGACACTCAGATGTTATTTGGAGAGGTTTCATGCTGCGTGCACTGAAATTAGTAATCATAATGAAAGCTCAATTCTGATGGCATTGACTAAGGGGATCGATCTCGACACCAAATTTGGCAACTGGTTGGCCGGAAAACCCTCTGCATCATTGGAGCGTTTCTATTTAAGGCAGCACAGTTCTTAAGAAGAGAGGATGCAAAAAAGTCTAGGAAAAAGAATGACACGGGGCCTAGTGTGGAAGGAATCCAAAGCAATGTCGCTGTAAAACAAACCGGGGAGAGTTTTGGAAAGGTGCAATTAAACATACAGAATAAGAAGAATCAATAGAAAGGTAATGGAAGTCAAGGTAGGAAGCGAGATCAGAATCACGGAACTCGATGTAGGGCTACCATATTTGACACATATACTCCTTTAAATACGTCTCTAGAAAATGTGTACTTACAAACTTGTAATACTATCCAATATAAGAAACCTTCTCCGAAGCAATCGTCGGATAAACAGATTCAAACGTGAAAATTTTGTAGGTTTCAAGACAGTTATGGCTATGACACGAACGAGTGCCATCATTCATAGGATATTATCGAGAAGTTGATACGAGAAAGAAAGTTGGAGTAGTTTGTACGGGCGCCGCAGTCTGGAGGTGCAGGCCCATCGAATTAAAACCAAATACCAAATCAGGTTAGACCGGAGGAACCCGCTCGTACCGGCGGGAGGTTAGTGATAAACAATGTTAGTGGTGGTCCACATCCAACGGATCGAAGCATGAGAAAAATGGAGTCGTATGCTAGCTCTATTAGGTATGCGAGCTTCGAATGTTGTAGTAATTTGGAATATGGGGCTCCGGCCAAACAACAGAAAACGATGACATATGACATTGTATTTCGAGGTTGGGATGCCGACAGAGTCAAAGCCTCAACCATTGATTCACAGTCATTTCAGCTCAGATAGGTCCTGCTTGGATGAAGAGGATAATAGTGGACTGTGGAAGTTCAGTGAGCATACTGTTTAAGTGAGCCTATGACCAAATGGAGATGGAAGAAAAAGATTTGAAGCCGTGTTAGTCTTGTATTCATGGCTTCAATGGAAGCGCGAAACCTGCTTGGATGGTGGATCTACCAATGGAGTTGGGGTTGAAGAGTGCTGGAGAATTCGGATATTACAATTTATTGTGTTGGGTATTGACTCACCATAAAATGCTTTCTTGGGTCGACCGGCCCTAGTTGAGTTCAGGGCCGCTATCGCCCCTTGGTGCCTTACTTTGAAGTCCCCCACTGATAATGGAGTCGGAGTCGTTCAGGGAGACCAGGCTGTTGGACAAGCCTTTTATGTTGCTGACTGCGGGAGGCGCTGCGAAAAGAGAAAGGAAAAGGCGTAGAGGAATCTCTCTACATCCGCTTTGTAGATAATAGACAATTAACGCCTAGGCCATGGCCCGGGTACCACAACCAATTCCCAAGAGATCATGATCCAAGAGATATTGAAACTGAAGACGAAGTCAAAGACAATCACTACAAGAAATTTTATTTTTGGTGGCGCACAAAAAACGCTACCAAAACTTATGGTAGCTTTTTGATAAATGCGGTGATAAAGCCGCAACTAAAAATCCATGACTTTTAGTTGCATTTATTTGAACGCCACTATAAAAAAATTTATTGCAGCATTTTTCAAATGCCACTATTAATCTTTTTGTAGCATTTTAGAAATGCCACCAAATGTTTTTTGGACGCTACCAATAGAGTTTCCAACTTTACCCCTGTTTTACGGTTGCGTTTACTCAACGCCGCTACATGTATTTCTCTAGTATTTTTGAAACTCTACTAAAAGTTGTTGATCATTTTGCACCGTTTTTTCATGCTGTTACTTCCTGTTGGTGGTCTCTTTTGTTTCTACTATATCAATCAATAATCACTCGCATAATCATCATATTCAAACAATTGAAAAAACATATTGATCATATAACCAAGTAAGATATCCCTAACCATTCTTATACAATAGTTTTTTGATAAAATGACCAAAATTACATACAATAACTCTTCGTATACAAATTTACACACTAGTACTAATAAAATCTTATACCAAACTAGTGCTAACAAAAAGCTTGATTACCCATAATTCTTTGTTGCATGCACAAGTGAAAGCTAACACCATAAAATTCCAATCTTGCTCTCTTCGGAAATCCAATGCTTGCACAAGTGAAAGCACAACATATAGTCAAACAATTATGTTAATTCGCAGGACTTCAAAACTAATATCAAACATCTACAATATTGTATGAGCATATCATATTATAAATAATGTCATATAAATAATCAAAGTTATAAATGAAATGAAATAAATAAAGTCCAACCTTACAGTTGTATATAAAATAAATAATGTCATTCAAATATTCTGAATCAACAAACTCCTCACTGTCTTCTGACTGTCACCCTTCTTCTACCACTCACCCAAACAAACAGTCATCAACTTCCAGTGCTTCTCCAATCACTGCTCCACTTCCTCTGTTCCATTACATTGTCATTACACAATCCATACCATACTATCTCTTAATCCCTACAATCACCCTACTGACATCACCCTGCACAGTGATATAACCAGAAACACTACAGTGCATTTCACACAAACTACTCCGCTGCCTAACTGTAGCATCCATCCAACTTCACACCCCTCCAATCAACTCTGCCTACTTCCCACAATTCAATAACCTCTCCTATACTTCTATCACTGCACATACACATGCATCAACCCCACCATCTCATCCACAGTTCTGCCCTGTCACACATCCTACTGTGATCTCTGTTCCTACTGACCACATCCAACATCATCACCCTACTTGCATCACCAAAACAGCGGCCGACCATCAACATCCCATGACTATTGCATAAACCACCTCATACCACTCTACCGAACTTTCGACACAACTCAGTTGCAACAAACTATTAAATAAACTGCACTTGCAAACATTAGTGTACACTATACTCCTCTTCAACAAGCAACTCATCTCACAATTTTAGCTCACAAACCATACAATTCACTGTCATCACATCTGGTCATTCAACCAAAACAACATACTTCATAGTTCCAGCCATTGTCAACACAGTTCAACCACAAACCATCCACCTTTGCAGTTTCATCACTACAACATTCCTCCGCAAACCTTCACAACAACTTCAGTGCACCACTTGCCACTGTCAAATCAATTCATCCCCCTAACTTCCACACCTTCCATTCAAGTGCACATTAGCAACCATCAAGTCTAACATCCTACAACCACGTACACGCACATCACCGAGAAAATTCCTAATATACTACTGTCAAACACTGTAACATACTACTACTTCTGGCCATTCAGCCAAAATTCCACTTCATACTACTGTTGTCGTTACCTTCTTGTTGTCACGTTCCTACTAACCACACATCCACTTCTGTCAACTCCCTGATCAACACTTCTCTAAAACGATTGCTGCGAGCCCGCTTCACTGTCACAACTATCCCATATTTTACCACAGCAGAGTAACCTCCCACTTGATCCACATCCTTATTCATCCATTCACATCATTTCACAATGCATCATATCATCCACCTCCTTACATAAACCATTACCACTGTGACAATCTCCAATCATAACTGTCAACAGCTACAACAACTTACTGCTGTCATATATTCACCCCTACCCATTCATCATCACCCCTCTACAGTGATACACACAATTCTGCCTACAAACCAGACATGGTCGCAATAATTGACCACCTCCCTAAACTATCAAACATCGTCTTGCTCCACATCTTGGCAGTTGGAAAACCATACCCAAAACACTGCATAACATACCCATGCACACTTCTTGCCTACCACCATACAATAATGTATAGGCATACATCACTTCCTCACCATAATTCCAACCAATCACTCTACCATCCACTGACATACAACCTTCTATCATCACAGCACACTACTGCCTCTGACATACCTCATTATCACCTCATCGTCAAGCCACCACCACTTCCAACTACTACACCTCTGCATATAACATCTCTGAACTCCCATTTTCCCTCTGTTAATACACCTATTCCCAGCAAAACTTCATCATTGCATATCGCCACTCCTCCATCTGACTACTAAAACACTTGGCATTCACAAAACTTTAAACACAATTCTATAAAAAAATAAAATAAACAAAAGCTCTTCTTTTCTTTTCAAAAACATATTAATTATTTATTTGAAAATTCAAAAACTAAAAAAAAATTTTGAAAAGCCAAATAAAAAAAACAAAAATAAAACAACTCTTTTGAAAAATAAATTTCCTTTGGTAAATATTTTTTTTCTTCCTTTTAAAAACAAAAATAATTTTTCATTTAATTTCTTGCCTTATTCATTTATGTAACTAGTAATGTTTTTTGTAATGCATATAATGATGATCTATTTTATACATTAAATTAATTAGTTACATATGGTGGAGGGAAAGTCTCAATTCCACGCACCTGGAGCTTGTACTTTTAGAAAGGATGCTTCTTTCACATAAGCAGATTCATTTGTTGATTCTTCATTAAATGTTCGATTAACTTGTTGTAATACTGGAGATTGAGGTGAGCTAACAGGAAAAACCATTAACTTATTTTCTTCGATATATCTTCCATTATCTTTTGAGAACTTTTAAGAAATAAAAGGTTAAATACAGAGCTAGGTTATAGATATTAACATTAATCAATTTTATTACCATGCTAGGTGTGGTGTCCACATCCGCACTTCCGTATGGAACGAGTATACTTTAGACTAAAAATTTATCCTTTAATTGCATATCTAGTGGAGCAGTCTTCATTGCTTGCATAGCAACTGCAATTTACAATTAAGTATGATAGAAAACAGTGCCTTAAATTGTTATTTCAGTAAATATGTTACCAAAATTAGGAAATAATTCTGCTTTTGTGGCACCTCAACTACTTAATACAATGTAATTTATGTGGGAAATGCGGATTATGGATCTTAAGGCTAGAGTTAACACTAGATGGGGGTGAATAGTGTTTATAAAGAATTACTAAATCTTTTTGAGCTTATGTTGATTTATACACAGAAGTATGCAATATACAGATATAGATATGATCACAGAAACAAACACAGATGCAAAAATAAAAAGTAGTAATGGAAAGAACACACCGGATTTTATACTGGTTTGGAGTTACCCTACATACAGTCCCACACACAAGTACGGATTTACTTTCAAAAGCAATTGTACAATTACACCCTCGATTTCAAGACTACGAGGTACACCCTCTAGAATCACAATTCTCTGGGTAGAGATACTTGATTTTCAGGGCAACAAGTTAACTCACTTGATTTTACAGGCAACAAGCTCACCCAATTGATTTCCCAAGGCTACAATCACACCTTATCTCGCTAGATCACCTTTTATGGCTAAGTTGATTACAAAAAGCCTATAACTCTAAATAGCACTGAGGATCTTGTTGAGAGAGTGATAGAGAATTAAACTACGAATTATCGAGTTCGATTCAATGTAGATTTTGGCAGAGTAATGGTAAGAATATTTATTAAGAAAAGTGGAAGAAGAAGAGAAGTGAAAAACCAGAAAATCTGATATAAAATTCGTAGAAACTGACCCCTATTTATAGAAGAACAACAGTCATGTCCATTCGTGAAGAGTTATGACGAATAGACACTTCTTTTGAAATTTAAATTTTAAACTCAACTGACACCATGTCGACATGGTCACCATGAGTATGTCGACATCCCAAAGCATTTTTTGATAATTTGATTTTCTTTAAAAATAACCTTTATCTTATATTAAAACTATTTTAAAACTTTATACTTGCCTATAGTCAAAATTCATAAATAAATATAGAAAATAATATATATATATATATAATTTTAACTATAATTTTATATTTAAATTTAAGTATAAATATTTAAAAGTTAAATATATTATATTAAAAGATAGTTTAAAATCAGGGGTAATTTGACCTTGAAATTAAAGATGATTTTGAAGCCAAAATTATTTAAATCAGGATACAGGTTTTTGATGTTTTTAAAAGGAAGGTTTTAAAATCATTTTGAAACAAGATATAATTTTGAAAAAATCATTTTGAATAAAATTTAGCGGATACATAACAATGTTCCACTAGATTTTTCGTAGGTTCCATCCTACTTAGGGTTCCATCCCTTTAATAGGCTCGAAGTGGATTCCATTCCACGAATAAATTGGATTTTAAGATGTTAGTGCTTTTCTATGAGTTTTAACTAAATTTATATTAATGAATAATTACTTGGATTCTTGAACTCTTGATAATCTTGATACTCATGAGTCTTCAATCTTGATATCTTGAATCTCTATACTGTACAGTGTTCATTCTTGGTACCTGCATGGTTAAATCCTGCATATACATATATATCTAAACTTATAATGTTAGTATTTATATTTTATAAACTATTCTAAGGTTGTTGTCATCAAAACCATCATCTCACGGACTAACAATCTCCCCCTTTTTGATGATGACAACCTTTGTTTATAAAATATTACTTCTATCCTAATAATTCCCCCTAAAAATAATAACTCCCCCTTAATCTATGCCTAACTACCCTATTTTATACTTCTCCCCCTTTGTCATCAACAAAAACAAACTCCCCCTCATTCTTGGACCGGAATACCTGCATTAATAAACTATATAATAGAATATATAATGGATAGATTAAGAATTAAGTATCCTTATGAACATGATAATTAATCAAGGATTATATACATTTTAATGTGTATATATATACATGTTTTACGTAGCAAACATCAAACCACTCAATCCACACCGAGTACCAATCCAAACCAAGTCAAATTAATTCAAACAAACAATTCAAACAAAGCAAACAAATAAAATTAAACGTTACGTGGAACTTCCACTCATCCTTCTTCTTCGAAGATTGGGTCTGCCTTAATAACATCCCAATTTTCATTATCGTTGGTGAGAGAGACTGGAGGATGTGCTTCGTTATCATCCTTGTGTAGGGAGGAAATCGTCCATCGTATTGCATCGAAATGGCTTTCTTGCTCCTTGATCATCTGTATTTGACTTAATTCTAAGTGTCGCTAGTTACGAAGAATGAACGAGAGAATACTCTTAACGAATTAAGAGTTTCTTCAAGATTTTCGGATAAATTGTGAATTGGATTAGCCATAGTTGAACTTGTGAAAGAAATAAAGAATTAGAAGATAGGAAATAATTTTCGATGAAGAATTCTGGAAGAAACGGGTATATATAGGTGTAGAAATTCGTTTGAAATGAATAGACATATGGTTGTTATTCAAATTTCAAATTCAAAATGAATAGTCATTTTTGACCAGTACATGTCGACATGGTCAAAGGGGGTATGTCGACATGGGTTAGTGAAAAAATATGACTAGTTAGATTTTGTGAATAATTGTGTGTGTGTATATATATTTATATAATATACTAACATTTATTCTGGAGATAAGATAAACTAGATAACATAAAGGAAATTTATTTCATTGCATAATAAGATGATACAATAATTAAATATATGAAACCACATGAACTTTCAAATTAAAACAAGCTAAGACACATACAACACGATACTAAAAGATAAAACTAATTAGAGGATGATGATGATGATGAAGAAAGTCCAAGTTTCTTGCTGGCTTTGGAAATGAACTTGTTCATCTTGGATGAAAATTTTCCAACTTCTTACTAACGAATCATTTAACAATCCGTTGATTCTCAACAATTGTCTTTTGGTTTTTGAGAAGGGTTTTGGTGGATGGACTAGGAGGATAGTCGATGCTTTCCAAAGAGGTTTCACCTTCTTCTTCTTCTTCAATTTCCATTTCATCCCCTTCTTCTTGTTCTTCTTCCTTTTCCTCTTCTTCCATTTCCTCATGAGCCAAATGCTCTTCCTTTTCAGTAAGGGTCTCATATGGTTGAAAAACAATTGGAATTTTCGTAAGCGAGATATTGGAATGATTGAAAACTTTTCTAGTAACAAATTCTTCGCCTTTGAAATCCACTCCAAAATAGTTAAAAATCCAAGTGAGATAAATTCCATGATACAAAGTATTCTCACCCATTTCAAGATTTTTAGGACGAAGTTCATCCAAAATAACTTGCGCCCAATTTATGTCATAATTTCAAAAAATAGCAAAGAGTTCTTTGCAAACTTTTGAAGTAGGATTGTTAAAATTTTCCGATCTTGGGGTCAAAGTATGTTTCAAAAGAAGATTGAAAATTCTTGCCTTTGGTCGAAAATTTTGATTTTTGAATTCAAAATTGCCATTCCCTTCGAAAATGTGATGAAATGTCTCACGATCATTTTCATCGATTTTAAAATTAAAAAGATCGATTCCCGTGACTTGCAATTGAGAATGGTACCCAAAAGATCACAATTCAAAACAATTCTAGTGCCTTTGACACTACTCCAAATTTCATCCTCATTTCCATGATAAAATCCACGATTTAAATTAGCATAGAAAATTTTGACAATATTCGTATAGCAAACAAAATCATTTTGAGAAGCATCAATAAGACAAAGAACTCCATTGTTTACAAAAAGAGAATCAAGTTCATAAGAAGAGAAATCTTGAAAAATAGCAAACTTTCTAGGATGGACTTTGGCATAATTAGCATAATTGATGTATGCCTTTATTGCCTCCGGATCATTGAATAGTTGTTCTTTTATTTTTCTAGAAATTCTCATGGTGGAGGGGTTGCTTGAAGAAGCCATTAAAGTAGAGAGTAGAGAGCTTGAAGTTATGAAGAGAGAATTTGAATTTGAAAATGAGAGTGAAAAGATATGATAATGGATAGTGAATAAATAGATTCTCAAAGGACATATTCTCTGGTCAAAAGATAGCTTTTCAGAGAATTGAATGAAGTGAAAAGATGGGGGAAATTCAAATATTTGAATTCAAATTTTGAAATTAAATTCTGGTACCCATGTCGACATCATGGTAGGGACCATGTCGACATGTGCCAGTGAATTTTCATGAATTATTTTTCCTAAGTTCTCTAATACACACACACACACACACACACTCTATTATTTTTAATGTATATATATAGAACTTATTAGAATTATAGTATATTCCATAATATATCAAAATAATAAAAATAATAATGAAATAATAATAAAAATAATAAAATAATAATGAAATAATAGTAAAAAAATTTAAAATTCAAATAACACACCAATTCAAAATCAATCAATCAAGCATCTAAATCTAAGCAAGCAATTTCAACCAACTGTATTGTAAACGTGTACCTTTTTCTGAGTCCATTTCTCTGAATTCGTCGAAGTCATGAACTGCTGTGAAACACAAATTTGAATTATCTGTCTTCTAATCATCATCACTTGAGAATGAGTCTGAGTCATTTAGAGTAGCAGTAAATGCACGCTTCCGTTTCTTTGCTGGATCGTTGTTCAGAGGAGGATTTTGCCTATCTGGATACGAACAGTCTCTTTTGATACTATATCCTGATTTCCAGAGTTCTTATAGTTGTTTCTCTTGAGATTATTCATCTTTCTGTATTTCAGGAATTTCCTAAAATTTCTGGTCATCAAGGCTATCTCTTCATCATTATCGCTTTTTGAATCTGATCCATCAGTCAATGCATTGAATGCCATTGATTGCTTTTCGTATGTTTTGCTTTCTCTTCTCCCGATCATTTGAACTTCATACGACATTAGATTTTCAATTAATTCTTCTTTCTTTAAAGTACTGATATCATTTGCCTCTTCGATAGCAAGTGTCTTTTGATCCCATTCTGGAGTAAGAGAATTTAAAATCTTTCGGACTTGATCTTCTTCAGAAAATTCCTTTCCCAAAGATATTAGAGAATGCACAATATCCTGAGATATACTATACATATCTAAAATAGACTCATTAGGATTCATTTTAAATAATTGAAACTGATTTATGAGCATGGAAATTTTTGTCTGTTTAACTTTGCATGTTCCTTCGTGAGTAACTTGCAAAGTTTTCCATATTTCATATGCAGACTTAAAAACTGACACTCTATTGAATTTATTTCTATCTAGTGAACAAAACAAAATATTCATTGCCTTAGAATTATTTTGTGCAACAGTCTTTTGCTCAGCAGTCCACTGTGCAAAATCAGTTGTGGGTTTAGAATATTCAGTTTGTGTAATATTCCAAGTATCTAATCCTATAGATTGTAAATATATTTTCATCCTACGTGCCCAATAGCATAGTTACTGCCATTAAAATGTGGTGGTCTGACAGTAGACTGACCTTCTACAAATGAACTAGTGACAGGAATACTAGTGTTAGTAACAGTACCAGTGTTGGTAGCCATTTTGAAAACTTTTCAAAAATCAGATTATGAAACTTTGAAAACCTAGCTCTAATACCAATTGTGAAAAATGCAGATTACGGATCTTAAGGCTAGAGTTAACACTAAAAGGGGGTGAATAGTGTTTATAAAGAATTACTAAATCCTTTTGAGTTTATGTTGATTTATACACAGAAGTATGTAATATACAGATATAGATATGATCACAAAAACAAACACAGATGCAAAAATAAAAAGCATTAAAAGAAAGAACACACCGGATTTTATACTGGTTTGGAGCTACCCTACATCCAGTCCCGCACGCAAGTACAGATTTCCTTTCAAAAGCAATTGTACAATTACACCCTCGATTTCAAGGCTACGAGGTACGCCCTCCAGGATCACAATCCTCTGGGTAGAGATACTTGATTTTCCTGGCAACAAGTTCACCCACTTGATTTTACGGGCAACAAGCTCACCTAATTAATTTTCCAAGGCTACAATCACACCTTTTCTCACTTGATTGATTTTCAAGGCTATAATGACACCTTTTCTTACTAAGTTGATTACAAAAAGCCTATAACTCTGAATAGAACTGATGATCATTATTATCCCGCTTTTTGGCAAAGCCGTGATACCAAAAGATTGATCGAAAAACCAAAGACAGCTCGTTTCAAAGAATGGTTACACATTGCTTCGCTATGGATATCGATGAATTTTGTCCGAGCCCAGATCAGGCTACAACTGATAGGACATGACAAGCAAGATCATAAAAGCCAGTGTTTCAAATTTCAGGTTAATTGGAGTTCGTATGAACGAGATATGGTCGATGCAAGTTACCCAAAGTACGTTATTCGTATCCATCAAAAAGTTGAGGAGATGCCCATTTCGAATCCATCGGATTCGTATCCATCAATGTTTGTGCTCGAATCCATCAGCTACCATATACTTTGAATTGATCGAGTTCCAATCGATCAGTAACATGATATCGGTCTGTTCGAATCGATCGGTTTCGAATCGATCAAATTGGCATCGCCTCAGCTTGTTCATATCCATCCTAGAGCACTGTTTCGTATCCATCAATAGGCCGCGCTTCGTATCGATACCCATATACATCACCACACCTCGGTTCGTATCCATCAGCTTCGTATCGATCGGAATGGCTAGGTCTTCGCATCGATGGACTTCGTATCGATCAAGCTTCGGTTGAAGTGTCTTATTCGAATCCATCAGTATGTAGTCTACTTTGTAACGATCACCTAACGTCAACTTCGCATCCATTAGAGATTCGCTGCTTCGTCTCCATCCCAAGACCATGTTCGAATCCATGAGCAGAGGCTTGTTCGCATCCATCAGGTCAACGAACCCTGGGTGACGTGTCATCCCTCGATACGAACAAGGCGAAATTTATGGAGTCGATACGGTCAACTCGGAGTAAAAACCAGATCGAGGCGAAGCATGCATGCCACATCATCACATGACCACGTGAGGTGATCGAGTCGAAGAGATCGTTTCGAATTAATGGATTCGAAATAAACATCCAACCGAAACATACCAACTCGTATCGATCATATCTCCCAAACCGCTGATCCAAATGCAACGAAATTTTCACAGAAGCTTCCATACAAGGTAAAGATTTTTCCTGCCAGGTTTCAGCTCGATTGGATCATTTTTTGATGGATACGAAATCATTTCGTATCGATCTCAGATCGAGTCGAAACTTGGTGGGGTCGATCGCGTGGGCCCGCTCACGTGTCAGAAAAAGTCTCCCAAAATTTGAGCGAGATCTAAGCCTCCTACGCCTATAAATAGCACCCTAAAGTTTTCAGAAAAGGGGATCTTTTGGCCATTCGACGTCCAGACTCTGCCGGATTCAATTCTACTCTTCATTATCGCTGTTGTAATCAGATTTCAGAGCTATCATCAACTGTAATTCGCTGTAATTGATTGAAATCATCAAGTGAATCAATAAAGACATAAGCTTCAGAGTGGATGTAGGCAAGATCGCCGAACCGCTATAAATCCTATGTCATTTACTGCTTTATTGTGAATTTGTTGAGTGATTTTAGTACTTATTCTCTATATATTTGCTATCTGTGGTTTGTGATTGTGAACGGGTGCTTTCAACGGCCATTGGGTGTTTATGACCACTTTCGGCGCAAACAATCTTGTTGAGAGAGTGATAGAGAATCAAACTACGAATGATCGAGTTCGATTCAACGTGGATTACGGCAGAGTAATGGTAAGAATATGTATTAAGAAAAGTGGAAGAAGAAGAGAAGCGAAAAAGCAGAAAATCTGATATAAAATTCGTTGAAATTGACCCCTATTTATAGAAGAACAACAGTTATGTCCATTCGTGAAGAGTTATGGTAAATAGACACTTCTTTTGAAATTTAAATTTTAAACTCAACTGAAACCATGTCGACATGGTCACCATGAGTATGTCGACATCCCAAAGCATTTTTTGATAATTTGATTTTCTTTGAAAATAACCTTTATCTTATATTAAAACTATTTTAAAACTTTATACTTACCTATAGTTAAAATTCATAAGTAAATATAGAGAATAATATATATATATATATATATTATATATAATTTTATATTTAAATTTAAGTATAAATATTTAAAAGTTAAATATATTATATTAAAAGATAGTTTAAGATCAGGAGTAATTTGACTTTGAAATTAAAGATGATTTTGAAGCTAAAATTATTAAAATCAGGATAGAGGTTTTTGATGTTTTTAAAAGGAAGGTTTTGAAATTATTTTGAAAACAAGATATAATTTTGAAAAATCATTTTGAATAAAAGTTAGCGGATACACAACAATGTTCCACTAGTTTTTTCGTAGGTTCCATCCTACTTAGGGTTCCATCTCTTTAACAGGCTCGAAGTGGATTCCAATCCAGGAATAAATTGGATTTTAAGATGCCGGTGCTTTTCTACGGATTTTAACAAAATTTCTATTAAAGAATAAATTACTTGAATTCTTGCACTCTTGATAATCTTGATACTCACGAGTCTTCAATCTTGATATCTTGAATCTCTATACTGTATGGTCTTCATTCTTGGTACCTGCATGGTTAAATCCTGCATATACATATATATCTAAACTTATAATGTTAGTATTTATATTTTATAATCTATTCTAAGGTTGTTGTCATCAAAACCATCATCTCACGGACTAACAATTTAGAAAAGAGTGGATTTGTCATGATCCTGATACTGGTTTCTAAACCATTAAAATAAACTTTAAATTCCACTATGTTGTGATCCTGATACTGGTTTCTTGAAAAGTAGAAAACTAAAGTGTTTAAAATTCGATGACCCGCTCCATGCAAATCTGTTGAATATGTGCTATTCCAAACCACTAATTTATCTACGGTTATGCACTAATTTTAAAATAAAAAGGTATTCTCCATACAAAACACCTTGTACCTTAATTGAGTTTCTAGGACAGTAATTAAACATGTTTAATATTCTGGAAAAATATATATACAAACACAAGAGCTAGTGTAGTGATTTAGACAGTTTCTTAAAGTCTATGCAATGCATATGGCATATTACCCACTCATAAATTCTATCCTAAGGAAGCCTAGAACAAGGTAGGGGATGCATGAACATGACAAATCAAGAAAACTAAATATTTATGAAACATTGTAGTAGTGCATCTGGAAAGTACTAGTAAATAAACCCAAAATGATCGAACAAATATTCAAGAAGTGATAAATATTTTCTATATGAATATAAGCAGTTCCCAAATGGTTACCTAAAAAATCACACGATGACCTTGGTAAAATGACACCACTATTTGGTTTAATAGAATGTCTCTTTGGAGATGTGATTTTGATCTAAAAACATGAATGCTTATGTTGGACAAAAGAATATAAGAAAATAGACAAGATTCATACTGATATAATAGTAAGTTTATTGTTATCGCATTTTCAGTCTGAATAGTTTAAAGAAAAAACTAAAAGGGTTGTTTGAAATGCTAAGATACTGTAGATATAATTATTTGCCAACTTCAAAATGAGAACGCGATTAACTGTGTCTTAAATAGTTCAAAATTTACAACACAATATTTGTGACAATGATAGAATAATGAGAGATGCGGATGTTGTTGACCTTGAAGGCAATATATTCATTTGACTTATTGACAAGATGTACAATACACGTGCTTTGCTTCTTCAACTCAACTGAAATCATAAACAATTTTAAATGAATTGGAGAACTATGGAAGATAGTGCATACATCATTTGTCACACAAATAATCTCATGCGAAAACAAATAGAATGGCATGGAAAAACAAAAAAGAAAAACATAAACAATTCTTCCAGTTTGCAACAAATTATTTTTTAAAGAGTTCATGGACATGTTTTCCACTAGAAATCAACACTCGATATAGTGTATACCTCCAAAAGAAAATGCAACCACTAGTTTGTTCATCTCAAATGTCCAAAACGGTATAAAACAAAAGTAGACATAAGAAATCTTACCACAGCGATTTCTACTACCAACCAAATCAAAATGGTTTTCCTTCATCTCTAGTTATATTTTGTAACAGTGAATCATTTTCAATTAACTAATTTATATATAATGTGTATTTTGCTTTGAATGATTAAATATTGAGACTGTTTGATATGAATATGTATATTTTGTAATAGTGAATCAAAATGGTTCTGATTGAACTACAACTAATTGGTATCTAGTGAATAAGGTAGGTAACTGGAAAAAAATATTGAGAATTTGACGATTATTTCAATTAATGTGATACTTTCATATTGCTGTCATATGAATATGGATGAAACTTTAGCTTAGTAATGATTAACCGTAATGAAGCAAGGGTGAGAATAGAAAATGAACAACTAATTACCACTAATGATATTTTAAATGGCAGACTATAAGTTGTTTGGACATGTTAATATGAAGTAAACAAAGTGATAGGGTAGAAGTCATAAACTAAAACACCTTGTTAAACAAATATTACATAATGGATACTTTAAGGCGAAGATATATAGTTGTAGCAATAATCAAAAGTAATTTGATGCAATGTGAGGTAGGTGATAGATAGGGCAGCTAAATTTTAATGAATGCTTTGTTGCAAACCGATAAGAATTATAGCCCTTTTAACTCAACCCTTGATTTGATATTTTTAAATTTTTGAATATTTACATGCGTTAAACCAGCTGCAGCTTGTGTCTATTTTCCTAACATTTGATCCGTGAAGCTTAAAGATAGAGAAAACTTTCTAAAACCCTTACTAGACTTTATGTAACACTATTAATATTTGGTTTTCATCGGCTACATGTTATGTATTTTGTGATACTGAAAATATTACCTGATGAAATGTGACAGATCCTTTCTTTTCCATGTCCAAATAATAAAAATCTGTTAGAAGCGGCATCAAATGGTGTTGTGGTAGCCAAACAAAATGCAGGTATTTATAAACTTGAAACACTGTGTTTGGAGCCATTATATAAATAAAAAACATTTTCTATTATTGGGTTTATACAAACCAACAAAGACAATACAAGATGTTATATTTTTTCACATTATAGGTCAAATAAAACGAGAAAGCAGCAACACAGCAAGTTATAATACTGTACCAAGTTTGCAAGTAGTACTCATATATAACAGTCAAAAATGTGCATATGTCAAAACACCAAGAACAAAATAATTAGGATGAAAACTAACCTTTTCAGCAAGATGGAAATTCCCTATGCCATAATAAGACAAGAAGTCTTGGATATCAACGCATTCACTGCAACCAAAATTTAGTGATCAAACACTATAAAGCTTAACAGAGTTTGTTGTATCGCTTAATGGTGCTTAAGCACCACAGGCTTAATTTTAAATGTCTAAAACTTTTGCTCAAACATTTTCCATTGGAAGAAAACATCATCATAGTCGTTATCATATTCATGTATCAAGAGCTGGAAACTTACTCATTTTCACCAAAGTGCTTGTTAATCCTATTGCAGCACAAAAGAGCAGGAAACTTATCAAAAGCTATATTTGTTTATCTGAATTTTACGCATAACGAGTTCAACAATAGAAGAGTCATGACTGATTAAAATCCAAATTCATGGTACGCGCAATGAATTCAATAACGAATTCAATAATACAGATCATTCGAGTAAAGATTAGAAGTAAATAAAGAAGAAGGAAGCTTGAGTAGAGATTATTATGGTAAATATGGATCATTCAAGATTTTTTCGAATGGGAATCGGAGGCAGTCTTGTTGCTTCTAGAAGTGGCCTCCTTATCATGGATTGGAACAGCTAAGCATTACAAATTTGGATTGCGGAACGTATTTGATTTAGGGTTGCTTTGGGGGAAAGAGTTGAATTTTCTAAGTAGCAAAGGAATAACAAGGCGGTAATCTTTTGGGTTACGTTTATGTGGGAAAACGTGGATTTTTTAATAAAGTCGGGAAGTGAAATATTTTTTGTTACATTCATATAATAAGGTAAAATATTATTAGTTGCATTTACATTCAAACGCCACCAATTTTTGCAACCGAAAGCTGATTTTCTTGTAGTGAGTCAGGCTTCTCCGACAGAGCCGACGATCGATGTTCCAGTCAATAATGATGACAATTCTAAAATGGTAAAGATTGGATCCCAGCTAAGCCAACAGATAAAGGAGGAATTAGTTGAGTTTCTCTGGGAAAACCTCAACGTGTTTTCCTGGATGCATTCTGACTTGTGTGGGGTCTCGTCGGATATCGTGAGCCACACATTGAATATTGACCCGCGACATGTCCCGGTCAAGCAAAAAAGCATAGTATGGATCCAGAGAGATCTGCCGCTCTTAAGGAAGAGTTGGATAAACTTAGCCAAAATGCATTATATCCAGAATGGGTTTCCAACCCTGTACTTGTCAGAAAACCTAATGGGAAATGGAGGACATGTGTTGACTACATAGACTTGAATAAAGCTTGCCCTAAAGAAAGTTTCCACTTCCCTGGATCAATCACCTCATAGACTCAACGGTCGGACATGAACTCTTGTCCTTCATGGACACATATTCTGGCTACAATTAGGTACCAATGCACTTACCTGATCATGAGCATACCAGCTTTGTCATCGATTTGGGACTTTATTGTTATAAAGTGATGTCGTTCGGACTTAAGAACGCCGGGGCAACCTATCAGAGACTCGTCAAATGAATGTTCATTGACTAGATCGGAAAGACCATCGAGGTATATGCTAACGACATGCTGGTAAAGTCATTATTCTCCACCAATCATATCAAAGACCTGAAAACGATGTTCAACATCCTCCGAGAATATAGAATGAAACTCAACCCGTTGAAGTGTTACTTTGGGGTCATGTCTGGAAAATTCCTTGGATTCATCTTTAATGCTCGGAGAATCGAAGCCAATACTGAGAAAATCTGGACAATCGTAAATCTTGAGACTCCAAGGACTATAAAGCAAGTACAAAGCCTCAGCGGGAAGGTAGCAGCACTGAGCAGGTTCATTTTGAAATCCACCGACAAATGCGTTCCCTTCTTCGATCTAATCAGTAATGGGAAGCGGAACTTTGAATGGACTAAAATGTGTGAGGGCACATTCCGAGCACTGGTTCAACACCTATCTATGTAGGATCGATTTCACCCTAGAGGGGGGGGTGAATAGGGTGATAGTTTTAATTATAAAAATTAATCGCGGAAGCTTATAAAATATTCAATTCAGATCACAGAATAGCAGCACAGATATCGCAGAATATAAATAACAGAAAAAACAGAACAACACAGAATTTACCCAGCTTCGGCAAAACCCTGCCTACGTGCTGCCCCCAAGGTTTCTACTAGAAATTAGATAGTCCCTCGCTTACACACGTAAACTCGCTATACCCGCTATTGACTAATCTAACTCTACGCTCAAAACCTTGCCACAACTCAACCACTGAGTTGCGAATTCTCAAGCTACGCCACGTAGCTTGTCCCCTAGTCACACAACTAGAAAAATAAACGGTTTAAAAAAAAGAAATACAATTAAAAACAATTAATAACAAAATAACCCTATTTAATAAATTTAAAAACCCTTAATAAAATAGAATTCTTTTTAGAGGAATAAGGTCGGCGCTCTTTAGTAATTCAACCCGTCTCTTTTATTACCTTCGTTCGTAATGGCGGTCGTTCCTCTTGCAAAATTTAGGGCTTCGTCCTCGATCAAATTAGGGCTTTCGAAGTGCCGATAATATGTTGATTGATTCAATGATTATTCGCGTGTACTGTTGATCGATTGTTGCTCACTTCGGCTGCTTCGTTGTTGATGGAGTTCGACTTCGATTCGGTATGTGATTTTCGTTTATGCTATACTGTTATGCTTGATTGAACTCCATGCCTATTGCCGATGATGTGAATTTGATTATATAGGGTTTATAACCCTAGATTTGCGTCGTATATTCTCTATTTGAATTTGTCATCTTCTTCACATCGGCTACTTGGTTTTTTATTGATGATTGAGATTGTATTGACTTGTTCATAAACGTATATACTTCGATTGCTTGATTGACACGATGATGACCACAGCTTTAATTTGACTTTGTCATATTTGATTTCTTGGCTACCACGGTATTTTGTTTTTTGGCATTTTTTGACTTGTTCAACATTGACATGGTGATTTCACTGTCACTTCGGCCTTGATACTGAGTGTTTACTTCAGCCAGAAATTTGTGACTTATTTGGTGTATACCACTCCACGACTCTGCATTACTTTGACCATCACTGTTTTTCATCCCTGCGAGCTTTGTCTCTGGCCTTGTTTGATTTTGTTTTGTGTCTGGTTGACATTTGATGTTTGTAGCTTGTGATTGCCACTGTGTTGCATTGTTATTGATACATGGTTGTTCTGTTGGTTCTTCTCAAAAATTGCTGTGTCACTTTCCATGTGTTCATGTGTCCACTGATGCTTCGAGTCTGCAACTTGTAGCTGGACTTGTGCACCTTGTTTCATGTTTGAGACTTGAGTCTTTGTGGTCTGCACTTGGTTTCTTCACTCTGGTTGGTCGAGACTTTTTGCTGCAATCTTTACTGAGCTTTGGCATTTGGTCTGGGGTAGAATTCAGGTTGTTTCGGTCAGTAGCCTTCGTGTCTTTGATATTGTGCATTTAATCTGGATGTTTGTGTTGTATTTGTTATCTTCGGTCACTGCTGTGCATTGTTCATGACTGTTTCATGCAGTTCATTGTGTAGCCTTGGTTTTTGTTGTTTTAGCATGCACTCTGTTTATGCCCACTGGTTACATATGCATTCTGGTTCATTGTCGAGTCTAGTTGATGTTGCTAATATCTGTAGCATCTTGGTTTCACTGATGCTGCGCTTCGTCTTTGTTCTCCTGCATGTAGTTGGTTGTTTGCATTCTCTTATGGTTTCAAACATGTACCCTACTGCTTTGAACTTCTAGTTGGTTTGGCCTGGACTTCACTTGACCATTGCTCCATGTATACTTGGTGCTTGATTTGGGTTCATACTTGTTCATGTGTACATCTGTGTGTCTTTTGCTCTGTTCTCACTAACCATGTGGTCTGGAATGATTTCGACATTGATTTTTGTGTTATTTGAAGTTACCACTTACCCGACCCTTCCATATGCTCTCTGATAATGTTGAACTTCACTGTTGCGTTCCATTTGTGTTTTTTGTCAGTTGATGTTCTGTTGCACTTGTGTTCTGTTCATTCCTAGTTGCCTTGTTGCAGTTTAATTGTGTTGCATTGAGCTCGACATTGTTGTTTACTTGTTTACTGTCTTGTTTATATTAGACTAGTCGACACTTGATTCTTGAGTTTTGGCCATTTGCACCTGTGTTGAATCCAGTTTCACAAACTCGGGTTTGACCTTGTGCTGAAGTCGAGATTTTATTTATGTTGCACGTGAGTTGAACCCGGCTTTTCATTTGGGTTTGACCTGTGCTCACTTGCCCCTGTAGCATTATCAAGTGTATATATCGGTGTGCACGGCCTTATGGCATATACAGTGATACACTGTGTATGTCACATTGTTCGTGTGTGTGATGAATTCAAATTTAAATTATGACGAACAACCCAAATAACTGAGGCAAATCGTATTTTCAAAAATCATATTTCATTTTATATTGCAAAAATATTTCTTTTTCAATTTTACTGCGTTAGTTTATATTTTTGCAGATTTCTCAAATGCTGGATTCAAACTGGAATGCAGTTGAAGATAAATACGAGTGTGAGTGATATGTAGTGAGGTGCTGATGTAAATGTGAAAAAAATGTGATGTAATCAAAGTTGTATAGTTATAGTGGGAGCTTGAAATTGTACTATTCAAAGTTGTAATAAATATTTGTTTGAATAAAATATTTGTTTGAATTCAAATTCCGTGTTATTTAATTTATTCAACAAATATTTATTTAATCTGTGAAAACAAAATAGTATATTAACAAATACATTTAAATGAATGTATATATGTTTATTATCATCAAACAAAAATCATATAAGCGCATATTCAACAATCTCCCCCTTTTGATGATAACAAACATATATTTAAGATTTTGAATATGTTAAATGTATTTGATCATAGATATATCCTAATTGCTCCCCCTATTTAAATGCTTCCTCTCTACTCAAAGCTCCCCCTACATATATGCATACAAATAGAAATATATAAATGAGCCTATATGCAAATGGAAAATTATTTGACCTTTGCTTGATTCTTTTTGACAAAATCTTAACTTTTCTCTCCCCCTTTTGTTATCAGCAAAAGAATAATAGTGTTAGAGAAAATAGAGATAAAGTTATCGATATTAACCAACATTAAAACTCAATTGAATATAAATATTAAATTTCAATAAAAAATCAAACAAAAATCATAAATATTTTGTTAGGCGCATATTCCACTTTTAGAATGATAGGAATGATATCATCATATAAAACCATACAGTTGTGTCTATTTGTGGTATATTTATATCAGGAATTTGAATATCTACTAACCATGCATAACCGTTAGGACTTTTAAATGAGATTAGTAGTATTCCAATTTTATTTTAAAAAAATGAATTCAAGTATCTTCTAACCACGCATAACCGTGAGGACTTTTAAATGGGATTAGAATCAACTTGTTTAGTTTAAAAATCAACTTTGATATGCGTTCCATACATGCATAACCGCGAGGACTTTTAAATGAGCATGGAAGCACATAACAAATTCCAAGTAATTCACCCATGCATAACCGTGAGGACTTTTTAATGAGAGTGAATACTTTGGTATTTATTTATTTATTTGTTTGTTTGTTTTTTTTTTAAAAAAAATGTGAAAATGAAAAAACGAACGATTCCTGTTTAACGAACCACATATCGACAAACTATATAGAATTTTGATGAGTGATGTTGTTAGAAATATGATAGATATAGAGATGGTCATGGAATTTTTCACCAACAAAAAGTTTTATAACTCTTGTTTAAATTTCTAAAGAAATTTATTAATTATACCGTCTCAAGTCATAATATTTGATCAATATTAACACTCATCACTTTTTCAATCACTATTTTTCTTTTCGATAAACATTAGGGAGTCAGATTAGTCAAAATAGTCATTTAAAATCAAATTCAAAAAAATAATTATGAAATTAATTTTTTCAAAATGACTAATCTGTAAATATGGTCAAAATTGATTTTCTCTAGGGGGTTTTAAAAGAAAATTTTCTGCTATTTGAAAATTATTTGAAATGAAGTATATGCAGATATTTTCTTTGAAAAACGATGCAGTACTAAATGTCTCAAAAATCACATTCAACCAGTAATTTTTCTATCAACTAGATTACCAGTGTAATCTGCATCTGAATTTCTTTTTCACTCAAAATCATCATTAATTGAATTTGATTGATCAAAACATGAAGTGTGCACCAAAAATTTCAAACTCAATTTGAATTTGAATTTGAATTTGAATTGCAATTTAAATGACATTCTTTTGAATTTGAATTGAAGCCGTGTAAATAATCAAAAAAACCGTGAATATAGAGTTAGCCAAATTATAACCAAATGTATTATTATCCAACAAAACACTATTTTTAATCCAAACTGATATATATGAAGTAATTCAAAGAATCTAGAGAATTTTATAGTGTTGTGGCATAAGAATATAATTTGGCCAACTATTTTGAATAAGTCAGAAACAAAATCATCATCTTTTCATCAATCTCAATATTGGCTGAATTTTAATTCAGAATATGGTGCTGATTATCACATTTAATATATCATTCAAATAAATATACCTGTTTTACCTTTACGATATTTTTCGTTGTTGTCCATTGTGATTCTGTCACCTTTATACTAGGCTAAGGAACTTTGCTTTGTCGTCCGTTGTGTTTCTGGAACAGCCAAAAATCCAGAGAACACTGTTGTTGTTCCTTCGCCTGCCACCACACCTACACGTTGAAAGATTTATGTGACCTATTTGTTTTTATAGGTCCATGGTTGTTAGTGGCAGAAAATTTTGAAAAACAATTCTGTAAAGACCCAAAATTATTTATAATTGTTCCCTTCGGCACCCAAATTTGTTTAACTTTGAGAGATTTTATATTTGTGCCTTTAGGAATCCAAATCGATATAGTTTTCACATGTTTGGGTCTATACCAACAATTATTGTGATCGTGTCCAAATTTTCTACAAATTGTGCACATTAATTTTTCTCGATTAATCTCATTTCTAACATTTTTAGATTGATTATATCCAAGTCCTTGTCTAACTGTATTAACAGTTTGTTTCCCTAATAGCATATTCAACGATTTTTCACTTTTTGAGAATTTATCTAAAGTCGTTGACAATTGTTGGACTTGTGTTTTGAGAGACTTTTTTTCGTTTAATAACTGTGTGCACTTTTTAATAGAATTCTCTCTTCTAGTATTTTCATTCTCTTTTAAAATCAGAATTTCATTTTCAAGCGATTTCATTTTAATTTCTGATTTTTTAATTTCTTCATCAAATGTTGGACACTTATCACACTTAGGGATCCTACTTTGATAGGTTTTAACTAATTGATCAAGTTGTTTATTACATTCTATCAAAGTATCCTTTTGAGATTCAAGTTTGGCGTATTTTTCCCTAAGTCGTTCAAAACAGCCATTTACTTCGTGGAAATAAATAAGTAATTCAGAGTGAGTAAGTTTCGATACCTCGCTTGGCTCGTCATCGTCGCTATCAGTTATATTTCCATGAAGGCATATATCTGCTTTCTCACTTTCACTGCTATCGCTTTTATTCCACGTGGATGCAAATTTCCTTTTTGAATTCTTTTCTTTGTCGAGTTGAAATCGGGGATAATTGGGCTTGATATCACCGGGTTTGTTGCAGATGATCTTGTGTTCTTCAGAGTTGTCTAGTGCTTTAATTATTCTGCTTTTCAATTGTTGATTTAGAGCTGGATTTCCGTATTTGTTGTTCCATCTTTTGAATTTCTTTATTATTAACGCCATCTCAACTGCTCCATCATCATCATCGTCATCACAGTAGCTTTTTACAATTCCTGTTAAGCACATTTCTTTAACTAAGTTGGTTGTGGAGGATTTCTCATTGCTGTCGACTTTTGCACCATATATTGCATTTAAAGTATTCCATATTTCTTGTGTATTTTCACAATGAGAGATTAAATTAAAATTATCTTGATTAATATGAGAATATAATCAATGCATAGCCATATCATTAATCGAGATAATTTTCTTATCTGTTATATCACACCCATTTTCAATAATATCCCAACATTTAATATTAACAGATTTTAAATAAAAATCCATTTTTAATTTCCAATTCAAAAAATCTGTTCCATCGAAAATAGAAGGAATAATATTGGAACGACCCTCAACAAAAGTATTATTAAAAGAAGCCATTTCAAAAATTCAAATTTTTTTAAAACAAAAACCAATTTTTAAAACACGAATTTTTTAAAACAAAAATTAATTTTTGTAAAAAAAAAAATTAAAACAAAAACGACTTTTGTTCCTAGCTCTGATACCACTTGTAGGATCGATTTCACCCTAGAGGGGGGGTGAATAGGGTGATAGTGTTAATTATAAAAATTAATCGCGGAAGCTTATAAAATATTCAATTCAGATCACAGAATAGCAGCACAGATATCGCAGAATATAAATAACAGAAAAAACAGAACAACACAGAATTTACCCAGCTTCGGCAAAACCCTGCCTACGTGCTGCCCCCAAGGTTTCCACTAGAAATTAGATAGTCCCTCGCTTACACACGTAAACTCGCTATACCCGCTATTGACTAATCTAACTCTACGCTCAAAACCTTGCCACAACTCAACCACCGAGTTGCGAATTCTCAAACTACGCCACGTAGCTTGTCCCCTAGTCACACGACTAGAAAAAGAAACGGTTTAAAAAAAAAGAAATACAATTAAAAACAATTAAAAACAAAATAACCCTATTTAACAAATTTAAAAACCGTTAATAAAATAGAATTCTTTTTAAAGGAATAAGGCCGGCCCTCTTTAGTAATTCAACCCGTCTCTTTTATTTCCTTCGTTCGTAATGGCGGCCGTTCCTCTTGCAAAATTTAGGGCTTCGTCCTTGATCAAATTAGGGCTTTCGAAGTGCCGATAATATGTTGATTGATTCAATGATTATTTGTGTGTACTGTTGATCGATTGTTGCTCACTTCGGCTGCTTCGTTGTTGATGGAGTTCGACTTCGATTCGATATGTGATTTTCGTTTATGCTATACTGTTATGCTTGATTGAACTCCATGCCTATTGCCGATGATGTGAATTTGATTATATAGGGTTTTTAACCCTAGATTTGCGTCGTATATTCTCTATTTGAATTTGTCATCTTATTCACATCGACCACTTGATTTTTTATTGATGATTGAGATTGTATTGACTTGTTCATAAACGTATATACTTCGATTGCTTGATTGACACGATGATGACCACGGCTTTAATTTGACTTTGTCATATTTGATTTCTTGGCTACCACGGTATTTTGTTTTCTGGCATTTTTTGACTTGTTCAACATTGACATGGTGATTTCACTGTCACTTCGGCCTTGATACTGAGTGCTTACTTCAGCCAGAAATTTGTTACTTATTTGGTGTATACCACTCTACGACTCTGCATTACTTTGACCATCACTGTTTTTCATGCCTGCGAGCTTTGTCTCTGGCCTTGTTTGATTTTGTTTTGTGTCTGGTCGACATTTGATGTTTGTAGCTTGTGATTGCCACTGTGTTGCATTGTTATTGATACATGGTTGTTCTGTTGGTTCTTCTCAAAAATTGCTGTGTCACTTTCCATGTGTTCATGTGTCCACTGATGCTCCGAGTCTGCAACTTGTAGCTGGACTTGTGCACCTTGTTTCATGTTTGAGACTTGAGTCTTTGTGGTCTGCACTTGGTTTCTTCACTCTGGTTGGTCGAGACTTTTTGCTGCAATCTTTATTGAGCTTTGGCATTTGGTCTAGGGTAGAATTCAGGTTGTTTCGGTCAGTAGCCTTCGTGTCTTTGATATTGTGCATTTAATCTGGATGTTTGTGTTGTATTTGTTATCTTCGGTCGCTGCTGTGCATTGTTCATGACTGTTTCATGCAGTTCATTGTGTAGCCTTGGTTTTTGTTGTTTTAGCGTGCACTCTGTTTATGCCCACTGGTTACATATGCATTCTGGTTCATTGTCGAGTCTAGTTGATGTTGCTGATATCTGTAGCATCTTGGTTTCACTGATGCTGCGCTACGTCTTTGTTCTCCTGCTTGTAGTTGGTTGTTTGCATTCTCTTATGGTTTCAAACATGTACCCTACTGCTTTGAACTTCTAGTTGGTTTGGCCTGGACTTCACTTGACCATTGCTCCATGTATACTTGGTGCTTGATTTGGGTTCATACTTGTTCATGTGTACATCTGTGTGTCTTTTGCTCTGTTCTCACTAACCATGTGGTCTGGAATGATTTCGACATTGATTTTTGTGTTATTTGAAGTTACCACTTACCTGACCCTTCCATATGCTCTCTGATAATGTTGAACTTCACTGTTGCATTCCATTTGTGTTTGCTGTCAGTTGATGTTCTGTTGCACTTGTGTTCTGTTCATTCCTAGTTGCCTTGTTGCAGTTTGATTGTGTTGCATTGAGCTCGACATTGTTGTTTACTTGTTTACTGTCTTGTTTATATTAGACTAGTCGACACTTGATTCTTGAGTTTTGGCCATTTGCACCTGTGTTGAATCCAGTTTCACAAACTCGGGTTTGACCTTGTGCTGAAGTCGAGATTTTATTTATGTTGCAGGTGAGTTGAACCCGTCTTTTCATTTGTGTAACGACCCGCCTTTTTGGACAGTTTAAACCGACGATCAAATACCCATGTCGAATCCAAACCATTAAAAGGGCAGATAGTTATTGGGGTAATTAAGAAAAGAAAAGGAAGGGAAATAAAGGAAATGAAACAACACAGAATCTCACAGCGGAAGGCTAAAGTATAATAATAAAATAACAGTTCATGAAGCTGTTAATTAAATGAATACATTTGAAATGAATACATTTGATTATTATTATACAACATTTATCAGAGTTATACATATACAACAGAACAATTAAATAATGCAGCAGACATTATGATGCAAAGATAATAATAGTAATAGTATACCAAATCTTCGTCTTCGTCCTCCGGAATAGATCTTCAAAATCTGAAAACTCAGGTCTGACCCGAGCGTAATGAAAAGACAAAACACTCGAGTCAGGACTAAATATCCTTATAAAAGTTAAATCAATCGGAAATAAATATGAGTGTAACGGCGTCAGAGATGTTTACGGGGTTTGACATCTCATATCCAGTGTCGACGTGCGTGCAATAACTCAAGAGATGTTACGGGATTTTCCATCTCCTAAGGATCCGTTAAACTATCTACTATATAGTAATGTACGCTAAGTAGATAATGTCTATCAGTAATATAAAGTATCAAAATAGCGTTAAGGCGTTACCATAATCCCCCTTAACACATTTTTATATTCCCAAAAGCATATACAAGACCGTAGTTTCCCCAAAACCGGAAGTCACCAGAGGGCAATCCATATACTCAAGGTACAAATCAAAACGTAGTGGTCGCGAATAGGATAATCAGTATGACAAGGTACATGAGGCAATACCAACTAGGATACTAGTAGTTGCGTGATCCGGACTGATGTTGGGCATAGCCAGCAGCTACCCCAACACCGCGAAACAACACTCCCAAATCAAGGGGTGCACCCAAATCGCATCACAAATGTAATAGATATGGTATCGAAGAAGTGTGTCCGCTAGAGGTGGCGAACCTCAATGGCCCGGCGCGGCTCCTGTTTTAGTCATGTCAGGGGTCATCCAATATCGTTCTCTTTCTTCAGTCAACGCGTTCACCAAACCATCCACTTCATTCTGGATCAACACTCCGCGTATAATAGTTATTAAAGTGGTTTTCGGTATCGACAGAGAGTATGTCTATATCCGATCCCGGTCTCTTTAATAACTACGTATTATTACACCGTTGGCTCTTTTATATTCAAATCGATACATAATTGATATCAAAATATCATATTCGCTTCAAAAATCAAATCTATTTCAAATATCATCATATCTATTCAAATGTAAGATTTCGCTTCAAATTCATTTTCGCCTCAATATCTCATTTCGATTTCAAAATCATTTCGAATTTCGATTTAGGTTGCAACTTCATTTAACGCAATTCGTATTTAAATTCAAGATTTAAATATAAACATTTCACCTTATTGACCAGCTTAGAATTTTAGAAAAATAGTTTTAAGTAGTTTAAAAGTAGTTTTAAATAATTAAAATAGTTAAAATACTTTAAAATCTTAAAATGGATTTGAAATAGATAAATTTAGTTTAAAATAATTTAAATTGGGTTAAGTAGATTTAAAATAGATTAATATTGTTTAAGTATTCAAAATGGTTTATATAGCAGAGAAATTTGGAAAACAAAATAAAACAGCTTCAAAACCAACCCATTTCAATTTATAACTTCCCAATTCAAATCAATTTCAATTTCCATTCTACTGATTCAACTTCGATTTCAATTCGAATCAATGTCAACTTTGATTCAAATTTATTCAATGTTATATTCACTTTCAATTATTTCAATTTAAATGTTTATATTCACTTCCGATTGATTCAATTTCATTTTTTTCATTTACTTTCGATTAAATCAATTTCAATTTTATATTCACTTTAATTAATTCAATTTCAATTTCATATTTAATTTATTAAATTTCAATTTATATCAATTTTTAACTTGAATTTCAAAATATCCATTTATAATACTTAACAAAATTTTCCATCAATATTCAAGTTTGAAACCCAATTACAAATATGATTCAATTTCAAGCTCAATTTCAAAATATCTTTTATATCGCCTTTACTTAGAAATATTCAAAACTCGAATTTAGGCTAAATCTTTAAACAAATCAATTTTCGAAATTCAATCAAATCCCAATTTTTAAATTTCACAGTCTCAACTTTTATTATTTACAATTTCCCTTTTTCCAAAATTTATTTCAACATTCCAAACTCAATTTCCCGATGAATTCGATTTCTATAAATTTATTTCTATTTATAATTTTAAAATCAACCCTTAAATAAATTTCAAATCGACGATTTAAAATTTTTATTAATTTAGCCAATTCGGTGTCCGTATATAATTTTCTATCCTATGGCCAAGTAGTTATTTACCTCAATTAGATGTCAGGGATGAATATACCACTTAAATTAAATCACAGTATCATATGTATGCATAACAGGATATATATATAAGCAAATAAACATCCAAACATTCAAATATCAACTAATAACATCCATCAAAATACATCATCCAATAAACAATACAATTCATGGCAGTTTCATAGTTATCAGTGTCAGGTAATTTAATCGCAATTCAATTTCAATTTCAATTTAACTGTCAATTTAATTTTTCAACGGTTAATTCAAATAAAAAGCTATATGACAATTAAATTTATATCAAACAACGACAAATAAAATTCATACCACTTCATAATGTCAATTTAACTAGCATAAAGGTATTTAGTACGTTGTGAGCGTTATAAAACACTCACCTTGATTTTAATGCAGTTCCAGCGTTTTATTTCGAATAAAATTAAACGGACGTTTAATTTTACCCGAAATTTTCAATAGCTTCAACGGTTCCAATCCAGCTCCATTGCGTAGTGCTCGACAAAACGATTGCAACGCAATTCGTTTCGTCCAGAACGGACCTCGTATGAAAGAGTTATCGCATTTAGAAGTTTAAACAATTTAAAATATAAAATAATTTACACAATCCTTTTATTTTCAAATTTTCTCACATCTGGGCCGTCCATCTCACCAAGGAAATCAGACCGCTCCTTGTATCTTCTTCTTCCCGTTCAATTTCTCGTGAGAACAAACCCAAGCCGCCGTCTACCCCCTAATTTTCGCCACCATCACAACGACTTCTGCCCCGATCAACTACCACCAGTTCGAAGCCAACACTCGACTCCACCACCACCAGGAACCGCGTGAAGCTCGGCCCCACCCTGGTTGAGAAAAACGTGCGCGAAACGAGGATGAACGCGGCCCATTTTCTCCGCCTACAGTCGATGATTCGATGAAGTAGCTGTATGGATCTGAAGCTCTCCTTACGCTCTTTAACTTTGTTGTTGAACACTTTCTCCAATTGCTTACGGATTTAGAGAGATTAAGGAGGAAAGAAGATGAATTTCTGGCCTTAGAATATGAAAGTGGCGGCCTGGTCTCAAAACCCTAGGGTCGTTTTTATTTTGCAAAAGTGAATAGTAAATGGTGTTTATATAGAAAATTTACGAACCACTATTCATCAAAAAAATTCCGAACTCCAAACGAAGCGCGGTGACCGGCGTTTCTAGGGTTTATCCCGCATTCTGGACACAATGAAACAGGTTTCGGAAGCTAATTCGATCGTATGTGAGACTTATAGCGATAAACGATCAATTTAAATTAAATCGATTTAAACGAATTTCTATGCGTTTTGGCTTGCCCCGGACAAACGGTAAATCTGATTGACACGAAATTTGAAATCTTACAATAATATCACGTTACGGATCTGATGAAACTAGTTTCGTCAAAATCCGAGACCGTTTGAAAAATGACTATTTTAACTCGTTAAAATAATATTAAAAACAATTTCGATGTGTTTCGAGCTGCCACGGTCAAACGACAACTCCGATTGCTACGAAAATTGAAATCCGATAATAACTAACTATTACGGATCCAATGGAACTGGTTTCATCCAATTCTGAGACTGTTCAAAAATTGGCTATTTTCAATCGATAAATAAATATTAAAGTATTCACTTTTCACAAATAAATTTTTAATTCAGTTTTAAAAGTTCTATAACTTCACTATAACTCCAATATGATAAAATAAAATTTTACAAATCATTTTTAATCATATTAAACCCGTTATTAAATTTTATCCAATAAATTTCAATTTTAAAATATTATTAACTCGCATTATAATCCAAATATAACTTACATTCATTTTGGAAACCAATTTGAATCATATTAAATCAAATTTCAAATATTCACTCTATTTTCATATATTAAATTTCAATATCCAATTAATCATATCCAATTCGGAATTTAATTATTCAAACATTTGTAATTATTAAATTTAAACAAAATTTGATTATTAAATCCCTATCTTTTGAAATATTGAAATTGAACTTATAGGATTCAACCTTTAAAACCAATTCACAATTTTAGAACACTATTTTCATTTTACATTTATTCAATTATTCAATAAGTTTTAAATATTCAATTTAAACCATTTACCTGTTCAATATTCAATATTTGATTTTCAAAAGATTTTACTTATCAATCAACTTCTCTATTATACCTAATGAATTTCAACATTTATTATCCTATTCAACTATTGATTTCAAAGGCATTCACTAAGTAGCTTTTATTTTCATTACTTGGATAATTATTGTTGCAATTCATTCTAGTTATTATTATTCCAAACGAATTACAATTTTTTTCTAACACTAAATCACGAAAACTTATTAAATTAGCTATTTTAATTATCGAAAATTTTCGGGTCGTTACATTCTCCCCCACTCAAAACTTTTCGTCCCCGAAAAGGAAAAAGAAGGGAAAAGAACTAAGTATAGAATTCACATTAGATATATTTCATTCAAAGTTACTAACTTATAAAACAATGAAATTCCATTTATAAAGTTGTAACTACGCTTCCACTAAGTTATTCCAAACGGCTTTCTAAATTTAAAGTTAGTTATCCAAACAAGTTATAAAAAATTTTAAAACTTGAAAAATTTTCTAACACCCGGATTTACGAAAAATTTCGGCAGAGTCTCCTTTGCGCGGCTCGATCGGTACAACTACAAAACGCCTCTACGGGCCCCAAACAAACAAAAGAAAATCCAAAAGCCAAGTGGCTCATCAAAAATCACCAAATCCAATGATAAAATAAACATGTACCTTATATTTTTATTAGCGAGCATATACGAATAATATAGCGTGAAAGCGAGCTCCAAATGCGAAGCAAGCGCAATCCGCACCTACTAAACACTCAACAAACCATGAGAAACATGCATATATGAAAATAATATCAATATACACAATATAGCAACATAACAGCTACATGTGCCAACATAGCAAATGCAACAAAACAACAAATGCAACCATCAATCAACTATCATCCAACAAATCCATAACCAATCAATATAAATTCACTTCTCATTAATATTTATTGACTTGGTTTCAATTTTAATCATAGTTGATTCATTAACGTTGGATTTTTCTAACATTCATCCTCAATTCAATTAGTTAACATTCACTAATTTATATTTACATTAGTTCACTTCCAATTTGAATCAAATTAAATTCTATTTAAATTCATTTAACTTCCAATTTAATTTCAATGATTTATAGCTTTCAATTTCATTAACACTTAATGAATTACATACAATCAACTTAAGATCATATAACAAACAAATCATACCCAACATAACCAAATTATTAATTTTACATTCAATTTGGTTTCTCTCTTTTATATATATATCATGTTATATAAATAAAATAAAATAAAAAAAAATAAAAATAAAATCATTTTATATTTGGCATCTTAAATTTCCAATATTAACTTTAATTAAGTCCGTAAGCCGTACATATATCATCCATGAGCAATATCAATCTAATCGCTTATTCGATCACACAATTTCACTTCCAAACTAGTATCGTTCACATGACTCTCTAGTGCGGACTCGGATTTGGTTCCTTGATTGGAAACTGTTACTCTCCTTGCATAGCCATATACTATGATAGAGAATTCCAGAATCAATTAAAAATCCATATCTAGGGTTCGCCGTCGAGAATCAAGTGAAAAATCCTAACTTGGATCGATATACATCATCTCGAAATTTTGTGCTCGAATTTGGATCAAATCGTTATGCGAATAACATAATATACGTACAATCTCACGTATTACCTTCCAATAGCTTTCTATCCAATTTATCTATACTAAATTATTTTATTGACTTCCATTTTATTTACCATTTATTATTCACAATTTGTTATTCAGTTAATAAATACATTTCTTTACATAGCATATTCTTCAACATTATCTTTTCTTAACATCATATCATAGAATTTGCTTACTCATGTTCATTTTAAACATTCTATATAATTTAATTAAATTCAATTTCATTTTCCAATTTATTCTTAGCTATAAGAAATTCCATTGTTACATTTATTTCATTTTCATACTTTCAGTAAATAACGAATTCATTTGTGGAACATTTTATTAACCGGCACTTTAGTTTATTAATCATCCTATAAAAGTCTAACCTCTCATAAATGATTTTTCTTAGTTTACAATTATCTTAAAGGTTACAAATTCAATTATTATTATATATTTTTTTTTCTATGCAATTTATATTTATTTTCTATAACCAATTTACAAAAATATAATTCGATTCATTTATCATCTTTCTTAAGTTCACTTACTTGTTCCATTTATCCATTCATCGTTTCAAGTAATATTTAAGTTATAACATTTTTATCACAACCTAATTTTTCATTTATATACATTTTAATTCCTTTTGAGTTTTCCTTACTTGTATATTTTTAATTACTTTCCGGTTCTGTTTATTTTTACAACATCTCATTACATATCCCAAAACATCATTTTAATTTTTTTAATATTTGGTAAGTCTTGTTTTATGTTATCAGAATGTAATTTTTGGTTTTATACAAATTTATAGAATTTTATTTTACCAATTTAGAATGTTCACAATTTACTTTGTTTAGATTCTCTTTGCCTTTTAACTTTAAAGTTTTTCCAAACAATAGATTAGATATCTTAATCCTCTTATTTTATAATTTCTGGTTATTCACATTTCATTCAAATAATTTGAAAATTATTAATTAACAGCACTTAGAAATTTAAATGCCCGGTTCTTTTCAAATCATTTGAAATAAACATATACACTTATATCCTTTTAAATATATCAAATCAAACCTTTGGAGTTTAAACCAAAACCCATTTTGCCCAAAATAATTTCGAAGAAAACAAAGCTTCTTAGAGGTCTCCCCCACTTTGAGACTCGAAAATGAACATCGATGATGCTGCGCAGTCATCACCGAAATTATTTTCCAGCGACATAAGAGAGGAGTACTTAATTCATTCCTTCTTAAAATCATTTCAAAATATTTCCTATAAATATTTTCCAACTAATATTACTATATGTTTCTTCAAAACTTTGAGAACCATTTTCCAAAATCTCCGGGTCTTGAATTCAAAATCTCCGGGTCTTAAATTCAATATTTTCCAGTTTAAATCTATTTTAATTTATAAGTCACCTTTATAAAATATTCTTATAGGATTTTATTTCTTAAACATTTCACAATTGTTTTATGATTGTTCATTTTGTAATTCAGCTTATTTATTAAATTACCATATCCAATTAATGATAATAACCATATTTTAATTCCTAACAGCCAGGTAAGCTAGATAAGTCACAATAATTTCTTAAAATCTTTCTTTATATACAAAATATAATTAGAGCAAAATTATTTCATTTACTCAATTTCAAAACAATACTATGTCGAATTGTTCTATTTAAGTGTTTAGAGATCCCTATCAATGACGTTAATTACTCGTATTGACCAGAATCCATAAGCCACTCAACAAAACAACCGACACAATATAAAACATTTTATATCACTAACAAATACGCTCTCTCATATACACTCAACTCATTCATATAGTTTACCTCTATTTCAATGAGTTATTCCCCACTAGAGCCAAGGTTTATCGCTAAACCAAAGCTCTGATACCAACTGTAACGACCCGCCTTTTTGGACAGTTTAAACCGACGATCAAATACCCATGTCGAATCCAAACCATTAAAAGGGCAGATAGTTATTGGGGTAATTAAGAAAAGAAAAGGAAGGGAAATAAAGGAAATGAAACAACACAGAATCTCACAGCGGAAGGCTAAAGTATAATAATAAAATAACAGTTCATGAAGCTGTTAATTAAATGAATACATTTGAAATGAATACATTTGATTATTATTATACAACATTTATCAGAGTTATACATATACAACAGAACAATTAAATAATGCAGCAGACATTATGATGCAAAGATAATAATAGTAATAGTATACCAAATCTTCGTCTTCGTCCTCCGGAATAGATCTTCAAAATCTGAAAACTCAGGTCTGACCCGAGCGTAATGAAAAGACAAAACACTCGAGTCAGGACTAAATATCCTTATAAAAGTTAAATCAATCGGAAATAAATATGAGTGTAACGGCGTCAGAGATGTTTACGGGGTTTGACATCTCATATCCAGTGTCGACGTGCGTGCAATAACTCAAGAGATGTTACGGGATTTTCCATCTCCTAAGGATCCGTTAAACTATCTACTATATAGTAATGTACGCTAAGTAGATAATGTCTATCAGTAATATAAAGTATCAAAATAGCGTTAAGGCGTTACCATAATCCCCCTTAACACATTTTTATATTCCCAAAAGCATATACAAGACCGTAGTTTCCCCAAAACCGGAAGTCACCAGAGGGCAATCCATATACTCAAGGTACAAATCAAAACGTAGTGGTCGCGAATAGGATAATCAGTATGACAAGGTACATGAGGCAATACCAACTAGGATACTAGTAGTTGCGTGATCCGGACTGATGTTGGGCATAGCCAGCAGCTACCCCAACACCGCGAAACAACACTCCCAAATCAAGGGGTGCACCCAAATCGCATCACAAATGTAATAGATATGGTATCGAAGAAGTGTGTCCGCTAGAGGTGGCGAACCTCAATGGCCCGGCGCGGCTCCTGTTTTAGTCATGTCAGGGGTCATCCAATATCGTTCTCTTTCTTCAGTCAACGCGTTCACCAAACCATCCACTTCATTCTGGATCAACACTCCGCGTATAATAGTTATTAAAGTGGTTTTCGGTATCGACAGAGAGTATGTCTATATCCGATCCCGGTCTCTTTAATAACTACGTATTATTACACCGTTGGCTCTTTTATATTCAAATCGATACATAATTGATATCAAAATATCATATTCGCTTCAAAAATCAAATCTATTTCAAATATCATCATATCTATTCAAATGTAAGATTTCGCTTCAAATTCATTTTCGCCTCAATATCTCATTTCGATTTCAAAATCATTTCGAATTTCGATTTAGGTTGCAACTTCATTTAACGCAATTCGTATTTAAATTCAAGATTTAAATATAAACATTTCACCTTATTGACCAGCTTAGAATTTTAGAAAAATAGTTTTAAGTAGTTTAAAAGTAGTTTTAAATAATTAAAATAGTTAAAATACTTTAAAATCTTAAAATGGATTTGAAATAGATAAATTTAGTTTAAAATAATTTAAATTGGGTTAAGTAGATTTAAAATAGATTAATATTGTTTAAGTATTCAAAATGGTTTATATAGCAGAGAAATTTGGAAAACAAAATAAAACAGCTTCAAAACCAACCCATTTCAATTTATAACTTCCCAATTCAAATCAATTTCAATTTCCATTCTACTGATTCAACTTCGATTTCAATTCGAATCAATGTCAACTTTGATTCAAATTTATTCAATGTTATATTCACTTTCAATTATTTCAATTTAAATGTTTATATTCACTTCCGATTGATTCAATTTCATTTTTTTCATTTACTTTCGATTAAATCAATTTCAATTTTATATTCACTTTAATTAATTCAATTTCAATTTCATATTTAATTTATTAAATTTCAATTTATATCAATTTTTAACTTGAATTTCAAAATATCCATTTATAATACTTAACAAAATTTTCCATCAATATTCAAGTTTGAAACCCAATTACAAATATGATTCAATTTCAAGCTCAATTTCAAAATATCTTTTATATCGCCTTTACTTAGAAATATTCAAAACTCGAATTTAGGCTAAATCTTTAAACAAATCAATTTTCGAAATTCAATCAAATCCCAATTTTTAAATTTCACAGTCTCAACTTTTATTATTTACAATTTCCCTTTTTCCAAAATTTATTTCAACATTCCAAACTCAATTTCCCGATGAATTCGATTTCTATAAATTTATTTCTATTTATAATTTTAAAATCAACCCTTAAATAAATTTCAAATCGACGATTTAAAATTTTTATTAATTTAGCCAATTCGGTGTCCGTATATAATTTTCTATCCTATGGCCAAGTAGTTATTTACCTCAATTAGATGTCAGGGATGAATATACCACTTAAATTAAATCACAGTATCATATGTATGCATAACAGGATATATATATAAGCAAATAAACATCCAAACATTCAAATATCAACTAATAACATCCATCAAAATACATCATCCAATAAACAATACAATTCATGGCAGTTTCATAGTTATCAGTGTCAGGTAATTTAATCGCAATTCAATTTCAATTTCAATTTAACTGTCAATTTAATTTTTCAACGGTTAATTCAAATAAAAAGCTATATGACAATTAAATTTATATCAAACAACGACAAATAAAATTCATACCACTTCATAATGTCAATTTAACTAGCATAAAGGTATTTAGTACGTTGTGAGCGTTATAAAACACTCACCTTGATTTTAATGCAGTTCCAGCGTTTTATTTCGAATAAAATTAAACGGACGTTTAATTTTACCCGAAATTTTCAATAGCTTCAACGGTTCCAATCCAGCTCCATTGCGTAGTGCTCGACAAAACGATTGCAACGCAATTCGTTTCGTCCAGAACGGACCTCGTATGAAAGAGTTATCGCATTTAGAAGTTTAAACAATTTAAAATATAAAATAATTTACACAATCCTTTTATTTTCAAATTTTCTCACATCTGGGCCGTCCATCTCACCAAGGAAATCAGACCGCTCCTTGTATCTTCTTCTTCCCGTTCAATTTCTCGTGAGAACAAACCCAAGCCGCCGTCTACCCCCTAATTTTCGCCACCATCACAACGACTTCTGCCCCGATCAACTACCACCAGTTCGAAGCCAACACTCGACTCCACCACCACCAGGAACCGCGTGAAGCTCGGCCCCACCCTGGTTGAGAAAAACGTGCGCGAAACGAGGATGAACGCGGCCCATTTTCTCCGCCTACAGTCGATGATTCGATGAAGTAGCTGTATGGATCTGAAGCTCTCCTTACGCTCTTTAACTTTGTTGTTGAACACTTTCTCCAATTGCTTACGGATTTAGAGAGATTAAGGAGGAAAGAAGATGAATTTCTGGCCTTAGAATATGAAAGTGGCGGCCTGGTCTCAAAACCCTAGGGTCGTTTTTATTTTGCAAAAGTGAATAGTAAATGGTGTTTATATAGAAAATTTACGAACCACTATTCATCAAAAAAATTCCGAACTCCAAACGAAGCGCGGTGACCGGCGTTTCTAGGGTTTATCCCGCATTCTGGACACAATGAAACAGGTTTCGGAAGCTAATTCGATCGTATGTGAGACTTATAGCGATAAACGATCAATTTAAATTAAATCGATTTAAACGAATTTCTATGCGTTTTGGCTTGCCCCGGACAAACGGTAAATCTGATTGACACGAAATTTGAAATCTTACAATAATATCACGTTACGGATCTGATGAAACTAGTTTCGTCAAAATCCGAGACCGTTTGAAAAATGACTATTTTAACTCGTTAAAATAATATTAAAAACAATTTCGATGTGTTTCGAGCTGCCACGGTCAAACGACAACTCCGATTGCTACGAAAATTGAAATCCGATAATAACTAACTATTACGGATCCAATGGAACTGGTTTCATCCAATTCTGAGACTGTTCAAAAATTGGCTATTTTCAATCGATAAATAAATATTAAAGTATTCACTTTTCACAAATAAATTTTTAATTCAGTTTTAAAAGTTCTATAACTTCACTATAACTCCAATATGATAAAATAAAATTTTACAAATCATTTTTAATCATATTAAACCCGTTATTAAATTTTATCCAATAAATTTCAATTTTAAAATATTATTAACTCGCATTATAATCCAAATATAACTTACATTCATTTTGGAAACCAATTTGAATCATATTAAATCAAATTTCAAATATTCACTCTATTTTCATATATTAAATTTCAATATCCAATTAATCATATCCAATTCGGAATTTAATTATTCAAACATTTGTAATTATTAAATTTAAACAAAATTTGATTATTAAATCCCTATCTTTTGAAATATTGAAATTGAACTTATAGGATTCAACCTTTAAAACCAATTCACAATTTTAGAACACTATTTTCATTTTACATTTATTCAATTATTCAATAAGTTTTAAATATTCAATTTAAACCATTTACCTGTTCAATATTCAATATTTGATTTTCAAAAGATTTTACTTATCAATCAACTTCTCTATTATACCTAATGAATTTCAACATTTATTATCCTATTCAACTATTGATTTCAAAGGCATTCACTAAGTAGCTTTTATTTTCATTACTTGGATAATTATTGTTGCAATTCATTCTAGTTATTATTATTCCAAACGAATTACAATTTTTTTCTAACACTAAATCACGAAAACTTATTAAATTAGCTATTTTAATTATCGAAAATTTTCGGGTCGTTACAATTTGGGTTTGACCTGTGCTCACTTGTCCCTGTAGCATTATCAAGTGTATATATCGGTGTGCACGGCCTTGTGGCATATACAGTGATACACTGTGTATGTCACATTGTTCGTGTGTGTGATGAATTCAAATTTAAATTATGACGAACAACCCAAATAACTGAGGCAAATCGTATTATCAAAAATCATATTTCATTTTATATTGCAAAAATATTTCTTTTTCAATTTTACTGCGTTAGTTTATATTTTTGCAGATTTCTCAGATGCTGGATTCAAACTGGAATGCAGTTGAAGATAAATACGAGTGTGAGTGATATGTAGTGAGGTGCTGATGTAAATGTGAAAAAAATGTGATGTAATCAAAGTTGTATAGTTATAGTGGGAGCTTGAAGTTGTACTATTCAAAGTTGTAATAAATATTTGTTTGAATAAAATATTCGTTTGAATTCAAATTCTGTGTTATTTAATTTATTCAACAAATATTTATTTAATCTGTGAAAACAAAATAGTATATTAACAAATACATTTAAATGAATGTATATATGTTTATTATCATCAAACAAAAATCATATAAGCGCATATTCAACAATCTACACCACCCATTTTGTCAAAACCTATTGATCACGAGAAGTTGTACATCTACTTGGCGGTGTCCAAAAACGCAATCAGCGTCGCTTTAATTTGGGAAGGGGACCGGATACAACGACCAGTCTATTACATCTGCAAACGACTGACTGGAGCAGAGAAAAATTATCCGAGGCTGGAAAAGTTGGCTTGCCATCTTGTCGTTACCTCGAGGGAACTTTGTCCTTATTTTCAAGCTCATCCTATCACTGTCTACACCGAGAAGCCATTACGATAGGTCCTTACGTGGCCTGAGACGTCTGATAGGTCACTCAAATGGAATATCGAGCCAAGTTAGTTCGACATCGCTTACACACGGAGGTGAGCTATTTAGGGGCAAGTGCTGGCAGACTTCATCGCTAAATTCACTATCTTTGAGGAATTTCCCAAAATCAGTGAATCTTCCAAATATATCCGGAAGCTACATACTGATGGTGCATCGAACGACCATTGCTCAAGCATCGAGGTTGTACTTGAAACTCCTGAAGGCCGATCGATATGCTATGCTTTAAAGTATGATTTCCTTGCGACCAACAATGAGGCCGAATACGAAGCCATGCTCATAGGACAAAGGCTTGAGAGTTAAGTATTATCGTTATGGAGATATACCGTGATTCACAATTAGTCGTGTGCCAAGTTCGATGGGAGTACCAAGCTAAAAATCGAAGACTGACCGCTTATCTCGCTCGGGTCCAGGAAATATTGAATCAGTTCGATTATTATGCCATATATTGCATACCTCGCGAACAAAATTTGAAGGCCGATTCCTTAGAAAGTTGGCCAGTACTAGTGAGGCACAACAAATGTAATATCCCTGAATTTTTAACAATATCAATTTAATAATCTGTATTTAAAATTAAATTGATATTGATATTCTGTTAATAATTATTCAAATCGGTTTAATAATCTCCTTTAATAAATATTTCAATTGGTTATTTTATCTTTTAAAAATAATAGATTGATTTCTATTTTCAATATAAATATATGGTTTATATTTTAAATAGATTAGTATTGTTTTAATTTTAATAAGTAAAGCATATTTTCTAGTTTTAATATTTATAGTAATTTGGAAAATTTGTTTTATTTAATATTTAAGCTTTTCAAAGTTAAATAAATGATTTTGGTTTAAATTTAATAATTGAATCATGTTTTAAAATTCTAATATATACATTATAAATTGGAAATTTTGATTTTTATTAGTATTGAGTCTTTAAAACTATTTCATAAATAAATATATGATTTTAAAATTGATAAGAAAAATATTAAATGTTTAAATTAAATTGGCTTGAGTTTTAAATTTAGAATAAATTTAACAAAATGGGCTTTGGGTTGGAGCTGTCAACTAAGGGGGTCGGGGTGGCAATGGAACTCTCTGGTGATAGAGTAAGGAGTGAAGATCCAAAAAAAAATATGGGATGATGGATTTATGAACGGGAAACAGTAGTAATTTGGGATTATTTTCTTTAACCCTAGTTTTTATTTGGGTTAAAGAATCGATCATTTTGGGATGTAGGAGCGATCGAGTGATAAGATATTTTGGGAATCGGTTATTGGTACGTGGTTGAAGTTGAGGCCGGAGGGGTCGATTGTCAAGAGGTCGGAGCGGTGGGTTCTTGCCGTTGTCAGGTTTGAAGCAAAAACCTGAATATGGTTTTCCAGGTTTGGAATTTTGAGTTCGATTTTGTTTTCTTGGGTGGTTGTTTTATTCGATGGCCGTGGATGGTTTCTAAGTTGGTTGCTGGAGTGGGGCGTTCATCGGCGTCGAGTGGTTATGGCCGGAGTCGCCGTGCATATGCACGGTGATGGGATATTACTGATGTGGGTTGGCCTGTGTTTGGTTTGCTCGAGTAAATATAGTAAGTTGCCTGAAGCAGTAGCGTGTTTGACTCGGGGAAGATGTGTTGCATACTCGAAGAGATATTGGGGTGTCTCGGGTTTTAGGAGATGTTACAGGTTTTGACAAACCTGTATCCAGTTGTATAAAACTTTAAACCAGAAGCTTTTGATATAAGTAAAAGTTTAACAAAGTTTTAAAATTCCAGTTTGAATTTTAGAATCCAGGTTTAAATTCAAAATCTCAGTTTAAATAAATAGGATAATAAAAGTAATATAGTTTAAAACTTGAATTATTAACTACTTTAAACAGTAAGTAGATTGAATGTTTTAAATACTGAAAATTTTAAAATATGAGCAAGTTTAAGTTAAATTTAAATCTGGAATTTAAATATGAGTTTCAGTTTCATTTCTAAGACAAACACTTGTTTGTCTTGTAATTTTAAAAGTTTTAAATTGTTTAAACTTTGATTAAGTTTAAATTTTATTCATTTTAAATTTTGTATTTAAAATGAAAATTTAAAAGTAGTTCAAAAAGTACTTTGTTTCAATAATATTGTTTTTAAACATAATTAAGTTATGTTTTATCTTGAAATTTAAATTAAGATTTATCTTTTAGAGTGAATTAATAAGGTAATTAAGATTAATTAATTTAATTAATTAATTGTATTTGGAATTAATAATTGATTAATGATTAATAAATCTATAATTAAGATCATTAATTAAATTATGAATTAATGATGAATGAATATTATTAATTATGTAATTAAGTTTTTAATCAAGGTTAATTAATTTAATAATTAACTTTAATTAATGAATGATTAAAGATAATTTTAAATTGTAATTAATTTAAGTTAATTACTAAATGAAATAATTAGAGAATGGTTAATGAAGGTCATCAACCAGGATTATTCAACAATTAATTAATATGGTTAATTTTTATAATTAATTAGATTAATTAATTTAATAATAATCATTTTTGAATGGTTTGAGTTTAATTTCTTAATGAAGAAACAAATTAATTAATTACTTAAGGTAATTAATTAAGTTAAATAGAATTGTTTATTTTAATTAATTAAGTTTAATTAAATTTAAACACTTGGGTTTTTATAAATAATTACTTTATGTAATTAATGATTTGGTAATTACTTAGTTAAAGTAATTGATTAATAATTACAGAATGTAATTTAATAAAGATGTTAAGAATGAAGTAATTTGGATTTAAATTACTTAATAATTAATCAAGGGATTAATTAAGTAATAAATTAAAGGATAATTAATTTGTTTAGTATAGTAATTAAGCTAGATAATTACTAAATATAATTAATCTGGGATGATTAATAATTATGAGTTAATTACTTAAGGTAATTAATTTAAGATATAATTAAAGATCATTAATTATTTTAATTAATGATGTAACTAAAGATGATTAATTATGATTAATTAATCAATGATAAATAATTAAAGGTAATTAATTAATGTAATTAATTAAGGATTAGGGTAATTAATTATAGTTAATTAATTAATGGAAGTAATTAAAGATTAATTACTGTTTGGTTGAGAATAATTAATTTGTGAAATTAATTAAGGATAATTACATGAATGTAATTAAGGATAATTAATCAAGAGTGATTAATTAAGGTAATTAATAATGAAGGGTTAATAAATTGATTGTAATCAATTAAATGATTGAGTGAGCAAGGTTTATATTGATGAAGTAATTAATTTAATTTATTTTCAATTAATTGAAGATAGGGCAATTAATTTAATTCATTTTAAATCAATTAGAGTTAGAGATAGTTAATTTAATTCATTTTAAATTAATTATATTGTAATGAATAAATCATTTGCTTATGTATGAATGGATGACATTGATTGTCTTGAATGCTTTGTGATCTCAGAAATGAGATAAGTATGGTTGTGTGATATAAATGTTTGGTTTGCATTTTGATAATAACTTAGATTATCTATTGTGATGGTGATATAGATCTATTTGATATTGATAATTTGGATTACCTGTTTTTTGACAATGTTGATTATCAATTGTGATTTATGAGTTATCTATTCTGTATGTATATAGATAATTAAATTGTTTTAACCTTTAAAACAACTTGGACCTAAAAGACACGCTTTGGATTTCGATGAGACCGGGATCGGGTTTCCATATTAGGATATCCGAAAACAACATCGATCCAAATTAACGTTAGGTCGTGAATCAAAGTAGAGCTTTGTGAAGACTCGAGGTGTAAGGACTATACGTCAGTACAACTCTGTGGGTGATTCCGTAATGAGTTGACGGAATAGTACTTATAGGTTCGAGATGGTGGTTCAGAGTGCAAGGGTTATTGTCGTTAACTCTGAGGGTGATTCCAAAATGAGTGTAACGAGAAAATGCCTTCGGTTTCGTTCGAACCCGGAACGAACTTGTATGGATTGAATGCTTACAGAACATCGTCAGGTGGACGATGAGCATTCTAAGTGATGTGTCCTATAAAGGTAATCGTAGCCTCAAGCCTCATCAACCGCGAATGGCTAAAACATGGGAGGTGCAGCAAGGCTTCGTGGGTCGCACCCACTGGAGAGCAAGATTTACCCCTATCTAGAAGTCTCTTTATATTCGGCTGTGTGGGTGGTTGCTAGCTACAACCACGGGGTTGTCTTCTTCGGAACTGCTCAGTAAGGAATGGGTCCGGCTTTGTGTTGCAGGGGAGCTAGCGTACTCCTCGGTACGTTGATCTAGGCCATGTACTATGACGGGCGGTACCCCAGTAGCTCTGCCATTGTATGGAATCCAAAATCCAATAAGTGCCAACGGTTTTGATTGTATTACCCACTTTTGTGGCTAGTAGCTGGAATTTAATAAATGTAACAATTTCGGCTATTTCTTATTTACTTGAAAACCCTAGACCTATTATTATATCATCGGATTTCCTATCAAACGTTTTGGTTAGTGTAAGGTATAAAAATTTCCATGTTTATGTGTGGGAAGTCTTACATGATACCTTTCTTTTCAATGGTTTTTAAAAGTTAAGCAACTTTAACCTGTTACTCACAGCAGACCCATGTCTGACCCGGAGTTTATTTTGTTTTTGTTTTTCATAAACTCTTGGGTACTCAAATTTTTACGAGTAGCCAAGGGAATTCAGGTTAGGATTCGGGTTAGCTTTGATGAATTATGGAGGAGCAATGAAGCAGGAGGCTTCTGCGTGTACATATATATAGTATTCCGCTGTGTTTTTTCTGAGTCGTTTCTTGTACTGATTTGAGTTGTATAACTAGACAGGTGTTTATAACTGTCTAGTATGTGTTGTATGTCTGTCTAACTCTGATATTTGTTGTAAACTATGTTATATTTATGTTGTTAATATAGTTTATTCGTTCCGCTATTAGATTCTGATGTTGTTCTTTCTTCTCTTCTTTATATTCTCTTTTCTATCTCTTTCTTTCTTAAAAATGATGCGATTTTCTATAGTAAGAAAGTCGGGTCGTCACAGCTGGTTTCAGAGCATTAGGTTGAGTGAATACCTAGCCTCTGTAATAGTGTCTTTCTTGAGAGAGCGTATTTTGTAATTTCTAATATATATATATATATATATATATATATATATATATATATATATATATATTTCTACCTATCTGTTGGGTTACATGTTCAGGTTTTCCAATATAAGTTATAAAGATAGATGGGGTAGTAGTGTGTGAGGCACGACCTACCATTGGTTGGAGTTTGAATGTGTGAGGTTAGAAGTGTATCTGTCGAGACTGTAGACCTAATACCGTCTCGAGTGAGATTTGTAGTGATGAGGAACTTCATTGATCTCTGAAGGAAACCTGTTAGGTTCGGAGTTCATTTCTGAAGTTGAGTGAGTAGAATTTGGATTTGTTGGTTGGCAGAAGCAAGTGATGGTATTTTGGATACCTCAGGAAGTAGGCTGCGTGATGAGATGCAGTGACTATGGATGTTCCCGAAGATGTTTTCTTTGGAACAAATTAAGGAGGTGAGTCTGCTTCGGTGTTGTGGCTGTGTTCAGCCGGAGTTTCTGTTTGCTTTGAGGTCGGAGTTTCTCGAAGAACTTTGGATTTGGAATTCTTTGGCATCTGTGGCAGCAGTGCAGCTTGGAGTGTTCTCAGTGTTGGGAAGAGATCTTCTGGCTTAGCAGTTTTTCTGAAGTAGAGTTCAGAAGCAGTTAAGTGAACCCGTTTCTTCGATGAGTTGATCGCAAAAGTGACTTGCGATTGTTTGAGTGTTCTCTTGGGTTATCTGAGTTTTTCTGATAATCTTCAGGAAGTCGGAGTTTTGTCCGCATCAGGAGATTGGGTTTTCTTATCAACTGGAATTCCAGGAATGGAACGGTGGTTCAGCTTTATAGAAGAATGGTTCCAGGAGTATTGAATTGGTATAGCAGCTCAGAGTTTTGGAGGAACTTCTGAATTTTTTCTTATGGATTTGTTGAACCATATCTCTGGGGTGTGTTGTCCAGTTTGTTCTTGTGTTCTTCTTCAAGCATTTTCTTCTACTTCGAATCAGAGTTGTGCAGCGGAAGTAGTTTGGAAGTGTATCTGCTTTTTCTTTTCAGGACAGAAGAAGTTGTTATCTTCTGATGTTGAGGAGTAGAGTGTGAGTTCTTGGTTTGTGTTGATCTTGAGGAGATCATTTTGTTGAGTTGATTGGTCTAGTTTGTTCTAGAAGCATCAGCAAGGATGAGCTGATCAGTAAGTTTGTAGACAGCCCAGGATCGTCTGAAGAGTTTTGTGAATAAGAGTCGAAGGGATTTGGACTCTGAAGTCGGAGATTTAATTTTGGATAAGTTTTCTCCGATCAAAAGTGAGCTATAAGTTTGGGTAAGTCTATGAAGTTAGCTCTGAAGTGTTTTGGATCTTTTCTGTGATCTTGGAGTATAAGTGATTGATCTATAGGATTGGATTGCCAGTTTGGATAACTGGGATTCGATGAGTTTCACGTATCTCTGAGAGAGTACGTGTATGATCTATCTCTAGTTATGGAACCAGCGGTTCTGGAGTTTTGGTTGTTGAGTCAGACTCGTTTGTAGTCTGATATCTTGTCTAGTGTTTAGATATAGTTGTGTAGGAGCATTGTAGCTTCATAGTATTGATTGTTTGGATTCTCTAGAGCGAGTATCCCGGTATATATATATATATATATATATATATATATATATATATATATATATATATATATATACCTGGGGAAACTCGATAAAATTCTTTCCAGAATTTGTCTGGATAATTAGATTTGTTTGATTGGGTTGTTTTTGGTTGTTAGCATATGTTTGATATATGCTTGTGTTTAAAATTTAAAATTTAATAAGATTATTAAATTACCTTTGTTTTAAATTTCGAGGACGAAATTCTTTTAAGGGGGAAGGATTGTAATATCCCGGAATTTTTAACAATATCAATTTAATAATCTGTATTTAAAATTAAATTGATATTGATATTCTGTTAATAATTATTCAAATTGGTTTAATAATCTCCTTTAATAAATATTTCAATTGTTTATTTTATCTTTTAAAAATAATAGATTGATTTCTATTTTCAATATAAATGTATGGTGTATATTTTAAATAGATTAGTATTGTTTTAATTTTAATAAGTAAAGCATATTTTCTAGTTTTAATATTTGTAGTAATTTGGAAATTTTGTTTTATTTAATATTTAAGCTTTTCAAAGTTAAATAAATGATTTTGGTTTAAATTTAATAATTGAATCGTGTTTTAAAATTCTAATATATACATTATAAATTGGAAATTTTGATTTTTATTAGTATTGAGTCTTTAAAACTATTTCATAAATAAATATATGATTTTAAAATTGATAAGAAAAATATTAAATGTTTAAATTAAATTGGCTTGAGTTTTAAATTTAGAATAAATTTAACAAAATGGGCTTTGGGTTGGAGCTGTCAACTAAGGGGGTCGGGGTGGCCATGGAACTCTCTGGTGATAGAGTAAGGAGTGAAGATCCAAGAAAAAATATGGGATGATGGATTTATGAACGGGAAACAGTAGTAATTTGGGATTATTTTCTTTAACCCTAGTTTTTATTTGGGTTAAAGAATCGATCATTTTGGGATGTAGGAGCGATCAAGTGATAAGATATTTTGGCAATCGGTTATTGGTACGTGGTTGAAGTTGAGGCCGGAGGGGTCGATCGTCAAGAGGTCGGAGCGGTGGGTTCTTGCCGTTGTCAGATTTGAAGCAAAAACCTGAATATGGTTTTCCAGGTTTGGAATTTTGAGTTCGATTTTGTTTTCTTGGGTGGTTGTTTGATTCGATGGCCGTAGATGGTTTCTGAGTTGGTTGCTGGAGTGCGGCGTTCATCGGCGTCGATTGGTTGTGGCCGGAGTCGCCGTGCATATGTACGGTGATGGGATATTACTGATGTGGGTTGGCCTGTGTTTGGTTTGCTCGAGTAAATATAGTAAGTTGCCCGAAGCAGTAGTGTGTTTGACTCGGGGAAGATGTGTTGAGACTCGAAGAGATATTGGGGTGTCTCGGGTTTTAGGAGATCTTGCAGGTTTTGACAAACCTGTATCCAGTTGTATAAAATTTTAAACCAGAAGCTTTTGATATAAGTAAAAGTTTAACAAAGTTTTAAAATTCCAGTTTGAATTTTAAAATCCAGGTTTAAATTCAAAATCTCAGTTTAAATAAATAAGATAATAAAAGTAATAAAGTTTAAAACTTGAATTATTAACTATTTTAAACAGTAAGTAGATTGAATGTTTTAAATACTGAAAAATTTAAAATATGAGCAAGTTTAAGTTAAATTTAAATCTGGATTTTAAATACGAGTTTCAGTTTCATTTCTAAGACAAACACTTGTTTGTCTTGTAATTTTAAAAGTTTTAAATTGTTTAAACTTTTCTTAAGTTTAAATTTTATTCATTTTAAATTTTGTATTTAAAATGAAAATTTAAAAGTAGTTCAAAAAGTACTTTGTTTCAATAATATTGTTTTTAAACATAATTAAGTTATGTTTTATCTTGAAATTTAAATTAAGATTTATGTTTTAGAATGAATTAATAAGGTAATTAAGATTAATTAATTAATTTAATTAATTAATTGTATTTGGAATTAATAATTGATTAATGATTAATAAATCTATAATTAAGATCATTAATTAAATTATGAATTAATGATGAATGAATATTATTAATTATGTAATTAAGTTTTTAATCAAGGTTAATTAATTTAATAATTAACTTTAATTAATGAATGATTAAAGATAATTTTAAATTGTAATTAATTTAAATTAATTACTAAATGAAATAATTAGAGAATGGTTAATGAAAGTCATTAATCTGGATTATTCAACTGTTAATTAATATGGTTAATTTTTATAATTAATTAGATTAATTAATATAATAATAATCATTTGTGAATGGTTTGAGTTTAATTTCTTAATGAAGAAACAAATTAATTAATTACTTAAGGTAATTAATTAAGTTAAATAGAATTGTTTATTTTAATTAATTAAGTTTAATTAAATTTAAACACTTGGGTTTTTATAAATAATTACTTTATGTAATTAATGATTTGGAAATTACTTAGTTAAGTAATTGATTAATAATTACAGAATGTAATTTAATAAAGATGTTAAGAATGAAGTAATTTGGATTTAAATTACTTAATAATTAATCAAGGGATTAATTAAATAATCAATTAAAGGATAATTAATTTTTTAGTATAGTAATTAAGCTAGATAATTACTAAATATAATTAATCTGGGATTAATAATTATGAGTTAATTACTTAAGGTAATTAATTTAAGAAATAATTAAAGATCATTAATTATTTTAATTAATGATGTAATTAAAGATGATTAATTATGATTAATTAATCAATGATAAATAATTAAAGGTAATTAATTAATGTAATTAATTAAGGATTAGGGTAATTAATTATAGTTAATTAATTAATGGAAGTAATTAAAGATTAATTACTGTTTGGTTGAGAATAATTAATTTGTGAAATTAATTAAGGATAATTACATGAATGTAATTAAGGATAATTTATCAAGGGTGATTAATTAAGGTAATTAATAATGAAGGGTTAATAAATTGATTGTAATCAATTAAATGATTGAGTAGGCAAGGTTTATATTGATGAAGTAATTAATTTAATTTATTAATTAAAGATGGGGTAATTAATTTAATTCATTTTAAATTAATTAGAGTTAGAGATAATTAATTTAATTTATTTTAAATTAATTATATTGTAATGAATAAATCATTTGCTTATGTATGAATGGATGACATTGATTATCTTGAATGCTTTGTGATCTCAGAAATGAGATAAGTGTGGTTGTGTGATATAAATGTTTGGTTTGCATTTTGATAATAACTTAGATTATCTATTGTGATGGTGATATAGGGAATATCTATTTGATATTGACAATGTGGATTACCTGTTATTTGACAATATTGATTATCAATTGTGATTTATGAGTTATCTATTCTGTGTGTATATAGATAATTAAATTGTTTTAACCTTTAAAACATCTTGGACCTAAAAGACACGCTTTGGATTTCGATGAGACCGGGATCGGGTTTACATATTTGGATATTCGAAAACCACATCGATCCAAATTAACGTTAGGTCATGAATCAAAGTAGAGCTTTGTGAAGGCTCGAGGTGTAAGGACTATACGTCAGTATAACTCTGTGGGTGATTCCGTAATGAGTTGACAGAATAGTACTTATAGGTTCGAGATGGTGGTTCAGAGTGCAAGGGTTATTGTCGTTAACTCTGACGGTGATTCCAAAATGAGTGTAACGAGATAATGCCTTTGGTTTCGTTCGAACCCGGAAAGAACTTGTATGGATTGAATGCTTACAGAACATCGTCAGGTGGACGATGAGCATTTTAAGTGATGTGTCCTATAAAGGTAATCGTAGCCTCAAGCCTCATCAACCAGGAATGGCTAAAACAGGGGAGGTGCAGCAAGGCTTCGTGGGTCGCACCCACTGGAGAGCAAGATTTACCCCTGTCTAGAAGTCCCTTTATATTCGGCTGTGTGGGTGGTTGCTAGCTACAACCACGGGGCTGTCTTGTTCGGAACTGTTCAGTAAGGAATGAGTCCGGCTTTGTGTTGCAGGGGAGCGGGCGTACTCCTCGGTACGTTGATCTAGGCCACGTACTATGACGGGCGGTACCCCAGTAGCCCTGCCATTGTATGGAATCCAAAATCCAATAAGTGCTAACGGTTTTGATTGTATTACCCACTTTTGTGGCTAGTATCTGGAATTTAATAAATGTAACAATTTCGGCTATTTCTTATTTACTTGAAAACCCTAGACCTATTATAATATCATCAGATTTCCTATCAAATGTTTTGGTTAGCGTAAGGTAAAAACTTTTCCATGTTTATGTGTGGGAAGTCTTACGTGATACCTTTCTTTTCAAAGGTTTTTAAAAGTTAAGCAACTTTAACCTGTTACTCACACTAGACCCATGTCTGACCCGGAGCTTATTTTTTTGTTTTTCATAAACTCTTGGGTACTCAAATTTTTACGAGTAGCCAAGGGAATTCCGGTTAGGATTCAGGTTAGCTTTGACGAATTATGGAGGAGCAATGGAGCAGGAGGCTTCTGCGTGTAGATATATATAGTATTCTGCTGTGTTTTCTCTGAGTCGTTTCTTGTACTGATTTGAGTTGTATAACTAGACAGGTGTTTATAACTGTCTAGTATGTGTTGTATGTCTGTATAACTCTGATATTTGTTGTAAACTATGTTATATTTATGTTGTTAATATAGTTTATTCGTTCCGCTATTAGATTCTAATGTTGTTCTTTCTTCTCTTCTTTCTACTCTCTTTTCTATCTCTTTCTTTCTTAAAAATGATGCGATTTTCTGTGGTAAGAAAGTCGGGTCGTTTCAACAAATGAGACTTGTTCCTGTTGAGACATTATCTTCCCCAAGTATTGATCAGATGGAGACCAATTGGGTACTTGAAGTCATGCCCGATAGGGAGTCATGGATGACTCCGTTCAGAAACGTCATGGATGACTCCGTTCAGAAACTACCTCGACAATGGGACCCTGCCAGAGCATAAGAGTGAAAAAAGACAAGTTCTTCGAAAGGCTTCACATTTCACTATACAGAATGGAGTATGTATATAAGAGGGTACTCTATGCCTTTACTCTGGTGTACCGCCCACGGTGAAATCAATCAAGTATTACATGATGCACATGAGGGAGATGTGGCGATCGCATCAGGAGCAAGCTCTTGTTAAGAAAGTGCACCGATATGGTTATGATTGGCCTACTATAAATCGCGATGCATCAGATTATGCCAGGAAGTGTGACAGATGTCAGAAACATGCTCGGATTCCCAGAGCCCCACCTACCGAAATAACTCAGTTGGTCAGTCCCTGGCCGTTCGCAGTATGGGGCATCGATATTATTGGGTCTCTACCTCTACAACAAGGTGGCGTGAAGTGCACCATCGTTGCAGTTGATTACTTTACCAAATGGGTGGCAGCCGAGCCCCTTGCTACTACCACAACGAAGAAAGTGATCAACTTTGTTGTACGCAATATTATCTGTCAATTTGGTCTCCCACATACCATCATCACTGACTACGGAGCCAAATTTGACAGCATCAAGTTCAAGAATTTCTGTCAAGATTCCATATCCAAAAGAAATTCTCTGCAGTTGTGCGCCCTCAAGCAAATGGATAGGTTGAAGTTGTTAATAAAGTTATAAAGTCCATTCTAAAGAAACGATTGGAAAAGGCGGTGGGCAAATGGGTCGATGAACTTCCTATGGCCTTATGGGCTTATCGATTAACCCACAAGTCCGCAACCAGCCATACTCCATTTTCCCTTTCCTATGATTTAGAAGCCATTATTATGGTGAATTTAGAAGTGCCTTCTCATCATGTGACATATTATGACCCAAAGACAAATGCTATATTACTTTTCGAATCTCTAGACTTGTTGGATGAGAAGAGAGAAAAGGCTGATTTGAGGGCAGCTGCATACCGAAGTCGAGTCGCCTAATTATACAACGCCAAGGTCCGACCCGAACCTTTGAACTCGACAATCTCGTCCTTAAGAGAATTTACCTGATCCCTTCATATATGAAACCAATGTTGGAAGGGCCGTATGTTATCGAACGAAAACTCGGAGACGACACCTTTAAATTATCAACCATTGATAGTCACTTTGCCAAGAGCCTAGAACAGTGAGAGTCTTCGTCGCTACTACATATAACAGGATTTTTTGTTCATTCAGTCTGCTTTTCATTTGCAATTTGCTTATGCATTTCGAAATTTGAATTTTTAATAAGGCAACTGACTTTGCCGTATTTTCTTATTTCAGCAATAAAATGCAATCTCTTCGAGCCAGAGCAGTGATTCTTAAAATGCGTCATACGACCATCACCATGCACGGAGAGCTGAGTTCCACCCTACAGCGGGGCTTATTCAAATAGTGAGTGACAGTGATACGACCGGTCACTCGCTAAGTGAAACCCGAGCTCAGGGGAAATTCATCACACTAAGGCCAGAAAAGGGTTGATACTCGACAATCCTCTAACTAACTCCGTCTCCCGGAGTGCGAGCTGGAGTATAAACTTACAAATATGGGCTCGAAGAGGGTGGATCTGTCCACCTAACGACTTTGCTCGTGTTAAACAAAGTTCGAGGAGGATGGATCCATCCATCTAACGCCTCACTTGTTAAATCAGGTGGACATGACCCGACCATCCACGATCCTGATGAATCTATCATTCCCGGAGTATGAATGAAATCCTAAAACTCAAAAAAGATGTGATTGATCGTTGTTAACCAACTCTAGATTCCCAGAGCACGAACTGGAGTGCAGACAACAAAATGGGTGTGGACCGACCACTAGTGAGACAACTCCGGTCCCCGGAGTGCGGGCCGGAGTATAAACACAAATCAAGTGTGATCAATCACCCACGAATCAATCTAAGTCCCCAAAGTGCGGACTAAATTCTAAATATCAAATGGGTGTGAATGACTACCCGTAGAATAACGTAAGTCCCCGGAGCATGGACGCATTTTTAAACATCAAACGTGCATGACTGACCGTCGACGTACAAGTGCAATCCCCAAAGTGTCGATGCAATTACCAATAGATGAGCGAGTGTGATTCGATCACTCGAACCCATCTCTTTTCCACTTTATTCTGACTAAGTTAAGCTTGATTTATCAAAAGTGGGAAGCGACTACCCAAAATTTAAGTACTTGCTGCTTATTGAAATAGTACAACATTGAGACTCAACTTAACTTTCGGTTATAACCCGAAGCCATAACATTGGGACTTAACAAATAAACTCAAGTCTGATTCAGAGACTAAGGCCTCACAAGTACATTGGATGGAAGTTCAAGCGCTAAAGCACTTAATCAAATAAACACAAAACTGTGCTGAAGACAAAATGGAATTTTATTTTAACTATTCTTTAGAAAAGAAGGATAAGTACAAAAAAATATTCCACGAAATCTTACTAGCAGGAGCCGAACCTATACATGGCCTAAAGGAAACAAAAGGAAATTCCTATCTGTCTACCAAAATTGAAGCAAGAAGACATGTCTATTCTCTCGATTTCGGCGTTGACTCGCTGGAGCTACCGCTTGGGTGCCTCTTCGAGCCTTTGCCTTTTGATGGTTGATCTCCAGCCGAGGGAATTATGGAGACCTCTTCCTCGAAACTCACAGGAATTGGAACACTTTCTGAATATAGAGTCGAAGGGATCAGAATGCTCTCAATGTTGGAAGATGAGGAAGGCATGCCAGTATTGACAACTGTGCCGCTAGGAGTAATCATTCGTAGAGGAGCTGAACCGGGACCCTCCATCCTACCTCAAATACCACTAGCCCGCGCGGCTGCTTCGGTTACGGCGTTGATCTCCTCTATTATCTCTTCTTCATGAATTATTTGAGCGTTTGTGGGAATGCTACTGGTTGCGTCCGAAGAGATGGCCATGAATGTGCCTTTACCCATTACGAATGGCAGGTTAGTAAGTGGATCACAATGATGACCAAGAAGTTCCTCCATCATCTAGTCGTCAAAAGTAAAAGAACTCCCCGTCACTCCGTCAATTGATGCTGCGGCCGTTGTCGTGGTTGCCTCTGTTGTAAGGGCCTCCTGCTCGTGATGCAGCTCTTGAATTGCTGGAGGCACGACCGATGCAGCTCCTATCGCTGAATAGAGATAAGAGAAGAAGTGTCCCTAACTACTTCAAACGACACTTCCGACTTTGAGTAAATGCGAGAAATGTTTAGAATATATTCCTTAGAATGGCTCACGGGTAGAGCCGGAGCAGCTTTAGGGACATGCTCATGAGCTGGGGACAACTATGGTTGATCCAGATTATATGCGAGCATAGATTGAGGGTCAATCGTAGGAGTAGATTCGAGCAGGGTTGGCATAAGAATGTCGAAGCCTACATCATGATGCTCAATGCCAGAACCCTTTCTAGCCTCCAAATGCTGAGTATCGAGTCTTATTCCTCGAATGTGAAAGTGAGATCATGGAGAACTCTTATCTCATCCTCATTTAGCATCTGATTCTCTAATTAGAAATCATCAATGGATTCAGTGTGGTGCTCTACTTTTTCATCTTCAACCAAGCGGCACTAAGCATTATATAGATGTGATGGATAATTTTCGAGCTAGCTTAGATTTCGATGCTTCAAAAGATTGGTATTATACGTAATGAGGAGATTTTCATTGTCACCGTGCAACCTTGCCTCTGCCGCTCTCACTTCACCCTCAATCCTGGCTTCGGCTTCCTAAACTTTTAGAGTTGCCGCATCCCTCTCATCCCTGAGCGCCACAGTCTGCTAATATGCTTCCTGAGCGGCTTTATTAGCATCATCTTTCTCTTTGACGACTTTTTGTCCTTAAGCTCCTCAAGCTCTTTAAGCGTACAATCCCTTTCGGCCATAGCTGTGATGGTCCGATGTCCCATTTCCTCAACCAGGGCTAAGTGTATTCGCCACATCTCCTTCATCATTTGGGCTGCCTCATCGGCTCTTTTATTAGCCTCCGTTTCTGAATTTCTCACGGACTTGTTTTCATCATTAAGCACCTGAATTATGTGGTCCTTCTGAGCGAGATCAGTTCTTAATTTCTTGATTGTCTTCGCCCACTCAAGGGCCACCGCCGATACTTTATCAACGGTCCTTTTCCATTCCCAATACTGGCCATGAACATCGTGTATATTGTCATGCATCAACTCTTCAGCCTCAATGGAAATTCGCTTTAAGTGCGAGGGAATAATGAAGCTGTCAAAGCATATATTTGGAAAATCTTTATTCAACTTAGCGATTCTAATCGCTCCTTCCCCAGTAGGCTCTGTGATGGCTTGATCAATGACGACGGGAGTTTCGGTTTCGGTCCATTGACGCTGTTGATCAAGCCTTTATGCATGGGGAGGTGGTATTTGGCACAAAGAGTCAAGGGGTTGTTTTCTAGAACCAAAGGGTTGTGTTGGCCCTCTTGGTGGTAGAGAACGTGAACGGGAATGGCGCCTATACTCCCTCTCCCTTTCCTTCTCCTATTGCTCCCTCCCTTGACTAGAGTAACAGCGATCGTCGGCCCCATGTCTACTAGACTCAGAGTATGAACTAGATGAACAGTGCATAGAATGAAGGCTACTAAGCGTAGAATCCCGCCTCGACATCGCATCTATAAAATGAAAAGAGAAACAGAGTTTCTAATCTCTAGAGTTGAATAACTTGTGATTAGAAATTGTGTAGTGCCGCGAAGTGTGTGTATGCATATGCAAACCCCCTAACCAACCGAGTGTAATAGCCGTACTCGACGGAATTAGCTCTCCTACATCTAAGGCACTTTTAAGCCCCTCTAATCTAGTATTTTGGTGCAAAGACAAGTCGTCCAAAATGGAGATGTCTGCCAGTCCCGCAAAAGAAGTCTCCATTTGCAAGGAAGGAGTCTCATGACTAGTAACAAGTAAAGGGACTACGACGGTTTATGCACCTGATAGGTTTTCGAGCAATAGACTTGCCTCTTCTTTTTCGCTCTAAAGATCTAGGACCATGCAAAGGCCCAACTGCGGGCTCCTCTTCAACAGTCATATTCTCGTCGCTGCCCTGTTCAGTAAGTATTACCCCGGGAGCTCTCCTCCAAGCTTGCCTCACCAGGACCGTCTTAAGATCTCATGCAAGTCTGATACTTTGGTCTCTGTTGATTAGTCCCACGGTCACCAGATTCTCGTTCATAAGGACTTCATCAATTTCTTTGTGTCTAGCGGGTACTTCTTGAAGGACTCGTACTATCTCCTTAAGCAAAGCACCTTCAGGTTGAGGAATTGAAGCTGTAAAAGGAAGAAAATGTTAGACTCGACATTAACTACTATTATCCAATTAGTCAGCAAAGAAGCCAAGGCACTTACGTCTTGCTAGCCACCTTTTCGCGAACTCCGGTGGGCACCGAACTTAGAACCATTCGGTTTTAAACTAACTCAACTTGCCCCAAGCCCAGGTCATGACATGGAAATTTCTAATTGCATCTAGAAAAGTAAAAGAAGGGTTGTCCCCGTAACTCCTTATATTAAATGAGTTTCTGATCTCCTCAACCGTCGAGGGACGAGGTACACCATAAAGATGACAAACAAACTATTGAGCAATTCGTATCCATTCAGTTGCAATTGAGATGGAGCGATCCTCAAGAAAAGTAAAACTTCTTGGATAAATTGGTTGAAAGGAGGAAGCGTCCCAGGTGCACATTTAAATCTGTTGCAGGCTGTATACCATTTCAGGGGGTTATTGGCTCTACCTTCTAACCCCGACAGTAAGACATCATCCGGCGACAGCCTATGCCTTAAACATATTCTGCCCAACGTATCTTTAGAAATATTGGAACGGATGGGATCTTGTGGATGTGCAATGAAGACTGCTCCTGGTAGTTTGTTTGGAGTAGGGCTAATAACGTTTGCTGCGATAATCGGCAGAGAAGGGGGCTCTGGACATCCTGTGAATGTGAGCTTTCAAGTTCCATAGCTATTGAACTCAGTAAAAATCATCGTTAGACGACAAGAAACCTGTATTCCTTCCAGTGTGAAGTGTGTGAATGTGCTATGCATTACAGTCCTACATAATACTTAAGAAATTCTATAGAATTGAGGAAAGTTTAAACGACAAGATTTCGAGATTATCGCTGACCGTCACAACCATGCTAGCTCGACTTCGAAGAACGATCCATGCTAAAGTTTATTAAGTTTGTCAGATAACAATTCTATCAACGAGCTTCGAAAGGTAGTCACGTATACAGTTCAATGGTCAAGTCCAATTATGCAAGGCTGGAGCTCGTCTGAGTCAAAAGTTCAAATTTGGATCACTCCTCAAAAGCCAACGTTATATCGATCATTTAAGTTCAAATTTCATATCGATCCGAGGATGGACCTTCGTATCGATCGTTTCAGATCGATATACGATCGCCACTAGAGAGTTCCTATCGATCATTGGCTGAGATTTCGTATCGATCACCCTAGATCAGTACAAACTCCAATCGCTCTAGATCGATGCGAAGCCGCTTCCCTCCATCCATCATTTCCAGATCGATATGAATCTCTGTTGCTCCCAAATTGATACATGTTCCTACGTTCTCAGATCTATACGAGCCACTTCCATGCATTATAGTGTTTCCTTCATACCCATCAGTAGCCTTCTTCCCCAAGCAACTTAAATGCATTTCCTCCTTCCTTAACCTTGCTCCGACCTAACTCCATCATCAACAACGTCGGAATAGGACGCGAATTTGAATGAATTGGCTTTGAAACTCGAGTCTCATTGTTTTTAGCATGAATTCATTGACTAATTACCTAAATTAAAGTGTAGGTTCGAGGATTAAGGAGATGTATTAATTTGGACAGAGGCGATTTCTATTTCTCGTTTTTCTCAATCGATATGAAGGAAAGCTGGAAAGCAAAGGCAAATGAAAAATTGGCTAAGTATAAATTGTTTTTATATGGATACAAAACCAAGAAGGAAAACGATTCGTCTCCCAGTTATGTCAACCGGTTAAAAGCAGGCTACCATGTCATCGAGACGAAGCATTGTTCGCAACCATCCTCCCGCATTAGCTGGAATACAACTGTTCGTAACCATCAACACAAATCAATCCACAGCATGGTCATTCATATCCATCGATAACCCATTGATAGAAAAATACACAGAGGATTGTTTGAATTGTTTGTATCCATCGTCGATCCATAGGTACGGAATGGCAACTTCGTATCCACCAGTTTGAAGACCACCGGAAATTTGTATCCATCGATACTAGATATTTTTAAAGGCTAAAAAATGTGTATCGGTCACCACTGATATGAAGATGATTTTTCAACTTTTCACATCGATCTAGGAGAGGATCGATACAAAGAGATACACTGAAACAACCATCAATCGTTGTTACAACTCGAGTTTCACGTCAGTTTAGGAGAGGATCGATATGGAATTCGATATAAAAAACTGATAATGACTCGTGAATGTGAAAACAGTTAACGGGAATCAGATTAACATACATGCATGTATAACAGACTAAAATTCCATTTTTAAAATTCACAGGAGTCGAATGCTCATCTGACGACAATTACAATGGTGAACAACAAATTACTAGTAATCGACACTCCGTTACAATGATGAACTATACAATCATTGGTAGTCATCATCTCAGTATATATATTACCGGAAATCAGTCAAAGGTTACATCTTTGACGAAAAGACAACAACTATTCAACAAGTTGGGTCAAACTTTTCAGAATGAAGATCACAGCTTTCCAAAGCACGTCATGTTCTCACAAAACGTACTTTGGTAGGAAAATCTTATCCCGTCTTTTCGCAACATGACACCAAGAAATTTAATTGATACCAAAGACGGTACATCCCGAAGATCGGTTATACACAGGTCTACTATAATTGTTGGTAGATTTTGTCCGAGTCCGAATCGAGCTACAATTGATATGATACGACAAACAAAGCTATGAAAGCTAACATTCCTAAATTCAAGTTAATCGGAGTTCATACGCAAAAGATATGGATCGAAAGAGAGAAAGCATCGGTTCGTATTCACCAACGACTAATCTACTGAGAGAAATGCGGATTAAGGACCTTAAGGCTAAGGATAAACACTAGAGGGAGGTGAATAGTGTTTTAGAGAATTGTCAAATCTTTTTGAGTTTTTGTTAATTTAAACACAAATGTATGCAATATTCAGACACAGATATGATCACAGAATCAAACACAAATGCAAATATAAAGTAAAAGCAGTAAAGGAAAGAACACACTGGATTTTATACTGGTTCAGAGTTACCCTACATCCAGTCCCACACACAAGTACGGATTTCCTTTCAAAAACAATCTTTACAATTACACCCTCGATTTCAAGGCTACGAGGTACACCCTCCAGAATCACAATCCTCTGGGTAGAGATACTTGGTTTCTCAGGCAACAAGTTCACCCAATTGATTTCCAAGGCTACAATCACACCTTTTACAATTGATTGATTTCCAAGGCTACAGTCACACCTTTTCTCGCTAAGTTGATTATAAAAAGCCAATAACTCTGAATATCACTGAGGATCTTGTTGAGATAGTGATAGAGAATCAAACCAGAGATAATCTAGTTAGATTCAATGTTGATTTCGACAGAGTAATGATAAGTATTTGTATATAGAAATGTGGAAGAAGAAGAGGAGTGAAAAACCAGAAAAACTGTCTTAAAATTCGTTGAAACTAACCCCTATTTATAGAGGAACAATAGTCATGTCTATTTGTGAAGAGTTATGATGAATAGGCACATCTTTTGAAATTTGTATTTTGAACTCAACTGACACCATGTCGACATGGGGTACAGTATGTCGACATCCCTAAGAGATTTTTGGTGTTTTGATTTTCTTTGAAAATAACCTTTATTTTGTATTAAAACTATTTTAAACTATATAAATATACTTGACTGTATTTAAAACACATAAGTAAGTATAAAGAATAATATATACAAAATTTTACTATAATTTTATAAAAATCTAAGTATAAATATTTAAAAGTTAAATATATTATATCTAAAAGATAGTTTAAAAATAATGATAATTTGATTTTGAAATTAAAGATTATTTTGAGGCTAAAAGTATTTGAAATCAGGATAGATGTTTTTGATGCTTTTAAAAGGAAGGTTTTGAAATCATTTTGAAAACAAGATATAATTTTGAATAATCATTTTGAATAAAAGGTTAGCAGACACAAAACAAAGTTCCACTTGATTTTTCGTAGGTTCCATCCTACTTAGGGTTCCATCCCTTTAACAGGCTCGAAGTGGATTCCATTTCACGAATAAATTGGATTTTAAGATGCCAGTGATTTTCTAGGAGTTTTAAAAAAAATCTAATTAAAGAATAAATTACTTGAATTCTTGATATTCTTGATACTCATGGTTTTCAATCTTGATATCTTGAATCTCTATACTATACAGTCTTCATTCTTGGTACCTGCATTGTTAAATCTTGCATATACATATATATCTAAACTTATACTATTAGTATTTATATTTTATAGTCTTGTCATCAAAACCATCACCTCACGGACTAACAATCTCCCCCTGTTTAATGATGAAAACCTTTGTTTATAAAATATTACTTCTATCCTAATAACTCCCCCTAAAACTAATAACTCCCCCTTAATATATGCCTAACTACCCTATTTTATACTTCTCACCCTTTGTCATCAACAAAAACTAACTCTAAACTATATAAGACCAAATTATAGAACTTCCCCTAAATCTAATACTCCATGATGTGTGATTATAATGATAGTGTTATCATAAATAATCAATACTTAGATCTAATAATAAACCTAATCCTAAACTACTAACTATTCTAAGTATATGATAACCATATAGTTATATTTATTAATAGGGAAGAATACATATAAGAACACAATTTATTTATTAATCATATAGTTATATTTTCATTTTCGTTTGTAAACGTAAGAAGGAATAAACAACAATGGTAAAGAAAGAGAACAAACTAATGTGTGTTTTTGAACATAGGAGATCTATGAATCGAACAGTTTAGACAGCGGAGACAAAAATTTCCACGTTGTTCGACAAGATTCCCATCTTTTTCAAAACACACTTCTCCAACGCATACGACTTTGTCATCATCTTCCGCATGCGCTTCTTCCATGGGTTCTTCTTCTACTTCTTCTTCTTCTTCGCTGGCCTCTTGTTCTTGATCTCCTGAAGAATCTTCGTCAATCAAGATTGGGTTAGCATGATTGTCCATTAGAAATTTTTGCAAATTCCTAAGGATTTTGCCTTGCCTCTCTTGTTCCTTGGTCATTCGAAGTTGCATTACTTGAATTTCAGTCATTAACTGAAGTGCACCCTTTAGAGAATCCTTCATTTCAGTCACATGAGCGAGAATAGTACGTTGAAATGGACCAGACGTAGGAGAGGGGAACAAAAAGGTTGATTTTATGTTTGATTTGAAAGAGGAGGCCATTAATTATTTGATTTCAGAGAAAAGAACAGAGATATAACAGAAAGGATGAATAAAATTTCAAAAATGTGAAGAATATATAACCAATTATTTGAATTTTGGCGGGAAAAATTTTAAAATTTTCAAAATGTTGTATGTCGACATAGGGTAGAGGGGTATGCCGACATAATTCTTGAATTTTTGCCTATTTAATTTATTTTGGATTAATTTTTAATTATGCTTTGTTTATTTATATTTTATACTTCACTAATTGAACAAATACCCAATTCTCTTCTTAATTTAGTAAATATAGATTCATTTAATGCTTTTGTTAAGATATCAACAATTTGATTCTCAGAATTGATATAATCTGGAGTGATTATTTCCTTACTTATATTATCTCTGAGAAAATGATGTCTGATATCAATATGTTTAGTTCGAGCATGTTGAGTAGTATTTTTGGATAAATTTATCGCACTCGTATTATCACAATATGGTGATTTTGAAAATTTTAAAACATAATCTTTTAAAGTTTGTTGCATATATATTACTTAAGAACAAGCCAAAGCAGCAGAAATATATTCTGCTTCAGTTGTTGATAAAGAAACTGTGTTTTGCTTTTTACTAAACCAAGAACTCAGAGAATGCCCCAAAAAGTGACAAGTTCCACTTGTACTTTTTCGATCTGATTTACAACCAGCATAATCAGCATCACAGTAAGATATTAAGTCAAAAGAATCATTTTTAGGGTAAAATAAGTCATAATCAGAGGTGTGTTTAACATATCTTATGATATGTTTTACGGCTTTTAAGTGAGTCTCTTTAGGTTGGGATTGATATCTTGCACAGAGACAAACACTATGCATGATATCAGGTCTACTAGCAGTAATATAGAGTAGTGATCCAATCATTCCTCTATATAACTTTTGATCTACATCTTTCGAGAGATCTTCTTTACTAAGGTACTCATTGGTTGCCATGAGAGTGGGTTTTCCACTCGCAGTAGTCAAACCAAATTTATTAATTAGGTCTTTAGCATATTTTTCTTTACTAATAAAGATACCATTATCTAATTTTTTTAATTTGTAATCCTAAAAATAAATTTAATTAACCCATATGACTCATCTCAAACTCTTTTGTCATTATTTCAGAAAATTCTTTATTCATTTAAAAATTAGTTGATCCAAAAATGATATCATGTACGTAGACTTGAACTAGTTGAATATCATTTTTATTTCTTTTAATAAAAAGAGTATTATCTACTTTACCAATTTCAAAATTTGATTGTAATAGATAAGATTTTAGTCTATCATACCAGGCTCTAGGAGCTTGTTTTGGACCATATAAAGCTTTCTTAAGTTTATAAATATGATTTGGTAATTTATCATTTTCAAAAAGTGTGGTTGTTCAACATACACTTCTTCTTTTACAAATCCATTTAAAAAGGCACTTTTAACATCCATTTGAAATAATTTGAAATTATTATGATTTGCGAAAGCAAGTAGAATCCTAATGGCTTCTAATCTTGCTACGGGAGCAAAGGTTTCATCCAAATCTATTCCTTCTTCTTGACAAAAACTTGAGCGACTAAACGTGCTTTATTTCTAACTGCCTCTTCTTGTTCATTCATTTTATTTTTATAAACCCATTTAGTTCCAATTATAGTTTTGTTTTCAGTTCTAGGGACAATTTCCCAAACTTCATTTCTAGTAAATTGATTTAGTTCTTGTTGCCTAGCCAAAATCCATGAATCTTCAGTTGATGCTTCTTTTGAATTTTTTGGTTCAATAGTTGATATAAAAGACACATTACTCATTTGATTTAGTTGATTTCTAGTTTTTACTAAAGATTGCATATCTCCTAGTATATTTTCAGTAGGATCATCTTTTGAAAGTTTAGTCCTTTTATTAGGATGATTAATTTCATTATTAGTTTCAGCTGACTCTTGATTTTAAGTAATTAAATCATCTTCATCATTTGTATCTTCAAAAAATTTGAAATTTTCATCGAATGACACATGCATTGTTTCTTTGATGGTGTTAGTTCTTAAATTGAATATACGTACGCTTTACTTCTATTAGAATATCCGATAAAGATACCTTCATCGAAATTAGGATCAAATTTATCTAAGTTATCTTTAGTATTTAAAATAAAACATTTGCTTCCAAAAATTCTAAAATAAGATACTTTAGGTTTCTTTGAGTGAAGAAGTTCATAAGAAGTCTTATTAGTTAAAGGTCTAATTAAAATTCTATTTAAAATATAACAGGCGGTAGCAACTGCTTCTGCCCAAGAATTCTTTGGTAATTTATTGTCTGAAAGCATAGTTCTCGCACACTCTTGAGTCATCCTATTTTTAAGTTCTACCACTCAGTTTTGTTGTCGAGTTCTTGAAAATGAAAAACTGTGAGTTATTCCCTTTTTATTGCAGAATTCCTCAAACTTTTCATTTTCAAATTCGCCACCGTTATCACTACGAATGGTTATAATTTTTAGAGAAAGTTGATTTTGAATCCTTTTTGAAAAATTCTTAAAACATTCAAAAGTATCACTTTTATGTTTCAAAAATATTGTCCATGTAAATCTAAAATAATCATCTACAATTACAAAAACATATTTACTATGATTTATTGACAGAATTTGAGATGGACCAAATAAATCAAGGTGAAGTAATCTAAGAGGTTTTGAAGTTGAAATCGTATCTTTTAATTTAAAGGAACTTTTTCTAAGTTATCCTACTTTACATGCATCACATAAACTATCTACTTTAAAATTCATTTTAGGGAGACCTCTTACTTGATCATATTTTGACAGTCTAGATAAGAGTGTGTAATTCAAATGCTCAAATCTCTTATGCCAAATCCAAGGGTCACTTGTATTTGCCAAAAGACATAAGTTATCATTTGAAACTTTCATACTAGGAATATATATTATTTTTCCTAACTCCCTCAAATATTATGGTTGAATTGTTATCTTCAATGTGACATTTATCTTTTTCAAATTTAATTTTATATCCTTTATCGCAAAGTTGACTTATAATTAGCAGATTATGTTTCAGATTTTTAACTAGCAAGACATTAGTAATAATAGGAGTTTCAGAGTTACCGACTTTGCCGATGCCAATCACATATCCTTGTGAATTGCCTCCAAAGTTGACCAGCCCTCTGTCTTTGTATATTATATCATTCAACATATCTGGATTGCCAGTCATGTGTCTAGAACATCCACTATCAAGTATTCATTTGTTCTTTTTGATCTGCACAATTTGTCCACTGTGGATTGATTCCTCAACAGCCATATAACATGATTCCTGCACATCAAACAATTTTAATAGACAACTTGAATTTGAACATTGATTATATGCAGACTCAAAAGACAATGATGATCTGAATATTTCTAAACTAGTATTAACAAACATATCCATTTTAAAACTTTTTCAAAAATCAGATTATGAAACTTTGAAAACCTGGCTCTGATACCAAATGAGAGAAATACGGATTAAGGATCTTAAGGCTAAAGATAAACACTAGAGGGGGTTGAATAGTGTTTTAGAGAATTGTTAATTTTTTTTTGAGTTTTTGTTAATTTAAACACAAATGTATGAAATATTTAGACACGGATATGATCATGGAATCAAACACAAATGCAAATATAAAGTAAAAGAAGTAAAGGAAAGAACACATCGGATTTTATACTGGTTCGGAGTTACCCTACCTCCTGTCCTGCACACAAGTACGGATTTCCTTTCAAAAACGATCTTTACAATTACACCCTCGTTTTCAGGGCTACGAGGTACACCCTCCAGAATCACAATCCTCTGGGTAGAGATACTTGATTTCCCGGGCAACAAGTTCACCCAATTGATTTCCAAGGCTGCAATCATACCTTTTACATTTGATTGATTTCCAAGGCTACAATCACACCTTTTCTCGCTAAGTTGATTACAAAAGCCTATAACTCTGAATAGCACTGAGGATCATGTTGTGATAGTGATAGAGAATCAAACCAAAGATAATCTAGTTAGATTCAATGTTGATTTCGGCAGAGTAATGAGAAGAATTTGTATATAGAAATGTGGAAGAAGAAGAGGAGTGAAAAACTAGAAAAACTGTCTTAAAATTCGTTGAAACTAAACCCTATTTATAGAGGAGCAACAGTCATGTCCATTCGTGAAGAGTTATGAGGAATAGACACTTCTTTTGAAATTTAAATTTTGAACTCAACTGACAGCATGTCGACATGGGGTACATGAGTATGTCGACATCCCAAAAAGATTTTTGGTGTTTTGATTTTCTTTGAAAATAACCTTTATTTTATATTAAAACTATTTTAAACTTTATAAATATATTTGACTATATTTAGAATACATAAGTAAGTATGAAGAATAATATATACAAAATTTTACTATAATTGTATAAAAATCTAAATATAAATATTTAAAAGTTAACTATATTATATTTAAAAGATAGTTTAAAAACAAGGATAATTTGATTTCGAAATTAACGATTATTTTGAGGCTAAAAGTATTTGAAATCAGGATAGATGTTTTCGATGCTTTTAAAAGGAAGGTTTTGAAATAATTTTGAAAACAAGATATAATTTTGAAAAATCATTTTGAATAAAAGGTTAGAGGATACAAAACAATGTTCCACTAGATTTTTCGTAGGTTCCATCCTACTTAGGTTCCCATCCCTTTAACAGCTCGAAGTGGATTCCATTCCACGAATAAATTGGATTTTAAGATGCCAGTGCATTTCCAGGAGTTTTAACAAAATTTCTAATTAAAGAATAAATTACTTGAATTCTTGATAATCTTGATACTCATGAGTCTTCAATCTTGATATCTTGAATCTCTATATTGTACAGTCTTCAATCTTGGTACCTACATGGTTAAATCTTGCATATACATATATATCTAAACTTATACTGTTAGTATTTATATTTTATAATCTATTCTAAGGTTGTTTTCATCAAAACCATCATCTCACGGACTAACATCTACTTCGTATCCATTATATTTATTCCACTTCGTATCGATCATGTTCACTCCACTTCGTATCCATCAAATGAAGATAGTTCGTATCAGTTCCCCAAACAATCGATTCGATGTAGCACCTAATTGATACAAAGATCGAAGTGAAGAAATTTAGGCTTCATCGATGCGAAGAAGCACCAAGCATCGATGTGAAGTGAGATGCAATCCATCAATACGAAGCGGCTACACATAATCGATATAAAGCAGTAACTAAATCATCGATACCAAGTAGTGCACAGAGCATCGATACGAAGTAGAGCACAGAGCATCGATATGAAAAGAGTTGTCCAGACCGATATGAAGATTAATTCCAGGTCGATATGAACAAAGCACGATTTGAATGGCACAGTCACTCGACATGAAAAGTGAATCGATCCTGTAATATGGCTCCACGTCACCCTGATCGATACAAAAGGTATCGATACGAACAACCATCGATATGAGTGGATCGATACGAGCACATCAGCCTTTTGCAAAATCAAATTTGGATCGATCATAATTCAAAATCTACAAGTCCAAATGCCACCAAATTTTCATAGGAGCTTGCATACCACCTCTACTTGGTCTCTGATCGATCTCGATCCAAATGGAGCCGTTTTGGATCGATAAGAAATTCATACTCATCGATCAAGGATCAATCCCTATCCACCTCGGATCGATCTGGTGGGCCCTCCCATGTGAGAGAAGAATCTTCCGAGATCTGAGTCGGATATTTTCAACCTAAGCCTATAAATAGCAGCCACATACCTCTAGAAAAGGGACATTTTGGCTTCTCTACACTAATACTCTGCCGAAATCCCTACCATACCTCAGTTGCACTGTTGTAATCTCTTGTAATCAGCAAGTCAAATTCAATAAACATCAATCATTTCATAGTGGACGTAGGAAATACGCCGAACCACTCTATATCTCTGTGTTTTCTACATTTTTTCTTATCTGTTGATTGGTGTGTTTGTTAGATCTGCCTTATTTTACATTTACTTTCTTCATTTTATCTCTTCAAACACATCCGAAGAGTGTTGTGCCCAATTTGGTACAAACTCTTCCACTCTACCAACATCGTGAACACCACGTTTTGATGCATTCTACCGAGAGCATCTTCTACCTTATTTCCTTTCCTAGGGGTATACGCTGTAAGGAAATCATAAGCAGCCAAAAATTCCAGCCATCCCTACTGCCTCATATTCAACTCCTTCTGAGAGAACAAATATTTTAATGACTTATGATCGGTATATAGCTCAAATATCTCTCCCAAAAGATAATGCCTCCAAATCTTCGAGGCAAAAATCACCACCGCCAACTCCAAGTTATGAGTAGGATATCTAACTACGTGCGGTCTAAGTTGGTTAGATGCATAAGCAATAAATTTGCCCCTCTACATCAATACTGCTCCCGATCCAGTACACATGCATCAGTTTATACTACCAATCCTTGGTTACCGTCTAGAACTACTAATGCTGGTGCATTGGTTAACAAATGCTTTAACTTAAGGGTTGCTTCCTCCCATTTGTCGGCCCAAACAAACTTCACGTCCTTCCTGGTCAACTTAGTCAAAGACGCTGCTATCTACAAGAAATCCTTGATGAATTTTCGATAATAGCATGCAAGTCCAAGAAAACTTTTGATCTGGGTCACCGTTTCAGGTCTCTTCCACTTGTTCACAGCTTTGATCTTGTCTGGATCGACTGACAATCCCTTCTCTAAAACCACATGACTAAGAAACTTAACTTCTTTCTTATAAAACTGACACTTAGAAAACTTCACCATCAGCCGATTCTGCCTCAGCGTCTCCAACGCCACTCTACGATGAATCTTATGCTCCCTTTAATCTTTAGAGTGCACTAAAATGTCATATATAAATACCAACATGAACTTATCCAAGTTCTCTTGGAAAACCCGGTTCATCAAATCAATGAAGAAAGCAGGTACATTTGTCAATTCAAATGGCATCACCAACCATTCATACGAAACATACCTTGTCTGAAATGCAGTCAAAGAAATGCTATCCTTCGCCAACCTTAACTGATGGAACCCAGTCTCCATATCCAATTGGAAAAATACTCCGGCTCTACTCAACTGATTAAATAAGTCATTGATAGTCAATGTACATCCTTAACGACCCATCTGGTTTCTTCATAAACACCACAACTGCTACCCAAGGTGAACTACTTAGTCCAATAAAATTCATTTCCTCAAGATACACTAACTGCATCTTCAATTCCTTCATCTCTTTCAGTGCCATTCTATTATTTGGTCTAGTAACAGGTTTAGCTCCTGGTACAAGGTCTATTTGAAACTCAACAGCTCGTTTCGGGGGTAATCCTAGAACTGGTTCAAAGACATATGCAAACTCTCTAGCTACACGAACCTGACTATGCTCTTCTCCAACCTCCATGATATTCAACAAAGCACAAAAGCTCCTGTTAGAATTCTCCACTGATAAAATGACTTGGTTGTGACTATCAAGGTGTCTCAATGATATTTCTCGATCGTGGCAAAATATCCTAGCCTCATACTTACCCAACAAATCCATACCTAAGATGATCTCGAAATCGACGAAATCAAAAATATAAAAATTGCATGAAAAGTAATGACCTAACAAATCAAGTTCTAACCGGTCACATCTCATCCCAAGAGATGCATACATTCCTATTGGATTCGCAACCCTTAAGGAAGTAACATGGTATGCGGTTCTATACATAATCTATCAAACAAATACTGAGATATAAAAGAATGTGATGCACCTGCATTAAAAATACCCTAACTGGTATATTCTGAATCAAAAGCGTTCCTTCCATCATAGTTTTCCCTTTTTATGCCACAGTGGGTTTAGAAGAAGATGGTGGTCCAATAGCAAACACCTTCACTTTGTCCTCCCTGACTGGCTCTGGACATTGGTTCTTATAATGCCCAACTAGGTCATAATTAAAGCATTTCACATTCTTCTTCTCTACAGGCTTCTTTCCTTTACCAGTCCTGCACTCATGAGCGTAATGGCCCTTCTTATCACACTTATAACACACAATTCAACCTTTGCCTTCCTAGCGGCTTCCCTTTTCTAGGCTCCCTGAAGAATTTCCTTTTTCTTCGCTGAGAACCCTGGAACTCAAATGACTTCCCCTTAGCTGAAACAGCAAGTATCTCCTCACGGCGGACGGTCATCTCCATTGTCACCCAATAAGGTTCTCTAATAGTCATAGCCATCTTCCCGTGCTTTGGCCTCAAACCTAAAATGAATCTCCCATTCCTTCTAAAATTGGTGTCAATAAAAAATAACCATATCGAGATAGCTCATCAAACATAGCAGCATACTCGATCATAGACATCTATCCTTGGATAAGATCCATGAACTTCCTCATCAATTCCGACTTGGCAACCTCAGTCATGAACTCTTCCTCTAGCACTCCGGCCATAACACTGCTCCACCAATGAAGCACTAACCCTTGCAACTGTCTAGAGGCTATCCTTCTCTTCTCTCCATCATTCAATCCTAAATCTATAAAGATCCTCTCATAATTCACAAGCCAATTATCTACTTCAATAGCATCCTCTGATCCAAGAAACGACTTTCCTTCCAGATTGATATAGTCTCTACTCAGCGTAGCATAATTATAACCAGACGGAACTATAGGATCAGCCCCACCAACATTCCCTACAGATCCTGCTCGCAAATGATTTGCCAACAACTGATACACCATCCCTGCATCTACTGGCGAATTTCCCGCACCTACATTAGCCTCAGCATTTTGGTTAGCATTAGCCTATCGACCTTGATTTCTCCAAGTATTAGATCGAGCATTTCCATTTGTTATGGTGCTTCCTCCACCCAGATTTCATCTTTCGTTTCCTGCCTCCATATCCTCTTTCTCGTAGATCTTCATACGAGCCTTAGTAAGATACAGAAGAACGGTCTAAGAGAGAGGGGAATACATGCTTAGATATATACCTATATATCAAATACAAGTACGTTAATCTAATGTTAACCCAAACCTCGATCATGTCTTTAAATTTATCGGATTATGTTTGAAAAGCTTTTAGATTACTTTTCTTCAAAAGTTTCATAAACCTATGCTCTAATACCAACTTGTAACAACTACCTAATTAGAGGCCCAAAACTAACGGCTACGGATGCTGTAGTCATCCATAGTTATTAATCTTCGGCGACCAAATACGGTGGTGCTAGATACATTGATATATAGATCATAAAAATATGGAAAAAAAATTAACAATTCAAAAACACATTTCCATATTCGAATCAAAAAAATTCATGTTCATTACATAATTCCAAAATACGTTAACCATGTTCTACAAAATATAATTATTACAAATACACCCAAAGCGACATATGAAGATTCCATCTTGGTAGATCGGAGTATATTATAAGGCTAATAAATCTGCCTTCACAAAAAATCTCACAATAGAAAAGAAAAAATCTAATAACTATCTGCCTCCTTAATGCCTCTTAAATTTTTATTTGTCTAAGAAGAAAACCGACAAACCTTAAATCTCAAACTACTCAAAATTAATTGAGTACCCGAGAGTTTAATAGGAAACAAAAATTTCAAGTCAAACATAAAGCCTGATATGAATAATAATCTAACATCTCAATCATTTTTAGATATCTAGTGAGACCTCGCCGCTTAGCTGAACGGGTTTTGCCCTCACTAGTATCCTAAAACCTTTATAAAGCCATATACTATGCTTCTACATCATAATGGTTAAAGAATACATTTTCAAAGTATTATGATGATATGCCTACTTGAAAAAATTTCGATTTCCGATTCCCCAGTTTAAACTGACACCCGGTCTTAGTTGTAGTCCTAGGGTCACTGTTAACCTTTAAGTTTTCATGGGTTTACTAATAACCTTTCAATAATTAAAGAACACGTTGTCATATTCATAGTTTTCATGGGATAACTAAGAACCTATAGGCTCCTGTCAGTTAACTTAATTAATTCATGGTTTTCCCCAACTTGTTGGTTATTCCAATAACTATTCACTCTATCCTAGTTTCATGGGTTGACTAGGAACCTATGGATTTATCCAATAACTCACTTCACATCCTAGTTTTAATGGGTTGACTAAGAACCTAGTGATACTTTCATTAGCCAAATTCTTATCCTAGTTTTCATGGTTTTATTAGGAATCTATTGACTGATGTCAATTCTTAATCTGGATATAGTTTTCATGGGTTCACTACAAACCAATTATCCCCTGCAAATTGTCTTTAATACATAGTTTTATGGGTTAACTATGAACCAGTTGGTTTCCTCCAATAACTACTTAATCATAGTTTTCATGGGTTTACTATGAACCTTTTGGGTTACACCAATAACTACTTTATCATAGTTTTCATGGGTTCACTACAAACCTTTTGGTTACTTCTAATAACTATAAAGTTTGGGCATCCTATATTTATGGTCACCCTGACTCCTTGGATGCAATTCTACTCATTCAGGAGTTTAAGCAGTTTATATTCACTATTAAGTTAGCCTAGATGGTTCTTTTACCTTTTTCCCCCAAAATACAGTTATGGGTTATTATGTGAATGTTTTCATATTCGAATAAGCAAAACAACAACTTAACAATACCACTCCTATGGGTTTAAGTTCCTTGAAATACATTTCACAAAACATAGTTAACACCTTTTAACTAATATTTTTATCAAGGCAACACTTCTTCAAATTATGTACTTAAGATATAACAAAACTCCTTTATAAAAGCCATGGATTTTTCTTAAAAGTTTAGAGTATGGGTCTTAAAACCTTTCGACAGTGTCGAGAGCTTCTATTTTCAAACCCTTCGGAGAGTTTAAGTAATATCTTTTAGCCTTTCTTATACTTAAAGCTACATCTTTAGAAACCCTTCGAACCCATTGAAACTCAAACCTTTCGAAAGCATTCGAAAACCTTTTGAAACCCCTAAAACTAAAACCTTTTGAAGGCATTCACTCTTAAAATATAAACCTTTCGAAGACTTACTGGGTATCATTTAAAACATGCAGAAAATTCTCTTTTAAAACCTTGCGACTACATTAGAAGCAACCTTTTGACTTTGCTGGAAGGTCTGCTTCGAAAGCTTTAAAACATCTCTTTGAAATAATAAGCTTAAGCCCTTAAAACACCTTCTTCGAAAGCTTTGTGTTATAATTTAATTATAAAACAAGGGTAAATCGTCTAAGTCGAAAGCTTTGATACCTTTCGAAAGCACTAGAGAAGCGGCTGGTTTTAAAACAAGTAAACCTTTCATCTTTGTCAAATGCAACGATTTAGAAAAGTTGGAAAAAGCGGCAACAACCTTTTAACTATGTCAGAAGGTTCAAAACAAAACAATAAGTGGCAGTAACCTTTCGACCGTGTCGAAAGGTTTAAAACCTTTATTTTAAATAATTGACCTGGTCGAAAGCAACCAAGTTGAAAGCACTAATTAGATAGCAAAGCAGGCAATATTTGGTTTATAAAACAAACATACCCTATCCTGTTTGGCAACCAATCTTTCGACTAAGAACCCTTTGACCTTGTCTAATTCATTACGTACCATGATACATGATACCATATGCATTGGTTTGACCCTATCGAAAGCTATAACCTTTCGACTTTGTCGAAAGGTCTGGGTCGGAAGGTATAATGCCGTATAAGGTCGAAACATGCTAAAAGTATGATTTCTCTGTTTTTAACTTAAAAAGGATAACTTTTCGTCTCACCTTTTTTCAAATTCTCGCTTGTTAACAAATACTTTTTAGAAAAAAGCTACCACTATTTTCATAATTAAATAATAACTTTATTTTATAAATTGCCTATTTTCATTAGTTAAATATATAAAACATTTAAGTCTCATACCTTAAATTATTTTATATATTTATCAGAACACTTAGGAAAATCTAGAAAAAGCCCAAAAAATCTATTTTAATATGTTTTCCAACATATAAAAATTTCAAACCCAAATAATTATTATAGTAGTCGTAAATAATTTATAACCCAATATATCATTTTCTTCACTAAAAAATTAATGTAAGATCCACATTAATTTAGAAAATTATGAAAGTTGAAATCCATCTTCAAAATCACGTTTTCTACAATATATAATTTTTCCCGTGGCATTTAGAAATCATTTCATCATGGTTTTACCCTAAAACCATGTATATTTCCTTTTAAACAACCTCATTTAATCCATTTAAATCACAAATCAAGTATATCATCATTCGATATAGCATAATTACAGATTTATACTAAAATCTGAAACCATGTAATCACAAAACTAAAATAGAGATGTGGAAATTATTATTCACCTTAGATTAGATAAGGAAATTGAAGTTTGATTGAGATTGATTCCTTCTAACTTTAATCCTAAGCTTTAAGTTGATTTTCTCTTCTCTTCTTTCTTCCTAATGGTCGGCCTTGCTTCCTTATAGTTATAAAAAAAAAATTGATAAAATGAACGTGTATGACTGAAGGAAATAGTATAAGGGTGAGAAATATATGCGGCTATTTACCCTAATGCCCTTATGTTTAGTATCTTAACCATTTATAAGTTCATTTGATTAGATAATCACAGCCACTTAATTCATTAATCAACCTCAATCTCCTTATCTACATTATTCAATTTAATTTGTTCTAATTAAATTTCTTGAATAATGTTATTAAAATTAGGGGTATTACAACTATATTGGGAAATTGCCATCCAAAACTCCCAACCTTATATATTTTCATTCCTACCAATTTACTTTCCATTTGAGTCATTTTAAAAATTAAAATGCAAAATCATACGAGTGGTCGACCATTAACGAAGAAGAAGAAATCCATATAAAAGCTAGAAAATCAAGCTTAAGGGAAATCAATCTCAATTCAATCTCCTTATCTAGATCATGTTGAATAATAATTCCATCTCTATTTTGTTTCTAATCATGTATTTTTCGATTTAAGGGTAAATTCGTTTTTATGATACATTAGATGATGATATGCTTGATCTATGATTTATTTGATTTAAACAAGATTGTTTCAAGGAGTTTTTATATGGTTTTAGGTCAAAACCAAGATTTAATGCTGATTAAATGCCATGATATAGTTTTATGTTATGGGAAACATAATTTTAGAGTTGGATTTCAATTTTGATAATTTTCTAAGCTATGGAAAGATTATTATGAATTTTCAAAGGAAAATATGGTTATTTGGGTTTATAATTTTATTTTGGTAAAAATATTGAGAATTTGGGTCTGGAATTTGATATGTTAGATAACATGATTAAAGTGGATTTCTGGAATTTTTGGGAATTTTTCCAAAGTGATTTGCTATGCAAAATAAACTTTTTAGAAGAGGGACTTCTTTGCAAAAATTGGAAGAGCTTAATTGATTAACGTAACCGTGGTTTAGATCAGGATTAGCGGCAGTTATTTTTGAAAAAGAATTTGAAAAAGTTAAGGCAACCTATTAGAGCTGATAAGTGGAAGGTTAGTTAGTGAAAAGTTTTCTTAAAGTAGTATAATACCCGGTTTACAATATAAAAATAGATTCCGCCTACTTTAGAAAGCACCTTTCGACACAAATGCTTTTGCCTTTGTCTTTGTCAAAACGACTATGCTAAAACCAAAACACAAGGTATCACTATGACGGTACGTAGTGGATTGGAGGAAGGCAGAAGGCGGAAGGTAAGGTGTCGAAAGCATGGCTTCCGAAGGAGTCGAAACATTGGTTTTTTTAAAAGAAAAGTGGATGCCTTTATTTTAATTTCACCTTCAACAGAGTCAAAGCAATTGGTTTTGAAAGAGGTTTTAAATGGTTTTGAAAGGGTTGCCATTAACTTATAATAGCTTTCGACTGGGTTCCTTTACTTATGAAAGAATGTTTTGAAAGAAATGGTTTCGACCTAGTAGATACCCTACTACTGTTCTTTAACCTTTCGATGGTGTTAAAGATATCAATGCAGTCAATAGGGTATTTTGTTTTATAAGTTCAAGGCACTTCCTAAAGCTTTTGAATGGGGTTAGGGGTTTCGAAGGTGATGGTTTTGAAAGTGGTTTCAACACCAACCTTCTAATGTTTTACCCGGATGTTTTATGCTTTCGAAAGAGATGGTGCCAACGCCATCAAGTTTTCCTCAATATTTTTATATTATAAAGGATGGTTTCAAAACAAATGTTTTCACCTATATTCACTTTTGACGAAATAATGCTTTAAGTATAAACCAATGCTTTCAAAAGTGGCACTTTCAATGATTTATGAAGGGTTACTTCCAATGGTGTCGAAAGGGGTACATTCAACTAGTTCCAAAGTTAACCTTTTAAAGGTAAATTGTTAATACTTTAATGTATTCGAATGGTTTTGTAAGGTAGATTTTAAAGTATTAAAAGGCAGAGGCCTACTGTTTTGAAGATAGATTTTTTAAGGCTTTCGAAGGAGGCTATCCCATGAATTCGAAAGCAAGGTTTCAAAGGCATCGAAAGGTTTTATGACCCGAATTATATTTTTAATGGAAAAAGGCATGGTAATATTAAAGGATTTTTTATAATGGTTTTAAGAAGAAGCTGTCTTTGATAAGGAAATAGGTTAAAGGGATTAACCATGTTTTATATTAGACCCATAAGAGTGGTATTTCTATGTTGTTTTATTGCATCTTCTAATATGAATAATTTCACTTTATAATGGACCCATAACTACATTTTGGGGATAAATGGTAGGAGAACCAGTTAGGTTAACCCAGTAGTGAATATAAATTGAATAAACTTCTGAATGAGTAGAATTGCATCTACGAGGTCGGGAAGACAAAAATATAGGATGCTAAAGTATAAAAGAAAGATATTAGTAGGGGCCAATAGGTTCTCAGTTAGCCCTTAAAAATTGTGTATGGGAAAAGATATTAGCAAGGGCCAATAAGTTCATAGTTATCCTATGAAAATTGTGTATAAATGAAGATGTCAAAAAGATAGGTTCATATTTAGCCCATGAGAACTATGTGCAAAGTAAGATGCCAGATAGACAGGTTCATAGTAATCTCATGAAAACTATGATTGGATACTGGCAGGGGCCAGTAGTTTGTAGTTAGCCCATTAAAACTATACTCAGATGGAATATTGACAGATGTCAATAGGTTTTTGGCCAAACCATGAAAACTAGGGTAGGGGAAAGGATAGTGGGGTTACCAATAGGTTCCTAATCAACCCATGAAAATTAGGATAAGAGTAAGATATTGGAGTTCCAATAGGTTCATAATGATCCCATGAAAACTATGTAATTGGACAAGGAGTCCTTAATTGTTTAACCGGTTATTGGTCTGCCCATGAAAACTAATAAGTTAATAGTAATCCAAGAAAATATGACTGAGAAAGATAGTCTAAATTTAATGGGGATGGGTTATTCAGAATTAATTCAATTGTTTTGCATACCATCATATTATACTGTTTTGAAATGTTTTAACTGTTGTGGATGAAGGAGCACAGTATATGGTTTTATAAAGGTTTTGAGATAATAGTGAGGTGGTACCCATTCTGCTAAGTGGTGTGGTCTCACTAGATATCTAAATGATTAAGATGGCAGATTATTATCCATACCAGGATTTATGTCTGACTCGAATTTTATGTTTTCTCTTTAAACTCTTGGGTACTCATTTTATTTTGAGTAGTTTGAGAGTTGTGGTTTTTAGGTACCTATTAAGATGAATAAGCTTCTAGAGACATATAGGAGGCATGCAAGCTATTAGAGTTCTCTTTTCTTTTTCCGCTGTGCTGATTGTAATAAAAAAGTTGTCATATTGCCTGTATATAGTCTGATAATCCAAGGAGGCATCTTCATATCTTGCTCTTGGACATATGTTGTAATAAATATATTTTCTCTGAACGTGACATGAGAACATAGGATTATGTGATGAATTGGAGATATTTTGAAATGAAATGTGATTCTGTTTGAATTTTAATTTTTTTCCATATTCATGTGTTTTTGTATATCAATGAATCTAACAACGCCATATTTGGTCGTCGAGGATTAATAACAATAGATTAGTTTATCATCCGTAGCCATTAGTTTCGGGCCTCGAAGTAAGGGGATGTTACAGGTTGGTATCAGAGTATAGGTTTATGAAACTTTAAAATTAAGTTAAACGCAAAAGATATTCAAACATAATCCAATGAATTTGAAAATATGATTGGGGTTTTGGTTAACGCTATAGTAACATACTTGTATTTGATATACACACAGATATATATATACGCATATAGTGTATATATATAATTACGTGTTCCCCTCTCTCTTAGATCGTTCTTCTGTATCTTACTAAGGTTCATATGCAGATTTACGAGAAAGAAGATTTGGAAGCATGAAACAGAAAAGGAAATTTAGGTGGAGGAAGCACCACAACCAATGAAAATGATTGACCTAATACCAGGAGGAATCAAGGTCGACAGCCTAATGCTAATCCAAATGCTGAAGCCAATGTAGGTGTTGGAAGTTCACCAATAGATGCAGGGATGGTGTATCAGCTGTTGGCCTTTAGCAGCTGGAGTTGTCGGTAATGTTGGAGGAGCTAATCCTATGGCTCCGGTTGGGAATAACTATGCTAAGAAAAGTAGAAACTACAGCAGTCTGGGTGGAAAGTTGTTTAGAATGTAGGATGTTGTTGAGGTTAAGAATTGGCTACTGAGTTGTGAAAGGATCTATACTGATCTAGGCTTGGATGATGGGCAAAAGAGAAGGCTAGCCTCTAGATAGTTGCAAGGGGCAGCACTTCACTAGTGGAATAGTGTGACTGCCGGAGTTCCGAAAGAAGAGATGACATGGGCTGATTTTAGGAGAAGGTTTGAGCAGAGGATTTTGTCTAAGGTTGCTAAGTCCGCATTGATGAGGAAGTTCATGGATTTAGTTCAAGGAGAGAAGACAGTGGTCGAGTATTTTGCTAAGTTTGATGAATTGCCTTGATATGGGTATGCTTTGGTTGACATTAACATCAGGAGGAATGAAAGGTTCGTTCGAGGGTTGAGACCTGAGCTTGCTAAAACGACCGTGACCCATATCCAAGAACCTTCTAATGTGGTGGTGGAGATAGCCATTTTCCATGAATAAATTCTTTCATTTATGCTAGAGAGAAGCTAGTTGAAACCTAGGGCCCTTAGGGGAAGAAGAGGAAATGCTTTAAGAAGAAGGGAGCCTAGAAAGGGGATGCTGCCAAGAAGGCAAAGGCTGATTTAGTGTGCTACAAATGTGACAAGAAGGGTTATGATGGAGATGAGCTCCGGTCGGCAAGGGAAAGAAGGCTACAGACGAAGAATATAAAATGCTTTAACTATGATCAAGTTAGGCATCACAAGAAGCGGTATCAAGAGCCAGTCAGGGCAGACTGGGTAATGTTTTTGTTGTTGCATCATCAGCTAAGTCTACTACAACTAATAAATGAAAGACTGTGGTGAAAGGAATGTTTTTTATTCAGAGTATACCAGTTAGGATACTTTTTGACACCGGTGCATCACATTCATTTATATCCCAGCGTTTGCTTGATAAATTATGCTTAGAGCCCACATACCTTGTTATTTCCTTAAGGCTCGTAAATACAATAAGAGGGTATGAAACTTTGGGGATAAGATGTGACCAGTTAGAACTTGATTTGTTAGGTCATATTTTTGTGCACAGTTTGTATGTTTACAATTTCGTAGATTTTCGAATCGTTTTGCGTATAGATTACTTGAGGAGGTATGAGGCTAGGATATTCTGCTAGGATGGGGAGATTTCTTCCTAACACCCGAATAGTCATAACCAAATTATATTCTGAGTAGAGAATTCTGATCGGAGTATTTGTGCTTTGTTAAGTGCAACGGAAGTGAGTGAAGAGCTAAGTAAGGTTTGAATTGCAAGAGAGTTTGTAGATCTGTTTGAGCTAGTTATAGGGCTACCACTAAAACGAGTTGTTGAATTTCGAATAGATCTTGTGCCAGGAGTTGAACCTGTGAGTGACCACCTAGCAGGATGTTACCGGCAGAGATGAAGGAATTAAAGGTGCAGCTAGTGGATCTAGAAGGAAGGAATTTTATTAGATCAACCAGTTCGCCTTGGGGAGCGACCGCAGTATTCGTGAAGAAGCCAGATGGGTCATTGAGGATGTTTATCGACTATCATAAGCTAAACGAAAGGGCGATAAAGAATAAGTATCCTTTCTTGAGAGTTGATGAGTTATTTGATCAATTGAGTGGAGCTAAAGCGTTTTTCCAGTTGGATTTGGCGACAGGGTTCCATCAGTTGAGAGTGGTAGAGGACAGTATTCCTTTGACTGCATTTCAGATAAGATATGGTTCGTATGAGTGGTTAGTAATGCCATCCGGATTGACAAATGCATCTGCTTTCTTTGTGGATTTAATGAATCGAGTCTTCCGAGAGTATTTAGATAGATTTGTATTGGTGTTTATAAATGACATTTTGGTATACTTTAAGAATATGAGAGAGCATGAAGATCATCTTAGAGTTGTGATATAAATGTCGTGGAAGAATCAGCTAAAGGTGAAGTTTTCCAAGTGTCATTTTTGAAAGAAAGAGATTAAATTTCTAGGTCATGTGGTTTCAGAGAAGGGATTGTCAGTCGATCCAAATAAGATCGAAGCTATGAACAATTGGAAGAGACCAAGACAGTAACCAAGATCAGAAGTTTACTTGGACTTGCTAGCTACTAGCGGAGATTCTTCAAGGATTTCTCGCGGATAGCAGCGCCTTTGACTAAGCTTAGCAGGAAGTAAGTGAAGTTGTTTGGTCTGAAAAATGTAAGGAATCATTCCTTAAGTTAAAATATTTGTTGACCAGTGCTCCTGTGTTAGTACTTCCAGATGGAAACGAAGGGTTGGTGGTATACACAAATGCACGTGGGACTGGATTGGGAGTAGTGTTGATGTAGAAGGGCAAAGTCATTGTTTATGCATCTGGGCATCTTAGACCACACGAAGTAAGATATCTCACTCATGATTTGGAGTTAGCAATGGTGATTTTTTCCTTGAAGATTAGGAGGCATTATCTCTAGGGGGAGAAATTTGAGTTATATACTGATCATAAGTCTTTAAGATATCTATTCTCTCAGAAAGAGTGGAACATGAGATAGTAGTTGTTATCCTTCCTGTTGGCAAGGCCATGACGCCAAGGACTTGACTAGAGACTGAAGATAATCTGTCCCAAAAATCGGTTATCTATAGATCCACGATAGATATAGGCAAACTTCGCCCAAGTCCGAATCAAGCTACAATTAGCATGGTATGACAAATAAAGCTATGAAAGGCAACATTCCAAATTTCATGTCAATCGGAGTTCGTACGCCCAAGTTATGTATTGATCAAGATCTATGTTGAACACATCAATTTCGTTTCCATCAACCTACAACCATCATTTTGTATCCACCCAGATCGATACGAAATGAACAACAGTCCATCACTCAGCCTCCAACCATTTCATATCCATCGAGTTTGAACAAACATCAACATTCCATGGACCTGTTGCGCTTCATTCAACCAACCACTACATGTTTCATAACGATCAATTATTTGATTGATACGAAGAGCCGAGGCAAAGCATCGATACGAAAGAAGGAGCCAGGGAACAATACGAAGAGTATAACCTTGGATGGATACGAAGGAAGCAATCGAACCAAAGGAAATGGTCTTTAGGCGTGAAATATTGATCTCCACAGAGCTCCCGCACCACGTCATCGACACGTAATTTATTTGATATGCATTGTATCGATACGAAGCCCATCGATACGCATGTATTGATATGAATCCTTCAGCCTCCTTAGCAATTTCAATCTTGGAACGATCATATCTCTCAAACTACAAATCTAAATGCTATGAAAATTTCATATGAGCTTGCATATCAACTCAAGAGCTCCCCAGGTGGATCGTAGCTTAATTGGAGCCAATCTTCATCAATACGAAGACAACATGGATCGATCACGGATTAATCCCGAACAACCCTAGATCGATTTGATGGGACCCCCTACGCATGAGAAAGGGTATTCCGAGTTTTGGGATAGATATTTCTAGACCTACTCCTATAAATATCATCCCTACGCCTACTAAAAAGGAATTTTGGACTTTTATGTTGCCGCTCTGCTGAAACTGCACTGTAACTTGAATGTTAGCCATTGTACCGTTGTAAATCAGTTGAGAATCAGTAATAAACATCAAATCTTCAAAGTGGATGTTGGCTACAATGCCGAACCACTATATATTATTGTCTTCTTTTACTACTGCTTACTTTTCTGGGTGTGATTGTTAGACTGGCCTCGTTTTTCATTTTATTTCTACATTCTAATATCTTCAGTTACATCCAACGAGTGTTGTGCCCATTTTTGGTACAAACACTTTGGTGCTTTCACTGAGAGAACTATGCTTTTCTCTGATTCCGTGGATCTCCTACCATTGTTGGATTGCTAAAATCTAAGGGGGAGATCCAAATCTAGCTTCCAGTGGTTCCTTCTATTCTATTTAGATTGCTTCAGATCTAAGAGGAACTACATTCAACATGCTACACACTACCATATTTTCCATATCCAAAAAGCTCCTCCTTCGAGCTCTTTAGAAAATTCCAACTCCTGATTTTCGTATCCAGAAAATATGATGGTTTTCATATCCATATTTTCGTATCTAGAAAATATGATGATTTTCATATCCATGTCTTCATATCTATAAAAGATGACTATTTTCGTATCCAAATTTTCGTATAAATACAGTCGTGCACCTTTCGTATCGATCCTCAGACACAACTTTTGTATCAATCCAATTGCGCACCTTTCGTATCGATCCTCAAATACCACTTCGTATCGGTCCAGTTGTGCACCTTTCGTATCGATCCTCAGATACCACTTTTGTATCGATCTAGTTGTGTAACTTTCGTATTAATTCTCAGACACAACTTTCATATCAATGTAGTTGTGTGCCTTTCGTATCGATCCTCAGACACAACTTTCGTATCGATCCAGTTGTGCACCTTTCGTATCGATCCTCGGGCACTATTTTTGTATTGATCCAGTTATGCACTTTTCATACCGATCAAGATGTCCACTTTTCGTATCGTTCAATTTCACCAACATTTGTATCATTCCCTAATGTCCTGTTTTATATCAAACATACAACTTCCATTGCTGAGAACGATATGAAATTTCCAAAAAAATTCGAGTACGATCAAAATTCCAAAAAAGAGTCCACGCATAGCGAATGCAAAACTCAACTTAATGAAGGAACATTCCATCCACTCTCCTAATCATTCCATGATTGGACGTGACATAGGGGATTGAAATAGCAAATGCTGAATTGCAATTAAGGAATAGGCAAGGAACTACTACTCAAATGGTGCTCCAAAGGCTGGAAAACCAAGCAAATACGCCAAGAACTCGAGCTGTTTAATATATCGTGCTTCTAAGGTGAATTGCAACTTCTCCCAGTTGACCATCTTTCAAATTCCTGAATTGACAAGTACGGTATGATGGCTAATGTGACAACTACCCTACACTGTCTACTCTGCCAATTGAAAGCATAGCTAGTCACCACTGAACCATCTTCAAATGCCCGCATCTTGATCATGTCGTCTCCATATTACTAGAAACATGGCATACAACCTCAAGGGGACTTCCTTAATATCCTATATGGATCTCCTACCTGGATGAAAGTTTGGGAAAATCACAAATTTGTGAGCCCATCTTAACCAACTCACCATCCAATCCGCGTTACCAACCATTCAAATGTCGCACAATCATGTATACATCATTAACCAATATTACAGGACCCCGTAGCCATAAAATGGACCTGATAATGACAATTAGAGTATCTTTCCCAGTCGAGGCCTATTCATAGAAACCATCCTACATGCAAAATTTCAAGTCAAAATTCCACATGCTGACTATGTTAGTTACTACAAAAATTCAACCCCCGACACTACCTCATGAAGTGAGAATGGTGCATGGATTCTACCATGAGTGATGAATGCCATCAAGTGCAGATGTCTTCCCCCATTCCTCGAAGAAGACCGTCAATCGTGGTTAGACATACCAATTCTACTTCTCATATTGCTGAAGGGAATAAAGAAGCTGGCAGCCAACGAATTGATCAAAATCCACAGCCAGTTGTTGCCAATACTCATAAATGAATTCATCACAAGAGCTTATTTCCATACATTGATAAGAGAAGTGGTGGATAGCCTCTAATAACTACAGCAACATATCCAGGCTAATATTGAGTTGATGAACCAGACAAAGGATCAATATGGCAAGATAAGGAGGGAACCTACTCCATACTCTAAATCGGGAAACTCCTCCTTTTTAGCTCGCTTCCATGGATGCCAACGCCATAAGGCTGCTCCGAAAAGGAAAGTTTTGACAATATGTGCAAGCCCCATAAAATGACGGGCAGGGAACGCGTGCCCCTTATCAATCAAGAACTTTGATTTAATTGAACCACCTGCATTAGACTTCCAACTGAGAAGGACTAAACCAAAGTGTAATAGCTAGCATACGACGTTGCTTCACTTATCAATGAGATTTAATTTGATCTTATTGAATTATGTCTATTTCAATTTCATTTATGTTGCGAAATATGACCAACTTGGACTAAACTACTTGAAAATGGTGCAGGTAACTAAGAACTCAAGATTGGGTGCCAAACAACGTCCATGGACTATGATCAGGTCATTGAGGTATCATCATGACGAGCATGATTCAACCGCTCATAAGCTAATATATGCTCCTGACTAGGGGCCAAGGCATCAAAGCAGAAGAGACGGACAAGGTCAGGACTCCAGTACAAAGTGGATGCTACTGACTATTCACTCATCCACCTATGAAATTTAATTGGAGATCTAAGAATGACTTCAAGTGATATGTCCCAACAATACACTCCTCATCTTGTACTTGAAGCACTCCAAAATACTTATGCTTGTTCTGATGCCTAGTAAGACCGGAACCATACCAGGGGTGGACATGACGTGACCATCCATGCATCAAATCCTACATTAGAAACTTGGGGTTGTTTGAGAACACAAGTCTAATGTGCATATGATTTGACCATTTAATCTCTAGCTCGCCTTTGTGATTTGGAAAGACATCCTTAAATCGACTTCGTCAAAGCAGGAGCCCCAATTTACATTCATCATGGGCTGACTGCCAGCTCGCTAAACATTAAGAGTGATCATTTCAACTCTCTTCCCCAACCTAACCAGAAGAGCTCAAAGTATCAAATGGATATGACTCGATTGTCCACTCATCAATTCTTTCCCCTAACACTGGAGGTAAAGACATGACTCCAAGTGGATGTGGTTCGACCATCCACTCTTTCGCCCAAACTCAATGTTCTCGAGAGCATTTCTCTTACTCCTTACGTTGGGAAGAAGAAAAATCTAAGTCAAAGATGTGGCAGTATGACCATCCATGTGTTGGTAGCTATCCTGGATGCAAGGGGCAGTTTGATAGCACAAGCTTAAATTGCACGTGATCCGACCGTCGAGGCACTAGGAGGCCTCCTTCTAGGCTCGAGGAGGATGATCTGTCCATCCATGACCTTGCCGTCGTCCAGGCTTGAGAAGGATGGATCCGTCCATCCACGACCTTACCTCCGTGCAGGCTCGAGGAGGATGGATCCATCCATCCACGACCTCGCCTCCTTCCAGGCTCGAGGAGGATTGACCCATCCACCCATGGCCTCGCTTTCCTTTTTCAAGCTTGAAGAAAATAGATCCGTCCATCTACAACTTCGCTTATTAGATCAAGAAGGATGTGATCCGACCATCCACAACCTTGATAAACTCCTTATTCCTAGAGCATGAATATGATCCTAATCCTTAAACAAATGTGATCGACCATCTATCAACTGATTCTACAGTCCTGGAGCGTGAACTAAAGTATAAACATAAAATTGCTATGACCAACCACACAGCAACTAACTCTGGTCCCGAGAGCGTAGACTGGAGTATAAAGACCAAATGGGTATGACCGACCATCCATCAACTAACTCTGGTTTGGAGAGCGTGGAGTGGAGTATAAACACCAAATGGGTGTGACTGACCACCCCTCAACCAACTCCAGTCCTCAAAGCATGGATTGGAATATAAATACTAGAAGGGATGCAATTCGGCAGTCCATCTATCAACTCTGATTCCTCAGAAAGTTGCAGTATAAAAAGTGGATGTGGTTCGATGGTCCACTTTCCAGCTCTTCCCCTGACTGTGGGGCATAATTATCACGCAACATCGAATGTGATCCGACCATCCAGAACTAAGCGGGCGTGATAAGACCATCCGTGCATCAACTCTTGTCCCCAGGACGAGATCCTTAACATAAGTTTATAGGAATGCACTCCAAATCTACCAGGCAAAATTTCTTCCTCGATTCGACAGGAAGACGCAGATTCGCAAAACGGGCCTAACTGGATGTTCTGTTATGAATGGATGTGACTACCCATTTGACCGCAAATGAACGCGACATGACCATTCATCCACTAACTCTCGCCTATGATCTGTCAGGTTGTGCAAGCAACCTAGACGGATGTGACCCAACCACCACCAATCAATTCCTTCCTAAAATTCAGTGGGAGAAACATCAAATTAAAGTTGTTATAATGCGACTGACCACATTTTGACCTTTACCCTTGACTGGGGAGAGGAATTGACTGAGGGAAATGCGGTCCGACCATTTTCTATAAAAACCTTTAGTCCCTAGAGTATGGACAGAGGTATAAACATTGAATAGGTGTGATTAATGGCCTTCAACTGACTCTAATATCCAGAGTGTGACTACGAGCATAGACAGACGAATGAATGTGATTCGACCATTCATTCTCCATCTCTGACCTAAGCTCGACAGAAGGAGTATAAAGTCACTGCATATGTAATTAGACCATCCACAAACTCTAATTCTGCTAACCCAGGACTGGGGAAAAAGTACAAATCACCGAAAGAGGAGAAAGGTGACTCACTACATCTCCGACATAGCGTCCTTTTCAACTTAAGGCAATGACTACAAGGAGGCATAATGCTAACCAATCAAAACGACGTCCGAAGTTATGGGTGACCAATTATATCGTACCACCAGATCGATAAGCAATATCAATCTGAACTTTTCATATCATACCATTAGATCGACAGGCAATGAGGTCCGAGCTTTTTACATCGTGCTGCTGAATCAACGGTCAATATCGATCCACATCGACCACAAATAGGAGTGACCCAAACGTCCTTCGAACAACTCCGATCAACATAGCTTGGATAGGATAATAAACCATGGATGAGTGTGACTTGACGATTCATTCTCTATATATCTCCTTTGATCTATGAGGAGGAGTATGAAACTGGATGAGCATGACCCGACTGCTCTAGAGTCAACTTTATCTCATAACCGAACAGGAGAATATAAATAAAATTGGATGTGACTGACCGTCCGACTGACCGTCCGACTCCGTTCAATACCCAGCTCATGCCCGAAATTCGACAGAGCATGGAAGTATCCCTCCAAGAAGGAAGACCATAATACAAGGCAGGATAGGCATGACTCAACCTTACATAAATTAACTCAGTCCTATGGTTTGATGGGAAAGAATACCAGAATGTTAACTCGCCTTTTGGCAAGGCAGCGTACAGGCGGATTTTACCCAATCAAATGCTCGGCTATCAAGGTTGGAATACTATGGGTTTGACTCGATTAGATGGACAAACAATCAATCATGGATGATAATCTTGTTTAGGAAGCCGGGATTCGGCATAGTCGATGGACAAAAGGCGCGAGATAGTTGAAATATGAGTTTCGACAAAAATAAGGTCATTTCGGGATGGTTGAAGTTTGCTTTGAGTCACTTGTAGGTTTACTTTGGGTTTTTAACTAGTTGCTTCAAGTCAAATGAGGCTTTGCATCGGGTCACACAGGATCGGTAAGTTTTGGAGGGGTCAGTGATAATTTTACGTCAGCAGGCTATTTACTTCGAGTCACTATCTGGGTCACTTGGGGTCGGCATATTTTTATGGAGTCAGCATGTATCTTGAGGGGCTGGCATAAAATGATGGGTTCGACACTACTTCAGGTCAAGGAGCAAGCCTCCTTGGGTCAGCAACATGTTTTCGAATTGGCACAAAAGCTTGGAGATACGGTCTACATATTATCAGGTCGGCATGTTCTTTCTTGGAGTAGCATGGCAGTTTACTCCGAGTCATAGATCTACTTTCTTTGGGTCATGATTCGGGTCAATTGGGGTCGGCTGTGAAGAGTTAGGATTGGCATGTTTTTGGTTGCTTTAAGTCGATGATGGAAGTACTTAGGGTCGGCCTTGGGGAAATCAGGTCGAAATAAAGCTAGAGGTCGGTATGTTTTTGCTAAGAGTCATACTGAAATCTGCTTCTAGTCGCAGGTCAACTTGCTTCGAATCATGACTTAGGTCACTTGGAGTCGGCTATGAAGAGTTAGGATCGGCATATTTTTGGTTTCTTTGGGTCTCTAATGGAAATCACGGTCTTGGGAAAACCAGGTCGACAAAAAGCAAGGGGTCGGTATGTTTTTGTTTGGAGTCACATTGCAATCTGCTTCGGGTCAAAATGGTGGTTTCTTCGGGTCACTACCCGGGGCACTTAGGGTCGATATATTTTATACTCCAGGAAATCGATGATCGACAGTATGGACTCGACCATGGTTGTAGTGGGTCTGTATCGCCCAAGAAGCCCAGTAACTAGGATTTTGCCTAAGTATGCGGGGGTTCAGAAAAGGGATTCTCGTTTTGTTCTTCCATAACTACATCTACATAGGCTGTTCAAGTTACTCTGTCATTTTTTGTTTTAAAACTTGGTATTGTAACTGTAGTCAATTCTCTAATCAGTAAAAAGAAAATTTCTGGAGTGGAAGTAGGTCGGAATTAGCCGTGCCACTATAAATCCTGCCTTATTACTGCTTTCTTTTTAATTTTGATTATTCTTTATATTTATTTCTTTTCATATTTACTATCTGTGAACTGTAACTGTGAATTCGTGCTTTCAACAACTTTTGGGTGTTAGTGACTAATTTTGGTGCTAATAGAGATTAAAGCGAATGTGACTTTAATTGCCACTTATCGATGTATGCCCCAGACTTGGGAGCACGCATGAGAAATAAGATGAATGTAATTTGATCGTTCATCAAACAACTCTGGCTCTTACAGCTTGGACTATAGCATAAACAGAGTGGGATCTAGCTCGAACATTCGCACAATACGTCCAGTTACCCAAGACTGGGGGCACGAGTGTGATCATCCAAGAGCTGGATACAACTACTCGATCCTATGACTCGTGCCTAGTATTTGTAACAACTTGAGGTTACGATCGAAAGGTTGCTTGGAGATAGAATTATCGAATCAATGCTCGGACTTATGGGCAACTGATCATCATTTCGACCATTACGACAAGCAAGGATCGCGAATACATTTAATGGAAAGCTCATCACTCGGAAACACAAGTAGATTCAAACTCATTGTTGGAGCCAACTATGCAATAGCACACGATACAAGGTTAAACTCTACTAAGCCTTTGATTTAACATGCCTATAAGGCTGGTCATTAACCATTGCAAATAAGCACATAAAGCGCCTATAGCCCATCACAAGTATTGAAGATCAGATCATAACTCAGCGCAATGATGATGAAAGAGTTAACTATTTTACTCCAGGTGAATCTTGATGTGTTCGCTTTGACTCGATCTCATATGTGTGTGTGTGTGTGTGTGTGTGTGTGTGTGTGTGTGTGTATATATATCAACTCTTACCAGCCATTGAGAACCCTGCATTAAATGTCGACATGAGGCATGTCTCGGTGAATAAAAATGATGCGATATGGATCCGGAGATATCTGCTGCACTTAAACAGGAAGCGAATCTACTGAAAGCCGATCGGTTCCCCTACCTAAAATGAGTATCTAATCCTTTACTTATGAGAAAAAAACAGAGAGTGGCAGACGTACGTTGAACACCCTGATTTGCACTAGGCATGACAAAGCACAGTTTTCCACTTCCAAGGATCAACCGACTGGTGGACTTGACCATCAGACATGAATTACTCACTTCCATGGACGCAAACTGCAAATACAATCAAATAATGAAACATGTCCCAGACCAGGAATACAATAGTTTCATTACTGACCTGGGCCCATAATGCTATGTTGTAGTCCTCGGATTTAAACTTAAGGACATTAGCGCTACTTACCAAAGGACGGTTAACGGATCGTTTAAAAATCAGATCACCCGATCAATGAAAGTATATGTGGTTAATATGCTCGTGAGGTCACGACTATCAAATGACCACATCGATGACTTGGCAGAGATATTCAGTGCTCTCCAGAAAATGCAGAATGAAATTCGATCCTTTGAAATGCTCTTTCAACATTGCATCAGAAAAATTCTTGGGTTTCATCATCAATACTCGTGGAATTGAGGTTAATTTCTAGAAAATTCCAACAATTAGAGACATCCATGTACCAAGGACAACCAAGTAGGTATAAAGCCTAAGTCGAGAGATTACCGTCCTAAGTTGATTCAACTCTAGGTCCATCTACAAGTGTATTCTCTTCTTCCACCTGACCAAGAGAGGGAAGAGAACTTTTGAATAGACTAACAACTATATTGATGCAATTCCGACTCTGATAGATCGCTTAGAGAGGCCACCCATTTTACCCATGTCATTGGATCGTGAAGATTTATACATAAATTGGGTTGTGCCAACACACGCCATACGCATCGCAATGCTATGTCAAGAGAAACGAATCCAAAGACCAGTATAAGATGAAAGCTAGCTATTGACAAGCTCACCCTGGTAATGTCTACATCAAACAGCCATTATGATAGGTCATTTAACAACCTTAGATGTATGGAAGGTTACTCAAATAGAATATCGAGCTAAGCCAATTTGATATCACTTATCTCCCTCGGAGAGCTATCCATGATCAAACATTAGCGTACTTCATATCCAAATTCACTGCATTAGACGACTATCTGAAAAGCAGTGGAGAATTGTCCTACCGATGGAGAATGTACACAGATGGAACTTCCAATAATTGGTTTTCTAGCATCAAAATTGCATTAACGACTCTTGAGGAGCGATCGATCTACGAACCCCTGAAATTTAACTTCCCTGCAATAAATAACGAAGCTAAGTATGAAGCCTTGTTCGCAGCGCTCAACTTGCAAAAAGACTAGGAGTTGAAACTTTACATATCTTATGTGATTTATGGTTAGTGGTATGCTAAGTTAGGGAAAATTATCTAACTAGGGGCAGCGTCTTGCTCCTTATCTCAGCTGGGTCCAAGAGCTACTAGCCAACTTCGAGTATTACACCATTACACACATCCTCAGAGAACAAAATGAAAAACCAAGTCACTGCCAAGCTAGCCAGTTCTAGGGATGCACAACAAATAGACTTTGTCCCAGTCCTAATGCTTATTATTCCAAGCATTGACAGATGAAGATCGACTAGATCATAGAGACGGAGCCAAATAAGGAGTCTTGGATGACTCCTATCAAAGAATATCTACAACAAGGAATCCTTCCTGAATAGAGGAATGAGAAATGGCATATCCTCCGCGAAGCTACCCCATGAGTTAAAACTTGCAAATTTTGTATCCATCGATATGAAGCACACCTTATGTAAGTCCATCTCGTATCGATAACCATCGATATGAAGTCTTCCTTAATGCATGCCAGATTGATCTAGGAGAGGATCGATACGAAGAAAGGGATCAAAAAGACTGTCGATTGTTGCTGTAAATTGGATTTCACATCGATCCAGGAGAGGATCGATACGAAAACCAATCAAAATGAGAAAAAAGAAACTTGACAACGACCCTGAACGTTCAAACATGAACGATAGTCGGGTTAACATATGTGTATGTATGCCAAGCTAACATTTAAATTCCAAAGTTATAGGAACTGAATGCTTACCTAGTGACAACCAGAGCAATGAACAACAAATTGCTAACATCGACCTTCAGTTACAACAAAACATCACATGATCATTGACGGTCTACAACTCAACAATTGTACTACTGGAAATTAATCGAAGGTTACATGTCTTGATGAATAGACAAAAAATGTTCAATGAATCAGATAGAATCTTTTCAGAGTAAAGATCGTAGCTTTTCAAAGAAACGTCATGTTAACATAGGATGTACTTTAGGGGGGAAATGTTATCCCGCTTTTTGCCTAGGCCATGACACCAAGGACTTGACTAGAGACTGAAGACAATCTGTCCTGAAGACCGTTTATCTACAGGTCCATGATGGATACATGAATACTCGGTTCAAGTTCGTATCGAGCTACAATTAGCGTGGTATGACAAGAAAAGCTATGAAAGGCAAAATTCTGAATTCCAGGTCAATCGGAGTTCGTATACCCAAGTTACAGATCGATCAAGATCCATGTGGAACACATCAATTTCATCTCCATCAACCTACAACCATCATTTCATATCCATCCAGATCGATACGAAATGAACACAAGTCAATCACTCAGCCTCCATCCAATTCGTATCAATCGAGTATGAACAGACTTCAACATTTCATTGACTGGTTGTGCTTTATTCAACCAACCACTACATATTTTGTATCGATCAATTATTTGATCGATATGAAGATCCGAGGCGAAGCATCGATATAAAAGGAGGGAGTGATCGATACGAAGAGTATAACCTTGGATGGATACCAAGGAAGCAGTCGAACCATAGGAAACGGTTTTTAGGTGTGAAATATAGATCTCCACAGAACTCTTGCGCCATGTCATCGACACGCAATTAATCGATACGCATTATATCGTTACGAAGCCCATCGATATGTACATATCGATATGAATCCTTCAGCCTACTTACGATTTTAATTTTGGATCGACCAAATCTCTCAAACTACAAGTCCAAATTTTATGAAATTTTCATAGGAGCTTGCATATCAACTCAAGTTCTCCCCTGACGGATCATAGCTCAATTGGAGCCAATCTTGATCGGTACGAAAACAACATGGATCGATCCCAAACAACCCCAGATCGATCTGATGGACCCGCCTACACATGAGGAAAGGTATCCTGAGTTTTGGGGCAGATATTTCTAGATCTACTGCTGTAAATAGCACCCCTATGCCTAAAAGGACTTTTGGAATTTTATGCTCCAGCTTTGTTGAAACTCCATTGTAACTTGAGTGTTAGCCATTGTACTATTGTAAATCAGTTGAGAATCAGCAATAAAATCAAACTCTTCAAAGTAGACGTAGGCTACAACGCCGAACCACTATAAGTTCTTGTCTGCTATTACTACTGCTTACTTTTCTTGGTATGATAGTTAGACTAGCCTCATTTTTAATTTTTTTTGTTCTAATCACTTCAGTTACATCCGACGAGTGTTGTGCCCATTTTTGGTACAAACAGTAGCGGTGGCTGGAGTTTTTGGCTGCTTATGATTTTGGAATAGAGTATATCCCAAGGAAAGGTAATAAAGTAGTAGATTTTCTCGGCAGGAAGCATCAAAATATGGTGTTAGCTATGTTGGCAGAGTGGAAAGATCTAAAAACTTTGGCCAGTTGTGGTGTAAAATTAAGATCGACTGCTAGTTCTAGTCGGAGTACTTCCTGTTTGTACCAAAATTGGGCACAACACTCTTCGGATGTGTTTGAAGAGATAAAATAAAGAAAATAAATGTAAAATGAGGCAGATCTAACAAACATACCAATCAACAGACAAGAAAAAGTACAGAAACACGCAAATTTAGAGTGGTTCGTCGTATGGTCTATGTCCACCATGAAATGATTGATGTTTATTGACTATAACTCACTGGTTACAAATCGATTACAACGGTACAACCAAAGTACAGCAGAAATTTCGACAGAGTATCGACGTAGCAAATCCAAAATTCCATTTTTCATAGGTCCAGAGTCATTATTTATGGGCACAGGCAACAAATATCTCGTCCAGATCTCGGAAGACTTTTTCTTTTACGTGGTTGGGCCCACAAGATCGAGTTCAGGTAATTTCGACTCGATTTATAAGCCATACGAATTGAGTTCATATCGATCAAGAATTGGTCATTTTGGAGTGAGATCGATCAGGTACATTTTTGAGGTTGTACGGAAGATCCTGTGAAAATTTGGTGGCATTTGGATCTGTAGATCTCGAGTTATGATCGATGCAAGTTTGGATTTGTAGTATGCTGCTGACTACGTGTCAATACCTTCGCATTGATTTTGTTCGTATCAGTTGAAGGCACGTGAATACTAGATAACGTGGCGCTATCTTTAAGGATCGATCCATTTTTTATGCCGAGTGATCAAGTCTCTCTTTCTTTTAGGCCTTGCTCGTATCCACTGGTGTAATTCTATTCGTATCCACCTATCGCGCCCTATTTTATATCAATAATTGATGATCACTTCGTATCGGTTGGTAAATGATTTCCTCGTATCGATCGGTAGCTAATTTCGTATCAAAGATAAAGGGCCTCTATCGTATCGGTTGTTTATGGTCGATACAAATTGGGTTTTTAAGGGGAAGCGATACGAGATGCTATCAGGTGGTGGATATGAAGTAAGGCAGACATGATAGGTACGAAGTAACGTCCTTTCGTGGACATGAATCACTGTTCAGTTTGATGGATACTAATTGTAGCTGGCCAAGTTGGATATAAAGCAAATAAGTGATGGATACGAACTTAACCCTTCCACCAGGGATGCGAAAGTGATGTTTCACTTGGAATTTGATGGATGCGAATTTGCTTGGATACGAAGGAAGTTGTTTTCTTTGATTTGGATCGATTAGTATCTTGTGCGTACGAACCTCGATAAACTTGAAATTTGGAGCATTGAATTTCATGGTGTTGCTTGTTGTACCATATGGATTGTAGCTTGATCCGGACTCGGGTAAAATTTACCAGTATCGATAGTGAACTTTGTTGGTAATCGATCTTCGAGACTAACTGTCCTTGGTTTCCAATCAAGTCGTTGGTGTCACGGCCTTGCCAAAAGGCAGGATAACATTTTCCCACCAAATTACATCTTGTGTGAACATGACGTGCTTTGAAAATCTGTAACTTCTGTCTGAAAAGCTCTATTTAATTCGACGAATATTTGTTGTCTTTTCATCAAAGGATGTAATCTTTGATTGTTCCCAGGAAATAAAAATGCTGAATTGTTGACTTCCATCGATTATACTGTGCATTGTTGTAACGGAGTGTTGAGCGCCAAAAATCTGTTGTTCATTGTTGTGATTATCACTAGGTGAGCATTAAATTTCGATGAGTTTTGAAAGTTAAATGTCAATTCATCATACACATAAATGCATGTTAAACCAACTCCCGTTAACGTTGGTACATTCACAAGTCGTTGTCAGTTTTCTTACACTGAATTCTGTATAAACCCTCTCCCGAATCGATGAGAAATTCGAGTTGTAACAACGCTTGATGGTTGTGTTAAAGTATCTCTTCATATCGATCCTCTCGTAGATCGATGTGAAAAGTTGAAAATTTGTTTTCGCATTGATGGTGATGGTTACGAATTTGATTAGTGTTTCAATGTCATTCGTATCGATGGATACAAATCTTAGGATCATCGAATAGAGGGATACAAAACGTTCATTCCATATCGATGGAGTTGAGTAGGCCAAATAGGACTTAGTAAGGGCATTCGTGTCGATGGAACTACATGATACGTATGACTGACACATTAAATGGATACGAACAATGTATCTCATACTGATGTGTTTCAAGTAGGCTCGATCAGTTCAGAAGATACTTTTCTTCGCAATTCGTATCGATGGATTTCCAAATACGAAAGACTCGAACTTTTATTTGCTTTGCCTTCAGTTGTTTAATGGATACGAAATTGCCAACCCGCATTAACCCCTTAGCGACCGTTTTTGACCCGTAGCAATGACTAGGACTTATATATAGGCCCGGTATTTAGAATTTTTTACTTTATTCATTTTCTTGCTTCCTTCTATTATCCCTACCTTCATATCACTCGGTCCAAAGAGGAAAAACCATAACCTTATTTGCTTTAAACCCAAATTCTTAATCTCTTCGATTATCTGCCGTAATTTGGTAAGCAATTAACCAAATTTGAACTAAGGATGATGAGACTTGATCTCCTCACTCTATCTTAATCGGGGTTGTGGCCATGGATGGCCGGAGTTTGATGATGAGTCCCGATAGCCTTCATGTTAGTTGGAAAGAAGGACCGAGGAGGGATACGAAAGAGTTAGAGTGACGGTGGTTCGGCTTGGGCTTCGTATCGTTGACTTGAACTAGCAGTGCTTCATATAGAATGAGTGGAGTGCTTTGTATTGGTAGGTGATGAGACTTTCGTATCGGTTAGCCAACGATATCTTTTGTATTGATCGCTAATAAATGGCATATGCATCAATGTCCCTCGATGGTTACGAATTCTAAAAATGGAAACAAATAATCTGATCAATACAACATAATGGCTTGCTGATCGATAAGAAGTAGACAACTTAGCATCGATATGACTATGGTTTTTTGGTCATTACGAAATGTATCTCCTGAATCGATACGAAACAGTGCTTCCTTGATTGAGACGAAATGGATTTTGGTGGTTGATTCAGGCTTAAACTTTTATCTACAAATTGCATTCTTGAACACTGACTCTGACAAGCTTTTGCCTTGCATAATCTGACTTAAATGTACTGCAAATTTGATCGCCCTTCGAAGCTCGTCGATGGAACTGTACTATGAAAATACTTAACGAACCTCAATTTGAATCGATCTCCAAAGTCTGGATGGCACAGTTGTGATGGTCAGCGACAACGGTCACTCCGTTTGAATTCTGGAGTCTCGTCATTCAAACACTTTGCTAAACCCCGTAGAATTTTCTTAAGTATTATACAGCATTGCATTGCACAACACACTCATGCATTTCATTTTGGGGAAAACACGGGATTATTGTCACCTAACGATAGTTTTTACTAAGTTGATTAGCTATGGAGCCTGGAAGCTTTCCACAACAAAAGGCTCAGAGCCCACCCCTTCCGATAATAGAGATGCTGGCTATCACGGCCGAAGTCATGATTCTAGCTCCGGTTGAGCTACTAGGAGCAACCTTCATTGAGAATCCACAAGATTCCATTCCACCCAATGTTTTTGAAGATATGTTGGGGAGAATTTGCTTGAGACAGTGCTATCGTTGAGTGATGTCTTGGTACTAGGGCCGAGCGATATGTCGCATACTCCTCCAGAAGGGTATACCGCTTTCAATAGATTATCCTGTACAGCCGGGACACTTCCACGATTTAATCGGTATATCCGGGAGGTGTTATACTATTTAGGGAATGCCCCGTCACAGTTGCATCCGAACGGGTGCGCTTTGCTGAACACCCTATTCATCATCTTCATGGACCACCTTTTCCGGCCGTCAACTCTAGAGGAAATCAGATTCTTGTTCAATGTAAAGAGTCGGGGAGATAATCCCTCTTTCACATTCTTAGAGGGAGTAAAAAACTATCAAATTGTGATTAGACATGGGCAAAACTTAGCAACTTCAAAACCGAGTGGTTCTATGTTCGGTTCGCATCGGGATCCGCTGGATGATGGCTAGATAGACGTAAGTGCTTCAAATCCTTGGTGACTAATTGGTTAAACCCTATTGATACTGAGCTCAATGTTATTTCCTCTTTACATCTTCAATTTCTTGACCCAAAGGCAATCAATTTAGGGAAACTATCAAGATCCTTCAAGGGGCGCTGGGCAAGTTTAGAGAGTTCAAAGTGATGCTTACAGATGAAAATCTAAGGACCATTAGGCTGATTGATGAAGATTAGAGCATAGGGCTTAAAGTATCTCTCAGGGTAGCTCCAGCAAGGCAAGCTAGACGAAAAGCGCCCGGAATTGTAATCACTGAGCGTGTGGTGAAGAGGATACGCCCATCGAAGACGAACCAATAGCGATGTCGATCTTTGAAGATAACTAACTTTGCCTTTCTTTTAATTTTGCAAACCCGATGTCGATGAAACCGTCCATGCTCAGTATTCTCCACACTGCACACGAATCTTCCAGTTCTTATAAGGAACCTCGTAGGTGTGATTCTGACTATGAACCCTGCTGCTAGTCAATAGAGGTATTACTATAATAGACAGAGAGCTAGGGAAAGGGAGAGGGAACGAGAAAGAGAAAAAGAGAGGCGAGATAGATGCCGCTCTCGATCATGCTCTCCTCCACCCAGGATTCATTGCCACCTCCCAATAAGGGGACACAGACTGTTGTGAATTCATGCCAACTGGCACCTCCGGTAATTCAAAGACCGACGAACATCACCATATGACCATGGCGGATACCTCTGTTGCAGCTACTTCGGTGGTTACAGAGTCGACGGTGTGGGAGCCACTTGGATAGAATAAATGAAAAGAAAGTTTCCGAACATATGCTTTGACGACTTCCATTTTCCTCCAAATTTGATTGTGCTTCCACATGGAACAGAAAAAAATCGTTCGTGATCACGTCTATCACGCTTTTGGCCAATACCAAGAATGGAAGAAAACCGCCGAGAAAGCTTCAGCTATGGCATTTGAGCGGGCAAAGAAAATCGAATAATTACAAGAAACCATTTCCCAAAAGGATCAAATCGTCACCGTGCTTAGTAGAGAGAATGATACTTTAAGGAATTCCGAAACGGAGGCTCTGAAAATAGTTGACGGGCAATAAGGAGTTAGAGCAGATGAGGCAGGAGCATTTAAAGTTAGTAGATGATACGGGCCATAAGAATGCCATAGTTACTACGAAAAAGGATAAAGCACTCGAGGAGCTGGTAGAGCTTAAAGCCAAATATGATGAAGTCGTTAAGGAAAAAGATGAAGTTAACCAAATTTCTCAGGTGGCCTATGACCAAACTGTAGAGGCTCGAAAAGAGCAGGACGCGGCGAAGTTGAAAGCTCGGGAGGCCGAGTCAAGGGTTGAAGTTGAGGCCAGGGCAGCAGAAACCAGACTTGAGAGTGACATTGAAGATCTTTTAATCACCTACAATGTCAATGTTTTGAAATACCGTGACTTAAGCTGGCTCGGCGATTATCCAACTCACTTACATAGTTCCTGGCACTATTTTTTGGCCGATGAGAAGGTAGAGCATCACACTGAATCCCTCGATGAATTTGATCTGGAAAACCGAGTGTTGAATGAGGAAGAGAGGATAATTCTCCATAACTCCACTGTTGTTTTGAGCAAGAGAAGCTTGCTACTTAGCACTTGGAAGTTGGAGAGGTCTCTGGTGTTGAGCGTCGTAATATAAGCTCTGAGATTTATGTGCCATCCCAGCCTAAATCAGCTCTTGTAGTTGATCCTCTATCCATGCCGGGCCTATGATATTGATCAGCCATAGCTATCCCCGGCCAACGAGCAGGTGTCTGGAGAAACTCTGGCTCACTCCATGAGCCAACCCGAGGAAGGTATTTTAGACACTCATCGAGCTCACTCAAAGTTTGGAGTACTATCAAGGAAATTTCTAATATGTTCTCTTATCTCCATTCAGTTATAGAAGCAGCATCGACCATGCCCCGTGCAACCTAAGAACAAAACCAAGAGCAGTAGGCTATCATAATGGAGGGGACTATGACCACCACTACTGCTACGACCGGGGAAGTTGATGTGAGCGCTTTCACTTTTAACAAGAAAATGATGGATGAGCTCTAAGGCACCCACGGCGATCCACTTTTTGGCTTTCCATTTGTTATGCGTGGAAGTGCGTTCATGGCCAGCTCTTTTGCTTCGGTCACCAACATTCCGCCCGACACTCAAGAAACTCACGACGATGCAATAATGGTGGAAATTAACGCCCAGTTGGTAGGAGCAAAAATAGGTAGCACCATAGGGGGTGGAATGGCAGGAACTGGCCCTGCCCCTTTACTCGTGATCTCTTCGGGTGGCACGATTATCGTTAGTGGGGTTCCTCCCGTATCCTCTCACATGGAAAGTGCCTCTGTCACTCCAACCACGCACTCTGAAAGCATCTCTATTCTAGTGAGTTTGGAGGAGGAGACTATGATGCTTCCCTCGGCTGGGGACAGGGCCAGTAAAGCCAAAAGCTTGAAGCGGCATCATAGTGGCAGCTCCGGTGCGTCGACTCCAAAGAAGAAGAAGCATAAGAAGAAGAAGCCCAAGGAGTAAGCGTGAATCTTAGCATCACTTTTTTGGCAGATAGTTAGGATATTTCTTTTCGTTCTTGTAGGCTGTGTATAGATGTGAGTTTGGCCCATGCTAGTAGGATTTTTGGCTAGACTACTTGTATCTATTTTGCTTTTAAAGGATAAATGAAATAGAATTTCCTTTTGTTCTTTGCACAACTCCAACACACTTGCACAATACAAGTCTCTGGATCGGACTTGTATTCGATTGATAAGTTCTAGAGTCATGGCTTCAAGTTGTAACCAAATGTCAAGTCGTTCCTTACCATTGTACTGTCTGGATTAGTAGTTGGTGTTGGAGTCATGCCCCTAGTCCTAGGGATGATTCGAAGTGGTCGAACGGTGGTTGCTTTTCACCTTTAACATTTTTAGCTTCACTCCGTTGAGCTAAATGGCAAAGAGATGAGTTCGAGTGGTCAGGTTACACTCGCTCACTTATTGATAATCGCATTCACACTTTGGGGACTGAACTCACATACGGGCAGTCGTTTATGCCTGCTTAACATTTAAAGTTACGTCCACGTTTCTAGGACTTAAGTTGTATTTTGGGTGGTCGGTCACACCCATTTTAATGATCAGGTGTGTGTCCACACCCTGGAGACTTTGGTTGATTTGGGGGCAGTCAGTCACACCCAGTTTAAGTTTATATTTTAGTCGACGCTCTGGGGACCTAGAGTTAGTTGTCAGTGTCAGTCACACCCAATTGATGTTTATACTCCAGTCCATGCTTTGGGGGCTTAGAGTCAGTCAACAGACGTTCAATCACATCTGTTTTGAGATTTAGGATTTCGTTCGCACTTTGAGAACAATCGATTTATCCAGATAATGGAGAGTCGTTTCACATCCACCTTGAGTTAACCAGCAAGGTCGTTAGACGGACAGATCCATCCTCCTCAGGCTTGGATTGAACACGGGCGAAGTCGTTAGGTGGACGGATCCACCATCTTCGAGCCCATATTTGTAAGTTTATACTCCAACTCACACTTTGGGAGCCGGAGTTAGTTAGAGGATTGTCGTGTATCAATCCTTTATGGCTTTAGTGTGATAGCTTGCTCCCGAGCTTGGGTTTCACCTAGTGAGTGATCGGTCATATCACAGTCACTCCCTATTTGAATAAGTCCCACCGTAGGATGGAACATAGCTCTGCATGTACTATGATGGTCGAATGGCGCATTTCAAGAATCACTGCCCTGGCTCGAAGAGATTGCATTTTATTGCTAAAATAAGAAAGTATGGCAAAGTCAATTGCCTTAATACAAGTTCAAATTTTGAAATGCATAAACAACTTGCAAATGAAAAGCAGATTAAATGAATAAACAAAGCCTTTCATGTATAGTAGCGATGAATACTTTAGCTGTTCCAAGCTCTCGGCAAAGCGAGACCATCGATGGATGATAATCTGAATGTCCTGTCTCCATGTCTTCATTCAATAACATATAGTTCTTCCCATGTTGGTTTCATGTGCGATGGGACTGGGTAAATCCTCTTAAGCACGAGATCGCCTGGTTCAAAGGTTCGGGGTTGGACCTTAGCATTGTAAAATCGGGTGACTCGACTTTGGTGCGCGGCTGCCCTCAAGTTAGCCTCTTCAAGCTTCTCATCTAATAAGTCCAAAGTCTCGACGAGCAATATAGAATTTGTTTTCGAATCATAGTAAGTCACACGATGAGAAGGTACTTCTAATTCGACTAGAATAACGGCTTCTGAGCCATAGGAAAGTGCAAATGGAGTATGGTTGGCTGCGGACTTTATAACTTTGTTAACAGCTTTGATTTTTCCATTTGCATAAGGCGGTGCAACTGTAGAGAACTTCTTTTAAATACGGAATCGTTGATAGAAATTCTTGAACTCGACACTATCAAATTGGACTCTATTGTTAGTGATGATGGTATGTGGTAGACCAAATCAACAGATAATGTTGCGTATCATAAAGTTGATCACTTTCTTCGTCGTGATAGTAGCAAGGGGCTCGGCTTCCACCCATTTGGTAAAGTAATCAACTGCAATGATGGCGTACTTCGCGCCACCATTAGCTAGAGGTAGAGACCCAATAATATCGATGCCTCATGTTGCGAATGGCCATGGACTGACCATTTGAGTTATTTCGGTAGGCGGGGCACTTGGAATCCAAGCATGCTTCTGACATCTATCATATTTCCTAGCATAATCTGACGCGTTACGATTTACAGTCAGCCAGTAATAACTATATCGGAGCACTTTCTTAGCAAGAGCTTGCCCTTCGGTGTGATTGCCACATTCTCCTCCGTGCACATCATGTAATACTCACTTAATTTCATCGTGGGCAATACACCGAAGTAAAGGAATGGAGTATCCTCTTCTATACATGACTACATTTTGAATAGTGAATCGCGAAGCCTTCCGAAGAACTTGTCTTTTCTCACTTGTGTGCTCTAGCAGGGTCCCATGCTCGGGATGGTTCCTGAATTGAATCATCCATGATTCCTTTCCGAGTATGACTTCAAGTACCTAGTCGGTCTCCATTTGAACAAAACTCGGGGAAGATAGTGTCTCAATATGAACAAGTCCCTTTTGCTGTGCCTCAATCGATGCTGGCTAATTTTTCCAAAGATCAGTCTTCTGATTGTGTTTTCGGGGTATGCAAAAGATGGTATAATAATCGAACTGATTCAATATTTCTTGGACCTGAGCAAGATAAGCAATAGTCTCCGGTCTCTGGCCTGGTATTCCCCCCGAACCTAGCACATGACCAATTGTGAATCACAGCAAATCTCAACAGCAATAATTTTCATGTCTCTGGCAAGTCCAAGTCTGGCAAGTAAAGCTTCATATTCAGCCTTTTTATTGGCTGCATAGAAATCAAACTTCAAGGCATAACATACAAATCAACCTTCTGGGGTTTCATGTACAACTCCAGTGCCTGAGCAACGGTCGTTCGCTTTACCATCTGTATATAGCTTCCATATGTATTTAGGAGATTCACTGCTTTTGGGAAAGTCCTCTGGGTTAGTGAATTCGGCGATGAAGCTAGGACTTGTCCTTGAATAGCTCACCTCGGTGTGTAAGTGACGTTGAACTGACTCAACTTGATATTCCACTTGAGTAACCTACCAGACGTCTCAAGCCACATAAGGACCTGTCGTAACAGCTGGTCGATGTAGATAATGAAAGGATGAGCCTAGAAATACTAGCAAAGCTTCCTCGAGGCAATAAAAAGACAGTATGCTAACTTCTCCAACTTCGGATAATTTCTCTTTGCTCCGATCAGTCGTTTGCTGATGTAATAGACTGGCTATTGTATCCGATCCTCCTCCCGAATCAAAGCAGCACTAGTTGTGTTTCTAACACCGCCAAGTAGATGTAAAATATCTCATGATCAATAGGCTTTGACAGAATAGGTGGCGTGGTTAGGTGTTGAACCAGTGCTCGAAATGCGCCTTCACACTCTGTAGTCCATTTGTTTCGCTTTCTGTTCCTGATAAGATCGAAGAAGGGAATACATATGTCTGTGGATTTTGAGATGAACCTGCACAACATTGCTACCTTCCCATTGAGGCTTTGCACTTGTTTTATGGTTCTTGGGGTCAAAATTTCGAATCGCCTAGATCTTTTCAGGATTGGCTTCGATTCTCCGAGCATTAACGATGAATTTAAGGAACTTTCCAGATGCGACCCTAAAGTGACACTTCAAAGGATTGAGCTTCATTCTATACTCTCGGAGGACGTTGAACATCATTTCCAGGTTTTTGATATGATTGGTGGAGAATCATGACTTTACAAGCATGTCGTCGACATATACCTCCATAGTTATATCAATTTGGTTAGCAAACATTCGATTAACTAGCCATTGGTAAGTTGCTCTCGCATTTTTGAGTCCAAACGGCATGACTTTGTAGTAGTGAAGTCCTTGATCGGTGACGATGCTGGTGTGCTCTAGATCGGGTGGGTGCATGGGAATCTAATTGTAGTTGAAATATGCATCCATAAAAGATAAGTGCTCGTGTCCGGTTGTTGAATCTGGAGGTTGATCAATCCAGGAAAGTGGAAAACTGTCTTTAGGGCAAACTTTTTTCAAGTCTGAGTAGTCAACACAACTTCTCCATTTCTCTTGAGGCTACATGATAAGTACGAGGTTGGACACCTATTCTGGATATGGCGCATTTTGTTTGTACCAAAATTAGACGTGACACTCTTCGAATGTGTTTGAAGGGATAAAATGAAGAAAATAAACGTAAAAAGAGGTAGATTTAACAAACACACCAATCGACATATAAGAAAATGCACAGAAACACACGAATTTAGAGTGGTTCGACGGATTGCCTACGTCCACTATGAAATGATTGATGTTTATTGAATTTCACTCGTCGATTACAAGAAGTTACAATAGTATAACTAAAGTATAGTGATGATTTCGGCAGAGTATCAGCGTAGGGAAGACAAAAATCCATTTTTTGCAGGTCCAGGGTCACTTATAGGCGTAGGCAGCAAATGTCCCGCTCAGATCTAGGAAGACTTCTTCTCTCACGTGGGTGGGCCAACGGATCGAGTTCAGGTGATTTCGACTCGATTTGGGAATGATACTAATTGAGTTCGTATCGATCCATAAATGGTCCTTTGCGACTGAAATTTGATAGGTGCATTCTTGAGGTTGTAGGCAAGCTCCTGTGAAAAGTTGGTGGCATTTTGACTTGTTGATTTTGAGACATGATCGATGCAAGTTTTTGTTTTCAATGTGTAGTCGAGCTTCGTATTGATACGTTCGTATCGCTCCATTTTGTATCGATGAATGGCACATGATGGCCAACGACATGGCGCTATCTTTTAGGATCGATCCACTTTTCATGCTAAGTGACCGAGTCTTTTTCTTGATCATGCCTTGTTCGTGTCGACCAACGTAACTTCATCCGTATCCATCAACCACACCCTAACTCATGTCAATCTCTTCGTATTGATAGTTTCAAATTGCTTCGACTTGATTACTTTGTAATAGTGGGAGAGAGTGCTTCGTATCGCTCCAGGGATGCATGGATTGTATCGATCTTCTGCCGATCGATATGAATTATGGAGGAACCGAGCGATGCGAATCGTGCACTGGTGGGAACAATGTGAAGCGCTTCTAGGTGATGGACACGAATTGGAGCATTCATGATGTATTCGAACCGATGGACGTTCGATGGTTATGAATGAGGATTGTTCGACGGAATGGATGTAAACACATTGCTTCTCTCCATGGATACGAACTGGCCATATTTTGCTTGAGGTTTGATGGATACGAAGCAATGCACCTATGGCAGATGTGAAGTAGGTTGGGTCATGATGGATACGAAGTGAGGCTAGTGATGGATATGAATTGAAGTTTTTTCTTGACTTATTGATCATATCTTGAGTATACGAACTCCGATTGCTTGAAATTTGGAACGTTGTCTTTCATACTCTACTTGTCATACCATATCGATTGTAGCTTGATCCGGATTCAGACAGAATTTACTAGTATCCATAGTGAACGTATGTATAACCAATCTTTGAGACAGACTGTCCTTGGTTTCCAGTTAAATTCTTGGTGTCATGACCTCGCCAAAAGGCGGGATAACATTTGTCCCCTAAAGTACGTCTTGTGTGGAAATGACACGCTTTGAAAAGATGCAACCTTCATTCCGAAAAGTTCTATCTAATTCGTTGAAAAATTGTTTTCTTTTCATCAAAAGATGTGACCTTCGATTGATTTGCCGATAATATAAATGCTGAATTGTTGATCGTCAATGATCATGCAGTGTATTGTTTTAACTGAGTGTCGAGTGCTAGCAATTTGTTGTTCGCTGTTGTAATTGGCCCCCAAGTGAGCTCTTAATTCGTTGGAATTTTGCAAATTGAATGTTTATTCATCACATACATAAATTCTTGTTAACCTGATTCCCGTTAACGCTCATACGTTTACGATTCATCGTCAATTTTTTTAGTTTTTTTACCGAATTCCATATCGATCCTCTCCTGAATCGATGTGGAATTCGAGTTGTAACAATGCTTAATGGTTGTTTTGGAGATTCTCTTCGTATCGATCCTCTTCTGGATGGATGTGAAAAGTTGAAAATTTGTCTTTATATCGATGTCGATCGACATGAATTTGGTTGTTGTTTCAACATAGTTCGTATCGTTGGGAATCGATGGATACGAAAGGCTGTGGTGCTAGACGGACACGAATAGAGCATTCTGTATCGATGAACCGAGGGATATGAAAGGTTCGGGTGTATTTGCTTTGTATCGATCTTTTGATGGTTACGAATGGCTACTTCGACTCGATGTAGGATAACAAAGAGCCTTCACATTGGCAGCATCAATTATGTCTCGGCTGAGCCATAGACACGAAGTAACTAACTAGTTTCAGGGCACCATCTCCCTAATGATTTTTCTTTTAAAACTGGTAGGGTTAACCGAGAGATGAATGGTCGTTTCTCTTAGTGTATATATAGGCTTGGTACTTAGCAACCTTTTCACTTTCTTGCTTTCTGTCTTCATTCTCGCCTTCGTGTCGCTCAGCTGTTAGAGAGAAATAGCTTGCCTTTGTCCTTGAACTAATCAACCCTCGGATTATTTGCTCAAATTAGGTATTCTAATAATGAATCGTGTGCTAATATAATGAGACTTAGAATCTCGTAGCCATATCCGCCGATTCCCTATTCGACTCTGGTAGTGTGGTGGCCGTGGATGGCCAAAGCGAGGTCAAAGGTGGAAGGGGGAAGGTCGGGTGGAGTTGGAGAAGAAAAGGAACCGAGGGACATGACGGAGCTCATGAAAGCGTTGTTTGGCCTCTGTTTCGTATCGGTGAAGGGGGAAGGATGAGTCGTATCGATCAAGATTAGGGGTGTTCGAATCATTCTATGTTGTTAGGTTTCATATCGATCAGGTGAAGTATCTTTGTATCGATCGATAGTAGGGATATGTATCTATTCGAAATGATCGACACAAAGGCTCGGACCTGTTGATCGAAAGGAAGGTGGTACATCTAATCGATACGATATCGAATATACCAGATCGATATGAATTTCTTGTTAGGAGATCGATACGGACGCACTTTTTTCGATCGACATGAGCTCGTATATGTAATGGATACGAACTGCCTTTTTCGACCATTACAAATTGGATTTTTGGTGATCAATACGAATTGAACCTTAATGAACCTGAACCCTTTGCACATTTGAACATATGACTCCGACGAGCTTCTATCCTGCATCATTGGACTTTGTCGTTTCACCACATATTTGAATGCCTTTCATACCTCGTCGATGGAACTTGTAACTTACAAAATTTAACAAATTTTAACTCAGATCGGTCTCCAAAGTCTGGAATGCATGGTCGTGATGGTCGGCGATGACGGTCATTCCGATTGAATTTCGAAGTCTCATCGTTCAAACATCTCGTTAACCCTTGTAGAACTTTCTTAAGTACTATATAATGTTGCATTGCATAACACTCTCATGCATTTCACACTGGGGAAACACAGGATTACAGTCGCCTAATGATGTTTTTGTTTAGTTGATTAGATATGGAACCCGAGAGTTCACAGCAACAGGAGGCCCAAAACCACCTCCTTTGGTAATAGAGATGCCAGCTATCATAGCCGAGGTCTTAATTCTAGCTTCAGATGAGCTACGAGGAGCAACCTTCATTGGGAACCCATAAGATTCTATTTCATCTAATGTATCCAAAGATATGTTGTGGAGGATCTGTTTGAGGCACGGTCTATCGTAGAATGATGTTCTGCTACTAGGGTCGAACGATAGGCCACATAATCCTCCGGAAGGGTACACTGGTTTCAATTGATTTTCTTGCACAGCCGGGACGCTCTCACAATTCAATCAATATATCCGAAAGGTGTTGTCTTATTTAAGGATTGTCCTATCACAGTTGCATCTGAATGGGTATGGTCTTCTGAACAGCTTATTCATCATCTTCATGGAGCACCTTTTTCGGCCCCCCACTCCAGAGGAAGTCAAATTCTTGTTCATTGTAAAGAGTTGAGGAGATAATCCTTCTATCACACTCTTAGAAGGAGCCAAGAACTACCAAATGGTGATTAGAACTTGGACTAAACTTAGCTATTTCAAAACCGATGGTTCTATGTCCGATGCCTGCCAGGATTTGCTAGACGGTGGCTAGTTAGACGTAAGTGTTGCATTTTCCTTAGCGACCAATGGGATAGTTGTGATCGACGTTGAGTCTAACAATTTCGTTCCTTTATAGTTTCGATTCCACGACCTGAAGTGCCCAATTCAAGGAAATAATGCAAATTCTTCAAAAGGTGCCAGGTGAGATTAGAGAGATCGACTCGGTTCTTATGGATGAAAATTTAAAGCTGTCGGGCTGATTGACAGAGACCAAAGCATAGGGCTTGAAGGATCTCTTTGGGTAACTCTAGCAAGATGGGTTAGGCATAGAGCGCTTGGGATTATAGTCGCTGGTAAATAGGATATGCCTACCGAAGACGAACCTGTAACCGAGCCCTCAAATAGTCCTCGACATTCAGAGGAAAATAGAAAAGGCAAGGCGGTAGCTTATAAGCTTCGCAAGTCTATGAGGTGGAAATATGTGGTCGCGTCCCTGCCGGCTGCCGGTGTTATAATCTCGGAGGCTCCTCCCTCACACACTGGTAATCCCTTCGAAAGGCTTGTAGACATTCCATTTTCGGATTATGTGTTGCTCCAACAAGATACCAGATTGGAGGGGCTTCACAACGCATTAGATATAGGTGAGTCAATCCTTTCGAGTATGGCCGATATAACCGATTGGTCGGGGGGTATACACATACATACATACAATCCAGTCAATACATAATCTCTAGTCATAAGATATTCATCTCTAGAGGTTACTAACTCTGCTTATCGTTTTGTTTTGCAGATACGATGTCGAGGCGGGACTCTATGCTTGGCAGCCTTCGCTCTGCACGCCGTTCATCCAATTCATATTCTAAGTCCAGAAGGCGTGAGGCTGAAAAGACCGCGATCGCGACTATTTTGGTCAAGAGAGGGAGCGTTATGAAAGGGAAAGGGACAGATAGAGAGTATAGGCAACGCTCTCGGTCATGTTCTCCGCCACCCCAAGGTCTAGCACAACCCCATGGTTCTGGTAAACAATCCCTGGAACCTTCACGACAAATACCGCTGTTTGCACCAAAAATGGTCACAAACCCCAATATCGTAAAAGCACCCGTATGCGAATACAAATCAGCAATATTCAACACAAATCTCAGATCTAAGCAATATCAAGCACAGCAATTCAGAAATAACAATCAAAAACACAGGATTTATAGTGGTTCGGCGATCTTGCCTACGTCCACTCTGAAGCTTATGATTTTATTGATTCACTTGATGATTTCAGTCCGTTACAGCAGATTACAGCAAATTATATCTCTGATGTTAGCATACAATGGTGATAAAAAGATGTAGACTTGAATCCCGTAGATTCTGGACGTTGAATGGTCAAAAGATCCCTTCTCTGTAGGCTTCAGCGGGCTATTTATAGGCGTAGGAGGCCAAGATCGCGCTCAAATTTCGGGAGACTTCTTCTGGCACGTGAGTGGACCCATGCGACCGACCCCACCAAGTTTGGACTCGATCTGCGATCTATACGAAATGATTTCTTATCCATCAAAAAATGATCCAATCGAGCCGAAACTTGGCAGGAACATTCTTTACCTTGTATGGAAGCTGCTGTGAAAATTTCGTGGCATTTAGACTTGCGGTTTGGGAGATATGATCGATACGAGTTGGAGTTTCTGGGTTGGCTGTTCGCTTCGAGTCGATCACTTCGAATCCATGCTTTCGAATCAATGGATGCATGTGTTTTCGAGAGGACATGGCGTGCACATCTCGCATCGATCCGCCTTTTGCTCCGAGTTGACCGCTTCGACTCCACGAGTTTCGCCTCGTTTGTATCGATGACCGTTGCATAGCTCGAATCCACCAATAACGTGTACTTCGCATCGGTTTGCAGCGTGCCCACTTCGTATCGATGGAGGTGGCCTTGTTCGCATCGATGGAAGTTTTCTCCATTCGATTGATACGAACAAGCGTATTTAGGATGGATACGAAGTGAGAACAACTGATGGATACGAACCAAGGTTCTCTGATGGATTCCACCAAGTGCCTCCTCGATGGATACAAATTTGGCATTGAATTACCGATACAAAGCGTACTATCTGCTGATGGATACGAAACCGATCGATACGAATGGGAGCTTGTGGATGGATACGAAGTAGATCGATGCGAGCTGTGACACGGCAATGGATACGAGAGTGATCGATTCGAAGTAGGGTGCACCGATGGATGCGAAGCGGTGTGGATTGATCGATACGAACGCCATCGATTCGAACCTGATGGATACGAATCTGATGGATTTGAATTGCGGCGCGATGATGGATATGAATCTGATGGATTCAAAATGGACATCTCCTCAACTTTTTGATGGATAGGAACAGCGTATTTTAGCTAACTTGCATCGATCATATCTCATTCATACAAACTCCAATTAACTTGAAATTTGAAATGCTGGCTTTTATGATCTTGCTTGTCATGTCCTATCGATTGTAGCCTAATCCAGGCTTGGACAAAATTCATCGATATCCATAGCGAGCAATGTATAACCAATCTTTGAGACGAACTATCTTTGCTTTTCGATCGATCTTTTGGTATCACGGCTTTGCCAAAAAGCGGGATAACAACCACCTTTCCAAGCACCAAGGTCCGATCCATAGCATTGGAGGACCGAAACAGAAACTCCCATTGTTACTGGGCAAGCCACTATAGAGCCCACTAGGTAAGGAGCGATAAGAATCGATAAGCTAAAAAAAGATTTTCCAAATATCTGCTTTGATGGCTTCATCTTTCCCCGCATTTAAAGCGAATATCTATTGAGTTAGAAAAACAATGCATGACTACATTCATGATGTTTATGGCCAACACCAGGAAAGGATGAAAACCACAGACAAAGTATCAGCAGTGGCCTTTGAGTGGGCGAAAACAATCAAAAAATTAGGAACTGATCTCTCTTAGACGGATCGCATAATCCAGGTGCTTAACGATGAAAATGTCCACGAGAAATTCAGAGACAGAGGCCAATAAAAGGGTTGACGAGGCAACTCGGAGGATGGAAGGGATAAGGCAGACACAAATAGCCCTAGTTGAGGAGATGGGACATCGGACCACCACAGTCATGGCCAAAAGAGATAGGACGCTTAAAGAGTTTAAAGAGCTTAAAGCCAAACTTGCTGAAGTCGTCCGAGAGAAAGACGATGCAAACAAAGCTGCCCAGGAAGCATGTGAATAGGCTATGGTTCTTAGGGATGCGGCAACGCTTAAAGTTCAGGAAACCGAAGCCAAGGTTGAGAATGAAGTGAAAGCGGCGGAGACCGGGTTGAAGGTTGACATCGAAGATTTTCTTATTACATACAACGGCAATGTTCTGAAGCATCGAAATCTAACTTGGCTCGAAAACTATCCATCATACCTATACAATGCTTGGTGATGCTTTGTGGAGGATGAAAAATAGAGCACCAAGTTGAATCTATCGATGAATTTTAATTGGAGAATCGGGTGCTGAGTGAGGATGAGAGAAGAGTTCTCCATGACATCACTGTCACATTTGAGAAGGAGAGATGCGGTACTCAGCATCCATAGGCTGGAGAGAGTTCTGGCATTGAGCACCATGATGCGGGTTCCGAAATTCTTATGCCAACCCAGCCCGAATCTACTCCTGCGGTTGATCTCAATCTGTGCCCGCATACATTCCTGATCAACCGCAGTTGTCCCCAGCTCATGAGCACGTCACTAAAGCTGTTCTGGCTTCGCCTTCAAGCCACTCTTAGGAAGGCATTCTGAACAATTCTTGCGCTTATGCAAAGTCGGGAGCGTTGCTTGAAATAATCACTAACACTTTTTTCTTTGTCTCTATTCAGCGATTGGAGCTCCATCGGCCGTGCCCCCGCAACCCAAGAGTCGCATCATGAGTTGGAGGCCCTCATAACAGAAGCGACCACCACAGCGACTACTACATCAACCGATGGATTGTAGGGGAGTGCTTTTACTTTCATAAGTAGATGATGGAGGAACCTCTTGGCCACCAAAGCGACCCTTTTGTCGATCTGCCATTTGTCATGGGCGGAGGTGCACCCGCGGTTTGCTCCTCACGCCCAACGGTAGCATCCCCATGGACGCTCAGACCATCCATGGAAAAGGGATAATAGCTGAGATTAATGTCGAGATGGAGGCGGCCGTGCAGGCCAGCGATATTAGAGGTGGGATGGTGGGTCCTTGTCCAGTCCCTTTGTGAATGATTTCTCCATGAGGCGCGGTCGCCGACATAGGTGTGCCTCCCCGCCTTCCAACATCGATCCTATCCCTCCGACTCCACCTCAAGAGAGTATTCCAATTCATTTGAATTCGGAGGAAGAGGTTACCATAATTTTCCCGATTGGAGATCTACCACCAAAATGCAAGGGCTCTAAGAGGCATCCTAGCGGTAGTTCTAGAGGGTCAACGCCAAAGAAGAAGAAGAGAATGAGAGAATAGACATATCTTCTTGCCTTGTTTTTGGTATATAGATAGGAATTTTTGGTAGGTTGTGTATAGATGCGGGTTCGGCCTCTGTTAGCAGGGTTATGTGGAATACTTTTGTACTTATCCTTCTTTTCCAAAGAATAGTTAAAATAAAATTCCATTTTGTCTTCAGCAAATTTTTGCGTTTATTTGCTTAAGTATTTCAGCGCCCGAACTTCCATTCACTGTACTCATAAAGTTTTAGTCTTCAAATCGAACTTGATTTTAGTCATTAAGTCCTAAGCCATGGCTTCGGGTCATGATCGAAAGTTAAGTCGAATTCAAACACTGCGTTGTCTCGATCAATAGCTGGTACTTAAATTTTGTCCCTAGTCCCGGGGACAAGTTGAGAAGATTGGTAGGAAATCGCTTTTCGTCTTTAATACATTAAGCTTAACTTGGTTGAAACGAGGCTGAAACAAGACAAGTTTGGGTAGTCGAATCACATTCTCTCATCTATCGATGATTGTATCCACACTTTAGGGATTGTACTTGCATGTCGAAGGCAGGTCGTGCCTGTTTAAGGTTTAGAGATATGTCCGCGCTCTGGGGACTTATGTTATTTAATGGGCGGTCAGTCATACCCTTCTGTTATTTATAATGTTGTCCGCACTTTGGGGACTTAGATTGATTCGCGGGTGTCAGTCACACCCGATTTGCGTTTACATCCAGCCCGGACTCCGAGGACTCCGAGTTATCCTATGGGTGGTCGTTTCACACCCGGTTTGTGTTTATACTCCAATTCGCACTCTGGGAACATAGAGTTAATCGATAGGTGGTCGGTTACACCCATTTTGATGTTTATACTCCAGTTTGCACTCTGGGAATCTAGAGTTGGTTAATAGATGGTTGATCGCATCTGTTTTGATTTTCAGAATTTCATTCGCACTTTGAGAACGATGGATCAACCAGGATCGTGGATGTCGATTCGCATCCACCCTGAGTTAACAAGTGAGGTCGTTAGATGGATAGATCCATCCTTCTCGAACTTGGTTTAAACACGAGCGAAGTCATTAGGTAGACAGATCCACCCTCTTCGAGCTCGCGTTTGTATAATCCAGCTTGCAATCTGAGGATCTGGAGCTAGTTAGAGGATTGTCGTGCATCAACCCTTTTTTGGCTTCAGTGTGATGACTTTCTCCCGAATTGGGTTTCACTTAGCTAGTGACACCACATATCATAGTCACTCCCTATTTGAATAAATCCCACATTAGGGTGGAACTTATCTCTCCGTGCATTGTAATGGTCGTATGATGCATTTTAAAAATCACTGCTCTGGTCCGAAGAGATTGCATTTTATTACTGAAATAAGAAAATATAGCAAAGTAAGTTGCCTTATCACATATTCAAATTTCTAAATGCATAAACAAATTGCAGATGAAAAGAAGGCTGAATGAATAAGCCTGTTATGTGTAGTAGCAACGAGGACTTTCTTTGTTCGAGGCTCTCAACAAAGGGAGACCTTCGACGGTCGATAATTTAAATGCGCCGTCTCAAATTCTTCGTTCCTAACATACGGCCCTTCCCACATTGGTTTCATATGTGAAGAAACCGGGTAAATTCTCTTAAGGACGAGATCGCCGATTTCAAAGGTTCGGGGTCGGACCTTGGCATTGTGCAATCTTGGGACTCGACTTCCGTATGCGGCCACCCTCAAATTAGCCTCTTCTTGCTTCTTATCCAATAAGTCTAGAGATTTGGCAAGTAATATAGCATTTGTCTTTGGATCATAATATGTCACATGATGAGAAGGTACTTACATCTCGACTGGAATAATGGCTTCTGAACCATAGGATAGTGAAAACAGAGTGTGGCCGGTCACGGACTTGTGGGTTGTTCGATAAGCCCATAAGGCCATAGGAACTTCATCGACCCATTTTCCCTTGGCCTTTTCTAGTCGTCTCTTTAGAATGGATTTTATAACTTTAATAATAGCTTCAAACTGTCCATTTTCTTGAGGGTGTGCAACTGTGGAGAACTTCTTTTGGATATGGAATCGTTGATAGAAATTCTTAAATTCAACACTATCTAATTGGGCTGCATTGTCAGTGATGATTGTATATGGGAGACCAAATCGACAGATAATGTTGCGTACAAAAAAGTTGACCACTTTCTTCGTTGTGATAGTAGCGAGGTGCCCAGCTTCCGCCCATTTGGTGAAGCAATCAACTACAACGATGGCGTACTTAGCACCATCTTTAGCCAGATGTAGAGAACTAATAATGTCGATGCCCACAATGCGAACGGCCAGGAACTGACCTTCTGGGTTATTTCGGTAGGCAGGGCCCTTCGAATCCGAGCATGTTTCTGACATTTGTCACACTTCCTGGCATAATCCGATGCGTCACGATTTACAGTCGGCCGATGATGTCCATAGCATAGCACCTTCTTGGCAAGATCTTACACCCCTGTGATCGCCACATTCTCCTTCATGCACATCATGTACTATTCGATTGATTTCATCATGGGCGATACACTGGAGTAAAGGAATAGAATATCCTCTTCTATACATCATTCTAAAAGGTGAACCGCGAAGCCTTTCGAAGAACTTGTCTTTTTTCATTCCTGTGATCTGGTATGATCAAATGCTCGAGATAGTTACTGAACGTTGTCATCCATGACTCCTTATTGGGAATGACTTCAAATATAGAGTCTACCTCTATCTGATCAATGCTCGGGAAAGATAATGTCTCTACGGGAATGAGTCCCATTTGCCGTGCCTCACCGGTACCGACTAACTCTGCCAAGGAATCGACTTTTTGATTGCGTTCTTGGGGTATGCAATAGATGGCATAATAATTAAACTGATTCAATATTTCCTGAACCCGAGCAAGATAAGCAGCCAGCCTTTGGTCTTTGGTCTGGTACTCCTCCTGAACTTGGCACACGACCAATTGCGAATCGCAATAAATCTCCGTGGCAATAATTCTTAAATCTTTGGCAAGCCTTAATCCGACGAGTCAGGCTTCATATTCGGCCTCTTTGTTGGTTGCATGGAAATCCAATTTTAAAGCATAGAATATAGATCGTCCTTCAGGAGTTTCAAGTACAACCCCGGCGCCAGAGCAGCGGTCATTTGATGCACCATCGGTATGTAGCTTCCGGACATAATTTGGATATTCACTAGCTTCAGGGAAGTCCTCCAGGATAGTGAATTCAGCGAGGAAGTATGCTAGGACTTGTCCTTGAATGGCTCACCTTAGTGTATAAATGATGTCGAACTGAATCAGCTCTGTATTCCACTTGAGTAACCTATCAGATGTCCCAGCCCGCATAAGGACCTGTTGTAATGGCTGGTCGGTGTATACGGTGATAGCATGAGCCTGAAAATACGGATGGAGATTCCTTAAGGCAATGACAAGACAATAAGCCGATTTTTCTAGCTTCGGATAATTTCTCTCTACTCCGGCCAGTCGTTAGCTAATGTAATATGCTGGCCTTTGTATCCGGTCCTCCTCCTGAATTAAGACGCCACTTGTTGCATTTTCTAACACCGCCAAGTAGATGTATAATCTCTCGAGATTAATAGGCTTTGACAAAATAAGTGGCATGGACAGGTGTTTAACCAGTGCTCGGAATGCACCCTCACATTTCAAAGTCCATTCAAAATTCTGTTTGCCTTTTGTAATCAAATCGAAGAAGGGAATGCATATGTCGATGGATTTTGAAATGAACCTGCTCTGTGCTGCTACTTTCCCGTTGAGGTTCTGACTTTCTTAATATTTCTCAGAGTCTCAAGATTCCTAATTACCTGGATCTTCTTGGGATTGGCTTCGATTCCTTGAGCATTGACGATAAATCCAAGGAAATTTACATATGCGACCCCAAAGTGGCACTTCAACTAGTTGAGTTTCGTTCTGTAATCTCAGAGGATGTCGAACATTGTTTCCAGGTCTTTAGTATGATTGATGGAGAATCGTGACTTCACAAGCATGTTGCCTACATATACCTCCATGGTTTTTCTGATTATGTTAGCTCACATTCGATTAACTAGCCGTTATTAGGTTGCTTCAGCATTCTTGAGTCCAAACGGCATGACTTTGTAGCAGTAAAGTCCTAGATCAGTGATGAAGCTGGTATGCTCCTGATCTGGCAAGTGCATGGGTATCTGGTTGTAGCCTGAATACGCATCCATGAAGGATAAGAGTTCATGTCCAGCCGTTGAATCTACGAGTAAGTCGATCTGGGAAAGTGGAAAATTGTCTTTAGGGTAAGCTTTATTCAAGTATGAGTAGTCAATGCATGTTATCCATTTCCCGTTAGGTTTTCTAACAAGTACAGGATTGGACACCCATTCTGGATATAAAGCATCTCGAGTAAACTCGTTCATCCTGAGTTTATCTACCTCTTCCTTAAGGGCGGAATATCTCTCTGGATCCATACCGCGATTTTTTGCTTGACCGAGATATGTCGTGGTCAAAATTCGATGTGTGGCCCATGATGTCCAGGGAGATTCCACACATGTCGGAGTGCATTCAAACAAATACGTCAATGTTTACCGGGAGAAATTCTACCAATTCCTCTTTCATTTGTTGGCTTAATTGAGATCCAATCTTTACCATTTTAGAGTTGTCATTATCATTGATCAGGACATCGATCGTTAGCTCTACCAAGGAAGCCTAACTGTCATTGACTTCGTCTTCACTTTCGGTATCTCTCGGGTCAAGATCTCTTAGGAATCGGTTGTAGTGCCCAGCCCTTGGCCCAGGCGTTAGCTGTCAATTCTCCACAAAGCGGATGATGAGAGATTCCTCTATGCCTTTTTCTTTTTGCGACGCTTCCCATAACTCAGCAACATAATATGCTCGTCCAGCATTCTGGTCTCCATGAACGACTCCGACTCCATTGTCGGTAGGGAATTTCAAAGTTAAACACCAAAGGGCGATAGCAGCCCTGAACTCAACTAAGGCCGGTCGGCCCAAGAAATAATTGTATGGCAAGTCTATATCTAATACAATAAACTGTAATCTCCAGACTCTTCAGCGTTCTCCAACACCTAACTCCACTGGTAGCTCCACCATCCCAGTGCGTATAGTCCATTGCCATTGAAGCTATGGACACGAGACTGACAAGACTTCAATTCTTTCACTTCCATCTTCATTTGATTATAGGCTTGCTTAAACAGTATGTTCACCGAACTTCCACTGTCCACTAAGATCCTCTTCATCCAAGCTAGACCTATCTGAGATGAAACGACTAGTGGATCAACGGTCGGGGCTTTGACTCCGTCCGCATGCCTGTCTCGAAATACGATGGCATCTATCATTGTTTTATGTTGTTTGGCCGAAGCCCCATCTTCCAAATTACTATAACATTTGAAGCTCGCATGCCTAATAGAGCTGGCGTATGACTCCATTTCTTTCCAGCTCCGATCTACTGGATGAGGACCACCACTGACAGTATTAATCAATAGTCTCCCGCCGATATGAATGGGTTCCATCGGTCTCGCCTGATTTGGCATTTGGCTTTGACTCGATGGGCCTGCACCTCCAGATTGCGGCTCCCGAACAAACTGCTCCAACTTTCTTTCTTGGATAAACATCTTGATAATATCCTATAAATGACGACGATCGTTCATGTTGTAGCTATAACTATCGTGAATTCTACTAAACTTCCCCGTTTGAATCTGTTTTTCTGACGATTGCTTTAGGGCAGGTTTCTTATATTGGATAGTATTGCAGGTCTACAGGTACACATTTCTAGCGACGTATTTAAAGGAGTATAAGTGTCAAACATAGGAGCAATACGTCTTGGCCTGCGATTCCGATCCCGTTTCGTGCCCTGATTTCCATTGCCTTTCTGTTGATTCTGTTTATTCTATATGTTTAGCTAAACATTTTTGGAACTCTCCCTGGTTTGTTTTACGGCGACATTGCTTTGGATCCCTTCCATACTGGGCCCTGCATCATCCTTTTTTCTAGACTTTTTCTCCTCCCTTCATAAGAACTAAGCTGCCTTGGAATAGAAACGGTCCAATGACGCAGGGGGTTTTCTGGCCAAACAGTAGCCGAATTCGGAATCGCGATCAATCCCCTTAGTCAAGGCCATCAGAATTGAGTTATAATTAAGATTACTAATCTCACCGCATATAGCATGAAAACTTTCCAGATAACGTCTAAGTGTCTCTTCGGAAGCTTAAGTGATGTTGAACAAGATATTAACATCTTTGGGCCTTGTGACATGCATGCGAAACTGTTCAACAAACTACATTGCCAACTAGTCGAAATATGATATAGATCGGGGTGGTAGACAAGTAAACCACATAGCTGCTATGCCCCTAGGAAGATCATGAAACTTCGGCATTTGACTGCATCATAAGCCCGTGCGACATTCACTAACCATTCATAATTTAAAATGTGCTGGTTAAGGTCAGAGCTCCCTTCATAAACAGGCAGAGATGGCATTCTGAATCGGCGAGGCGGTTCAGCATAGAGGATGTCATCAGTGAAAGGGGTATGACTTCGGGAGATTCCCTAGTCATCATTGATGAGGCCCTGACCTTTACAGATCATCTGATGGATCATTGTCGTGATGTCTAGCATCTGGACATCTTGGATATGCTGGGCCAAGGTATGGTCAGGTTCCACAATGCGAGGATGGGCCGATCGCAGTCGATGGTCCATATCTCGCCTCAACTTAGGAGTGCACTCATGTTGGCGACGGTTTGGATCAGTTCGATTTCAAGTGTTAGCTCCCAACTTAGTAGTAGCGGCGGCAGCGCAGTTGTCAGTAGTATGATAAGGAGTTGTCCCTCCTTAAAATGAGGCTGAGGTCTGATGATCGGTTGATGGACCAACTCTCAGTTGCCTAAGATTCAGAGTGCGCAGATGTCTGGTAGCCTGTGTATAGCTTTCATCCAACTGTGGACGAGTGGATCTGTGATTGTAATCAGAGGAAGCTGAACTTTCGGTGGATGAGTAGGAGGCCTGATCCCTTATTGACCTCCTTCGCCTTTCATGGTTCAGCCGATTGGTTAACTCCACATTGGCACGGCATTGCTGGGTAAGCTATTGGCGGCTTTAAGTCAGCTTTTGCATTAGTAGCTGGAACTCTTCCCTGGTGACGGGGCCTTGTGGATTCGAAGGTCCGCAGTAGTTTGATCTGTAGGATGAAGTTGCACAGGATTCATCCTATCCCTTCCTTCTGGATCTACAGCTGCTCAAGTGTTGACCATGGCAGATAGCGGAGTTCTCTCCTAGACTTGGTACAAATTTGAATAGGATGGAAGAACTTTCGGGATTGAAATCTGGATCTCCTCCTTTGATTCTTGCAATCTGATATCTGTAGTATATCCAATAAGCAGGAGAAAAGCTGGGTTTTCTCAGTAAAATCACTAAAGTGTTTGTACCAAAATTGGTCACAACACTCTTCGGATGTGTTTGAAGAGATAAAATAAAGAAAATAAATGTAAAATGAGGTAGATCTAACAAACACACCAATCGACAGATAAGAAAATGCATTAAAACACATGAATTTAGAGTGGTTCAGTGGATTGTCTACGTCCACTATGAAATGATTGATGTTTAATTAATTTCACTCGTTGATTAACAATAGTATAACTGAAGTATAGTGATGATTTTGGCAGAGTATTGCATAGGGAAGCCAAAAATCCATTTTCTATAGGTCTAGGGTCACTATTTATAGGCGTAGGCAGTAAATATCTCGCCCAGATCTCGAAAGACTTCTTCTTTCACGTGGGTGGGACCGCGGGATCGAGTTCGGGTGATTTTTATTCGATTCGGGAGAGATACGAAATGATTTTTTATAATACATAAATGGTCCTTTGGGACTGAAATTTGACAGGTACATTCTTGAGGTTGTAGGCAAGCTACTGTGAAAATTTGGTGGCATTTGGACATGTAGATTTTGAGATATGATCGATGCAAGTTTGTGTTTTTAATGTGCAGTCGAGCTTCGTATAGATACGTTTATATCGCTCCATTCCATAGGCACGTGATGGCCAATGACATGGCGCTAGCTTTTAGGATCGATCCACTTTTCATGCCGAGTGATGAGTCTTTTTCTTGATCATGCCTTATTCGTATTGACCAACGTGACTTCATTCGTATCCATCAATCACACCCTAACTTATATCGATCTCTCGTATCGTTAGTCTTAGATTGCTTCGACTTGATTAGTTCGTAATAGTGGAGAGGGCAGCTTCGTATCGCTTCAGGGATGTATGGATCGTATCAATCTTCAACCGATCGATATGAATTGTAGAGGAACAGAGCGATACGAATCGTGCACTAGTGGGAACAATATGAATCGCTTCTAGGCGATGGATATGAATTGGAGCATGCATGATGGATTCGAACTGATGGACGTTCATTGGATATGAATGAGGCTTGTTCGATGGAATGGATGCAAACACGTTGCTTCTCTCCATGGATATGAATTGTCTTTGTTTTGCTTGAGGTTCGATGGATACGAAGCAATGCACCTGTGACGGATACAAAGTAGGTTGGGTCATGCTAGATAGGAAGTGAGGCTAGTGATGGATATGAATTGTAGTTGTTTTTTCTTGACTTGCAATGATTATATCTTGAGCATACGAACTCCGATTGATTGAAATTTGAAATGTTGGCTTTCATAGCTCTTCTTGTCATACCATATCGATTGTAGCTTGATCCAGAGTCGGACAGAATTTACTAGTATCCATAATGAACGTATGTATAACCGATCTTTGGGATAGGCTGTCCTTTGTATCCCATTAAATTCTTGGTGTCACGACCTTTCCAAAAGGCAGGATAACACATCTTAGATAAACCCATTCAACTTGAATTTATCTACCTCTTCCATTAGGGCGGAAGATCTGTTTGGATCCATACCACACCTTTTTTGCTTTACCGGGACATGCCATGAGTTAATATTCATTGTGTGGCTCGCGATCTCCGGCGAGATCCCACACATGTCAGGGTTCATCTAGGAAAACACGTCGAGGTTTGCCCGATGTAATTCAACCAACTCCTCCTTCATCTGTTAGCTTAGCTGGGATCCAAGTTTTATCATTCTAGAATCGTCATCATTATCGATTGGAACATCGATCGTTAGCTCTGCCGGAGAAGCCGGACTGTCTTTGACTTCATCCTCACTTTCATTATCTCTTAGGTCAGGATCTCTCGGGAATTGGTTGTGGTGCCCGGGCCTAGGCCCGGGCGTTAACTGTCAATTATCTACAAAGCGGACGCAGAGAGAGTCCTCTATGCTTTTTCTCTTCTCTTTTCGCTACGCATCCTGCAGCTCATCAATATAAGAGGCCTATCCAGCACCCTGGTCTCCATGAACAACTCCGACTCCATTTTCGATAGGGAATTTCAAAGTCAAACACCACGGGGCGATACCAGCCCTGAATTCAGCTAGGGCTGGTTGGCCCAAGAAAGCATTTTACGGTGAATTAATATCCAATACAATAAACTGCAACATCCGGATTCTTTGACGTTCTCCAACCCCAACTCCACTGGTGTTAACGCTAAAATTTAAATGCTAACACCCCGGTGTGTAAAGTGTAGTTGTGAAAGCACCACCCGATGATTCGGGAACAGAGTACAAGCAGAAGACCATAGAAAAAGCAGTAAATAACAGCGATTTTTATAGTGGTTCGGCTCAATAGTTTGCCTACGTCCACTCTGAATATCTTTATTGATGATTTCGTTACAAGTTGATACAATTCTTCTCAAGTACAATACACTTTGAATTACTAGACACTTTGAACGAGTAGCTTGAACTTCAATGTAAGAGAAAGTCTTCAAATCCATGTCGGATGTATGAGATTCCTTCTTGAAGTTGTTGATAGCGTTCTACGTGTCTTAAAAGCTTTGGGTATCTAGTCGGTTTTGAATGCAGCAGAGTGTCAGTGCTCGGAAAGAATGAGCCCAAAAAGTCCCTTTGTAGTTGGAGCTAGGGTCGTATTTATAGATATTTCTCGGAGTTAGGTCGTAACTCGTACACGACTCATGATAAATCGTAAGTCGTAGATGACTCATGGTAGGTAACGGCCGACCTATTGGGTTTAGCTCATGGCTTGGTCCAAAGTTATGCACCCATTTGAATGAATGATACAAGTTTTAAGTCGTTCCTGAGTTAACCAAATGCGACTTCCTTTATGCTAGCATGAGTCGTACATGACTCATCATAAGTCGTAAGTCGTCAACGAGTCATTTCAATACAGCATGGTATTGAACTTGTCTCCAAGTCTTAGGTCGTGAACGACTTATCTGCAGTTATAAGTCAGCGACGACTTAAGTGTTGTTGACTCTTCCTTTTAGCGCTTTGATTCGTCACTCCTTTAGGTCGTGGACTTTCTTAAGTCGTAAGTTGTGAGCTGTGGTCGCGCACAAGTTAACTGGTCATAGCTTCTTGTTTGCTTGCTTGAGTCGCTGACGATTCAAGGTAGGTCGTAAGCACAATTCTTTAACTCGTGCAACTCCTCAATTGTTGAGCCGGTAACTTGCTGAGTCGTGAATTACCTTGAGTCGTGAAGTACCTTGAGTCGGCCAACACCTTTAAGGCATTAAGGTTATAACCTGGTGAGTCGCTGTCCCTCTTGAGTCGTTAAGTCGGCTGTTAACCCTTCAAGGTCGTTGAGTCGGCAACTCCTTAAGGCTGTTGAGTCGTAACTAGGTAGGTCGTTGATTCGGTCCATATGTTAGGTCGGTAATCAGTTGAGTCGGTAATCATTGTGAGTCGTGAGCCTTTCTTGAGTCGCTTGAGCAGAGGGGTTAACAATTGCCCCTCGAAGTACACGCTCAAGTCATGAGTCGTGTGCTTCGACCCAGTGCCTGAGTCTTAAACGACTCAAAGAGACTCATGACTCGTTAGTCCTTCTATCTTCCCCCCTGCATCGTATATAAGCCGTTGAGTCGGTCCTTCCTCCTCACTTCATTGCTTATCTGTTTTATTCGATCCTGCCATTAACGATCCTTCAAGTTTCCAAAGATGCATCCAAGCTAATCAGTCGTCAACTCATCTTTACCTTTTTATTGCGTAAGTGAATTCACTTTCTGTTCAATCCACGATCGCCATTGACTCACGAATCTAGACTCCCCATTTTCTGACTCCAATTCACTTTTGTGTCGTGTTCCATTGCGAACCATGTTTTTGATCGACTTGCGACTGCCATCAATCATATTGTTGTTATCATTCGTGAATCATAGTAGTGCATCATATTCGTCGCACGCTTGAAGCGATTCGAATTGGTTTTTGGGTGATTTCCAATGATGTGAGGAGAAGATAATGAATTACAGTGTCTCGAATTAGCTGGTCTGTGGGTTTGGAGGAGATGAGAAAGTTCTTAGCGGGTTAATGGGTTAATGGGTTAGAAAAGAGTTAACTGGTTGTGGAGACGACTTAAAATTCTCACGATATAGTGGGTTTTTTGGATTTACCGACTTAGGAAGGCCTTGCAATCTCATCCGTCCATGACTTAATTTTTGGGTCGTGTTGACTTCCTGATGATTTAGGACTTAGGTCGTACGAGCAACTCAACCCTTTAGATCCTTACCACAACTTATCCTTTAGACCGTGAACGATTCAAGCCATAAGTCGTGAACGACTCAGCACTTAGATTATTTTCCATACCGAGTTGCTTCTTGGGGCTTAACCCCTGACCGACTCAAGTAGATGGGACCTAGGCTTTGAGTCGTTGGCGAGTCAGGACTTGTGTGAATTTCGTTCGTGCTTTGAACCGTTGCATGGACTTTGAACTGTTGAGCTTTATTGCATTTATTCACAGGTTGCTTTAACTTGTAAGCTAACAATCTGTCCAATACAACATTTACAGAAAATTGGGATGAATATACCGCCATCGACTGTCCACATCAAATGACAGATTAGTTAATAACAGATAATTAATTTAAATAAATTGTGTGAACGAAGTGCTTTCAACTCATCAATTTCAAGTAAAATATTAAAGCAACACTGAAATAGTCAATTGAAACCGACCAGCTTGCACTAATATTATGCTTGAACTTTAGATTAACAAGTTCTGAAATTTTATAGTTGATCAATCGTCAACTATTTTAACTCCAGTTATATTTACTTGCTATTTTTATTAGTTTTGCACGACACTTCACACTTTTAGGAAACGTGCACCTTCAAATTTGAATATCCAGTTTTTTGTGTAGAATGACTTCTCAGAAAGAAGATACAATGGTTCAGACTGGAGAGGCCACTGTAATTCCTTCTCCTCTGGTCAATCCTCCCGAAAGAGCCTCTTCTACTTTATCGTACAGAGTTTTCCGCCAATTGTGCGCTCAGTTTGGCATTGCTGAATCAGATGCCATTCTTCCCGAGAGAAGTAACACTGCTGACATAGCACCCTCTGGCTTTGTAACGGTCAATCGAAAAATGTGCCTGAGTGGGGGCGTTCCTCCTTTCAATGACTTTCTCCAACAACTTCTTCGTCAATATGCCATCGCCCCGTCCCAATTACACCCCAATGGTTATGCCATTTTAATGGGGTTGTGTGTACTATTTAGGAGGATGCTTGATCGATTCCCAAGCTTTGATGAGATTTGCTTCCTATGCTCTTTCACCAGGACTAAAGATCACCCCTCTATTACTGTCGTGAGAAGTGCTCGAAATCGTAAATTGATCATCGGTCTTCCTGACAGCGCTCATGGGTTTTTGACTCAATTTTTCTATGTCCGTTGCCCCTGGGGGTTTTACGATGTGTGGAGAGAAGGAAGTAAGATCATCTACCTTTACCTCTTTTATATTCTGAGTCTTTTGAAGTTCGAATTGCCAAGTGTTAACTTCGTCATCATTTCTTTTCTTTTATTTCAGTACTTCCCCCTCCTTGTAGAGATCCCAGTCACAAACCAACCCTGGAGAGGCTTGTAGCAGTACCGGTTGAAGAACGGGACGTGAAATTTTTGCTGAACGACGAATTCCTTCACCAGTTCGGACTTCTTCATCCTTCTCGCTCCACACACCCCTGCGAGGTTCCGGACTCCCCACCTAAAGCATCAGATGCTCTGGTTTCTACAGACACATCCATACCAAAAGGTCCTGCTCCCGAGGCTTCGCTAGTGAGTGCTCCACTTCGGTTGATGTTGCGGGGCCATCTGTTGAGCTTGCCCCGATTATTGAGGAAGAAGAGCCCCAGGGATCTCCTCGACTGTCACAGAAACCTGGTGAAGAAGCCGAAAAAACTAGCCTTGCCAAGCAGAGCAGGGACGATACTTTCGAAGGGCTGAGCGACCTCTTTGCCACTTCGCAAGAGATCTTCAAAGATGATCCTATCACCACCGGGGTTTCTTCTTCAGTAGTTGAAGCGACTTCTGTCCTGCAACAGACTCCGTCGACTCAAGAGTTGACGCTAACTATTACACCCACAACCACTCCTCAATTAAAGAGTGGTTCGTAGTTTGATGCGCGTAGTTTGCATGCCACACACACTTAGAATTTCTTTTTTGGCACTTTTATGCTTCTGGTTTTTTGTACTTTGAAGAATTCTAAGATTTAGCCCTTTTTTATTTCAGATCCTCCGATGGGGCGCAGCGGATCCTACTATGATGATTTCCAGCGCTACGGGAGACGTAGCCAATATGACTACAGGCGTTACCTTCCCTCTTACAGAGAATCTGATGAAGAAAGAGCCGCTCGAAAGGCTCAAGAAAAGAAGACTCAAGAGGAGCGTTACGAGAGAAGAGAGAGGGAGGAGCGCCACAACTCTTCGCAGAGAGGCGACGATTCCCATAAAAGAAAATCCCATGATGACAGAGGAAAAAGTCATATGGTTGAAGATTCGAGCAAGCGAGCCCGACATGGTGAGAAGCACACCTTTACAACTCCTGAAAAGTTTACTGCTCCTACCTCGCTCGACATTCCTTCCGGCTCTCCTGCTCTCGGGAAGGCAGACATCCAAACAATAATTAGTAGGCCCAAATTCCAAGTCAGACCGGATCCAGCCACTTTGCAGAGTCGGTTTCCACAGTGGTGTCTGAAGGGAGTAAGGTTTGACCTTGACTTGGTCCCCATTGACAAGTCTGCTATGTTACGAAACATCGATGCTGTCAAGCTTGATATTGAGAGGATGTCGAACTGGCAAAAACTTGTTGACGAGCTCCAAAGGGTTAATCGTGCGAACATAGAGGCCATGCTCACTATGGAAAACGATAAAGCTGAGTGGCAAAAAGTTCTTGAGCAACACGACACTGAGATGAGGAGCATTGCTTCTTATAATGAAGAGCTTGAAGCAAAAGTTGAAGAATTGAAACAAGAGCTTGCTGCTTCCTCTACTTCCTATTCTCAAAAAGAAGAAGTACTCCTAAAGCAAGTAAGAGATGCTCATGCCAGCCAAAGGGATGCCGAAGACAGGCTTGAAGTGCAGAAAAGAATTAGTGAGGGCTATGTCGCTGATATTGAAGAGCTTCGGAAGAAGAACAGCTCCCAAGAGGCGGAGATTCAAATGCTTAAGTTTCAACTTTCTAAAGCTGAAACGGAGCGTGATGAGGCCGTTGCCAGCAAAATTGCAGCTGAAGAATCTCACGAGGCAACGAGGGCCAACATCAGCTCGATATTATTTGATTTCTATCTGCATAGCATCTTGGGGCGCGGTAGCCTCGCCTTTCTAGGCCCCAAGTACGAAATTACACTGGCTGAAGTTTGGGAGGCCGCACTCGATATGCTCGGTGGTAGCGGCGCTGGCTATGCTGAGTCAGCTATTGAGGAGCACTATCTTGATGATGATGCTCGTGCCGCTCTCGCTAGGGGGAGAGAACAGCTTGCAAAATTAAGGGCCGAAACAACGGCAGGAGAATATTCAGGAAAAATCATCTCAACTGCTCCAATTCAACCTTCTCCTTCAGCCGAAATTGACATTATCGGTTCTAGTTCTCATTCCCCATCTCCTACTAAAGTTACCACTGATATCACAAGCATACGAGGTGGAGATGAAGGCGGCGAGACTGCCGAGGCACAGGCTTACGAAGTTGACGTCAGGGAACCGACTTCTGCAGGTAACCCTACTGACAATCTTGTCCAAGTAGACTGCTCATCTGTTTCTTACGAACTTGATGAGCTTTTTGACTACTTCTTGAATCTCAGCGAGCCATTGTCTCCTCTTTTTACTGACTTGAACTTTTTTCCTTCTGCAGAGAAAACGTCGGGCACTGTTCAGGCTTCTCCTCTTCCAATTATTCCTTCCCCGCCTCTTAAGGTCACTCCTCCTTCTGCCTCGCAACCCGGGTCACAAGAGGAGCAAATAGAAGCTCTTCACGGCTTAGATGATCCCGTGGCTTCTCAAGATCCGAAAGGGGAGGAAACTGAAGGAAGCGAGAGGACTCCAGAACCAACTGGCTCCGACGCTGAACCGTTATCCAAACTTCTTTCTCCAGGGAGTGGGTCTTCCTCCAAGAAGAGAGGAAAGCAGGGAGTTTCCAAGAAGAAGAAGAAGAAGGGATCTTTAACTGGCGGAGAAGAGACAGAAGAAAGTCCGACCGAGCCCCTTTCTCCTTCATCCCCTACCCTTACAAGCCGCCCTAAAAAGTTGGTCATTCGGCCAGGTGCGGGCTCAAAAGGTGGGCGGAAGAAGAAATGATGGCTCTGGTTCTGTGGCTTTCATATCGCTTTTTGCCTTTTTGCATGTACTGACCGGATATTGTGCGGGTACCGGCCCCCCGCTTTTCTTTTGCTTTTTACTTTGGAACCTGTACCTGTATATAAAATAGTGTTGAATAAAATGATTCTTTTTCTTTGTACAAACTTCTGTCTGTTTCTAAGAATGCATTTATTATTCATTTTTGTACAAATTCCTTTGTACGATATTGCAGTGAGCTTGTGGTATATATTGTTCGAGCGCAATTTTACCGATGTAGTTATGCCATGCTGCCCATATACCATAAGCCCACTGTAATATTTTATTTTATGAGGAACTTGTGCTTTTATTTTTTAGAGAATAATTATTCCACATTTGGAGGAATATTATTTCATTAAAAAATAGAGCACAAATAAGTTTCTACGCTTCAACCTTCGAAGATATCACTTTTTATTTTGTGCATATACACATTTTACTGAATGAAATCTTCTATGTGGTAAAGCGGGTATTTGTAAGGTACTTCAACTTCTTTTTGAGGAAGAGAATTTTCTAGAATAAGTAATTCATTCTTCCTTTGAAAGTTAAAGTGTGCTTTTGATGAGGATTTTTTACTTGCCACAGTAAAAGGCTTCTTGATTTTTGTTTCTTTGAAAAGTTGCACCTTCAGGGAAGACTTTTTCACGTTTCAACACCTGGAAGTTTTATTTCAATCTTGGTGAAACGTTTGCCTCCGAAGAGGTCTTTCTGCCCGATTGTGCCTCCGGGAGGAGGTCTTTTCATTTCTGCCTCCGGGAAGAGGTCTTTCTGTCTTATTGTGCCTCTGGGAAGAGGTCTTTTTGTTTCTGCCCCTTGGGAGAGGCTTTTTCTTTTTTTTTCTTTTTTTTTTGCATTTCATCTCTGGTGAAGTGAAACTCTGAAGAGTGGCTGTTGCACTTCAACTCCTGGCGAAATGGGCCTCCGAAGAGGGCTTTTATTTTGTTTTACATTTCAACTCTGGTGAAGTGAAACTCCGAAGGGCGGCTGTCACACTTCAACTCCTGGTGAAATGGGCCTCCGAAGAGGGCTTTTATTTTGTTTTACATTTCAACTCTGGTGAAGTGAAACTCCGAAAAGCGGCTGTCACACTTCAACTCCTGGTGAAATGGGCCTCCGAAGAGGGCTTTTATTTTGTTTTACATTTCAACTCTGGTGAAGTGAAACTCTGAAGAGCGGCTGTCACACTTCAACTCCTGGTGAAATGTGCCTCCGAGGATTGCCTGGAAGTTACTCTCTCATGGTTGGAGGGTCATGACTCCTCCAATCTTTTTTTGGTTGAGTAGAGAACTTTCTTTTTTGCGGCATATGCCTCGTTAGAGGTCTTTATCCTCCGAAGAGTTGTGCCTTTGAAGAGGACTTGTGCCTCCGAAGAGGGCTTTAGTTGTTCCTTGTCCACTTGCTTATGCCTTTTTAGCGATCCTCTATTTTTTCTTTTCAAGCTCGCACTCCCTTCTCTTAGAAGTAGTTTGTTTAATCCAAAGAAGTGTACTTCATTGCTAGGCCAGTTCGCGAGAACGGGCATAAGCTTCTTAATCGGATGTTTGTTTGTTCAAACTTCTCAATTTATTAGCTAAGGCCCGTTTTCGACGAAATCATTGGCCGTTCAATTGAAGCACTTCTTATCTAGGATTTAAATTCGGGAATTTTGTGACTTGGAATTTGTTTTTTGAATGATAACGAGAATCACTTGGTCTTGTAATGTGCAAGTTTTATTTTCGTTGCCTGCAAAAATTTAAATCGACATTTCAGCAATACATTTAATGTACTTTTCATATCGAAAATAAAGCAAACATGTAATAATAATAAGGAACACAAGATTTATAGTGGTTCGGCCAAGAATTTGGGCCTACATCCACTTTATATTCTTTCATTATTCACTTGCATCGGTTTTACAATGGCTTTCAATTACAGGAATCATACATTCATAATTCTTTTTACAATATTTCAACAAAGCTATCAAGTAAAGTATGGGCGCAAGTGATTGCTGTTCCAGGCTCTTGGAATTTGATCTCCTTCGACAGTAGTGAGTTTGAATGTGCCGTCAAGAAGCTTCTGACCTATGACATATGGTCCTTCCCAATTTGGCCCAAACACACCTGTCGTTGTCATAATTCTCTTTAGGACTAGATCTCCAATCTCAAAGCTGCGTTGGCGAACTTTGGAATTGAAATGTCTGGCTATCCTTTGCTGATGAGATGCGATTCTGAGCTCAGCCTCTTCTCTTTTTTCATCAAGGAGATCTAGTGCCTCAAGCTGTAGTTTTTCATTCTCCGCTTGATTGAAATGGATTCTTCTATGTGAAGGGACCTCTGTTTCAACCGGAATCATTGCCTTTGATCCGTATGCCAATGAAAACGGAGTATGCCCAGTCGCAGTCTTGTGGGTAGTTTTGTACGCCCATGGTGCTAGTGGTAGCTTATCGACCCAACCACCTTTTGCTCTTTCAAGTTGCTTCTTGATGGTTGACTTGATAATTTTGTTTACTGCTTCCACCTGCCCGTTTGCCTGCGAATGAGCTACTGCTGAGAAGCTTTTCCGGATTTTGAATCGTTTGCAAAAATCTTGGAATTCTTCACTTTCGAACTGAGTACCATTGTCTGTAATTATCTTTTGAGGCACACCATACCTGCAAATGATATTTTTAGTCACAAAATTTATCACCTTTTTAGAGGTGATAGTAGCCAGTGGTTCAGCTTCTGCCCATTTAGTAAAATAATCTACAGCCACAATGGCATATTTAATTCCAGATTTGGCAGTTGGTAACGGTCCTACAAGGTCTATCCCCCATATTGCAAACGGCCATGGACTGACCATCTGTGTGAGTTCAGTGGAAGGTGCTCTAGGAATTTTTGCGAATCTTTGGCATCTGTCACATTTTCGGGAATAGTCTGCTTCATCTCGATTAATTTCTGGCCAAAAATATCCGTATCGGAGAATCTTCTTTGCTAAAGTTTGACCACCTAAATGATCACCACATTCTCCCCCATGTACCTCTGCTAGGATTGTTTTGGACTCTTCCCTGGATACACATCGAAGTAACGGCATTGAGAATCCCTGTCTGTATAATTGGCCATCCTGGACTATATAGCGAGAGGCTTTCCTCAGTAGCTTCTTTCGTTCTTTTGAATTTTCTGGTAAAGAGCCATTGAGCGGATATTGTTTGCACAAAAAATGGACAAACACCTCCAAGTCGTATTATTTAGTTGATTATATGTGATTTTCAATGATTTTAGATGAGTATATAAATATAAAAGAAGTAGGGGCTGAAATGTAAATGACACGCGGATTTATAGTGGTTCGGCCAGAATGTGCCTACGTCCACTTTATATGTTATTATCTTCTTTCCTTCAGATTACAAGTACAATGCTTCGTATATGAGTATATGAAAGTAGTTTGAAAGTTCCTTCCTTGCTTGAGCTCTCAAACTTGTCCGCCATTGTTGTACCCCTGCCCCTCTATTTATAGAGTGAGGTAGGGGGCAGGGGTCTTGGAAGTATATAACTGCTGGTGGGCCCGGGCTGAAGCAATCTGGACTGGTAATCACCTGGTTCGGCGGATGTCATTCGGCATGGAGTTTGGTCCGGTGGCAGGCGCGGTTCGGCAATAAGTGTGGACCGGTGGTAATGAGTGTGGAGGTGGTCCGGCAGTGATGAGTTTCGGTACTTGTTTGGTCCGGCCGTGGAGTTGTAATGGTTGTGGTTCGGTGGTAGGGCTGGTCCGGTATTGTGTTGTGAGTAGTTGGTTCGGTGATAACGAGGTGTGGGCTTTGGACCGGCAATGGTCTCGTCCGGTAGTAGTGGGGAATGTTTGGTTCGGTATAGGTTGGTTCGGTAGGAGCTTGACCGGATGACGTGCTGGCCGGATGGAGAGTGTGGAATGTTGGTTTGTGGCCGAATGGGAGCTTATAGCCGAATGACCTTATGCCGAATGAACTTATACATGGAGAATACCGGATGGACTTCTACGCAGGTATTGAGCCTTGTGTGGAGGTCGCGAGCCCGGGTGAAACTGTGACTTCTCGGTTTCGAGATCTTCTGGGTGAAAACTCGCCCAACATTTGCCCCCCAAAGTGGGGCACGTGCTTGCATGTGTCGCGCTTTGTTTCTTTATGGTAGGAAGTCTTGCTTTGTAACGCCACAGGTTGGATGAGTTATTCTGTTGATGTCCTGCAAAGGGATTTACACTTTTAGTATGATTTCAAACGATGACCGCTCGTGGTCGAAATGTTTGGGATGAAGTGAATTGCGCCGTTCGAGGCGAGTTAGAGTGCCCCGAGGGGGCTTAGCATTGTCGATGCCAGGTTCACGTTAGAGTGGGTCCCTGGGTCGTTTGCCAAGGTGGTTTATCGCCAGCTCAGAGCATGCCTAGGGGTCGTTCGCGACCCCGTACATGTGTAAGTAGCTTAGCCATTTCACAATTATCAGAACCAAATATCCGTTTAACCTATGAGTTTAAAAAGGCGTGTCAAAGTGTAAATTCCCACGACGGTAGGGTTAATAACCATTCAGAGCGTGCCTATGGACCATTCGTGGTCGCGTACACGTGTAAACGATTTAATCCATGTCGGTGAGAGTTTGACGACTTATTCATCGTTATCATAATCTCATTTTATTAGTTAGTTCTGGAGTTCGGTACTTATCTGAGTGAGGCGCCTGCGTGCCCCCTGTTTCTGGTTTCTGCTGGTAGAGGCAGCTTCATTCGGTTTCGAGTTGGCTCAGGTTTCATTCGGTTGGAGGCTGGTCCGGTATGGATAGTTCCATTCGGTTTTCATTCGGTCCGGTATGTCGAATGCCTTGGTCCGGTCCTGAGCTCGCCTATATATAGAGGCCGTACCCCCCTCGTTTTTCATTACCGAACGAGTAGAGCCGAACCATATTGTGCTGCCGAACCAAAGTCTTCGCCGAACCAGCTTATACCGAACCAGGTATGTATACTTTCTGCCGAATGAACCTTTGCCACCGAATGTCCCTGTTTGCCGAATGTGTACGGAGTGTATTGAATAGCCGAATGAGGTATGCCGAATGACATGTATGCCGAATGACATGTATGCCGAATGACATGTATGCCGAATGAGCATTGGAGTTTGGTGCCGAATGAACTCGTCTTGCACCGCCGAATGAGACTTCATACTTGAACCTTGAGCGGAATCTTATGCTTTTATATGCTTTCTTTAGATACTTGCTTGTTTATCTTTCTATATTTCTTGCTCTAACACCGTGTTTTTCTTGTGCTGCAGAAAATGTCTCGCAAAGCGGAAACACGATCAGACAGAAAGAAGTCTAGAGGCACAAGAGAGCCCTCTTCTTCCTTGCCCCCAGTCCAATCAGGATCCGAGCAACATCGACCCATTCCAAGGTCTCTAGTGGATGGATATGGTCCACAGGAACTTTTGATCTCCCCCCCCTGATTGCTTTCCCAGCTCCTTAAAGGAGGAGCAACTTGACGTCATATCCCGTTCCTTTGGGATAGATAGGGCTCTTATGCTGCTGCCAGGAGATGGGGTGATGCCATATAATCCTCCCGAGGGCTACTTCGCTTTTAGCAGATACCATTGCATGTGCGGCGCTATCCCCCCTATCAACGCTTGGATAGTAAGCTTCACCACCTATTTGAAGGTGGCTCCTTTCCAGCTCCAGCCTAACTCATATGCCATCCTGGTGAGCCTCTTTGTTATCTTCCAGAGGAGGTACGGGCGTACTCCTTCTAACCGGGAAATCCGATACTTGTACAACCTGAGAGGCTATAAGAAGGGGTCTCCGTATATTAGTCTGGAGGCGGCCGTGCCCTTCAAACCAGTTCTGGACTTGTATTCCAAGTTCACCATGTTCAAGAAAGAGTGGTTCTTCGTCAAGGACGATGCTGTCTCTTTCCGCCTTTTCACTTCCGGCTGTAAGATTGATTTCATTTATATTTTTCATGTGTTTTGACTGTAGTGTTTTTTCTGACATGCTTCTATTTCTGGCTAGCGACAGGTGGTATTGCAGTCGTGGAGGACGATTCCTTAGTGCGAATGGCTGCTGAACTAAAGGCTATTCCGGCACGGGACCGGTCGGCCTCTTTCTTGATCAGGAACGCAACCCTCTTGGAGTATAATTTGATCTTACCGCGCCAGTCCGTGGTTAAGCAAAGGGATACGGCTGAGGAGAGGGCTGCTAAAGCTAAAGAGGGGGCTACGATAAAGAGCAGTAAGAGGGAGCCTTTCGCAGCGCATCCTGCGGTTGGGGGGAAGAAACTGAAGAAGTCCGATGGCCCTTCTCCAAGTACTTGCCCGACTGTCCCGGAGGAGGAAGGTGTAGAAGAGGAAGAAGGAGGCGAAGTTGGAGAAGGGTCGGAGGGTGGAGGAGATGGCGACGGTCAAGGTGGTAGTGGTGTTGCTGCTCTAACCTCTGAACAAGACCTCGAACTGGATGAGGCTCTCCGTCGGGCCTTCGGGGAGTCGGAGGGAGAGTCGGAAACGGAGAAGGGAACGGAGAAGGCAAAGGAAACCGGCAAAGCTGTGGCTGGCACTGACCCATCCTCTAAGGGTTCCTCAGCTAGGGTGATTCCGGCGATGCAAGGTGAACTTTTGTCTTCTGCCGATTCTATTTTCGATAAGGACTTAGAAATTTTTTACGGTTCACTTCCGTCCTGGAATGAGATCCAGGACTTATTGCAGTATCCCACTCCTCCGCCGGGTTTGTATAACAGATGTGTCTCCTTACTTTTCTTTCTTTTTAACTTAGCACATTTTTTGAATTGCGGATTATTGTATGTTCGTAACACTTGTTCTTTATTCCAGGGGCAGGCCAGGCGGGTAAAACGTCGGATGTTCGACACCGCCTTGAACAATTTAAGTCGAGGAGAGCTTCCGCAAAACCTTCTACTGATCGCACTGGGGACGTAGTCAAGTACCGCCCTCTTCTTGGGGTCATCGAAGAGGGCATTCAGAAAAGGAAGCGGAGCCGTTCCTTATTTGAGTCTTCTTCTGCTTCGCAGCTTCCTACTCTGTCTCCCCCTACTCAGCCTCCTCGTGATATGGGGGATGAGGCCAAGGCTAATATCGACCGAGTGGCCGCAGAGACCAAGAAGTTAATGGAGCATCATGCTAAGTTGGTCAAGGCCGGGGAAGAGATCGGGAGTGCTAACATTCGGTTGAGGTTAAAGGTTGCCGATCAGGCCAATCAACTCGCCGACCAAGCCATCCAGATTTCCCAGCATGAGGAAGCCTCCAAGCGTCTGAAAGAGACCATGGAGAAGGCCAGTAGGGCGGAATTACGGAAGATGGAGGTCGCTTGCAGGGAACGGATTAACATAGCTATCGCAACGGTGGATGAGGTTCGAAATGCGGATCTCGAGCGGGTAGAGGAGTTGTCAGGGAGGCTCGAGGCTGCGGAGATGGCTCAGGCCGAGTTGAAGGAGGAGATGGAGGAGATGAGGAGGTCCCTCAAGTTGAAGGAAGAGGAAATGAGGAGGTCACTCCAGGCTGACTGCTTGAGATACCAGTCAGAGAGGGACGTCGCCGTCGCCAAGTTGCAAGCTTCCGAGGCCCGGGTGAGGGAGTTTGAGGAAAACGAGGGGATGATGGATGAGATGCTGCAGGATATGTACTTCCACACTTGGAAGGAGGGCGGCTTGTCTTGGATGGACGATTACCCTCGGGTCATGGCCAAGGTGTATCTCCAGGCTTTAGAGGAGGCCAGGGTGAACGCGGGTAAGGAAGGCGGAGAGGCTTTCAACTTGAGTGCGGTTACTGCTCAGTTCTCAAAGGAGGAGCAAGCGGCGGTGAAAGAGGGGATGCGGCTGCTCGCTGCAGAGGAAGCGGGCGTGCAGTTGGATGATGAGGATCAAGCGGCGGATGCTGGTGAGTCATTCTTTTCCCTTTCTTTTCTTTTCGTGTTTTCATAACTTGATCGTTCGTTTAATGAATTCCTCTTCTGATCTGGACAGGTGGGACTTCAGATCCACATGCTGGGGGTTCTGATCCTGCGGCTAAGTAGGCTGGGGGAGTTGGTGATGGAGTGTGGATGCATCTGCCATCTTTTTTGTTTCTTTTTTATCACTGTTTATGTTAGTCTTTGACATGCAACTGTAATAAAATTATTTGTAAAGAATAACTTCGTGTGATCTCATAATATAAGCTGATTTTGTCATGTTTAAATGTTGTTGCTATCTTTATGTGCCGTGTGAGAAGTATAATTATGTATATGCCTGTGATTCTAGTTGTGTTTGATGTTAAGTTTTTGCTTGAAATATAACTTCACGTTTTGCAATGTCAGTGTATGAATAAGTTATAGTTACGCATTTATGTACAAGAGAAGAGAGTACCGCCCTTTATGTTTTATTCGCAGGCGTTAGCTTTGAGTGTCTTGTGTAACTGTTCACGGGTATAGCCGAGCGCCCTGCTACCCAGCACGCAGGCTTAGAGCCTCATGAGTGAATGCTTCCTATTTGGTTTCCTGTACTTTAGAGTTTGTTATACAGGATAGGAGAAAAATATTTAAATGGAATGGAAATATAGTAAAAGTAAAACTTCCAGTCACGGAAGGCCGTCGATGTGCTTAAGTTCGTGGCAAACGGGTTTTGTAGTCACTTTCCCTAGCTGTGGGTCTTGGAGACATTTGTCACCCATCTTACGCCTCCGCGGGGAGTTTTCTTTTTTACCACAGCCGCACTTAAGACACATCGGAGCCGAGATCGCGCACGGTAACTACCCGAACCATTATGGTCCGTAATCGTGGGTATTATTCGATTTACCGTGGCCGGCTAGCGTGGGTGCCGTTGGCCGTGAACTACCCCTGGCTGGCCACACCTTATGTTGGGGCTTAAAGTAGGTTCACAGTTACCGACGAGCCGAACGCCGTAATGAGCTGCCATCGGCTATAGTCGGCCTTTATGATGACTTATAATCGGCTCATTACAGTTGGCTTTGAGGGCAGGCGCGCAATGAGTTAACCCGCAGGAGAGGGATGCTGGGGCAAAAGAGTCTCATTGGCGAGTGCATAGAATCGTAGCGTACCTGTTAGGCCTAGTCCAGATGAGGCCGCGGTGCGTCTTGAGTGGAGATGCCATAGAATTTTGTTCAACAGAAAGGGATAACGCTTAACAAGTAGCCAAGACATAAAGGAACAAGTTAAAAAGAGACAAGATTTTTTAAAGTGGTTCGGCACGAAAATGCCTACGTCCACTGATTCTCTTTGTTAATTCACTTCATATGGGCAGTACAAGTTAAGAAAAGTATCGACGGAGGTGTCGGATGTTCCATGCCCTCTGGAACACCTCTCCGTCCACTGTTGACAAAATGTAAGCTCCGTTGTGGAGATCTTTGTGAATTACATATGGTCCGTCCCAGATGGGGTCCAGTGCCCCGGGGCGCGGAAAGATTCGCCTGAGGACAAGATCTCCTTCTTGTAAGCTGCGATGCTTGACTTTGGAATTGTATAGTGCTGCCACTTTTTGTTTGTGAGCTGCTGCTTTGAGTGCTGCATCGTTTCTCCTTTCCTCAATCAGATCCAAAGACATGAGGAGGAGTTCTTCGTTTTCTTCTGGGTTGTAGTGGATCCTACGGTGGGAAGGCACAATAGTCTCAACTGGGAGCATTGCCTCCGATCCATATGCCAAAGAGAAAGGAGTATGTCCCGTTGATGTTCTGAAAGATGTGCGGTATGCCCATAGTGCCGTAGGAAGTTCGTCCACCCAAGCGCCTTTTGACTTTTCAAGTTTCTTCTTGATTAGGGTTTTGAGAATTTTGTTGACAGCTTCAACTTGTCCGTTTGCCTGAGGGTAAGCTACTGATGAGAAGCTTTTATGAATTCCATGCTCTTGGCACCAGTCGGCAAACTCTTCGCTGTCAAATTGGAGTCCGTTGTCTGATACGATCTTGAGGGGGACTCCATACCTGCACAGAATGTTTTTGATCAAGAAGTTGATAATTTTTGCTGAAGATATTTTATTTAAAGGTTCCGCTTCCACCCATTTGGTGAAATAATCGACTGCCACTATAGCATATTTGGCTCCGCCTCGGCCCGTTGGCAGTTCGCCAATTAAGTCAATTCCCCATACAGCAAAGGGCCAAGGGCTGGTCATTTGAGTAATTTCGTTTGTGGGCAGTCGAGGGATCTTGGCGAACTTCTGACATCTGTCGCATTTCTTAACGAAGTCTAGGGTATCTTTGTTTAGTGTGGGCCAGTAATATCCATATCGGAGTATCTTTCTTGCCAAAGTCTGTCCTCCGGTGTGATCTCCGCATCCTCCCTGATGGATGTTTGTTAATATCTCCTTGGCTTCCCTTCCGGCGACGCATCTTAATAAGGGGCTAGAGAAGCCACGCCGGTAGAGGATGCCTTCTTGTATTGTGTAGTGGGGAACTTTTCTCAAGATCTTCTTGGCTTCGTCACGCCTGTCGGGTAGTATGCCATCTTGCAAATATTTCCGGATAGGAGTCATCCAGGTTCCTTCTTCGATTGCAGTTATCAGATTTACTTGTTCGAAACTTGGGGCTAGCTGCCTTGAGATTGCTGGTGCTCCGGGAATGGTGATGTCCTTCATACTAGCTTGCTTTGCAAGTTCATCTGCCTCTTGGTTTTCTTCTCGAGGAATGTGTTTGATTAGATAATGGTCCAATTGATCGAGCAGCAGTTTGGTTTTCTTTAGGTATGCTGTGAGTCGTTCTCCTCGAGTCTGGAATTCTCCTAGTACCCGGTTTACGATAAGCTGAGAATCACTATGAATACATAAGGAATTGATCCCAATTTCTAGGGCCAGTTCCAATCCCGCTATTACTGCTTCATATTCAGCATCGTTGTTAGTGGCCGTGAACTCCAATCTTAATGCATAGTACAACTTTCTTCCCCTGGGGGTGACGATCACAATACCTGCCCCCGAGCCTTGTTCGTTCGATGCTCCGTCTACAAAGAGGTTCCACTTGATGTTTTTTGCTACTTCGGATTGTTCCTTGCCTTCGTTGGTAGTGAATTCGGCAATGAAATCAGCCATGGCTTGTCCTTTGATAGCGGTGCGGGGATGGTAGGTGATATCATACTGACTTAGTTCGATGCACCATTTGAGGAGTCGCCCAGAAGTGTCAGGACGATGGAGCACTTGTCTTAGTGGTTGATCGGTTAGAACCCTGATGGAGTGAGACTGGAAGTAGTGTCGCAGTTTCCGTGACGCGATCAATAAACAATATGCTAACTTCTCAAGTTTAGGATATCTGGCTTCTGCCCCCGTAAATCTCTTGCTTACAAAGTAAACCGGGCGTTGTGTGCGGTCTTCTTCTCTTACCAAGGCGGCGCTTAGAGCATGAGATGATACAGCGAGGTATAGGTATAACACTTCACCTTCATTTGGAGTCGAGAGTACTGGTGGTCTCTGAAGGTGTTCGATTAGGTTGAGGAAGGCTTTTAAGCATTCGTCGGTCCACTCGAACCTCCCTTTGTCTTTCTTGAGTGCTTCGAAGAAAGGGACACACTTGTCAGTTGCCTTGGAAATGAATCTGCTTAGGGCGGCCACCTTCCCGTTTAGGCTCTGCATTTCTTTTCGAGTGGAAGGTATCCTTATTTCTTTTAAAGCCCGGACTTGTTCAGGGTTTGCTTCGATTCCTCTGGCGTGGACGATGAATCCTAAGAATTTTCCCGATGAAACTCCGAAGGAGCACTTTAGAGGATTCAGCTTCATTCCATACCGGCGAAGTACCTGAAACATATCGTCCAGATGGCTTACATGGTAGTTGGCTTTCCTGGACTTTACCAACATGTCATCCACATATACTTCCATAGTTCGTCCTATCAGTCCTGCGAACATTTTGTTGACGAGGCGTTGATAGGTAGCTCCAGCATTTTTGAGTCCAAAAGGCATGACTTTGTAACAATATAATCCGTGGTCGGTGATGAAGCTAGTGTGGTCCTGATCGGGAGCGTGCATGGGGATCTGGTTATATCCGGAGTATGCATCCATAAAAGATAGGAGTTCGTGCCCAGCTGTGCTGTCCACGAGTTGGTCAATTCGGGGAAGTGGGAAGCAGTCTTTCGGGCAAGCGTCATTCAGATTGGAGAAGTCAATACATGTTCGCCACTTTCCATTGGCCTTTTTTACTAGCACTGGGTTAGCGATCCATTCTGGGTAGATGGCTTCCCGTATGAAGTCATTAGCAAGTAGATTTTTTACTTCCTCATCAAGGGCTACTGATCGCTCTGCCCCCATGCTCCTCTTTTTCTGCTTTACTGGTACCTTGGTGGGATCGATGTTCAACATGTGGCATGCTACGTCTGGGGAGATTCCTGTCATATCGGCATGGGTCCACGCAAATACATCTAAGTTGTGGCGGAGAAAGTCAATGAGTCGATCCTTCAATTCCGTTTTCAGCTGAGATCCGATTTTTAATAGTCTACTTGAATCATGCTTATCTACCGATACGAATTCCATAGCCTCTGCAGGCTCGGCGGTAGCCTCCTCCTCTTTATCCCTGGGGTCTAGTTCATTGAAGGGATCGCTTGTGTATCGAAGAGGAGGGGCTTTCTTTAGTTGCTATGCCTCCAAGCTTTTCATGCAGAGAGTAGTCTCTGCATCTTTTCCTTTATTCTTTCTGCGGTTGTTGCGAAGTTCAGTTACGTAGCAGTCTCGGGCAGCACCTTGATCTCCTTCTACTTCTCCTACTCCGTTGTCTGTTGGAAATTTCATTTTCAGGCACCAAGGGGCTAATACAATCTGAAAGTCAGACAAGGCTGGTCTTCCCAAGAAAGCGTTGTAAGCCGAGTGGTTTTCTATTAGTACGAACGTTTGTTTTCGCACAACGGAGCGGGGATGACTTCCTATTTCGACAAAGAGGTCAAGTTGCCCGAGGGGCATTTTTGCATCTCCAGTGAAACCGTGCAGTGGTTTGTCACAGGGGGATACATCCTTCATTGATAACTTCATTTTGTCGAAAGCATGTCTGAATAGGATATTTACGGAGCTTCCTGTGTCTATTAGAATCCGAAAAACTTTAGCTGGACCGAACCAGGCAGAGATGACCATAGGATCCATATGTGGGTACTGTCTTCCTTCCAAATCACGCCTACTGAATATGATGTCGTCGTTCTCTTTTCGTTTCGGGTGGCGTTCTTCCGTGATGGAGTTAACATAGCCTTCTGCATTTCTAAGCGACTTGCCGTACCTTTCCATTTCCGCCCAACTTCTGTCGGCGATGTGTGGTCCTCCTGAGATGGTAAGGACCACTATCTTCTCCTGACTAGAGCCACTGGTGTTGTGATTGTTGCGATTCCCTCCGCCTACTTCTGGGAGGGGTTGCTTTGAGTTCTCATTGGCAGGAGTTGGAGTCCTGTTCTGACTTTTCACATAACGTTCCAGTCTTCTTCTTCTAATGTGTTCTTCGATCAAGTCCCGAAGATGGTGGCATTCATTGGTGTCATGTCCGTGGGATTCGTGGAAGCGACAGAACTTTCCGGACTTGAGTGCGTTATCTGATTCTTTCTTGTGCGGGGGGCGCTTGTATCCGAGTTCGCCCTGAGTGGCTAGGTAGATGTTTTCGATTGTTTCATTCAAAGGAGTGTAGGAGTCAAATCTTGGCCCTGGTCGATATTGGCGCTTCTCAACCTTTCTGCCTCCAGCATTGTCTCTAGATTCATTTCTTCGAGCGTCCTTAGCTGCAGTGGGAACCTTGCCCTGAACTATCTTGCCTTGTTGCCCTGACTGCCTCTCAGTAGCAGCGTCTTCAAGTCTCATATACTTTCCAGCTTCATGGAAGAAATCAGGCAAGGTAGCTGGTTTTTCCTTAGTTAATCTTCTGGCAAACTTGGTGTCTGGATGTACACCACTACAGAGGGCCATCAGAGTGAGTTTTTCATCGGCATCTTGAACTGCTGCCGCTGCGGCGTTGAACCGTGTTAGATATTGTTGCAGCGTCTCTCCGGATTTCTGTTTGACATTGGATAGAGAATAAGCATCCTTGGGTTGTTCCACATGGATGCGGAACTGGCTAATAAACCTTTCTTTTAACATCTCCCATGAGCTGATGGATCCTTGGGGTAGATGGCAGAACCAGGAGGTAGCTAGATCTGATAGGAATAGCGGAAAGCATTTACATAATACTCCTTCTGTTGCTCCACTCATGAGCATATGCTGGGTGTATCTCTGCAGGTGTACGATGGGGTCGGAAGTTCCTTTGTAAGGTTCCATGGTTGGCATTTTCCATTCCCGGGGAGTGATGGCAGTTTCGATATTTCGGGTAAAGGGACTGGTGACCCTAGCGCCTATTCCCCGGTCCCTTTGCTCCCGTTGGACACATTCTCTGAATAATCGTGCCATCCGCTCGTCAGAACTTGGAGCGGACAAAAATGAGCTCGGTTCTTCCCTGCGGGATCTATCTCGTCCAGATGACCTGTAGGGATGGTACAGTCTATCACCTCTAGCATTATCCAGTGGTTGTCTTTGGCTGCTTGGATGCACGCTAGGACCAGCTACAGTTGCCCCCTGCCTTGATCTTCCCCTGTGGGGTTCTGTTTCGAGCACATCCATGGGGTCAACTTCGGGCTGGGTCCTAGCTCGGCTCCGTTCAGCGGGGTTTCTATGATTAGGTGGCATGACTGGCTCAGCTACATCCGACCCTCGCCTGGTGCCTCCCCCGCTGGGCTCGGCACCAAGGGCTTCCTCGAGTCGGGATTCGGGCTGAGTCCGGGCGCGGCCCCTATCATTGTTGTTTCTGTTGATAGCTTCTTCGAAGAGTGAAGACCTTTGTTGCCTCCGGGATCCTCCGGATTGGGATTCACCCCATGATTCCGTGTTGCGGTTGGACTCTTCAGCGTCCCTTAAGCGTGTCATGAGTTGGTCCACCAAAGTTTCTTGTTGGGATGTGAAGCGGTTAGTTACTTCAGCCACAACCCTGTCCAGATCTGCCCTAGTGATTGGTTGTTCCGTTGCGGGACCAGTTGGATTTTCCTGATTTTCATCTGGTACTGCTGTTGAAGTGGGCTGATCTGTGATTGCTGGATCTGGAAGGCTGCTAGTTGCGATGTTCTTTCCTTTGTTAACATCCCTTCTCTGTTTGGAAGGCATGATTTCTAAGCAACGAGTGATGTCGTTAGGAAAAAGGTTGAGTGGGAGAAGATGAAGTTTGAGTTCAGTTCTCAGTGAAAGCACCAAAAATGTTTGCACAAAAAATGGACAAACACCTCCAAGTCGTATTATTTAGTTGATTATATGTGATTTTCAATGATTTTAGATGAGTATATAAATATAAAAGAAGTAGGGGCTGAAATGTAAATGACACGCGGATTTATAGTGGTTCGGCCAGAATGTGCCTACGTCCACTTTATATGTTATTATCTTCTTTCCTTCAGATTACAAGTACAATGCTTCGTATATGAGTATATGAAAGTAGTTTGAAAGTTCCTTCCTTGCTTGAGCTCTCAAACTTGTCCGCCATTGTTGTACCCCTGCCCCTCTATTTATAGAGTGAGGTAGGGGGCAGGGGTCTTGGAAGTATATAACTGCTGGTGGGCCCGGGCTGAAGCAATCTGGACTGGTAATCACCTGGTTCGGCGGAGGTCATTCGGCATGGAGTTTGGTCCGGTGGCAGGCGCGGTTCGGCAATAAGTGTGGACCGGTGGTAATGAGTGTGGAGGTGGTCCGGCAGTGATGAGTTTCGGTACTTGTTTGGTCCGGCCGTGGAGTTGTAATGGTTGTGGTTCGGTGGTAGGGCTGGTCCGGTATTGTGTTGTGAGTAGTTGGTTCGGTGATAACGAGGTGTGGGCTTTGGACCGGCAATGGTCTCGTCCGGTAGTAGTGGGGAATGTTTGGTTCGGTATAGGTTGGTTCGGTAGGAGCTTGACCGGATGACGTGCTGGCCGGATGGAGAGTGTGGAATGTTGGTTTGTGGCCGAATGGGAGCTTATAGCCGAATGACCTTATGTCGAATGAACTTATACATGGAGAATACCGGATGGACTTCTACGCAGGTATTGAGCCTTGTGTGGAGGTCGCGAGCCCGGGTGAAACTGTGACTTCTCGGTTTCGAGATCTTCTGGGTGAAAACTCGCCCAACAGATATTCTGTTATTGGAGTCATCCATGAGTCTTGCCCTTGAGACACGCTCATGATCCAATCGATATCCATCTCATCAATGCTTGGAGCCGATAGGACCTCCACTGGAGTCAACCCCAAAAATTGAGCTTCGCCTGTGCTAGAGTACTTTGCGAGAGAATCTGCTTTCGTGTTTTCTTCTCGAGGAATATGACTTATCGTGTAATGGTCGAAATCACCCAGGAGTTCCCAAGCCTTTAACAAGTAGGCAGGCAGATTTCCCCCTTTCGCTTGGAATTCCTTCTTGACTTGGCATACAATAAGCTGAGAATCACTGAAGATCTATAATGCTCGGATGTTTAGTTCTTTAGCAATTCTTAAGCCAGCGATAAGAGGTTCGTATTCTGCTTCATTGTTCGTTGAAGGAAATTCCAATCTTAGTGCATAGCATAATGATCGACCTTCAGGGGTCTCAAGTACAACTCCAGCTCCAGAACAGTAGTCATTTCTCGCGCCATCAACATATAACTTCCATTGGATTGGGGAATCATCGATCGTTTCCTCCTCACTGTTACCCTTATCTGTGAATTCTGCGATGAAATCCGCTAAAGCTTGTCCGTTGATTGCTTTTCGGGGATGATAAGTGATGTCATATTGACTGAGTTCAATATTCCACTTTAGAAGACGACCCGAAGTCTCGGGGCGAAACAGGACTTGCTTTAAAGGTTGATCGGTGAGGACTCTGATAGGATGAGCTTGGAAATATTGCCTCAACTTCCTTGATGCAATCAGTAGGCAATAGGCGAGTTTTTCCAACTTGGAGTAATTCATCTCTGCCCCAGTGAGCCTTTTGCTGATATAGTAAACTGGATGTTGAATCCTCTTGTCTTCTCGTATCAGCGCTGCACTTAAAGCATGAGATGATACTGCCAAGTATATAAGAAGATCCTCACCATCGCCAGGTCTATAAAGTATTGGAGGCGTTTCCATGTGGCGAATCAATTCATCAAAGGCTTTTTGGCATTCAGGATTCCAATCAAAGTTTTTCTTTCCTTTCTTTAGGGCGTCAAAGAATGGGATGCATTTATCAGTGGCTTTGGAAATGAACCGACTCAAGGCGGCAACTTTTCCATTGAGACTCTGCAATTCCTTCTTCATTCTAGGAGCTTTGACTTCCTTTAAGGCGGTAATTTGAGCTGGACTAGCCTCAATGCCCCTAGCGCTCACGATGAAACCTAAGAACTTTTCGGATTCCACTCCAAATGAACATTTTAAAGGGTTAAGCTTCATTCCGTATTTTCGAAGGACTGCGAACATGTCTGCTAAGTGTTCTATGTGATCCACTGCTTTCTTAGACTTTACTAACATTCCATCGACGTAGACTTCCATAGTCTTGCCCAATTGTAGTTTGAACATAGCATTAACAAGTCTTTGGTAGGTTGCCCCCGCATTCTTCATCCCGAAGGGCATAACCCTATAGCAGTAAAGACCAACATCGGTGATAAAGCTCGTGTCCTCCTGATCTGGCTCATGCATCATGATCTGGTTATATCCGGAGTAGGCATCCATAAAAGATAACAATTCATGTCCCGCTGTTCCGTCCACCAGTTGATCGATCCTGGGTAACGGGAAGCAGTCTTTGGGGAAGGCCTTGTTTAGATCTGAAAAATCGATGCACACTCTCCATTTTCCGTTGGCTTTCTTGACCAGCACTGGATTTGAAACCCAATTCGGATAGGTAGATTCTTTGATAAAGTTATTCTCCATGAGCCTATCAACTTCTTCTTTTAATGCTGCTGACCTTTCTGGACCCTGAGTCCTCCTTTTTTCTTTCACAGGTGTAAATTTTGGATCAATATTCAGAGCGTGTACTGCAACTTCTGGGGATATTCCGCACATATCGGCATGAGTCCAAGCAAAAACATCCAAATTTGCCTTTAAAAAAGATATTAAGATATTCTGAATTGACATATTAAGTTGTGAACCCACATTCAACACCTTATTTGGGTCCTTTGGGTCAACAGGTACTGGTATTGTCGTTTCCACTGGTACCACTCTATTCTCCCCTACACTGGCTAGGATCCATCTCTTTCCGTGCTCCGCTGTGCTCGCCAGTACAGGGTCTGCCCTGTAATTGCTACAAGGCTGGTTCTTTGATGCGGACTGGGGTTGCCGCATCCTTTCCCATTTATCTTTTCCTTGTTTCTCGTAACTCTGTCAGATAACACTCCCGCCCAGCATTTTGATCCCCTTTTATAACTCCCACTCCATTATCTGTGGGAAATTTAATGGTGAGGCACCATGGGGCCAGAACAGCTTTGAATGCTGCGAGAGTTGGACGGCCTAGGAAAGCATTATAAGCAGAAAATTCATCGACAATCACAAAAGTTTGCTTGCGGACCACTTTTCTTTCTCCCTCTCCAAGTTCTACAAGCAAATCAACGGTTCCTATCGGCTGTTTTGGCTCCCCAGTGAAGCCAGCGATTTTCTGCGATGAGGCTTGCACATCAGCCATAGGGATCTTCATTTGGTCGAATGTTTTCTTGAAGAGGATATTGCAGGATGCGCCACAATCAATGAGAACTCTTCTGACAATAGCTGGCCCGATACCAGCCGAGATGACTAAGGGATCCAAGGTAGGAGCTTCAATACCTGTGGAATCTCTGGCCCTGAACACAATATCACCATTGAAAGTTCTTTGTTGCTTCAGGGGCGTAGCACCTTCCAAAACAAAGACATCTTCCTTGGCCGGTACATACTTCAAAGCTCGGGTATACCTTTCCATCTCACCCCAGCTCCTGCCTGCTGGGTGAGGTCCTCCCGTAATGACATTGATAACAGGCCTTCCGGATTCATGCCCTGCAGTCTTCTCACTTGTCCTGGGTTGATGAGCAGGAGCTCGTTGCCCCTGACTAGACGAAGCGGGATTGCTGCTATTCTTTTCTACATATTGCTGCAGCTTGTTTTCCCTTATCAATTCTTCAATCAAATTTTTCAATTGGCGGCATTCATCGGTATCATGACCGGGTTGATTATGGAAGCGGCAAAACTTCCCGCTCTGCACAGCTTTTTTCCCGGTTCTCAAAACGGGAGGTTTAGGATAATCGACAGAATCTTTAGTGACAAGGTAAATGCGCTCTGGCGTATCTGATAAAGGAGTATATTCTGATGACCTGAAGGAACGAGGCTTCTTCAGATTTTTCTGTTTCTTCCCATCGTTAATTTCCTTTTTCTGTCCTACAGATTCATTCTTGCGTGGAGCAGCAATGTTATCTTCATCTTTTTCCAATACTGCCTTTACCGGTACAGGACGGCTTTCCAGGCGTATGAACTCATCTTCTTTCTTGTAGAATTTTTCAAGGGAATTTGGTTCCTTCATGTTAAGCCATTTTCCAAATTCGCTCGTCTTGTCGATGGCCCTCATCAGATAGGTCAAGATCATCCGAGGTTTTGCATTGTCTACTTCGGCCAGCGCTATATTAAAGAGATTCAGGAAAGATCTGATAGTCTCCCCTGGATTCTGTTCTAAACTTGACAACGACATGATATCTTTGGCTTTTGAAGCATATAGTCTGAACTGCTCCTTGAATTTCCGGGTTAGGTCATAAAACTGATCTATAGACCGAATTGGTAGCTTGGTGAACCAAAGCAGAGCTACACCTTCCAAATATATAGGAAAATATCGACACTTTATTTCATCAGAAGCTCTGGCACCTATCATGTGCCAATCATACTTATACAAGAATTCGTTCGGATCACTTGTTCCCTTGTAAGCTGGGATAGTTGGAGGGACGAACTTCCTTGGAAATTCAGCCTTTAAGATCCTTTCGGTAAACGGGGTTTTACTTGGAGCGAAACCCCATTCCTTCTCGTCTTCATTCCTTTGGATGCTTTCTTTCATGATTTGTCGAACCATTTCAGAAAGATACCCCTCATCATTTCGAGCTTTAGATCCACCAACTTCAGGAAATGTCTGCTCAAAGGGGCTGGCGGCCCTCTCAGGAATGTTTCCTTCTTCAGCTTCATGAATTTTGCCAGCAAAGTTCCTTTCATTACCCGTTGGTTGACGGTTTACCCTAAGCAAATCGTTCAACTTATTCAAAATTAGGGCATTTTGGGCATTCTGAGCCTCCAATTGTGCAATTTGGGCATTTATCTGCTGGTTCAGCCCTAAGATTACAGCATCCAACTCCGCTTTTGTAACCCCAACAGGTGGAGTGGCTTGATTAGGTACTGGGGAAGCGGAGGTTCCCTCTTGAACATTTCCAGATCTAACAGATCTACTCCTTCTCCCCGGAGCCATGATTTCAGATAAACTTCTAGTCTTCAGAGAGATTACTTCAACAAACTTTCGTGGAGCAATGATGATAATTCGCCTGAGTTCAATTCTCAGTGAAAGCACCAAAAATGTTAATGCTAAAATTTAAACGCTAACACCCCGGTGTGTAAAGTGTAGTTGTGAAAGCACCACCCGATGATTCGGGAACAGAGTACAAGCAGAAGACCACAGAAAAAGCAGTAAATAACAACGATTTTTATAGTGGTTCGGCTCAATAGTTTGCCTACGTCCACTCTGAATATCTTTATTGATGATTTCGTTACAAGTTGATACAATTCTTCTCAAGTACAATACATTTTGAATTACTAGACACTTTGAACGAGTAGCTTAAACTTCAATGTAAGAGAAAGTCTTCAAATCCATGTCGGGTGTATGAGATTCCTTCTTGAAGTTGTTGATAGCGTTCTACGTGTCTTAAAAGCTTTGGGTATCGAGTCGGTTTTGAATGCAGCAGAGTGTCAGTGCTCGGAAAGAATGAGCCCAAAAAGCCCCTTTCTAGTTGGAGCTAGGGTCGTATTTATAGACATTTCTCGGAGTTAGGTCGTAACTCATACACGACTCATGATAAATCGTAAGTCGTAGATGACTCATGGTAGGTAGCGGCCGACCTATTGGGTTTAGCTCATGGCTTGGTCCAAAGTTATGCAACCATTTGAATGAATGATACAAGTTCTAAGTCGTTCCTTAGTTAACCAAATGCGACTTCCTTTATGCTAGCATGAGTCGTACATGACTCATCATAAGTCGTAAGTCGTCAACGAGTCATTTCAATACAGCATGGTATTGAACTTGTCTCCAAGTCTTAGGTCGTGAACGACTTATCTGCAGTTATAAGTCAGCAGCGACTTAAGTGTTGTTGACTCTTCCTTTTAGCGCTTTGATTCGTCACTCCTTTAGGTCGTGGACTTTCTTAAGTCGTAAGTTGTGATCTGTGGTCGCGCACAAGTTAACTGGTCATAGCTTCATGTTTGCATGCTTGAGTCACTAACGATTCAAGGTAGGTCGTAAGCACAATTCTTTAACTCGTGCAACTCCTCAATTGTTGAGTCGGTAACTTGCTGAGTCGTGAAGTACCTTGAGTCGTGAAGTACCTTGAGTCGGCCAACACCTTTAAGGCATTAAGGTTATAACCTGGTGAGTCGCTGTCCCTCTTGAGTCGTTAAGTCAGCTGTTAACCCTTCAAGGCCGTTGAGTCGGCAACTCCTTAAGGCTGTTGAGTCGTAACTAGGTAGGTCGTTGATTCGGTCCATATGTTAGGTCGGTAATCAGTTGAGTCGGTAATCATTGTGGGTCGTGAGCCTTTCTTGAGTCGCTTGAGCAGAGGGATTAACAACTGGTAGCTCCACCATCCCAGTGGATATAGTCGTACTGCCATTTAAACCATGAATACGAGATTGACAAGGCTTCAAATCTTTCGCTTCTATCTTCATTTGACCATATGCTCGCTTAAAGAGTATGTTCACTGAACTTCCACTGTCCACTAAGATCCTCTTCATCCAAGCAGGACCTATCTGAGCTGAAATAACTAGTGGATCAATGGTAGGAGCTTCGATTCTGCCGGCAATCCTGTCACTGAAACGATGTCATCTTTCATCGTCTTCTGTTGTTTGGTTGGGGCCCCATCTTCCAAGTTACTGCAACACTCGAAGCTTGCATGCTTAATAGAGCTGGAATTCGACTCCATTTCCCTCCAGCTCTGATCCTCTAGATGAGGACCACCACTAACAGTGTTAATACCTAACCTCCCACCAGTACACGTAAGTTCCTCTAGTCTAACCTGATTTTGTATTTGATTTTGATTTAATGGGCCTGCACCTCCAGCTTGTGGCTCTCGAATGAACTGCTCCAACTTTCTCTCTCGGATCAACTTCTTGATAACCCTCGTTCATGTTGTGGCCATAACTATAGTGAAATCCATAAAACTTCCCTATTTGAATCTGTTCCACTGACGATTTCTTTGGAGCAGGCCTCTTATATTGGATAGTATTACAAGTTTGTAAGTACACATTCTCCAAGGATGTATTTAAAGGAGTATAAGTGTCAAACGTGGGAGTTCAACATCGCGGTCCGCGATTCTGATTCCGTTTCTTACCCTGATTTCCATTTCCTTTCTGTTGATTCTTCTTATTCTATATATTTAACTACATCTTTCCAAAGCTCTCCCCGTTTTGTTTCACAGCGACATTTCTCTGGATTCCTTCCACACTTGGACCTATGTCATCCTTTTTCCTAGACTGTTTCGCATCCTCTCTTCTCAAGAACTGAGTTGCCTTGGATAGAAATGGTCTAATGATGCAAGGGGTTTCCCAGCCAACCAGCTGCTAAATTCAGAATCGGGATCGATTCCCTTAGTCAGTGCCATCAATATGGAATTATCATAAGAGTTACTAATCTCTATGCAAGCGGTACGGAACCTCTCTCGATAACGTATGAGCATCTCTCTGGGAGCTTGAGTGACATTGGACAAGGTATTAACATCTTTGGGCCATGTAACATGCATGCTAAACTACTCGACAAACTTCGTAGCCAACTGGTCGAAACATGAAATAGATCGGGATGGCAGGCGAGTAAACCACATAGTCGCGATGCCCCTTAGAGAAATTGGGAAACTTTGGCATTTGACCGCATCGTCGGCTCGTGTGGCATTTGAATCAACCATTCATACTTTAAAGTGTGCTAGTTAGGGTCAGAGTTACCTTCATAAATAGGAAGAGTTGGCATTCTAAATGGCCAAGGCGGTTCAGCGTAGAGGATGTCATCAGTGAAAGGGGTATGACTTCGGGAGATTCCTTAGTCGTCATTGGTGAGGCCCTGACCCTTACGGATCATCTGGTGGATCATTGTCAGGATGTTTGGAAATTGTGCATTCTGGGCATGCTGGGCCAAGGTGTGGTCAGGTTCCACAATGCGAGGATGACCCAGGCGCAGTCGAAGATCCATACCTCACCTCCTTCGCTCTAGGTCTTTGGTAACATAAGGTTCCAGATTATAATCATGTTGGATCAGTCTGGTTCTGAGTGTCAACTTCCAACTCGATGGTAGCGGCAATAGCACGGTTGTCAGTAGTGTGATAAGGAATCGTCCCTCCTCGGGAATAGGGACCGGTCTGGTGGCTGGTTGATGTACCAGCTCTTGCTTGTTCAAGGTTCAAAGTGCATAAGTAGCTGGAACTCCTCCCTGGTGACAGGGCCTTGTGAATCTGAAGGTCCAACAGTGTTCTGGTCTACAAAGGGAAATTGTGTAGGTTTCTGCCTATCCTGTCTTTCTGAATCTGCAGCGATTGAGGTAGTCCTAGTAGTGACCATAGTGAATAGCGAAGTTCTCTCCTAGACTTGATGCAAATCCTAATAGGATGAAAGAACTTCTAGGCTTGAGATCTGGATCTTCTTTTTAGATTCTTGCAATCCGATATCGGTAGTAGATCCAATGAGAAGGAGAAAAGCTGGGTTTTCTCAGTGAAAGCACCAAAGTGTTTGTAACAAAATCTGGCACAACACTCTTAGGATGTGTTTGAAGAGATAAAATGAAGAAAATAAATGTAAAATGAGGCAGATCAATGAACGCACCAACCAGCAGATAAGAAAAAGGATGGAAACATGCAAATTTAGAATGATTCGACGTATAGCCTACATCCACTATGAAATGATTGATGTTTATTGACTATAATTCGCTGGTTACAAATGGATTACAATAGTACAATGAAAGTACAACAGCAATTTCGGCAGAGTATCGACGTAGCAAATCCAAAAGTCCATTTTCTATAGGTCCAGGATCACTATTTATAGGCGTAGGCAGCAAATCTGAAGACTTCTTCTCTCATGTGGGTGGGGCCATATGATCGATTCAAGTGATTTTGGCTTGATTTAAGAGCAATACGTAGTGAGTTTTTATCGATCAAGAATTGGTCATTTTGGGTGAGAACAATAAAGTACATTCTTGAGGTTGTACGCAAGCTCCTATGAATATTTGGTGGCATTTGGACTTGTAGATTCGAGTTATGATCGATGCAAATTTGGATTTGTTGTATGCTGCTGACTTCATGTCGATACCTTCGTGTCGATTTTGTTCTTATCGGTTGAAGGCACGTGGCGCTATGTTTTAGGATTGATCCATTTTTATGTTGAGTGGCTGAGTCTCTCTTTCTTTTAGGCATTGTTCATATCCACTAGTGTAATTCTATCTGTATCCACCTATCGCGCCTTATTTCATTTCGATCATTGATCATCACCTTGTATCAGTTGGTAAATGATTTCCTCACATCGATTGGTAGCCAATTTCTATTGAAGATATAGGGCCTCTGTCGTACCGATTGTTTATGGTCGATATGAATTGGGTTTTGAGGGGGAGCGATATGAGATGCTATCAGGTGGTGGATACAAAGTGAGGTCGCCATGATGGGTATGGAGTGACGTCCTTTCATGAATACGAATCACTGTTCAGTTTGATGGATAAGAATTGTAGCTGGCCATGTTAGATATGACGCAAATAAGTGGGGATATGAACTTAACCCTTCTTCCATGGATACGAACGTGATGCTTCACTTGGAATTTGATAGATGAATTTTCTTGGATATGAAGGAAGTTGTTTTCCTTGATTTTGATCGACCAATATCTCATGCGTATGAACCCGATTGACTTGAAATTTGGAACGCGTCATGATGTTGCTTGTTGTACCATATTGATTGTAGCTTGATCCAAACTCAGGAAAAATTTACAATTATCCATAGTGAACTTTGTAGGTAATCGATCTTCAAGGACAAACTTCCCTTGGTTTTCAGTCAATTCCTTGGTGTCGCGGCCTTGCCAAAAGGCAGGATAACACTACCACGATGTCCTGTTTAGAAGTTCGACCAGTGTTGATTTAGAGAATTTCCTCTAAACAGAAAGAGCATCCATTATTAGCTGAGAGGATCCAAAGGCTTGAGGTTGGAACTGAGATAATGATTTGAAAGATTTTTGTCTTGACTAGAGAGGATGGTTGAGAAAGAAAGGACCAATTTTCTTCTCATTCATGTCATTTGAAAAATTAAAATGTAAAAGCATAGAATGGCCAGCCATTAAGGAAGAAGGAGGAATCCAAATTAATGCTAGAAAATCAAGCCTACGAGAAATCAATCTGAATCCAATCTCCTTATCTAGATCGAGGTGAACAATAATTCCATATCTATTTTGTTTTAAATCATATATCTTTGGATTTAAGGGTAAATTCGTTTTTATGATACATTGGATGATGATATGCTTGATCTATGATTTATTCGATTTAAAGAAGATTATTTAAAGGAGTTTTTATATGGTTTTAGGTCAAAAACGAGATTTAATGTTGATTAAATGCCATGGGAAATTTTATGTTATGAGAAACATGATTTAGGAGTTAGGTTTTAATTTTTATACTTTTCCAAGTTATGGAAACATTACTATGAATTTTCAAAAGAAAATATGGTTATTTGGGTTTATAAATTAATTTTGGCAAAAATATTGAGAATTTGGGTCTGGAATTTTGACATGTTAGATAACATGATTAAAGTGAATTACTAGAATTTTTTGGGATTTTTCCAAAGTGAGTTGCTACACAAAATAAGTTATTTTAGAAGAGGGACTTCTTTGTAAAAATTGGAATGCCTTAATTGATTAATTTAACCATGGTTTAGATATGGATTAGCGGTAGTTATTGCTGAAAAGGAATTTGAAAAAAACTAAGCTAACTATTGGGCCGGTTTTCTGGCAAGCAAAGAAAGAAGAAGCCCAAGGCAAACGAATGGAGCCAGAGCTACTCAGACCAGACATTTGGTTTGGCAAAAATGCCAAACAAATCATTTCGACCGGCGTGCCGGACTAGATATTTGGTCCGGTGCCATATAGTATACTGGACCAAGTATCTGTCCGGCATCCCCAAAAGTACCGGACCAAATGTTTTGTTTGGCATTCTCTAGTATGCCGGACCAAACATTTGGTCTGGCACGACCCATCATTTACCGAACCAAACATTTGGTTCGGTACAAGGCACACCAAACCAGATGTTTAGACCTGCAAAGAGGGTCCTCCGAAAATGAAGGTTGCCGAACCACAGGAAGGTGAAGGTTGCTAAACCAAAAGAAGGTTAAGGTTGTCGAATCAAAGGAAAGTGAAGTTGCCGAACCAAGGAAGATAAAGATCGCCAAACCAAGCAAAGGATGGAGATTGCTGATCCAGGCTTACCGAGTTACCACTCCCAGACACTAATACCGAACCAAACCCAGGCTGTTATAACCTCTCCTCCACACCACACAATCTCACTCTATAAATACCAGAGCTTCTCAACAACAATGCAGGAGGTTCGGGAAGAAAGAAGAAAACTCTACTGAGATCTATCGCCCTTGTTATTCTAATTTCTCTAATCATTCCAAGCAATCTTGTGCTTGTAACCAAAATAAGAAGAGATAATAAGATGGAAATTGGATGTAGGCACATCCTGGCTGAACCACTATAAAAACCCTGTGTTACTTGTTCTTTACTTATCTGCTTTTCTGAATCTCGAAATTGCTAATTACGTCGGAATCTGCTAAGGATTAGTTCATTATAACTTGAAACATCTAAAGAGTTGCAAGATAAACACAATCCAATAAGGCTAAACTAAAAATCAGATTAACAAGTTTTTGCCCAATTTTTGAGCAAATATTTTTGGTCCTTTCACTTAGAAAGAGAGAGAGAGAACATAGAAAGCCAAACTCTCCTGGCCATTATTATTCTAATCTCACTCCATAAGGGTCCTAACAAATCAGCCGTTACGTCGGGTCCTACATAAATCAGATACATCAGGATGCCTGCTAAAATGGTGCATCGAGCTAAGCCAGTATGACATCATCTAACATCCATGCAATGCAATCAAAGGGCAGGACCTGGCTGATTTCATAGCTGAATTCACCATTCAGGACAAGGATACGGCCATCAGAATAGAAGAAACAATCCAGTGGAATATGTTTGTGGATGGAGCATCCAACGAGCTTGGCTCGGTGGCAGGAATAGTAATCATATGCCCCAAGGAAGAAAGTTAAGTTATGCGCTGAGGCTAGAATTCACCTCAATCAATAACGATGCTGAATACGAAGCGGTAATAGCCGACTTGGAAATCACTAGGGAAATAGGGATTAAGTCGATATGTAGACATAGCGACTCATAGCTAATCGTAAACCAAATAATTGGGGAATTCTAGACTCACGGGAAAAGACTTGCCTCTTACCTCAGCAAGACCTAAACTTTCCTAAACGAGCTAGACCACTATGTAATCAAACATATCCTATGGAAGGAGAATCAAGAAGCAGATGCCCTCGCCAAAGAAGCTAGCATGAGAAACGATCCAACGTTGGCGGTGACCCCTGCAATGATGCAAGCCACACCAAGCTTCGAATGTCTTCAAATCATGCCCATCAATAGTAGAAAAGAGACGTGGATGACCCTCATCATCAAATACATACAAGAAGGAATCCTACCGGAAAACCGCAATGAGATTAGAAAAATCTTAAGGAAGACATCCCGCTACACCATCCAAGATGGCGTCTTGTACCATCGTGGGTTTTCCAACCCCCTACTGAGGTGTGTCCCAGGAAACGAAGCGAAAGATATTCTCAACAACTTACATCAAGGAAGTTGCGGCGACCACACCGACGGTCAAACTCTAGCTAGAAAAATCCTTCGCTAGGGGTACTTTTGGCCCACACTAAACAAAGAGGAAACTGAATTTGCTAGGAAATCTGATAAGTGCCAGAGATTTTCCAAAATCCCAAGACTACCACCTACTGGTCTAACCCATATGGTCAGACCTTGGTGAAAGAAATGCGGATTGCGGATCTTAAGGCTAGGATTAACACTATAGGAGGGGTGAATAGTGTTTATAAAGAATTACTAAATCTTTTTGAGTTTATGTTAATTTAGACACAGATGTATGTAATCTACAGATACAGGGATAATCACAGAAAAAACACAGATGCAGAAATAAAATAAAAGCAGTAAAGGAAAGAACACACCGGATTTTATATTGGTTCGGAATTACCCTACATCCAGTCCCTCAACACAAGTACGGATTTCCTTTCAAAAACAATTGTACAATTACACCCTCGATTTCATGGCTACGAGGTACACCCTCCAGAATTTCAATCCTCTGGGTAGAGATACTTGATTTCCGAGCCCAAGTTTACCCAATTGATTTACCAAGGCTACAATCATACCTTTTCACGCTTGATTGATTTTCAAGGCCACAATCACACCTTTTCTCGCTTAATAGATTACAAAGAAGTCTATAACTCTGAATAGCACTGAAAACCTTGTTGAGATAGTGATAGAGAATCAAACTAGAAGTAATTGAGTATGATTCAATATTGATTTCGGCAGAGTAATGGTAAGAGTATGTATTAAGAAATGTGGAACAAGAAGAGGAGTGAAAAACCAGAAAATCTGATATAAAATTCATTGAAACTAACCCCTATTTATATAAGAACAACAGCCATGTCCATTCATGAAGAGTTATGGCGAACAGACACTTCTTTTGAAATTTAAATTTTGAACTCAACTGACACCATGTCGACATGGCCACCATAGGCATGTCGACATCCCAAAGCAATTTTTGATGATTTTATTTTCTTTGAAAACAACCTTTATCTTATATTAAAACTATTTTAAACTTTTCTAATATACTTGACTATATTTAAAATTCATAAGCAAATATAGAGAATAATATATATATAATTTAACTATAATTTTATATTTAAATCTTATGTATAAATATATAAAAGTTAAATAAATTATTTTAAAAGATAGCTTAAAATCAGGAATGACTTTTGAAATTAAAGATAATTTTGAGGCTAAAATTATTTAAAATCAGGATAGAGGTTTTTGATGCTTTTAAAAGGAAGGTTTTGAAAACATTTTGAAAACAGGATATAATTTTGAAAAATGACTCTGAATAAAAAGTTAGCGGATACAAAACAATCTTCCACTAGATTTTTCGTAGGTTCCATCCTACTTAGGGTTCCATCCCTTTAACAGACTCGAAGTGGATTCCATTCTCCGAATAAATTGGACTTTAAGATGCCAGTGCTTTTCTATGAGTTTTAACAAAATTTCTAATTAAAGAATAAATTACTTCAATTCTTGAACTCTTGATATTCTTGTTACTCATGAGTCTTCAATCTTGATACCTTGAATCTCTATACTGTACAGTCTTCATTCTTGGTACCTGCATGGTTAAAACCTGCTTATAGATATATATCTTAGCTTATAATGTTAGTATTTATATTTTATAAACTATTCTAAGGTTGTTGTCATCAAAACCATCATCTCATGGACTAACAGTCTCCCCCTTTTGATGATGGCAACCTTTGTTTATAAAATATTACTTCTATCCTAATAACTCCCCCTTAATCTATAACTCCCCATTAATTTATGCCTAACTAACCTATTTTATATTTCTCCCCCTTTGTCATCAACAAAAACTAACACCCCCTCATTCTTGGACTAGAGTACCTGTATTAATAAACTAACAATGGAATATATAATAGACAGATTAAGAAATAATTACCTTATGAACATGATAATTAATCAAGGATTATATACATTTCAATGTATATATATGCATGTTATATGTAGCAACCATCAAACCAATTTAAGAAATCAATTCACACCGAGTATCAATCCAAACCCAATCAAATTAATTCAAACAAGCAATTCAAACAAAGTAAACAAAATAAAAATCAAACGTTACGTGGAACTTCCACCCATCCTTCTTCTCTAAAGATTGGTTCTGCCTTAATAACATCCCATTTATCATTGTCGTTGGTGAGAGAGACTGGAGGATGTGCTTCGTTATCATCCTTGTGTAGGGAGGAAATCATCCATCGTATTGCATCGAAATACCTTTCTTGCTCCTTGATCATCTGCATTTGACTCAATTCTATGTGTCGCTGATTACGAAGAATGAACGAGTGAATACTCTTGAACGAATTAAGAGTTTCTTCAAGATTTTCTAATAAATTGTGAATTGGATTAGCCGTAGTTGAATTTGTGAAAGAAATGAAGAATTAGAAGATAGGAAATAATTTTCATTGAAGAATTCTGGAAGAAATAGGTACATATAGGTGTAGAAATTCGTTTGAAATGAATAGACATATGGTTGTTATTCAAATTTCAAATTCAAAATCAATTGTCATTTTTGACCAATACATGTCGACATGGTCATAGAGGGGATGTCGACATGGATTAGTGAAAAATTATGACTAATTTGATTTTGTGAATAATTGTGTGTGTGTATATATATTTATATACTATACTAACATTTATTCTGGAGATAAGATAAGGTAGATAACAGAAAAGAAATTTCATTTCATTGCATACTAAGATGTTACAATGATTAAACACACACGAAACTACATAAACTTTCGAATTAAACAAACTAAAACACATACAACAAGATACGAAAAGATAAATCTAGTTAGAGGATGATGATGATGAAGAAAGTCCAAGTTTCTTGCTGACTTTGGAAATGAACGTGTTCATCTTGGATGAAATTTTGTCCAACTTCTTACTAACGGATCGTTTAAGAATCTGTTGATTCTCAACAATCGTCTTTTGATTTTTGAGAAGGGTTTTGGTGGATGGATTAGGAGGATAGTCAATGCTTTCCAAAGAGTTTTCACCTTCTTCTTCAATTTCCATTTCATCCCCTCCTCCTTCTTCTTCTTCTTCCTCTTCGCCTTCTTCCATTTCCTCATGAGCCAAATGCTCTTCCTTTTCGACAAGGGTCTCATAAGGTTAAAAATCAAATGGAATTTTCATAAGCGAAATGTTGGAATCATTGAAAACTTTTCAAGAAACAAATTCTTTGCCTTTGAAATCCACTCCAAAATAGTTAAAAATCCGAGTGAGACAAATTCCATGATATAAAGTATTCTCACCCATTTCAAGATTTTTAGGACGAAGTTCATCCAATATAACTTGCGTCCAATTTATGTCATAATTTCTAAAAATAGCAAAAAGAGTTTTGCAAACTTTTGAAGTAGGATTGTTAAAATTCTCCAATCTTGGGGTCAAAGTATGTTGCAAAAGAAGATTGACAATCCTTGCCTTTGGTAGAAAATTTTGATTTTTGAATCCAAAGTTATCATTCCCTTCGAAAATGTGATGAAATGTCTCACGATCATTTTCATCGATTTTAAAATTAGAAAGATCCATTCATGTACACTTGCAATTGAGAATGGTACCTAAAAGATCACAATTCAAAACAATTATAGTGCCTTTGACACTACTCCAAATTTCATCCTCATTTCCATGATCAAATCCTCGATTTAAATTAGCATAGAAAATATTGACAAGATTTGGATAGCAAACAAAATCATTTTGAGAAGCATCAATAAGACTAAGAACTCCATTGTTTGCAAAAAGAGAATCAAGTTCATAAGAAGAGAAATCTTGAAAAATAGCAAACTTTCTGGGATGGACTTTGACATAATTAGCATAATTGATGTATGCTTTTATTGCCTCCGGATCATTGAATAATTGCTCTTTTATTTTTCTGAAAATTCTCATGGTGGAGAAGTTGCTTGAAGAAGCCATTAAAGTAGAGAGTAGAGAGCTTGATGTTTTGAAGAGAGAGTTTGAATTTGAAAATGAGAGTGAAAAGATATGATAAAAGATAGTGAATAAATAGATTCTCAAAGAACAAATTCTCTAGTCAAAAGGTAGCTTTTCAGAGAATTGAATGAAGCGAAAATGTGGAGGGAAATTCAGACATTTGAATTCAAATTTTGAAATTCAAATTATGGTACCCATGTCTACATCATGGTAGGGACCATGTTGACATGTGCCAGTGAATTTTGATAAATTATTTTTCCTAAGTTCTCTAAAATATATATATATATATATATATATATAAATACTTATTATTTTTAATGTCTATATATATATATCTGAAATATTTATAGTATATTTCAGAAAATTATACTATTAAAAAAATAATAATAAAATAATAAAAAAATAAGATAATAATAAAAATATTAAAATTCAAACAACACACCAATTCATAATTAATCAATCAAGCAACTAATTCTAAGCAAGCAAGTTCAACCAATTGTATTGTAAATATGTACCTTTTTTTGAGTCCGTTTCTTTGAATTCTTCGGAGTCTTGAAAAGTTGTGAAACACAAATTCGAATTATCTGTCTTCTGATCATCATTACTTGAGGACGAGTCTGAGTCATCTAGAGTATCAGTAAATGCACGCTTCCGTTTCTTTGTTGGATCATTGTTCATAGGAGGATTTTGCCTATCTGGATACGGATAGTCTCTTTTGAAATGGCATGCTTCATCACAGTTGTAACATTTGACATTATTTGGCACTACATTCTGCTTTCCAGAGTTCTTATAGTTGTTTCTCTTGAGATTATTCATCTTTCTGTATTTCAGGAATTTCCTAAAATTTCTGGTCATAAAGGCTATCTCTTCATCATTATCGTTGTTTGAGTCTGATCCATCAGTCAATGCATTGAATGCCATTGATTTCTTTTCAGATGCTTTGTTTTCTCTTCTCCCGATCATTTGAACTTTATACGACATTAGATTTCCAATTAATTCTTCTATATTTAAAGCACTGATGTCATTTGCCTCTTCGATAGCAAGTGTCTTTTGATCCCATTCTGTAGTAAGAGAATTTAAAATATTTCTGACTTGATCTTCTTTAGAAAATTCCTTTCCCAAAGATATTAGAGAATGCACAATATCCTGAAATCTACTATACATATCTGAAATAGACTCATTAGGATTCATTTTAAATAATTGAAATTGATTTGTGAGCATAGAAATTTTGGTCTGTTTAGCTTTGCTTGTTCCTTCATGAGTAACTTGCAAAGTTTTTCAGATTTCATATGCAGACTTACAAACTGACACTCTATTGAATTCATTTCTATCTAGTGAACAAAACAAAATATTCATTGCCTTAGAATTATTTTTTGCAACAGTCTTTTGCTCAGCAGTCCACTGTGCAAAATCGGTTGTGGGTTCAGAATATTCAGTTTGTGTAATATTCCAAGTGTCTAATCCAATAGATTGTAAGAATATTTTCATCCTACATGCCCAATATGCATAGTTACTGCCATTAAAAAGTGGTGATCTGACAGTAGACTGACCTTCTACAAATGAACTAGTGATAGGAATACTAGTGTTGGTAACAGTACCAGTGCTGGTAGCCATTTCGAAAACTTTTCAAAATTCAAATTATGAAAATTTGAAAACCTTGCTCTGATACCATTTGAAAGAAATGCAGATTATGGATCTTAAGGCTAGGATTAACACTACAGGGGGGTGAATAATGTTTATAAAGAATTACTAAATCTTTTTGAGTTTATGTTAATTTAGACACAGATGTATGAAATCTACAGATACAGGGATAATCACAGAAACAAACACAGATGCAGAAATAAAATAAAAGCAGTAAAGAAAAGAGCATACCGGATTTTATACTGGTTTGGAGTTATCCTACATCCAGTCCCGCAACACAAGTACGGATTTCCTTTCAAAAGCAATTGTACAATTACACTCTCGATTTCAAGACAACGAGATTACCCTCTAGAATTTCAATCCTCTGGGTAGAGATACTTGATTTCCGGGCCACAAGTTTACCCAATTGATTTACCAAGGCTACAATCACAGCTTTTCTCGCTTGATTGATTTTCAAAGCCAAAATCACACCTTTTCTCGCTTAATAGATTACAAAGAAGTCTATAACTCTGAATAGCACTGAGAACCTTGTTGAGATAGTGATAGAGAATCAAACTAGAAGTAATTAAGTATGATTCAATATTGATTTCGGCAGAGTAATGGTAAGAGTATGTATTATGAAATGTGGAAGAAGAAGAAGAGGAGTGAAAAACCAGAAAATTTGATATAAAATTCGTTGAAACTAACCCCTATTTATAGAAGAACAACAGCCATGTCCATTCATGAAGAGTTATGGCGAATAGACACTTCTTTTGAATTTTAAATTTTGAACTCAACTGACACCATGTCGACATGGTCACCAAAGGCATGTCGACATCCCAAAGCAATTTTTGATGATTTGATTTTCTTTGCAAACAACTTATATCTTATATTAAAACTATTTTAAACTTTTCTAATATACTTGACTATAGTTAAAATTCATAAGTAAATATAGAGAATAATATATATATAATTTAACTATAATTTTATATTTAAATCTTATGTATAAATATTTAAAAGTTAAATATATTATTTTAAAAGATAGTTTAAAATCAGGAGTAATTTTGACTTTTGAAATTAAAGATAATTTTGAGGCTAAAATTATTTAAAATCAGGATGGAGGTTTTTGATGCTTTTAAAAGGAAGATTTTGAAAACATTTTGAAAATAGGATATAATTTTGAAAAATGATTTTGAATAAAAAGTTAGCGGATACAAAACAATGTTCCACTAGATTTTTCGTAGGTTCCGTCCTACTTAGGGTTCCATCCCTTTAACAGGCTCGAAGTGGATTCCATTCCACGAATAAATTGGATTTTAAGATGCCAGTGCTTTTCTATGAGTTTTAACAAAATTTCTAATTAAAGAATAAATTACTTCAATTCTTGAACTCTTGATATTCTTGATACTCATGAGTCTTCAATCTTGATATCTTGAATCTCTATATTGTACAGTCTTCATTCTTGGTACTTGCATGGTTAAAACCTGCATATACATATATATCTAAACTTATGATGTTAGTATTTATATTTTATAATCTATTCTAAGGTTGTTGTCATCAAAACCATCATCTCACAGACTAACACTTGGACCTTCGCCATCTTGGGGATTGACCTAATCGGGGAACTTCCCATGGATCGAGAAGGAGTGAAATATGCCATAGTTGCAGTGGATTACTTCACCAAATTGGTGGAAGTGGGACCTTTAAACAAGATTTCTTTTACCAAAGTGATAAATTTTCTAATACGTAACATCATGTGCAGGTATGGGGTGCTATAAAAAATCATATCGGACAATGGACTCCAATTCGACAGTGAGGAATTTTCCAATTAGTGCCACGAACATGGGATTGCTCGATGCTTTTCAGCTGTGGCATATCCACGAGCAAACAGACAAGTCAAAGTGGTGAACAAGGTGTTGAAAACACTGATCAAGAAGAAACTGAAAAAAAATCTAAAGGGGAACGGATCAACGAATTTCCTATGGCTTTGTGGGCCTACCGAACTTCTTATGAAACCATGACAGGGCGCACTCCATTCGCACTGGCATACGGAACTGAAGCCATGCTCCCCGTTGAAACAATTGTCCCCTCACACTGAAGAATACACTATAATCCAGAAGAAATCGAGGTGCTATTAAACATATTACTCGACCTGATCGAGGAGAAGAGAAATGATGCCGCCCTTAAAGCAGCCGCTCATAGACAGAAGGTGGAAAGGTAATACAATTCCAAGGTGAAGCCTCGAACACTACAAGAAGGAGACTTGGTTCTCAAACGAGTCTTCCCATGACCTAGGGCGTTGGATCCAATTTAGTAAGTACCATTGTTGTTCATAAAGGTATTCAAGATGGAGCGTACATCCTGTCAACGGTAGATGGGAAGGTGTTCGAAAAGGCATGGAATATCCAACAACTCCACCGATATTTCTCTTGAGTTATAAAGAAATACGTATTAAATAAAGTAGTAAAATAAAGGCAGTGGACGTAGGCATATTTCGGCCGAACCACTATAAAAATCTTGATGTCTTGAGTTATTATATTGATTACGTACTTTTTCATTCAATGAGAATCCCTACTACAAGCGATCATAGACACTCTCCGGCAGCAATGAAAATGGGATAGCCATGATCAAGGGAACGAATTAAGCCTAGGTCGTTGATGATCGAAAACCCTAGGCCGTTGTGACGAACCGATTATAAGCCAATAAACAGGATTGATTTACAGCCTGGCAGTTTTTCATTGGCGTTCGGCTTTCTGGTAACTACGAACTGATTATGAACCCCTCGATTAAGGCATGGTTGTAGCTAGGGGTCGTTCGCACTTGACGACCAGCATTACGCCGACAATGTCAAATTGAATAATACTCACGATATGAGCACTAGCACAAGTAGTTAACGTTAGCGATCGGCCATGAAGAAAAGCACATAATTACGATTTTTAGCATGATAATGAATAAACAAGTCATAAACAATTCATACACAATCTATAAAAGTCATGCATCATAAGAAAAATTGCAAGCATGTGAAAAGCATAAATTGAAACACTAAAACATCAGAAACCTTTTTACATACACTATTTTTATCCATATTACAGGTACAAACAGCCATACATTTCACACAGCCTAAAAAAAAAGGAGAGAACAAAGCCTCTTTAAGACGAGGGGGCATCCTTGCCACTTTGCCCACTTCCTCCGGTAGGCTCCGTTGAAGGCTTGACTCGTCCCAAAGATGTCACTACACAATACGAATGATAAAGATTATTAACTTCTCATTATGGAACGAGTGATGAAAAATAGGAGAATGTGATACCTACGGTAGCATGAGGCGGATCACCAAGCCCCTCATGATCAGAACCATCATCATCACCTTCCTCCTCCTCCAATAACTTGTAGCCTCTTGCGATGGCTTTGGTTTCCTTCGAGGAAAATTGGCAATTCACCGTCAAAACATCATAAGCATCCCCTCACTCCTAAGCAGCTGCTTCCTTGGCCTCCTTAATAAGCCGGGCATAAATTCCAGCCATCGCCTGAAGGTAGTCGTCCATGCACGGAAGGCTCTTTTGCTTCAAGAACATGTAATACGTATCCTTCAACATCTGGTTAACAGTGTTGCAAAATTCATTAGCCTTGTCAGCTTCAGTCTGGAGGGATACCACCTTGTTCATACAAAGCTCCTTATCTTTCTTCGAGCGTACCAATTCTGCCCTCAACCTATCAATTTCAGCGCGGTAGGAGCCTTCCTCCTTTATCCATACACCTCTGGACTCTTTCAACTCAGCCAATGTTGTTTCCCACTTCTTCATTCTACCTTTAAGGGAGAGAAGGCACTCCATATATTTTTCTCGAGCCTCATCCATGGAGTTGATGGCCAAATCAATCTGGGCTTGACATATAGCGGTAGCCTCCTTCATTGCTTCCTCTAGGCCTCTTTTATGGCTTCATCCTTGGCTTTTCTCATTTCAGACTCGCGAGATGCCTCAACCATTGCCAATTCAGCCTTTTTTCCCCTGAGCACCTTGCAGAGATCCTTCATCTCTAAACATAACCACACGTTGGCACTCCTAACCTCTTCACTAGCTCTAGCTTAGCGAGTCTAATAATCAACAATATTGCGAGTCTCATTAGTGATCTGAGAAATCCTAATTGTCAGATTAGCAAAATCCAAGGATATAGCCTCGTCTAATATTCGGAGCAAAGGGTTGCGAGGAAGAAGAAACTCAATATCGAGATCCACGGTACGACGACCCGCATAATCAGGGTTGATATTAGGATGACTTCCGAAAGGATTCTGCATGCACTGCTGATGAACTGGAGAAGCAGGGTCTGCGATACCTTCTCCCAACTCACCCGGCACTACCTGAACTTCCATACCCATAGGGAAATGACGTTGACGACACGAGGAGGTTTGAGAGCCTAGGGTGGTGGCCTCCTTCTCCAAGGACCTCATGTGTTTCTAGGAAGATCCATGGCTCTCTCCCTTATCCAAACCCAACGAGGCCCTACTAACTTTTTCTACCATGGTTCTGCCCCCCGAGATGCCACCGAGTGAGGAATGTGAGCCATTTTCATTCCTCCTTGGATTCTTCCTTTTCCCTGAAATATAATTAGTCGCATTAGAACCAAAAAGCAGAAAGAATTCAAGAAGCAAACACACTTAAGACACTAGGTGATGTGCACGTAAATGTGCATATTTTTACCACCATATTTAATCTAGTTGAATTGAATAAATAATCATATTGGGTATTTTAACTTATTTAAACCAAAATTCAAATTATTTTGAAATTGTCACATATTCATCTTTATACAGGGGTAAAATGGTCATTTTTGTGCATTTATTAAATTGTGAAAATTTACTTGAAATTTTCTATATTGTTTTTTTAGAAAATTTGGTTAATTTTACAAGTGTCTTCATGATAATATATGCATGCACAAGAGTGAAGAGAACAAATGAAGATGGAAATAATTCAGAGTGAAGAACATGGAGGACCACACCTACCCACCACCTTAAAGTACAAATTAGAGGCTAATGCACATGCTTATGGAATTAATGGCTTCATGTACACTTAAATGATGATTAGTAGAAACTAATGATTACTTGGCCTCCACACTTTCTCAAGGGTATTTTGGGCATTCCCCAAAAATATGAATTAGGTTTTAACACATGTATATATACCCCTTATGTTTCATGTAACCCCTCTCTTACTTGGTCTCTTTATAGTTAGTTTTAGGCTCAAAACAAAACCAAGCTCTCTTCTTTCTTTTCATGGCTACTTGGCCATTTCTCTTTATGTAATTTTTTTTATGCAATTTCAATACATGTTCTTTTCCTTTTCATGCTTATTTACTTTCATGTTGTAGTTTAGACTTATTTTTCATGCAAGTATAATAGTTTTTCTTTACCTTGCTCTCTTTTTCCTTTTCTTTTTCTTTCATGTTGCAAGCTATATTTGTTGTTTTGTTAACAAATATGAGAGGCTAATCCCTTCAATTTAGGGGTAGTAAAGCCTCTAATCATGTAGCTTCAACATTTTGATAATTATAGCTCTCTTTTTGTGCTTAATGACAATGCTTGAAGTGGTTTAATTTGTTGTTTTTGTTTTGAATTTGATAGCCTATATTGTTGACACCAAATAGGGTATGCTTAAACAATCACTAACACAAATGCCTCTTCATCAAAATATGATTATGTCATAAGAAAGTGATTTGAAATTAAAATCTGATGGTCTATATTTCTAATTAATAGTTAATAGGCCATACTTAAAATAGATTTCATTTTCAACTTTGTTGTCATTTTCATAAGAGTTAGTAAGTGGTTTAAAGGTTGTATTATAGTTTGATGGATTATGTTGAGCTAATTAGTAGCACAAATGAGCTATACTTATGATAAACACATCATTTAAACACACTTGTGACCAAAAAAGAGATTATGATTTCATATATGTTGAACTACATGATCTAGAGAGTAGATTTATTCTCTAAATTGTCATTTAAATCTTATATTTGCATCTCTTTTCTTTTAGTTAGTTAGCTAATTTTCTCATTTTGTAGATTAAGTATTCTCAAACTTTGGATTAATTTGACTGAATAGGATTTTAAAATCTACAATTCCCTACGGATCGATCTGTACTTCCATACGTGCTACATTCATACATCGTGCACTTGCGGTTATTTTTAAATTTAAATTTTTCGACGGTTTTCTAATTCCATAGAAATTCCATTGATTCACAAGTTTTTGGCGCAACCACAAACCTCCTACTCATCTCTAAACATCTTCCCCAAAGTTTAAAAATAACCGCAAGCGCACGGTGTATGAATGTAGCACGTATGCGAGTATGGGTCCATCCGCAGGGAATTGTAGATTTTAAAATTCTATTCAATCAAATTAACCCAAAGTTTGAGAATATTTAAGCTAGAAAATGAGAAAATTAGCTAACTAACTAAAAGAAAAGAGATGCAAATATAAGAGTTAAATGACAAATTAGAGAATAAATCCACTCTCTAAATCATGTAGTTCAACATATATGAAATCATAATCTCTTTTTTGGTCACAAGTGAGTTTAAATGATGTGTTTATCATAAGTATAGCTCATTTGTGCTACTAATTAGCTCAACATAAGCCATCAAACTATAACACAACCTTTAAACCACTTACTAACTCTCATGAAAATGACAACAAAGTTGAAAATGAAATCTATTTTAAGTATGGCCTATTAACTATTAATTAGAAATATAGACCATCAAATTTTAATTTCAAATCACTTTCTTATGCCATAATCATATTTTGATGAAGAGGCATTTGTGTTAGTGATTGTTTAAGCAAGCATATTTGGTGTCAACAATATAGGCTATCAAATTCAAAACAAAAACAACAAATTAAACCACTTCAAGCATTGTCATTAAGCACAAAAAGAGAGCTATAATTATCAAAATGTTGAAGCTACATGATTAAAGGCTTCATTACCCCTAAATTGAAGGGATTAGTCTCTCATATTTGTTATCAAAACAACAAATATAGCTTGCATCATGAAAGAAAAAGAAAAGGAAAAAGAGAGCAAGATAAAGAAAAACTATTCTACTTGCATGAAAAATAAATCTAAACCACAATATGAAAGTAAATAAGAATGAAAAGGAAAAGAACATGTATTGAAGTTGCATAAAAAATTACATAAAGAGAAATGGCCAAGTAGCCATGAAAAGAAAGAAGAGAGCTTGGTTTTATTTTGAGCCTAAAACTAACTAAAATGAGTCTAAGTAAGAGATGGATTACATGAAACATAAGGGGTATATATACATGTGTTAAACCCTAATTCATATTTTTGGGGAATGCCCAAAATACCCTTGAGAAAGTGTGGAGGCCACGTAATCATTAGCTTCTACTAATCATCATTTAAGTGTACATGAAGCCCTTAATTCCATAAGCATGTGCATTAGCCTCTAATTTGTACATTAAGGTGGTGGGTAGGTGGGGCCCTCCATGTTCTTCACTTTGAATTATTTCCATCTTCATTGTGTTCTCTTCACTCTTGTGCATGCTTATATTATCGTGAAGCCACTTGTAAAATTAACCAAATTTCCTAAACAAACAATATAGAAAATTTTAAGTAAATTTTCGTAATTTAATAAATGCACAAAAATGACCATTTTACCCCTGTATGAGGATGAATATGTGACAGTTTGAAAATAATTTAAATTTTGGTTTAAACAGGTTAAAATACCCAATATGATCATTTATTCAATTCAAGTAGATTAAATATGGTGGTAAAAATATGCACATTTACGTGCACATCACTAGGGAAACTTCAAGCTGCTACAAACCCTTAGAATAAGGTGGGTTGTGTGGCCGAGGCACGATCTCACTTAGGTTGGAAACACTCTGGAACAGAACATCGCTCGACGAAGGGAGAACTCCCGGCAATAGGACATCATTGGATTAAGAATCAAGTGGGGGCTGAGACCTGTCAAAAAATAAAAGGTTCTCGAGAAGAATCTCAAAATCCAAAGTAATCGAAAGTACCTGGGAAAGCCGAATTCCTCGCAATGCTAGTTCCACCAGATACCAGAGGAGGCGACACTTCACTTGAGTCACTCAGAGTCACATTTCTCGAGGAGGGTCTGTAATAATAGGTGGCCCAGAGGCTGATTCAGGGCATTCCAACTGATTGGACCACCCCCCACACAGCCTCAACATCCTTTAAAGGATCCACACTAGGGCCTTTACTAGCCATTATGTGCATATCTGGAGATGCGCGAGCTTCCCCTATCGTCGCCTTGAAATCACTCTCTGACCTTTCCTCCTCTTCACCCTCCTTTTTTGAATGTAAACCTTCCTCATCACCAGGAGAGGAGACATCATGAATGCACAAGGATTTCCTAGAGCGGGGAGGGCGAACTGCACCCTTCTTATGTCTCAGCTTTTTCAGGGCCTTAGCTGCATCAGCCTCCTCATTCGGACCTTTACCCTTATCCACTTTGTCGCTTTCACCCCTCTTCTCTCTCTCAATTGAACTCGGCCTAATCTTGTAAACGAATTTCTTGGGCCCGATTAAATTGTAAAAGTGAAGGGCTGCATCACGAAGTAGAAATAAGGCCTCTCACTTGGCCTTTGGAATAGCTAATATCTCCTTGGCCATCTTCTTTAAACCGTCGTCCTCCGCCACATTCACATGACCTAGAAGTTATAAAGGGATAAGTAACCAAGGCGAAAGAAAACTGAGAAAGGGAAAAGTAGCTACTTACATCTAGAGGTGAAAGAATGTTTAGCCACAACATCGTCACGAACAAAGAAATACTCCTTCTTGAACATGCTGAACTTGGAATACAAATCCAGGACGAGCTTGAACTTATATGCAGACTCCAAGCTAATAAAGGGGCTATCCTTCCCATAGCTCCTCACGTTGTACAAGTACCTAATCTCCCTATGAGTTAAGAGGCCTCTAATATCGCTTCACGAATATCAGATAGAGAGACATCAGGATAGCATATGAATTCGATTGAAGTTGCATTAGAGCACCTTCAAATAAATGACGAAGACTGCAATCCAAGCAAAAAGTGGTGGGATCGCTTCGCACATGCAATGATATTTTCTATATGCCATATATCCGCCTGGAGGAAAGGTAGCTCTATCATCCTGGCCAGGAAATAGCATATCTCTACGATTTATCTCGAACACTGTAGCTATAGAGTTTAACTTCTCAATCGTTAGCACACTGGGATAGCATTCAGAAGTCCTAGCCAACATATGGTTAAGAGCATAACCTTCCACTAGTGAGTAAGCAGAGCTAGGTTGCTTAAGGAGGTTAGTTGGAACATCCGAAGAAGAAGAACCTGCTCCCACAAGCTGTGAAGTTGCAAACTTAGAACGAGTTTCGCGACCAGAAGACATGTTCCTGTTAAAAAAAAAGAGGCGAACATCAGCAAAAAGGTCCAAAATATGAATAAAGCTTAAAAACACCTTTGGAATCTCACCTAACTAGAATTCCACATTCCAGCCTCACTAAATTCTGCCCAGCAAACCCATGGACAAAACGCTTGGCGAACTTGGACCGGCATTGTCAAGGGCCAATACCGAACTAGATAGGGCGAAATACCGATTGCCGGTCTAGTGTGTACCTTCCCATGGCGTCATCAAGATAAACCTTAGCTTCCATCTAACAATCATACAAACAGATGTGCTACCTCTATGGCCTCTTCCGGTGACATACTATTCAGATAATGGATCGAATACTTTATGAGCGAATGATTACATGTGCTCACATAACCAATGCGAATCTCCCAACACCTCGATCACCCTTAGGAGAACAAGCATCTAAATATTCTAGTTTATCAATGATTTAAATCAAGTCACCTAACATCAAAACCCTAGAATTTAAAAACCTGTACCGAATAGAGTAAGCGCTTACCTCGGGATTGCGAAGAACACGTAAGCACTGAACGTCGGTGGTGAAGAAAGAACCTAGAAGCTGTTTACGACTGAACAAAGTAGGTTAGGAAATTTCAATTGAGAAAATAAGAAGAAAAATAAAGAAGGAAGGCGGTATTTAAAGAAGAAGATGGGAAAACGAATAGTCATAGGATGTGGCATTCGGTGGTAGGAGCTACTACCAGACCAGAACAAAGCATGTCGATCAACTGCTCAACATGCTTTGGGAGGCAAGTGTTGGACCAGCTTCTGGCAAGCAAAGGAAGAAGAAGCCCAAGGCAAGCAAATGGAACAAGAGCCAGAGCTACCCAGACCAGACGTTTGGTTCGGCAAAAATGCCGAACAAATCATTAGGACCGGCATGCCGGACCAGGCATTTGGTCCGGTGCTTTATAGTATATCAAACCAACTATCTGTCTGGCATACCTAGGAGTACCGGACCAAACGTTTGGTCCGGCATTCTCTGGTATGCCGGACCAAACATTTGGTCCGGCATGACCCATCATTTACCAAACCAAACATTTGGTTCGGTATAAGGCACAATGAAATAGATGTTTGGACCGACAAAGAGGGTCCTTCGAAAATGAAGGTTGTCAAACCAGAGGAAGTTGAAGGTTGCTGAACCAAAGGAAGTTGAAGGTTACCAAACCAAAGGAAGGTTAAGGTTGTCGAACCAAAGGAAGTTGAACGTTGCCGAATCATGGAAGATGAAGATCGCCGAACCAAGCAAAGGATGGAGATTGTCGACCCAATCTCACCGAGCCACCAGTCCCAGACACTAATACCGAACTAGACCCAGGTAGTTGTAACCTCTCCTCTACACCTCACAATCTCATTCTATAAATACCAGAGCTTCTCAACAACAATGGAGGAAGTTCGGGAAGAAAGGAGAAAGCTCTGCTGAGATTTATCACCCAATTTATTCTAATTTCTATGATCGTTACAAGCAAGCTTGTACTTTTAACCAAAATAAGAAGGGTAAAAAGATGGAAAGAGGATGTAGGCACATTCTGGCTGAACCACTGTAAAACCCTATGTCACTTGTTCTTTACTTATCTGCTTTTTTGAATCTCGAATTTGCTAATTACGTTGGTATCTGCTAAGTATCATTTCATTATAACATGAATCATCTAAAGGGTCGCAAGATAAACACAATCAAACAAGGCTAAACTAAAAATTAGATTAACAAGTGTTTACCCAATTTTTGAGCAAACAACAACCAATCTGGATTTGATACGTGGTAGGTTAGTTAGAGAAAAGTTTTCTTAAAGTAGTATAAAACCTGGTTTAAAACATAAAAATTGGTTTCGCCTACTTTAGAAAGCACCTTTCGATACATATGCTTCCTCCTTTGTATTTGTCGAAACCAACCATGCCAAAACCAAAACATAAGGTATCACTGTAATGGTATATAGTGGATTGGAGGAAGGCAGAAGGTAAAGTGTCAAAAGCATAGCTTCAGAAGGAGTCGAAACCTCGGTTTGTTTTATAAACAAAAGTGGCTGCCTTTATTTTGATTTAGCCTTCGACGGAGTCGAAGCGTTTGGTTTAGAAAGAGGTTTTAAAAGGTTTTGAAAGGGTTTCCATTAACTTACGATTTTGTTCCTTTACTTATGAAAGAATGTTTTGAAAGAAAGGGTTCCGACCTAGTCGATACCTTTCTGCCATTCTTTAACCAAGATATCAATGCAGTCGAAAGGGTATTTTGTTTTATAAGTTCAAGCCACTTCCTAAAGCTTTCGAAAGGGGTTAAGGGATTCGAAGGTGATGATTTTGAATGGGGTTTCGAAACCAACTTTCTAATGTTTTACCCAGATGTTTATGCTTTCGAAAGAGATGGTGCTGATGCCATCAAGTTTTCCTCAATATTTTTATATTATAAAGGACGATTTCGAAACAGATGTTGTCGCCTATATTCACTTTGACCCAAATAATTCTTTGAATATAAACCCAATCCTTTTGAAAGTGGTACTTTCAATCATTTCGGAAGGGTTACTTCCAATGGTGTCGAAAGGGGCATTTTCAACTGGTTTCGAAGCTAAGCTTCTAAAGGTTATATATTAATACTTTAATGTATTCGAAAGGTTTCGAAAGGTAGATTTTAAAGTATTAAAAGGTGGGATTTTACTGTTTTGTAGACAGATTGTAAAGGCTTTCGAAGGAGGAAATCCTACGAAGTCAAAAGCTACGTTTCAAAGGTATCGAAAGGTTTTATAACCCGAACTCTATTTTTAAACGAAAAACCCACGGTAATATTGAAGGAGGTTTTACAATGGTTTTAAGAAGAAGCTATCTTTGATAAAGAAATAGGTTAAAGGGATTAACCATGTTTTATATTAAACCAACGGAAGTGGTATTGCTACGTTTTTATATTGCTTCTTCTAATATGAATATATTCACTTTATAATGGATCCATAAATGCATTTTGGGGATAAAGTTAGGAGAAACAATTAGGTTAACCCAGCAGTGAATATAATTGAATAAACTCCTAAATGAGTAGAATTACATCCAGGAGGTTAGGAAGACCAGAATATAGGATGCTAAAATATAAAAGAAAGATATTGGTAGGGGCTTATAGGTTCTCAGTTAACCCTTGAAAACTATGTATGGGATAAGATACTGGCAGGGGCCAATAGGTTCATAGCTAGCCTATGAAACCTAGGTATAAATGAAGATGTCAGAAAGACAGGATTATCATTAACCCATGAAAACTGTGTAAAGGAATATGTCAGATAGACGAGTTCATAGTAAGCCCATGAAAACTATGATTGGATATTGGCAAAAGCCGGTAGGTTTGTTGTCAGCCCATGAAAACTATATCCAGATGAAATGTTGATAGATGTAATAGGTTCTTAGTCAACCGATGAAAACTAGGGTAAGGGAAGGATACTGGGGTTACCAATAGTTTCCTAGTCAACCCATGAAAACTAGTATAAGAGTAAGATATTGGAGTTACCAATAGGTTTATAGTGATCCCATGAAAACTATGTAATTGGACAGGGATTCCTTAATTGATTAATCGGTTATTGGTCAGCCTGTGAAAACTAATAGGTTAATAGTAATTCTAAAACTGTAACTGAGACAGATAGTCTAAATTGAATGGGGATGGGTATTCAAAATAATTCAATAGCTTTGCATATCATCATATTATACTCCTTTGAATTGTTTTAACCACTTGGATGCAAGAGCACAGTATATGATTTTATAAAAATTTTGAGATGCTAGTGAGGGGAAACCCATTCCGCTAAGTGTTAACGCTAAAATTTGAACGCTAACACCTCGGTGTATGAAGTAAGATTGTGAAAGCACCACCCGATAGCTCGGGAACAGATTATAAGCAGATAATAGTGAAAAAACAGTAAACAACAGCAATTTTATAGTGGTTCGGCTTAAGAGAGAGCCTACGTCCACTTTGAATATCTTTATTGACGATTTGATTACAAATAATTGCAGTTACACTTTGATTACTACAAACTTTGAGTTTCAAGTGACTTAGAACAAGTAGTCTAAATTTCAATGTTGATCCGAATCTTTGAACACATGTTAGACATGTTTGATTTCTTCGTGAAGTTCCTTGAAGGTGTTGAAGTAGTTCAGAATGCAGCAGAGTAACGGCGCTTGAAATGAATGAGCCAAAAGTCCTTCTCTAGTTGGAACTAGGGTTGTATTTATAGGCATTTCTCGGAGTTAGGTCGTAGGTCGTGACCGACCTAAGCTAGGTCGTAGGTCGTGACTGACCTAAGTTAGGTCGTAGGTCGTGACTGACCTAAGATGCACTGGCTTCTCTTTCACAAGAACATGCATGTTGGTTTGCACAAGTCCTAGGTCGTGAGCGACCTATCCCCCTGCGGCACAGTATAGGTCACTTCTTTACTCAGGCATTTAGGTCGTTAGCGACCTATCCTAGGTCGCGAATACTTTTCTCATAGTTATAACTGGAGTCTTTTAGATCACGACTCCCCTTAGGTCGCGAAGTATTCCTAGGTCGCGGAGTATCATAGGTCGAGACCGTTTTTAGGTCGCATTCACTCTTAGGTCGTCCTACTTCTTAGGTCGCGGCTTTTTGTTAGGTCGCGAAGCTTGATAGGTCGTGGCCTCCTTTAGGTCGCGAAACATATTTAGGTCGTTCCATCCCTTAAGTTGTAAGGTCGCTCTGGCTCATAGGTCGCTAAGTCGCTGAAACTTTAGGTCGCTAGGTCACATTATCCTTTAGGTCGCGGCCTTCCTTAGGTCTAAGCACCCAGTTAGGTCGTGTGAGTGCTATAGGTCGCAGAATTCTATAGGTCACGGCTTTCCTTAGGTCGCAGAGCTCTGTAAGTCGGTGCTTCCCTTAGGTCGCAGATACTTTTAGGTCACTTGATGAGTTAAGTCGCTAGGCCATTCCTGTAGTTAGGTCGCTCCATGTCTTTAGGTTTTAGGTCGCTAATGAAGAGGAATTAACATTTGCCCCTCGAAGTACGTGCCTAGGTCGTAGGTCGCGTGCTTCGACCTGACTTAGCTAGGTCGTGAGCGACCTAACACTTGTGCCAATACGCGTGCCTATTTGTTTTCCCATTTTTGCTTCATATAAAACTGTTAGGTCGCTACTTCTTCCTCATTCCATTGCTCTAATCTCCTACCGCCATTAACGATTCTCTGAGCTTCCAAAGGCGAATTCGACCCATCCAGTCACCGATTCATTTTCATCATTACGTCTCGTAAGTGAACCTGGTCTTCATCCCATCATAATCGCCGTTGAATCATGAATTCTCACTTTCCGACCTTAGCTCAACTCCATGTATCACGCTTTATTTCGAGTGATTGTTGCGGCCGATTTGTCGGTCGTTATTTGGTTGATTTAGGAAGTCATGGCAATGCGTTGAATTTATGATGGATTGAGGATTTTTTGGTTAGTTTTTGGAATGATCTGGTGGTATGAAGAGATGGTAAATTTCATGGAGAGGACGATGAATCTCTTCGGGTAGTTGATGGCGGGTTATTGGGTCTGGCAAAGAGAGGAAGTTAGGCGACCTAACGAATTTGAGTGACAAAAAATGCTTTACGACCTTAGGGCCCTTGAGATCTAAAGAAAATTTTCGACCTACGTTAGGTCGCTGAACGACCTAAAGCTTGCATAACCAAAATGTCATACGACCTACTGATGGCTGAACAACTTAAAACTTGTACGACCTAATTTCTACAGCATAGGTTTCTAGGTCGTGACCGAGCTAGGACTTGAACAAATCTGCATTGCTTTGAACCCCTTTAACTTGCACAGTGCGACCTAATATAGCCTTGACCTATGCTAAGTCGCAGGAGGCAGTCTGGATGACCTATGACTTGTAAAATTTTGAGAGAATTTGATTGAACTGCTTGGACTTGAATCATTTGAAATTCATTACATTCCTTTGCAGATTGCTCTAACTTTTAATTTAACAACCTGTTTAAACATAACATTTGCAGAAAAATGGGACGAATATACTGTCACTGACTGCCCACATCGAATGACAGATTAGTCGATAAAGAATAATCAACTTAAGTGAACTGTGTGAGTGAAATGCTGTGAATCAACCGACTCAAATGAAGTGTTAAAGCAAAGCTAAAATTTTGTTTGAATTAACACTGCACTCGAGTTTCAAATTAACAAGTCCTGAAATCTCACAATCAATCAGCTGTCAATTAGTTTAATTTCAGTTATTTTGCTTGTTATTTTTATTAGTTTTGCACAACACTTCACACTTTTTAGGAAACGTGCACCTTCACATCTGAACATCCAGTTGCTTGTATAGAATGACGTCTCAGCAAGAAGAGATGATAGAACACGTCGAAGGGGCCCCTCCGATTGCTATTCCACTAGAGAACCGTCCGGAAAGAACTCCTACCATTCTGAAACAGCGGGTGCTTAATCAATTATGCGTTCAATTTGGCATTGCCGAGGCAGAAGTTTTACTCCCTGGACCAAATGATTTTGCTGATAGACCACCTTCCGGTTTTGTTGCCATTAATCGCCAAATGTGCTTAAGTGGAGTAATTCCTCCCTTTAATGAATTTCTTCAACAAATCCTTCTTCGACTGACGATCTCTCCTTTCCAACTGCATCCCAATGGCTATGCCATTTTGATGGGATTGTGCGTTCTGTTCAGGAGAACTCTTGACCGTCTTCCGAGTTTTGAGGAAATCTGTTACCTGTGCACTTTTGCGAAGAACAAGGACCACCCTTCGATTGTACTTGTAAGAGGTGCGAGGAACCGTAAGCTAATTTTGGATTTGCCGGAGAGTGCACATGGTTTTTTGAATCAATTCTTCTATATTCGTTGCCCCGCAGGATTTTACGCAGACTGGAGAATAGGAAGTGAGATCTTTTTTTTCCCTTCTTTCTTCAATTTCATTCTAAGTTTTTCATGGTTCGCATTGCTAGATGCTGATTCCATTCCTTATTTTTGCAGCACTCCCTCCTCCTTCTAGAGATTCCAGTCATAAACCAGTCTTTGAAAGGTTAAGCATTGTGGCTGCTGAAGAGAGGAGCGCAAAATTTCTATTAACAGATGAACTTCTTCATCGATTTGAGCTTTTACATTCTTCTCATTCTACTCAACTTCATGAAGTTCCGACTGAAGTTCCCGATTCTCCGATGAAAACTCCTGATGCCTCGGTCTCTACTAAAGAGCACATGCAGGGAGGAACCTCTATAGAAACTTCACTAGTAAAGTGTTCAATTCCGAAGGATGTTGCGGGGCCGTCTGACAAGTCTGTACTTGCCCCAGTTATTGAAGAGGAAGAACTTCCACGATCTTCCGGAAAATCTACTAACGAAGGAGTTAAGAAAGCAAGTCCCAAAGATCATGATGGTGATGATGTTTTCGGGGGGTTGAGCGATTTAATTGTGACTTCTCAAGAACTTTTCAAAGATGATGTTTCCAAAACTATCTCTTCTGTAATCGAGGCGACATCTTCTCTACAACAAATGTCAACTCCTCCTACTCAAGTTATCACTACCTCTATTCCACAGAGTGGTTTGTAACTCGATGCGTGTAGCTTACACGTTACACAATACTTAGGATTTTTCAGCACTTTTACGCACTCATCTTCTTATACTCTAAAGATTTCTAAAGCTTATTATTTTTATTCCAGATTCTCCAATGGGGCGCAGCAGCTCATACTATGATGATTTCCAGCGCTACGGGAGGCGTAGCCAGTATGATTATAGGCGTTACCTCCCTTCTTACAGAGAATCCGACGAAGAGAGGGCCATCAGGAAAGCAGACGAGAGACGAGCATATGAAGAACGTCACCGAAGGGAACAAGAAAGACATGACCCTCCCCACAGAGATGATGATACTCAAAAAAGAAAGACTCACGATGAGAGAGGTAAAGGTCACATGGACAATTCTTCTAGCAAGCGGGCTAGACTTACTGAAGAAACAATGCCGACAGTTTCTGAACATGTTCCTGCTCAATCTCCTGCCCCCGTTCGCTCCGACATTCAAACAATCATCAACCGGCCCGCATACCAAGTTGGGCAAGGTCCTCCCACTCTACAAAGTCGATTCCCTCAGTGGTGCCTGAGAGGGGTTCGATTCGATCTCGACTTGGTTCCTCTCGACAAATCGGCTATGCTGCGAAATCTTGATACTGTCAGGACCGATATTGAAAGAATGTCGAACTGGCAAAAACTTGTCGACGAGCTTCAGAGGGTTAACCGAGCCAATCTTGAGGCCATGCTCATAATGGAGAACGATAAGGCTGAGTGGCAGAAGACTCTCGAACAGCATGACGCCGAAATGAGAAGTATTGCTTCCTATAATGAAAAGCTGGAAGCGGAAGTAGAAAAGCTTAAGGAAGAATTAACTACTTCATCTACTTCCTATTCTCAAAAGGAGAGCATGCTTCAGCAACAAGTACGAGATGCGCATGCCAGTCAAAGGGCAGTCGAAGATAAACTTACACACAAGGAGAAGGTCATAGAAGAATATCGCGCTGAAACTTTACAGCTGCGAGAACAGACCAGCTCTCAAAGCTTGGAGATAGAGTTGTTAAAAACTCGACTTGCTATGGCCGAAAAGGAGCGTGACGAGGCTGTTGCTGGTAAACTCACGGCCGAAGAGGCCCATCAAGCAACCAAAGCTGACATTAGCTCCACACTATTTGATTTTTATCTGCACAGTATTTTGGGGCGTGGCAGCCTTGCCTTTCTAGGCCCTAAATATGAAATTACGCTAGCTGAAGTTTGGGAGGCAGCACTCGATATGCTCGGTGGTAAAGGTGCTGGCTACGCTGAGTCGGCTCTTGAAGAGCATTATCTTGATGATGATGCCCGCGCCGCTCTTGCCAAGGGAAAAGAGCAACTCGCCAGAGTGCGGACTGGAATGGCGGAAGGGGAACGTTCCGAAAAAGAAATACCGCCTACTACCTCTGAACGTCCTTTAGTTTCTTCTGAAGTTGACATCGCAGGTTCCAGTGCTCATTCGCTGTCTCGTACAAGAACCAGGGTAATTACCTCTACCGATGATGAGGCTTTGGAGGATATTGGGGCTCAAAATTATGAGATTGAACTAACGAAGCAAACATCTTCAGGTAATTTCGACATTGGTCCGATTCAGGTGGATCGCCTGCTTATTCCTCAAAAATTTGATGAGCTTCTCGATTACTTCTTGAATCTCGATGAACCCATATCTCCCTTCTTTTAGGGAGATACTAACATTTTCAATTTCTCTTCTTCTGCAGTTGAAACACCAAGTGCTGTGCAGACTTCGCCTCCTCCGGTTATCCCTCCTCCATCTCTTCAGGTGACTCTTCCTTCTGCTTCACAACCCGGGTCACAAGAGGAGCAAATTGAGGCTCTTCATGGCTTGGATGACCCTATTGCTTCGAAGGAGCAGAAAGACGAGGGACTTGAAGGAGGCGAGATCTCTCCGGAGCGGACTCCTACTGACGACGTAGTTTTGTCCGCTCTTGTTACTCCAAGGAGTGAGTCTTCTTCGAAGAGAAGAAAGAAACACGGAACATCGAAGAGGAGGGGGAAGAAAATCATCACTACTGAAGAGGAACCGGAAATTGCACCAGTTGCACCTCCCTCCCCTTCTTCCCTTATGCCTTCCGACCGACCTGAAAAGCTAACCATTCGGCCGGGTAAAGGGTCTAAAGGTGGCAAGAAGAAATGAAGAGTCGGGCTTCAGGCTTTTTGATTCCTTTTTTGTGTAATGGTCGGATGTTGTGCAGGCACCGGCCCCTGCTTTTTTGTTTTGAAACCTGTATCTGCAATTGAATAAAATGATCCTTTATTTGTACAGACTTTTGTTTGAATTTGAGAATGCATTTTTTATTCATTTTTGCACAAGTTTATTTATATGATATTGCGGTGAGCTTGTGGTATGTTGTTTGAGCATACTTTACCGATGTAGCTATACCATTTTGTATGTAACTATACCATGTTGCCCCCATACCATAAGCTTGCTGCAATATTGTATACTTTGAGGGGACTTGCACTCTTATTTTCTGAAGAATAATTACTTCATTCTCGAAGAAAATTTTCGTAGAGTACAACTTCCTTCATATAAGTTTTTACGCTTCGTCCTTCGAAGAAATCACTCTTTTTTTTTTTATGTACGCATTTTGCCAAGTGAATTCTTCTATGTGGTGAAGCGGGCCTCTGAAGGGTACTTTAACTTTCCTCCTCTTTTTTTTTTTTTTTTTTGAGGGAGGTTATTTTCTAGAGTAGGTAAACCACTCTTCCTTTGAAAGTTAAAGTATGCCCTTGATGAGGATTTTTTTTAACAAAAATAGAAATTTGTGCCTCTGAGGAGGGATTTTTCACGTTTCAACACTTGGAAGTCTTATTTCAATCTTGGTGAAACGTGTTCCTCCAAAGAGTTGTGCCTTTGAAGAAAGCCCTTTCACATTTCAACACTTGGAAGTTTTATTTCAATCTCGGTGAAACGTGGGCTTCTGAAGAGGTCTTTCTTTTTAATTGTGTCCCTGGGAGGGGGTTGTACCTCTGAAGAAGGATTTTTCACGTTTCAACACTTGGAAGTTTTATTTCAATCTTGGTGAAACGTGTACCTCCAAAGAGTTGTGCCTTCGAAGAAAGCCTTTTCACGTTTCAACACTTGGAAGTTTTACTTCAATCTCGGTGAAACGTGGACTTCCAGGAAGGTCTTTATTTTGTTTTGCATTTCAACTTTGGTGAAGTGAAATTCCGAAGAGCGGCTGTTACACTTCAACTCCTGGTGAAATGTGCCTCCGAAGAGGTCTTTATTTTGTTTGCATTTCAACTCTGGTGAAGTGAAATTCCGAAGAGCGGTCGTAACACTTCAACTCCTGGTGAAATGGGCCTCCGAAGAGGGCTTTTATTTTGTTTGCATTTCAACTCTGGTGAAGTGAAATTCCGAAGAGCGGCTGTTACACTTCAACTCCTGGTGAAATGTGCCTCAGAGAGGGTTTTCATCGCCTGGAAGTTACTCTCTCATGGTTGGAGGGTCATGACTCCTCCAATCTTTTTTGTTGAGTAGAGAACTTTCTTTTTTTGTGGCGTATGACCCATTAGAGGTCTTTATCCTCCGAAGAGTTGTGCCTCCGAAGAGGACTTGTGCTGCCGATGATGGCTTTGGTTGTTCCTCTGCCCACTTGCTTATGCCTTTTCAGCGATCCTCTTTCTTTCTTTTTTTCTTTTTTTTTTAAAAGCAACTTGTTTAATCCAAGGAAGTGTACTTCATTGTCGGGCAAGTTCGTGAGAACGAGCATCAGCCTCTTAATTGGATGTTTGTTTGTTCAAACGATCTCAATTTATTAGCAAAGGCCCGTTTCTGTCGAAATCATAGGCCGTTCAATTGAAGTACTTCCTATCTAGGATTTGAATTCGGAGCTTTTGTGACTTGAAATTTGGCGAGAATCACTTGGTCTTATTATGTGCAAGTTTCACTTCCATTGTCTACAAAAATTTAAATCGACATTTCGGCAATACATTCTATGTACACTTTATATCGAAAATAAAGCAAACATGTAATAATAATAAGGAACACAAGATTTATAGTGGTTCGGCCAGGAAATTGGGCCTACATCCACTTTATATTTTTTCATTATTTACTTGCATCAGTTTTACAATTGCCTTCAATTACAAGAATCATACATTCATAATTCTTTTTACAATATTTCAACAAAATTTTCAAGTAAAGTATGGACACAAATGATTGCTGTTCCATGCCCTTGGAATTTGATCTCCTTCAACAGTAGTGAGTTTGAATGTGCCGTCAAGAAGCTTCTGACCTATGACATATGGTCCTTCCCAATTTGGCCCAAACACACCTGTCGCTGTCATAATTCTCTTCAGGACTAGGTCTCCAATCTCAAAGCTGCGTTGGCGAACTTTGGAATTGAAATGTCTGGCTATCCTTTGCTGATGAGCTACAATTCTGAGATTAGCCTCATCTCTTTTTTCATCAAGGAGATCTAGCGCTTCAAGCTGTAGTTTTTCATTTTCTGCTTGACTGAAATGGATTCTTCTGTGTGAAGGGACCTCTATTTCTACCGGAATCATTGCCTCTGACCCGTATGCCAATGAAAAAGGGGTGTGCCCAGTCGCAGTTTTGTGAGTGGTTCTGTATGCCCATAGTGCCAGTGGTAGCTTATCGACCCAACCACCTTTTGCTCTTTCAAGTTGCTTCTTGATGATTGACTTAATAATTTTGTTCACGGCTTCCACTTGCCCGTTTGCCTGCGGATGAGCCACTGCTGAGAAGCTTTTTCGGATTTTGAATCGCTTGCAAAAATCTTGGAATTCTTCACTTTCAAACTGAGTACCATTGTCTGTAATTATTTTTTGAGGCACACCGTATCTGCAAATGATGTTTTTAGTCACAAAACTTATCATCTTCTTTGAGGTGATAGTAGCCAGTGGTTCAGCTTCTGCCCACTTAGTAAAATAATCTACAGCAACAATGGCATATTTAATTCCAGATTTGGCAGTTGGCAACGGTCCTACAAGGTCCATCCCCCAAATTGCAAACGGCCAAGGACTGACCATCTGTGTGAGTTCAGTGGAAGGAGCTCTAGGAATTTTGGCGAATCTCTGGCATCTGTCACATTTTCGGGAATACTCTGTTGCATCTCGATTAATTTCTGGCCAAAAATATCTGTATCGGAGAATTTTCTTTGCTAATGTTTGGCCACCTGAATGATCACCACATTCTCCTCCATGTACCTCCGCTAGGATTGCTTTAGACTCTTCCCTAGATACACATCGAAGTAATGGCATTGAGAATCCCCGTCTGTATAATCGGCCATCCTGGATTATGTATCGAGAGGCTTTTCTCAGTAGCTTTTGTCGTACTTTTGAGTTCCCTGGTAAAGATCCATTGAGTAGATATTCTGTTATCGGAGTCATCCATGATTCTTGCTCTTGAGACATGCTCATGATCCAATCAATGTCCATCTCATCAATGCTAGGAGTCGACAGGACCTCCACTGGAGTTAACCCCAGAAATTGAGCTTCGCCTGTGCTAGAATACTTTGTGAGAGAATCTGCTTTCATGTTTTCTTCTCGAGGAATGTGACTTATCATGTAATGATCGAAATCACCCAGGAGTTCCCAAGCCTTTGACAAGTAGGCGGGCAGATTCCTCCCTTTTGCTTGGAATTCCTTTTTGACTTGGCATACAATAAGCTGAGAATCACTGAATATCTGTAACGCTCGGATGTTTAATTCTTTAGCAATCCTTAAGCCAGCGATAAGGGCTTCGTATTCTGCTTCATTATTTGTTGAAGGAAATTCCAATCTTAGCGCATAGCATAATGATTGGCCTTCAGGGGTCTCAAGTACAACTCCGGCTCCAGAACAGTAATCGTTTCTCGCACCATCAACATATAACTTCCATTGGATTGGGGAATCGTTGACCATCTCTTCCTCACTGTTACCCTTATCTGTGAATTCTGCGACGAAATTCTCTAAAGCTTGTCCATTGATTGCTTTTCGGGGATGATAAGTGATGTCATACTGACTGAGTTCAATATTCCACTTTAGAAGGCGACCCGAAGTCTCAGGGCGAAACAGGACTTGCTTTAAAGGTTGATCAGTGAGGACTCTGATAGGATGAGCTTGAAAATATTGCCTCAACTTCCTAGATGCAATTAGTAGGCAATAGGCGAGTTTTTCCAACTTGGAGTAATTCATCTCTGCCCCAGTGAGTCTTTTGCTGATATAGTAAACTGGATGTTGAATCATCTTGTCTTCTCGTATCAGCGCTGCACTTAAAGCATGAGATGATATTGCCAAGTATATAAGAAGATCCTCGCCATCGCCAGGCCTAGAAAGTATTGGAGGCGTTTCCATATGGCGAATCAATTCATCAAAGGCTTTTTGGCATTCGGGAGTCCAATCAAAGTTTTTCTTTCCTTTCTTTAGGGCGTCAAAGAATGGGATGCATTTATCTGTGGCTTTGGAAATGAACCGACTCAAGGCGGCGACTTTTCCATTGAGACTTTGCAATTCCTTCTTTGTTCTAGGGGCTTTGACTTCTTTCAATGCAGTAATTTGAGATGGAGTAGCCTCAATGCCCCTAGCGCTCACGATGAAACCTAAAAACTTGCCGGATTCCACTCCAAATGAACACTTTAAAGGATTGAGCTTCATTCTGTATTTTCGGAGGACTGCGAACATGTCTGCTAAGTGTTCTATGTGATCCACTGCTTTCTTAGACTTTACCAACATGTCATCGACGTAGACTTCCATAGTCTTGCCCAGTTGCGGTTTGAACATAGCATTAACAAGTCTTTGGTATGTTGCCCCTGCATTCTTCAGCCCGAAGGGCATAACTCTGTAGCAGTAAAGACCAACGTCGGTGATAAAGCTCGTGTTCTCCTGATCTGGCTCATGCATCATGATCTGGTTATATCCGGAGTAAGCATCCATAAAAGATAACAATTCGTGTCCCGCTGTTCCGTCTACCAGTTGGTCGATTCTGGGTAATGGGAAGCAGTCTTTGGGGCAGGCCTTGTTTAGATCTGAAAAATCGATGCATACTCTCCATTTTCCGTTGGCTTTCTTAACCAGCACGGGATTTGAAACCCAATTCGGATAGGTAGATTCTTTGATAAAATTATTCTCCATGAGCCGATCAACTTCTTCTTTTAATGTCGCCGACCTTTCTGGACCTTGAGTTCTCCTTTTCTGTTTCACAGGTGTAAATTTTGGATCAATATTTAGAGCGTGTACAGCGACTTCTGGGGATATTCCGCACATATCGGCATGAGTCCAAGCAAAAACATCCAAATTTGCCTTTAAAAAAGATATTAAGATATTCTGAATTGACGCATTAAGTTGTAAACCCACATTTAACACTTTGTTTGGGTCCTTTGGGTCAACAGGTATTGGTATTGTCGTTTCCACTGGTACCACTCTATTTTCCCCTGCACTGACTTTTCTAGGATCCATCTCTTTCCTTGCTCCGCTGTGCTCGCCAGTGCAGGGTCCGCCCTGTAATTGCTACAAGGCTGGTTCTTTGATGCGGACTGGAGCTGCCGCATTCTTTCCCATTTCTCTTTTTCTTGTTTCTCGTAGCTCTGTCAGATAACACTCTCGCCTAGCATTTTGATCCCCTTTTATAACTCCTACTCCATTGTCTGTAGGGAATTTAATAGTGAGGCACCACGGGGCAAGAACAGCTTTAAACGCTGCCAGAGTTGGACGACCAAGGAAAGCATTGTAAGCAGAAAATTCGTCGACAATCACAAAAGTTTGCTTGCGGACCACTTTTCTCTCTCCTTCTCTAAGTTCCACAAACAAATCAATGGTTCCTACCGGCTGCTTTGGCTCCCCAGTGAAGCCGGCAATTTTCTGCGATGAGGCTTGCACATCAGCCATAGGGATCTTCATTTGGTCGAATGTTTTCTTGAAGAGGATATTGCAGGATGCGCCACAATCAATGAGAACTCTTCTGACAATAGCTGGCCCGATACCAGCCGAGATGACTAAGGGATCCAAGGTAGGAGCTTCAATACCTGCGGAATCCCTAACTTTGAACACAATATCATCATCGAAAGTTCTTTGTTGCTTCAAGGGCGTAGCACCCTCCAAAACGAATACATCTTCCTCGGTCGGTACATACTTTAAAGCTCGGGTATATCTTTCCATCTCACCCCAGCTTCTGCCTGCTGGGTGAGGTCCTCCTGTAATGACATTGATAATGGGCCTTCCAGATTCATGCCCTGCAGCCTTCTCAATCATCCTAGGCTGATGAGTAGGAGCCTGTTGCCCCTGACTAGATGAAGCAGGATTGTTGCCATTCTTTTTCACAAATTGCTGCAGTTTGTTTTCCCTTAGCAACTCTTCAATCAGATTTTTCAACTGGCGGCATTCGTCGGTCTCGTGACCGGGTTGATTATGGAAGCGGCAGAACTTCCCACTCTGTATAGCCTTTTTCCCGGTCCTTAGAGGAGGAGGTTTAGGAAAGTCAACAGAATCTTTAGTAGCAAGGTAGATACGCTCCGGCGTATCTGATAAAGGAGTATATTCTGACGGCTTGAAGGATCGGGGCTTCTTCAGATTACTCTGCTTCTTCCTATTGTTATTTTCCCTTTTTTGCCCTACAGATTCATTCTTGCGTGGAGCAACAGTGTTATCTTCATCTTTTTCCAATACTGCCTTTATCGGTACGGGACGGCTTTCTAAGCGTATGAATTCATCTGCTTTTTTATAGAATTTTTCAAGGGAATTTGGTTCCTTCATGTTTAGCCATTTCCCAAATTCGCTTGACTTGTCAATACCCTTCATCAGATAAGTCAATATCATTCGCGGTTCTGCATTGTCCACCTCAGCTAGCGCTATATTAAAGCAGTTTAAGAAAGATCTGATAGTCTCTCCTGGATTCTGCTCCAAACTTGACAGTGACATGATATCCTTGGCTTTTGAAGCGTATAGTCTGAACTGCTCCTTGAACTTCCGGGTTAAGTCAGAAAACTGATCGATAGATCGGACTGGCAGCTTGGTGAACCAAAGCAGAGCTACGCCTTCGAGATACAAAGGAAAATATCGGCACTTTATTTCATCAGAGGCTCTGGCACCTGTCATGTGCCAATCATACTTGTATAAGAATTCGTTCGGATCACTTGTCCCCTTGTAAGCTGGAATGGTTGGAGGGACAAACTTCCTTGGGAATTCAGCCTTTAAGATTTTCTCAGTAAATGGAGTTTTACTTGGGGCGAAACCCCATTCTTTCTCGTCTTCAACCCTCTGCATACTCTCTTTCATGATTTGTCGGACCATTCCAGAAAGATACTCCTCATCATGTCGAGTTCTAGATCCACCAACCTCAGGAAGTGTTTGTTCAAAGGGGCTAGCAGCCCTTTCAGGAGCATTCCTTTCTTCAGCCTCATGAATGTTGTTAGCAAAATTCCTTTCATTACCTGCCGGTTGACGGTTTGCCCCAAGCAAATCGTTCAACCTATTCAGAATTAGGGCATTCTGGGCATTCTGAGCCTCGAATTGTGCATTTTGGGCATTGATCTGTTGGTTCAGCCCTAAGATTGCAGCATCCAGCTCTGCCTTTGTAACTCCGACAGCTGGAGTGGCTTGATTCGATATAGGGGAAGCGGAGGTTCCCTCTTGAATATTCCCGGATCTGACAGATCTACTTTTCCTTCCAGGAGCCATAATCTCGGATAGACTTCTGGTTTTCAAGGAAATTCTCTCTACAAACCTCTGTGAAGCAATGATGATAACTCGCCTGAGTTCGACCTTCTCAGTGAAAGCACCAAAAATGTTAACGCTAAAATTTGAACGCTAACACCCCGGTGTATGAAGTAAGATTGTGAAAGCACCACCCGATAGCTCGGGAACAGTTTATAAGCAGATAATAGTGAAAAAACAGTAAACAACAGCAATTTTATAGTGGTTCGGCTTAAGAGAGAGCCTACGTCCACTTTGAATATCTTTATTGACGATTTGATTACAAATCAATGCAGTTACACTTTGATTACAACACACTTTGAGTTTCAAGTGACTTAGAACAAGTAGTCTAAACTTCAATGTTGATCCGAATCTTTGAACACATGTTAGACATGTTTGATTTCTTCGTGAAGTTCCTTGAAGGTGTTGAAGTAGTTCAGAATGCAGCAGAGTAACGGCGCTTGAAATGAATGAGCCAAAAGTCCTTCTCTAGTTGGAACTAGGGTTGTATTTATAGGCATTTCTCGGAGTTAGGTCGTAGGTCGTGACCGACCTAAGCTAGGTCGTAGGTCGTGACTGACCTAAGCTAGGTCGTAGGTCGTGACTGACCTAAGATGCACTGGCTTCTCTTTCACAAGAACATGCATGCTAGTTTGCACAAGTCCTAGGTCATGAGCGACCTATCCCCCTGCGGCACAGTATAGGTCACTTCTTTACTCAGGCATTTAGGTCGTTAGCGACCTATCCTAGGTCGCGCGTACTTTTCTCATAGTTATAACTGGAGTCTTTTAGATCACGACTCCCCTTAGGTCGCGAAGTATTCCTAGGTCGCGGAGTATCATAGGTCGAGACCGTTTTTAGGTCGCATTCACTCTTAGGTCGTCCTACTTCTTAGGTCGTGGCTTTTTGTTAGGTCGCGAAGCTTGATAGGTCGCGGCCTCCTTTAGGTCGCGAAACATATTTAGGTCGTTCCATCCCTTAAGTTGTATGGTCGCTCTGGCTCATAGGTCGCTAAGTCGCTGAAACTTTAGGTCGCTAGGTCACATTATCCTTTAGGTCGCGGCCTTCCTTAGGTCTAAGCACCCAGTTAGGTCGTGTGAGTGCTATAGGTCGCAGAATTCTATAGGTCGCGGCTTTCCTTAGGTCGCAGAGCTCTGTAAGTCGGTGCTTCCCTTAGGTCGCAGATACTTTTAGGTCACTTGATGAGTTAAGTCGCTAGGCCATTCCTGTAGTTAGGTCGCTCCATGTCTTTAGGTTTTAGGTCGCTAATGAAGAGGAATTAACACTAAACGGCGTGGTCTCACTAGATATCTAAATGATTGAGATGGTAAATTATTATTCATACCATGCTTTATGTCTAACTCGAAGTTTATGTTTTCCCCTTAAAATCTCGGGTACTCGGTTGATTTTGAGTAGTTTGAGAGTTAAGGTTTTCAGGTACCACTTAAGATGAATAAGCTTCCGGAGATGTGTATGAGGCTTGATAGCTATTTAGAGTTCTCTTTTCTTTTGATTCCGCTGTGTTGATTGTAATGGCAAAGTTCTTATATTGCCTATATATACTCTGATCATCCAAGGAGGCATCTTCATATGTCGCTCTTGGGCATATGTTATTTTCTCTAAACGTGATTTGCAAACATGGGATTATGTACTGAATAGGAAATATTTTGAAGTGAAATGTGATTTTGTTTGAAGTTCAATTTTTTTTCATATTTTTGTGTTTCTGTGTATCAATGAATCTAACACCGCCATATTTGGTCATCGAGGATTAATAACTATGGATGACTGCAGCATCCATATCCGTTGGTTTTGGGCCTCCACCTAGGGAGATGTTACAGTTATTTCAACCTTAAGTACCAAATCCCTTTATACAGAGGAAGCATATCTAAAAAGAAATTGGATCTTTCCCGTTCATTTCTTTTCTTTCCATTCAGTTACCAATTATAAGCTTGTAGTCAATCTCTGTATTTTATTCTTCTTGAAGTAATAAAATATTCTATCTTTGGAGATGTATACTGTCGCCTACTATTTAGATATATCATCGTCATTAGGTGATTTTATTCCAGTATTAGAGCATATGTAGTACTATTTGCGTATGAAGTGTTTGGTGGAATGAAAATTCGAATGAAGATGAATTTGAAATTACTTCTTGACCTTTAGTTGCACTCTAAGTTAGCAGTACTTGTGTTATACAAGAGTCGAAGTTGATTATTAATATATGGAATGATAAAAAGGATTTCAAGAATTGACAATGGAAAATGATGAAGTTATTGAGAAGATACCACATTCATAATGTCGTGTTTGATTTGGATTCGCTGTCGATTATATTTTCGTCATTGAGGAAAAGGAGATGGAAGATTGGCGTATACTACACTCCAACTTGTTATAGCAAAGAATGTTATTTCTTAGGTAAGCTGTCAGATTATGACCAAAGGCATTTAAGACTAACAGGAGAGCCTCTACATAAAGAAATCTCGGCCAGTTGGTTTTATATAAGACCTTTCTTATTGAATAATATTTCACATATTAAGGAACATTTGTCAGTGTTTGATGATTTACTTTTGAAGATGAAGATTGTTGACTTGTAAGTTGTTGCAGAGCAATGAACCACGGTTTTTCTTTATCCTTTTCCTTAAATATTTATAGGATCATGCCGATAGTCTTATTCATATAGGGATACTCTACTTTAACGAATGTCAAACTCATCTTCTTAGTGAAGAGTTTAGAGATCAAGGAAACGGTTAGCTGATGAGAATAAAGGTGCTAGGATTTAAGTTTTTTTTGTTAAGAGAGACCGAAGTAAGAATAAGAAGTTTTAGAGAGCATTCTTAGTTTAGAAGCCTGGATAGAGGAGCAAGCACAGAGATGAGAACCTAGGGAAAACAATTGTAGATATTGCAAGAGGACTAACCATTGGTGAAGGATTTCCCAAAGTTGAAGAATGAGGGGGTGATAACTAATTCTTCGTCGATTGCGGTAAATAATTATGCTCTTTCAACGGTACTTCTTGTAAATGTCACTAAACATTGAGTTTTAGATTCGAGTGCTTTGTTCCTTTTCCTAATAGGAGTAGTTTCTCTACCTTTATAGAGGAGGAAACAATATTAAGATACGGAATGTAACTGCTTGTAGATGCATGGGCACTAGATCAGTGAAGATCAAAATGTTCGATGATTTTGTTTGCACTATTTCTGATCTATGGTATGTTCCATCTATGATGGGGTCTTCTATATTTATTGGACAGCTGGTGTCACTAGGTTGCAAGCGAACTATAATGAGCACCCTATACCTTTAGTACTCAAATATTTTAAATAGTGCATTGCAATGGTACTCAACGGTTATAGAGTAGCAATCAACGATGAAATAACAGTAATCTAGAGCAGATATTATCGTTTATCTCACAACACATAAATAAAATATAATAATCAACATAGATATAAAACATGCAAAACAGTAATATAACTAACCGAATCAAAATAATCAGGGTGCATCAGTTCATTACAGTAATACATAACCAGTAGCAATAGAGTTTGTACTTCTAAAAAATAGACTCCATACGGAAAGTTATCTCTAATAGATAAATAACTAGTTATAGCTCTTGTAGCGACCTAACTTTCTAACATCAGAAAATCGCATCACTATTTAAGAAAGAAAGGGATAGAAGAAGAAAAGAAAGAGAAGAAAGAACAACAACACATCAGAATCTCATAGCGGAACGATTGAAATATAACATAGAACATGTTATCCCAACTTTTAGCAAAGCTGAGATACCCAAAACTGACTGAAAATCAATAATAGCTAGTCATGAATATCAACTATGAATTGTAGGATAACCATGGATATTGATGAATTTCTTCCGTGTCCGGATTGAGTTGTAATTAACAGGACATGGCTAGAAAAGCCAAGAGAGACAACCTTCCAAGTTTCAAGTCAATCCGAGTTCGTATGCTCAAGTTATGATGGATGCAATTTGAAGGGAAAAGCTCAGGTTTCGTATCCATCCTCGTGCCCCAATTCGAATCGACCGTGTTCGTATCGATCAGGGACTGTGTTCGTATCCATACCGTTCGTATCGATCGGCATGGGTTCGGCTCAGTGAAGTTCGCATCGGTCAGGTTCTAGTTTGACTCTGTGACTTCGCATCCATCAATTGAGGCAATGGTCATCGTTTCATATCCATCGTGGGAACCTCTCTTCGAATCCATCTGCTCAAAGCACTTCGTATCCATCAGGTTACCCAGCTTCGTATCCATCAGGTAAGGTCTCATTCATATCCATAATAAGGGCAAGCTTCGTATCCATTTCATCACAACCGCTTCGTATTGATAACCCCTCATGGTCGTTTCGTATCGATCAATTCGTGAATGATCGATGCGAAGCGTACTCCTACAATCGATGTGAAGAGAAACACGAATTGATGGATACGAGCATGCCATTGCGAAGTTATGGATAAGGACGAAGCATAAAACATGGATGCGAGACCACGTCTCCAGGAAAGAAGCAGTCAAAGCGGTAAGAAGAATGGATCGAGCCTTGGAAGTAGCACCACGTCATCGATGTGCACGTGCCTCCATCGAGTCGAAAGTGATGGATTCGAACAGATGGATTCGAAGGAGACAGCCAACAGAAAACCCAAGTTCTAATCGATCATAACTCAAGATCCATCGATCCAAATGCAACGAAATTTTCATAGAAGCTTCTATACAAGGTAAAGATTGTTCCGGCCAAGTTTCAGCTTGATTGGATCATGCTTTGATGGATACGAAATCACTTTGTATCGATCCCAGATCGAGTCGAAACTTGGTGGGGTCGGTCGCGTGGGCCCACTCACGTGCCAGGAAAAGTCTCCCGGAGTTTGAGCGAGATCTGAGTCTCCTACGCCTATAAATAGCCCCTTGAAGCTTACAGAAAAGGGATCTTTTGGCCATTGAACGTCCAGACTCTGCCGGATTTGATTTTGTTTCTTTCCATCACTGTTATAGCCAAAATTCAATCATTGTAACAGCTGCAATCACTTGTAACCAGCAAAGGACATCAATAAAAGTTAAAACTTTGAAGTGGACGTAGACCGGAGATAGCCGAACCACTATAAATCTTGCGTTTCTAATTGTTATATTTGTATTGCTACTTGTTGCTTTCTTGGATCGAAGACTTGTGCTTGAATATTGTTGATTTATATTCATTGCTTGGTGCTTTTACAATACTTGGGGTTTGTGACCATTTTTGGCGCAAACACTTTGGTGCTTTCACTGAGAAAAACTAGCACCCGCTACACCAGATTCAGAGTTCAGATTTAAGAACTTGAAGAATCCCGACTTAGAAACGATGACTCGACAAACACGACAAAGAGCTGATCGGAGCCAACAAGGAGGAAGCCAAGAAGCATCCTCTGGAGCTGGAGAAGGACAGGCTTCGATGTACATCACTAGAGATGAGATGGAGACTATGGCTAATTTGATACGCTAAAGCATGATGAAGACTCACCAAGAGATGATGAAGAATTTTCTTGAGCAGATAAGAGCAGCGAATGTGCAGAACCTTGGGCCAACTACAGCGGCTGCAAGTGCAGGACAAGGAGTCAGGATTGCGGAGGCCAATGAAGGTCAGGTTCAAGACCGTAGTGCAGGACCTAAAGGAAATCAACAAGGACTTGGGGTCAGACCCTCAGGGTCAGACACTGGAAGACCCATAGATGAAGCTCAGTAGGCTGGAGTCAATGCTACTGTTACTGAGCCATATGAAGAGTATATACCGGAGTTCCCTTCAAGACTTGGAGGGCAGGATAGAAACATGACAAGGGGGCAACCCCCGGATGGAGATGAAAGAATGATTGGTCTAGTGCGACGAATCATGAGAGGAGGATTGTCGAGTGGAGGATTACAAGAAGTCAGTCGGAGTCCGTTCACTCCGAATATCAGGAATGAAAGGAATCCTCCAAAGTTCAAACTACCTACGCTGGATCCTTATGACAGGAGGTCAGACCCAACGATGCATATTACCAGATACATCAGGCACATGGAAGTGCTGGGGGCATCCGAGGAAGTGATGGCTCGATGCTTCCCTCTGTACTTGTCAGATTTAGCTGCGCTTTGGTTTAGACAGCTGGAGGCTGGATCAATCGGGACATGGGGAGAGCTTGTAGATTGCTTCATGAGACAGTTTAGGGTCCACGTGATGCGACCCAAGAGTGTGATGACTCTGGCTTCAATCAAGCAAAGGACCAGAGAGTCCATAAAAGATTTCTTATTGCGGTTCAATGCAACGGTGGCTTCTGTAGATCGCCCGGATCCATCGATGATTTTGATGGCGGCGGTAGCAGGAGTCGGGGAAGGCACCGAATTCAAAGATTCTTTGGCAAGAGATCCCCCATAAGATCTTGGAGAATTTTATCATGAAGCTGAAAGGTTCATTCGGCTGGAAGAGTCACGAGCCGAAAGGAGAGAAATAAATGATGTGCAGGGTGAAGGAACCGCCAGGGAACAGTCCGGAGCGGACAAAGGAAAGAGAAAGCAGGACGATGGACATGATGGTCCTGATAAACGGAAGAAATTCCGGGATCCTAGATTCAGACAGTACACGGATCTAACGGCAAGTCTAGAAAGGATTTACACTGAAACTCGGGGGCAACTCCCCTATCGAAAACCACCCAGGAGAGATCCCACTGAGCGGGAGCGCAGAACTGGAAAATACTGTCTATTCCATGAGCTGGATGGGCACGCTACAGATGAATGCCGCCACCTAAAGGATGAGGTGGAAGAACATGCCAGGAGTGGTAGATTGCCACAATTTGTCAGAGAACAGACAACGGCGGTAAGGCCTGAACAACTACCGCCTCCACCTAACAGAAACGATCCTGGATCGGGATCACGACTCGTCATCAACTGATAAAAGATGGCAGGTGCCAAGTCCAGGATTTGGAATTCGATCAAATAATTTCATTAGATTTGTTTTCAGAATAAACGACTACTCCACTTACTCATGTACGGGAACCGGAGAGATCCCTAGGCATGCTCTGAGATGGAGATAGACTAATATGCCTGGAGAGGCAATGTTTAGCCTTTTCCTGATGTTTGAGATTGAACATCTAGGACCTGAATTTAATAAATAAATTAGAATTTCTTAAAATAAACCTTTGACCGGAGAGTTAAAGGATGCATATTGAATACCAATATAAAAATGATCGCTTTATGACCCTACCCGGAGAGGTGGGGTCCGGAGTGCAGAAGTGAGTTGCTTCGCCGGAGAGCGACAGGATCGACTCACTTAACGTCGTTTCCCATTCACCGGAGAGTGATTAGATCGGGATTCGATAAGAGCCCGGAGAGGCTGTGATCGGCCCACGATTTAGGCCATGACATCGCTTAATGTTCAGATACACTGAACCGGAGTGCAAGAAGTGAGTTGCTTCGCCGAAGAGCGACAGGATCGACTCACTTAACGCTGCCTCCCCTTCACCAGAGAGTGACAGGATGGGATCCAGCAAGAGTCCAGAGAGGCTATGATCGGTTTAAAACAACCAAGACATCGCTATATGCCCTAGCTGGGGCCGGAGTGCAAGGGATAGAAAGCAACGCCGGAGTGCAGTGGGATCTTTCTATTCAATCGCCAAGTCTGGAATGGGCTTGGAAAGGGTCAGTAGTGACCAACGATGGTCCGAAGAGACTGTAAAACTTCGTTCTTAACTTCCACTGGAAGAAATGGATAACGATTTGGCTTCGAACATCCACGAAATTGATTGAAAATGCTATAAGCACTGAATAAAACATGAACTCACTACGTTCAATTTGAGAATGATCAAAACACACCTTTTACCAAAAGGCATGTTTTGAGGGGAAAAATGTTATCCCAACTTTTAGCAAAGCTGAGATACCCAAAAGTGACTGAAAATCAATAATAGTTAGTCATGAATATCAACTATGCATTGCAGGATAACTATGGATATCGATGAATTTTGTCCGTGTCCGGATTGAGTTTTAATTGATAGGACATGGCTAGCAAAGCCAAGAGAGCCAACCTTCCAGGTTTCAAGTCAATCCGAGTTCGTATGCTCAAGTTATGAACGATGCAATTTGAAGGGAAAAGCTCAGGTTTCGTATCCATCGTCATGCCCCAATTCTAATCGACCGTGTTCGTATCGATCAGCTACTGTGTTCGTATCCATACTATTCGTATCGATACCGTTCGTATCGATACCATTCGTATCGATACTGTTCGTACCGATCGGCATGGGTTCGGCTCAGTGAAGTTCGCATCGGTCAGGTTCTAATTCGACTCGGTGACTTCGCATCCATCAATTGAGGCAATGGTCGTCGTTTCGTATCCATCGTGGGAACCTCTCTTCGAATCCATTTGGTCAAAGCACTTCGTATCCATCAGGTAAGGTCTCGTTCGTATCCATCATAAGGGCAAGCTCCATATCCATTTCATCACAACCGCTTCGTATCGATAACCCCTCATGGCCGTTTCGTATCGATCAATTCGTGAATGATCGATGCGAAGCGTACTCCTGGAATCGATGCGAAGAGAAACACAAATTGATGGATACGAGCATGTTGTTGCAAAGTTATGGATAAGGACGAAGCATAAAACATGGATGTGAGCCCACGCCTCCAGGAAAGAAGTGGTCAAAGCGGCAAGAAGAATGGATCGAGCCTTGGAAGTAGCCCACGTCATCGATGTGCACGTGCCTCCATTGAGTCGAAAGTGATGGATTTGAACAAATGGATTCGAAGGAGACAGCCAACAGAAACCCAAGTTCGAATCGATCATAACTCAAGATCCACCGATCCAAATGCAACGAAATTTTTACAGAAGCTTCTATACAAGGTAAAGATTGTTCCTGCCAAGTTTCAGCTCGATTGGATCATGCTTTGATGGATATGAAATCACTTCGTATCAATCCCAGATCGAGTCAAAACTTGGTGGGGTCGGTCGTGTGGACCCACTCACGTGCCAGAAAAAGTCTCTCGGAGTTTGAGCGAGATCTGAGCCTCCTACGCCTATAAATAGCCCCCTGAATCTTAGAGAAAAGGGATCTTTTGGCCATTGAACATCCAGACTCTGCCAGATTCGATTCTATTTCTTTCCATCCCTGTTATAGCCGAAATTCAATCATTGTAACTGCTGCAATCACTTGTAACCAGCAAAGAACATCAATAAAAGTTAAAACTTTGAAGTGGACGTAGGCCGGAGATAGGCGAACCATTATAAATCTTGCTTTTCTAATTGTTATATTTGTATGTTGCTTGTTGCTTGCTCGGATCTGAGACTTTTGCTTGAATATTGTTGATTTATATTCGTTGCTTGGTGCTTTCACAATACTTGGGGTTTGTGACCATTTTTGGCGCAAACAGAACGTATACATAGTATCATATACATCAGAGTACACAACTATACATCTCAATTTAGACAGTTATAACATTTCTATCTAATATACAATAAAAGAACAACTATACAGAATAACACACACAGCGGAAATTCTATCTATATATCTACACACTGAAGCCTCCTGCTCCAAAGTTGTTCCAGAATTTGTCAAGGATAACCTGAATCATTTGACTACTCATACAGAATATGAGTACCCAAGAGTTTAATAAAACAGAAAATAAACACTCGGGTCAGACATGGGTCTGTTGTCAGTAAACGGTTTAAGATTTCTTAAATTTAGAAAATCCTTTGAAAGAAAAGGTATCACGTAAGACTTCCCACACATAAACATGGAAAAAAATTTACCTTACGCTAACCAAAATATTTGATAGGAAATCCAGTGATATTTTAATAGTGTCTAGGGTTTTCAAATAAATATGAAATAGCTGAAATTGTTACATGATTAAATTCCAGCTACTAGCCACAAAAGTGGGTAATATAAACAAAACCGTAGGGTCTCGTAGGGAAAATGGGTTTCCAACAATGGCAGGGCTACTGGGGTACCGTCCGTCACAGTACGTGGCCTAGATCACCGTACCGAAGAGCCACCCTAACTCCCCTGCAACACAAGGCCGGGACTATTCCTTACCGAACAGTCCCAAACAAGACCACCCCACAGTTGGCTGCAGATCCAACTGCTTACAAAGCCGAAATAAAAAGGGACATCCAGACAGGGATGTATCTCGCTCTCCAGTGGGAGCTACCTACGAACCTTGCTGCACCTCCCCTGTTTTAGCCATTCCCGGTTGATGAGGCTTGAGGCTACGATTACCTTTGTAAGACACATTTATCTTAGAATGCTCATCATCCACCTGACGATGTGCTGAAAGCATTCAATCCATACAAGTCCGTTCCGGGTTTGAACGGAACTGAAGGCACTATCTTGTTGCACTCATTTTGGAATCACCCTCAGAGTCAACGACCATAGCCCTTGCACTATGAATCACCATCTCGAACCTATAAGTACAATTCCGTCAAACTCATTACGGAATCACCCACAGAGTTAAACTGACGTATAGTTCTTACACCTCGAGTCTTCACTTGCACTCTACTTGGATTCACGACCTAACGTTTATTTTGGATCGGTGTGGTTTTCGGATATCCAAATATGGAAACCCGATCCCGGTCTCACCGAATCCCAATGCCATTTTAATGTCTAAGTTGTACTTAAGGGATTTAAACAATAGATATTCAGAATATCACTTAACATAAATGGATGATTCATAACACATTGATAGATAATTCACAATTATCAAGTTCATCCATACATATCTCAAAGTAGCATATATATCACATCTCAGATGTATCACATTCACATCATCACATATCAATCAATGACATCGATATCAACCAATATCATTATCTCATCCAATGATACTTATCAATCAATCAATAATCACCCATACACAAGGTTGATCCAACTAAATTAATTTAATTCATCCTTAATTAAATTGAACCTTACTTAATCACTTGGATTGTCATCAATCCATCTTACTATTCATTAATTAATTACAAATTAATTAATTAACATCACTTATCTATCCAATTTAAATTAATCATCCCTGATTAATTATTACTTAATTTCTTTAAGTAATTTATTCCTAATTAATCATCTTGATTAACTACTTCTTAATTATCCAAGTAATTATCTCTCAATTACCCCTTTAAAATTAATCACACTTGATTAATTATTACTTAATTACCTTAATAATTATTTAATTAATCACACCTGATTAATCACCTTTAATTAATCATATTTGATTAGTTACTCTTGATTAATTACCTTTAATTAATCACGCTTGATTAATCATTTATAATTAATCATATTTAATTAATTACTTTTAGTTAATCACTTTTTGATTAATTACTTTTAATTACATTTAATAATTAAAACTTAATTATAAGTTAATTATCCTTCAATTATTAATTAACAATTAATAAATTATTTCCATTTATTGATGATTACTTCATTAATTAAAACCTTAATTAATAACTTAACAGTAATTAACCACTTAATTAAATTCTTTTAATCCTTTTATAAATTAACCATTATTTAAATAATTTAAACCTTTAATCAATTTTATTAATTAATTCTTTAATTACTAACTCAAGTGATTAACATTTAATCACATCCACTTAATTACTTTCACAAAGTAATTATCTTTTACTTAATTATCTCCTGAAATCAATCACTTAATTACCTCCGCTAGTAATTATACTTAATTAATTTCTAAAATGTTTATCTTTCAATAATTAACTACTTAATTAATTAATTATTTTAATCATTTAAATTAATTAAATGATTCTTAACTTCTTATTTTTAAAAAGATTCTTAATTAAGAAAACCCTTATCCTAATTAAACATTTATATTAACCAATAACTTTATCTTAATTATCTTCATATATTTGTTAATCAAATTCTCAATTACTCAAGAATTTTTTTAATTAAAATTGATTACTAAATTATAATCATTAGTCTTTCTTTTTAAAAAAATAAAATAAAGTATGTTAGAAATCAGTTATAATTAAGACACATTTTAAATTAAGCTTTTAAATCTTTAAAACTTTCCCAAAGTTATTAAATAAAATTTTATACAAACCTTATTTTTGAAATCCACTTATTTTAAAAAAAACTTTTATATTTCAAAATATAAAATTTATTTAAAAATTAATCTTGAAACAAATTGGATTCACAGGTAAAAACTTGTTTCATCTTTGTTAAAAAATTTATAAATATTCCAAAATCAATCTACTTTGTTAAAATCTTCTTTGAAAACATTTGCTGTAAAATACTAAAAAAACCCTGAACAACGCCAATCTCTTTAACACAGCAAACTCGAGCAACCCTCAGTCACTCGAATGAAAACTCGAGCAAACCCCTGCGAAATCTCGCGTAAAACTCGAGTAAAACCAAAGAAAACCCGAGTACCCCCAACCCTATGTCTGCTCCAAGAAAAACAACCGAAAACCTTCTCTTCCAATCCAAACCCACTTCTTCCCAAAACCCAAACTTCCTGATACACAACCCTGCACATCCACGTGCACAACCAACCTGGCCAACGACGATCCATTCTTCGACCTTCGTTACGTCACTTTTGACCCCGGCAACCATACACGCATACCAGAAAACAAGTTTCGATCAAGAATCGAAAATTCGACTCCAACCCAAACGGCCTGAAGCAACTTCACCAGCAAACACCATCGTCACCGACGATCTAGACCCCTAAACACCTCGCCGTTCTTGCCCAAGCATCACCTCGATCTCCTGCGCCTATAGCTTGCCTCGTGATGGGTTCCGATCTCGCCTCTACACCACAATTGCCATATGAATCGCGACGTCAAACTTAGGGCATCAAACCCTATCCTAATCAATTCTAGCCAACACGTTCAAAAATAAATACCCAAGGTATTTTTCAGATGATCAACATCCTTCCCTTAACCCTCAGAACGAAGCATGTCGGCCAATTTGCTGCCGATTGAATGGAATTGACTAAAACAGCTGATTCGATCAACTCCAGAAACCAAATTAATTTTCCCATTAAAAATCGAGATAACCACACTAAAATTCACGATTTTCTATCACTATTTCAATTATACAAACAAAACTCAAAATTTTTTTAATCAATCTTTGACCCAATTTACCTTCTTACTGTAAATTTAAAAATTTCGAGCCATTTTTCCTTTTTAAATACCTGTAATTATTTTTAAAAGTGATGTTACATGATTTCAATCTCCTTTCATTTACAAACGAAAAACTAATAGTTATTCAATACTGAGATTTTGAATTTTTAAAGGAATCAAGCCCTGTAAATGTCACAACAGAGTTCATACAGTCATTCATCACTTGCACACATACATGCACTCATTCAAATCCAAGAATTCAGGGAAACGTATGATTTTCATACATATGACCAAGAGGAAATCAAGTTAAAACTGTTTTTAAAATTCGTTTTACTCACCTAGAAATGCGGAAGATAGAATTGTTTCCAAGTTTTGAAATTTCACTTTGCATGTTGATAATTTTTCTTGAATTGCTTGATTAATGTTCTTGAATTTCTTGTTTGTTTGATTGAACCCCCAACTATCTTCCTTTGTTTCAGATTCCTCAAATTGAAATTTCCAGATTTTTTCTTTGCTTCAGATTTTACAGTTTCTTCTTCCTTTTTGTCAGATCTTACAGTTTAATGTCTTCCTGATTTTCCTGTTCTTTGATTTGCATTTGCATTACATTTTTCTGATCTTGGGTTTGAATTACATTTTTGTTGAAAGAAGAAAGTAAATTTGCTGAAGATTAATTTTCTTCTTTTAATTTTACAACTTACATTTTAAATTTTATTTTATCTAAAGAATGACATTTGTCTATCCTATGTTCCCATTATCTTACACCTATGCACATGATTCACAAGTGTCACTAATGTTTACTAAACGTTTTACAAGTGTTATTATGTTTAATTAATATTTACCAAAGTTATTTTCTAATGTTTTAAAAATGTTTTAAATGTTATTTTATTTTTAATAATTTATTTAAGCCTTATATACATATTTATATAATATTCATATAAATTCAAGTAACTTATATTTTTGATTCCATTCTAAATAACATGTGTTTATTAAATTGAGAAATTAAATTTAACTCCTTATATAAATTTTTTAAAACAATCTTATCTTATGATAAAATTAAAATGAAAGGCTATTAAAAATAATTGGAAATGAACTTCAAATTTTATTCTTATTTAAAACAAAAGCTAAAATATATGTTTATAAAATAAGAAATTAACTTTGTTATTAAAATTTAAATTTCAAATATCATTTCAAAAGCATTAAATCAAATTAACATATCAAATTACAAAACTATATATTTATTAAAGTTTGAAAATACCGATTAAATTCAAATCAATACAATTTTCCATTTCTATTATATACAAATATATACATATTTCAAATTGAAAAACATTTTAACATTATATTTGAAAATTACTGTATTATATTTTAAAACAAATCTCAAATCAAAATATATACATTCATATATATTACAATTTGAATATAAAGTTTTATTACATTAAAAACTACCTATTTACAAGATATATCAATATATATATATATATATATATATATATATATATATTTTATAAATAGAAAATATTTTTTAGATTAGTTTTGAAAAATAAATCTTACCAATATTAAATTGCTAAAATAAATATTTCCAAATTAAAGTATTATAAATTTTCAAAAGAATTAAACTTGCCAAATTTTATACTGTTAAGAAAATTATTGATAGACATCATCAAATTATTATTATTTTCCTTTAAAATAATTTTTAACTTGTCAATTTGTAATTTAAAATGATCAAATCCATTTAATTATTATCAAAAATTATTAAATTGATATTGCTCAAAATTCCGGGTCATCACAGCTCTACAATACTATACAACGGAATATAATGGTAAAAGCTCCAAATATAGTTATATGTAATGCGTAGTCTCTTACTCATCCTTCGCACAGTGTCATGCGCTATCTTATATCTATTATCTTAGTTTACTAATTTAAGAGTATCCGAGATGATAAAAAGCAATGAAAATAACATCTGGTCAGATAACAGTTTGATATGAGTGATCTAGAATCTTAAAATAGACACAACTCGAATATTAATGTAGAAACATAAGGTAGATCATGTCCGACTTCTCCTTACATTCAACAAGTTAGCACATAAACACGATATATGCTACATTATCATCATATAGGTAAACTACACTAAGTATAATAAGAGTGTTGCATATATCTCATCTCATGACATCCATCCTAGAACTCAGCAATCATAGCAAGTACAACAATCATGGAAAACATAGTAATCATCAACCACATATCACATTACCCACTAAGATGTCGCTGGATATAAGATAACTCGTATAACCATTACTGAAATTAATGACCACAACACATCACAATCATATCAGTGCTCAAATTGATAACATCGCTAAGGTATTATCATTACCAAGGTTTTGCCATCACCAAGGCTTATACTCAAATAAATACCACCACTATGGTATTGCCATTAATAGGCGAGCTAGACCATCACTAAGGCATTGCCAGCAATAGGCAAGCTAGACCATCACTAAGGTCTAATGTACATATATGAGCATCCTTACATACTCCTGCTTTATAGGTACATATACTTCTTCAAGTTATCAACAAATGTTTGTTGACCAATTGTCTATCAAGGTAGAAAATGGCCGATCAAATTTTAATTAAAAATAACCACAAGCGCACGATGTATAATGTTAGTATGTGGCGAGTACGGGTCGATCCGCAAGGAATTGCTTAGATTTTAAAATTTCTATTCAATCAAAATAAACCAAGATTTGAAACTTGTGATTAGCTAAAAATGTAAAAACTAACAAAAATTAAAAGTGATGAAAATATGAGTGTAGAAGGCAATTTAGAGGTAATTTCCTTCTCATGATCACATGAATCAACAAAACGAAATTATAATCTCTCTTTTGGTCAGTAGTGAAATTAGCTGATGTGCTTATCATAAGTATGGAATACCTGTGCTATTAATTAGCCCGATATAAACCATCAAACTATAACACACCCACTAAATCACTTTTGACTCTCATGAAAATTGACAATGAACTTGAAAATAAAATATATTCTAAGCATGGCCTATTAACTATCGATTAGAAATATAGACCAACAAATTTTGATCTAAAAATCACTTCGTTACCAACATCATATATAGATGAAGATGTAATTTATGTTTGTTGTTTGTTTAAGCGTAGCCTATTTGGTGTCGACAATATAGGCTATCAAATTCAAAGCTAAAACAACAATTTAACCCATTGAAACATTTACATTAAGCACAAAAAGAGAACATAAATGATCAAAATATTGAATCTACGTGATTAAAAAAGCTTTATTGCCTCCAAATTGATGGGGTTTAGCCTCTCATATTTATTATCATATCAAAAAATATAGAGTTCAATGAAACAAGAACAAAAAGAAAAAAAGAGAGCTAAACGAAAAGAAAGCTAATTAAAAAGCAATAAAAACTAATCTACTTGCATGAATAAAAGATCTATACTACTAGCATGAAAGGAAATTAACAAGAAAAGAGATGATCATGTACTAAAATTACATGAAATAAAATGGCTAAGTAGTCATGAAAAGAAAGAAAAGAGAGCTTTTTTTATTTTTGATCCTATACCAAACTAAAGAGGCTAAGAGAAGAGAGTCACATGAACATATGGAGAATTTATACATGTTTTAAAAGCTTAATCCATTTTTTGGGAACTACCCTCGTAGGAAGTGTGGCCACCAAGTTATCATTAGCATAAGATAATCCTCTATTAAAATGTGAACGAAACTTTAATGGCCATTAGCATGTGCATCAGCTTCTAATTATACGTCGAGGTAGGTGGGTGGGTAGGGTCCTCCATGTTTCATGAAATGAGTTTTTTCCATCTTTATTCCTTTGTATTCTCTTGTGCATGCACATTTTCCATGAGCCATTTGTAAATTGACTTCAAATTCCTACAAAATAACACTGGATTTTCCAAGTAAATTTTCTCAAATTAATATATGAACAAAAATGGCCATTTTGCCCCGTATGAAGATAAATATATGATGATTTGAATTTTGGTTTAAACATGTTCAAACACCCTATATGATCATTTATTTAATTAAATTCGATAAAATATGAAAGTAAAAATATGAACATTACGTGCACGTCAACAATCCCATTTTACACACATCCTAATAGTAGAATAAACATTACGTTCCAATTTCACAAATCCACATAATCAAATGTTCCTTCTCGGACCATAACCAGATCATTCAAATACTCTCAACTTGAAGCGTTTTATCCATACAACTCATATCGTCTTGTCATCAAAGATCAAATCTCTCTTGTTCACCTTAATAATCTTAAAGTTATCTCAATGCCATGGCTGAAGTAGCTCTCGCGTCTCACCATCATTGGCATGTGTTTCCACAATGTTCTTCATCAATTAGTAATATGGCCATAACTTACAAACCCCTTATCCAAACTACATGCGATTGATCTTGCTAGTCTAGTACACTTTATCGGACCTCTTATATCGATCATAGTCCATCTGTTCTAATCTGATCGATTGGTGGTTATTAATCGCCTCAAAATTTAGCCATTTCTCAGGTTAGGACTGAGGTAGACCCAAGCTTGCTCGAAGTTGCATCAAATTCTCCTTATGAATGCTGCCAACCTTCAAATTGCCCATCAATCATTTTAGCCTCATATCTCATAAATTTCATACCCAATTTAGTGCGATCGATTATAGCAACTCTAAGCACCATCCTAAACACCAACTATTGATCGCAGCTTCATACAATCAACTTTGATCGATCGCTGGTACACCTTTTCGTCGTGTTTTATATCTTTTAGACAGAAGCACTCCATGCATTCACCTCATGCATGCCACAAGTCATCTCTATTTTCTTTGCTAAGTGAAATTTTGTACTATAGCCCCTTTTAGATTGATCAACATCAACCCATATGGGTTGGTTCTAATCGATCCGACTCAGACTCAACCATAAATTTGTCTTAGTCATTTTTCTGGCTTTTTGCATCAATCGTCACCTGGTTTTCTACTCTGATTCGAATGTGGTCTTCACTTTGAATTGATACGCCTTTGATAACTTTCGGACCAGTACTTCGTCAAAAATCGCTATCATTACACTATCATCAAGTCCAAACATAAAAACCACGCACAATCACTCGAATAAGCATCATATCCATACAATATAGTCATCATATCAATTATATCCAAATCTACCATTCATATGACACATCAATGCAAGAATTTATTGGTTAAAATCAGTTTGAAACCATTTAATTTCATTCATAAATCACATATTAATCTGAATCGGTAAAAGGCCATGTTTTTAACGTTAAATATGATTTTAAAGCATTTTAAGCATTTATAAATACAAAAGAAAATTATGAGATGATAGGTCATCACCTATCGATGTAAAATCAATCAAAATCACCAAAACCGAACCAAATCTGAAATGAATAGTACATGTCACTGATCCTAATGCTCCGAAACATTAATTAGTAGATCCTCTTAGTAGTCACCTTATTAATCCACTTTTAATTCTTTGATTAGGTTAGATTTAGTAAGCATTTGATGGAGTTTTTGATTGAAGATAGATTAATGGAGGTTATGGAAAATAGCTGTTCTTCCTTCCTAATTGCACGGATTTGAGATCTTAAACCCTCCTCTACGATCTAGCGACTCTAATTGATGATTCTGCCTTTAAATACAGGTGTTAGAGAAACGTGAAAAGGACTTCTTAGAAATTTCACACTTCATTTTCACTTTCCTCTTTATAGCTTACTGTTGTAAAAATCAAACTTGCATTGTTTTCAGGATTTGAAACCTTATAATTGGTCTATATTCATGTCAAATCGCATGTAATAAAATTAAAGTTGATGTAGGAAGTGATTTGAGGCCGAACCACCATAAAAATTCTTGCGTATTTGCTGTCTATTCTCGTTTTTTTTCGATTTACTCTTATATGTGACTGATCCGGGATGTTGTGTCAATTTTTGACCTAACATTTTTGTTTCTTTCACCAAGAGGGGTGAATCTCAAGTAAAGATCTGGCTTAGAACTTTTGAACTCGAGCATTCATAAGTTAGATCTTGAAGTTGATTGAAGTATATCTCAAATTACTTCGAAATAAAGAAGAGTCTACGTCAGATCTAAAGAATATGGTCCCTAGGAAATCTCCCACGACATTTAGAGTTGCTGTTGGAGAAGATGAAGCTTCTTAGCATAATAAGGAGACTACTTGGCTTAAGAATACTTTGCTAGGACGTCTTGATAGAGTTATAGGTATCTCCTAGGGGCACTTCTGTAATTATTGTAAATTATTAACTCTGAACTAAAATTCTCATTCGAAATAAATGGTAATTTTCTTTTTATTGTATACTTATTATAAGGTGTTATATTAATTAATTGTTTAATTTAAGTATATTTAATAGAAATCCATAAATGATATGCTTTGTGATAGTAATTACAATACGTTGTAATCATAAGCAATTTATCACAATATAATAAACATATCATTTTAGATATTTCTAGTCAAGATCTATTAAGATTGGATATAGATCCATCCGTTGAGATTACAGTACATAACGCTTTCTACTTGTTGGACACTGTATTACTCATGGCTGCTGGGGAAGCTAAAGGTTTACATAGTGATAGTTATTTGATAAAAATGGAATGACTTGATAGTTATCAGTTTGTTAATATAACTACGGTCAAACAGAAGATGTTAATATGATATTATAACATGGTTATCTCGACTTGAGAATGCTGTTGAATTTCAACGTGGACACTCCACTTTAATTATACTTAAATCGTGGCCCGACGTCCATCGAACGATTATAGTTCGGTCGAGTTGAAATGTTAGAGGTGCAACATTATTCAATAGGGAATTCATCACCTCGGTTATATAAGGTTAACAGTCAACTCAAAGTCAAAGTATTTGGCTAGATCATATAGGTTAATAATGATTGTTATTATTGAACTAAGGACTTTGTATTTTGACTATACAAGTTGAATGCGAACAACATTGCAATTTGGACTAATGCCAAATTTCATAAGTCCTAATGTGATATAGTTTTAACGAAGAGAATTAATGCAAATAATGGTCACAATCAGGGACCGCTTAAAATAAGTACAAAATATATTTTGCTGGAATCTTGTAACCGATAAATTTGGCCAACTATCACACCACTAGCTAAGTTGACATGTGAACGTTGATATCCGAATTACTCGTTATTAATCACTAACTGGATTTACACATAAGATTCACATAACTGCAATGTTGAATACTTCGACTACCACCTAATTTAATTAAATTTTAATTGTTATAAATTAATTAATAATTATGAAATATGAATTATAAAATTTATTTGATTTGTTTTAATAGGTATTGAAAATAGTGTGTATATATAAGTTAAACAACCGATATATAAAATCGATACACGTTTGAATTTGATCTAAGTTTAATTTGCATGATCTAGCTTGAAGTGGAATGGAAGCACATATGGGCCTATGGTTTAGCCGGCAAAAGCTTAAGGGGAGGAGGGCTTTATGTTAATATTTTTGAGTTTGAATTAGTGGAGAAAAGGATGGATCTGGATCCACTTTTTCCTCTTTTTTCTCCGATTTAAATCCATTGCCCTATAGTTTTTACACTTCAGTTTTTCATTGCACTCTAGCTCCTTTTTGGCTGAAAATAACATTACCCCTTCTTTATTATTTTCAAAATAAAAACACAAAGTCAAATCAAATAAAATAAAGGTGCATGGATCTCTTTGATTGGTAGCGCTTTATGGAAAAGATCTAATTTAATTCTAGGCGATAAATTGATTCAGCATTCAAGGTGTCATTACATGGCAACAGTAGAGGGAAAATGTTACTGCATATTTGTTTATATCTATGTTTGTAATTTATTGTGCTATTATATCTAGTTAGAGTAGTTTTATATCGTGTATCCTTATATGTATATGTTGTGTATATAGATTATATAGTTATATATTTTAGCTAACTTTTTTATATATAGATATGTTCCCAATTTCTACCTGATTTAAAAAGAAAATTTCCAATTAAAAACTAATTTTAATGTGTTATGAATAAAAAATGAATTTTAAAATTAAATAATATACATAAAATATTTATAAATTTGTTAATTGTAAATTAAAAGTAAATTTTTTGTTGTTGTGAATATATATTTATCAAATTAGAAATATAAATATATATATATATATATATCTTATTTTATAATATAATATATTAAATTGATTTTAATAATTTACAAATATACACATGTGTATTTTAATATACATAAATTTACAGACATTACAAAATATTTTTTACAAATTAAAAAAATTCCATGCCAATTTTATTTTATTTAAAAAAAGGGAATAAATCCCATAAAGATTTATCAGATTTGAAATTGTTAGATCTAAATATGGCCAAAAATAATATATATATATATATATATATATATATTATATGTGCTTAATTAAGCATCATTATTTTCATACATATATGTTTATTTTAATAATATAATTTACTTATAAGACTTGAATTTGAATTTAAACATAAAAGATATTTTTAGATCTAGACCTAATTTTCAAATTTAAAACTTGAAAGTTATTTGAATTTTTATTTTTTTATTTTATATTTATTAATATTATTTTATATGTATGTATATGAATATATACATGTATGTATGTACGTATGGATATGTACATAAAAAATATAGGTATATGTCTGTGAGTGTAAATAATATATGTATATGGACGGGCTAACATGTCTGTTGCGATATAAATCCCAGCATTTAGATACGTACATGTTAAACCATGCACACTACATAAGTTGCACGTGCATGTACAAATACATTTGTATGTGATATACATGTACAGACTATATATTATATTTATATATAACATCAATAATCTTTTATAGATAAGTAAAATAATGATTTATTTAAAATTAATAAGATAAGACCTAAATCAATTTAGACTTTATAGGCCTAATAAGATCCAAATGGTAAAAAAATTGAAATTCACCCATTTAACCCATTGCGTGCTGACCCAGCTTCAACAATAGTATCAGAACCTAGTGGCATATTTGGTCTAAATTAGTCACATTAGGCCAAACTAGTTAAGCTTACTCATTTAGTAGGGTGTCTAGAAAAGTATCGTCTAAGATGGGTTGTTGGATTATCTAATACCGTGCCCTACCTAGTTACTGGCCTGGCTTAAAATGTGAAGTGAGTCCAAAGATTATCCCCAAAAGAAATGGTCCAATTTGAATTTGGGTCTTGGGTTAATTTTTAAAATCTGTTTTGAAACTAAAATAAATTTTAGATTTAAAAGCAAAATATAAAATAAGAAAAACATTATAAATTTTGTCAGGTGACTTTCAAAATTGTTTTGAAATTTTATAAATTGATTTCGAAAATTAATTATTTGTTAATTAGATTAATAAATTAAATAAATTAGCTAAATTATGTTAAATTATTTTGAAATGTTTAAGATGATGCAAGTATATATGAAATTTTCAAAACTAAAATAATTAATTAATTTTTTAATTAAATGTTAATAAATAAATAATATAATACGTATATATAAAGATATTTGTGTATGACTATGAATTTTATAGTATACACATTCAAAATAAATTGTTTAACTGAATAATATAAAATTAATTATTAATTTTTTTAATTAATTAAATAATGTTTAATTAATAATATTAATGTAAGATTATACATTTGATGCAGCACGATCTACAGAAGTTCAGAGGTTAGGTCGTTCACAAGATAAGGAAGCTTCGGTTCTAACTCTTAAGTCGTGCACGAGTCAACCTAAAGAAGTTTCGGTTTTAACTCGTAAGTCGTGCACGAGTCAGCCTAAGGAGTCACATGGGAAAGAGCTATGACCTAACCAAGAAAATGAAAAGGAGTTACGACTTAAGGGCTTAAGTCGTTCGAGTTTGATGAGTCGTACACGACTCAACGACTCATCTATAAGTCGTCCACGATTTATCTCGAAGCAGGGGAAAGTTCTAGCTATTAAAGGCTTTGAGTCGGAGGAAGGGCACGACCTACTTAAGTCATTGAGGAGATATGCCGCAAGAAGCTCGTGTTGTTTGAGTCGTATGAGTCTTAGGTCGTAAGCCAGGTCATGCTAAGTCGCGAGTCTTGAGTCGTTGTGTTGTGTTGTGATATAATGAGTTGAGTCGTGTACATATGCGTGTGTTGTAATAGAGGAGTGTAGTACCTGTTAGGTCGACAACGATCTAGATGAGTCGTAAGTCGGTCTGGTGAGTATGTTGTGATGTAGTTACTATGAGTCGTTGTATATATGCTATTGTGATAAGTCGGTGCCGACTTAGTTAAGTCGTAAGTCGTATGCGACTTAAGGACTGGGTTGAAACTTCTATAAATAGGGAGTGAGTTGTAACTTTTAAGGGATCGATTTTTGTTGAATAAAATTCTTGTTGATTGTTGTGTGCTTTCATTTTAAATTGGTAGTTGAGTGTAATCTCCTATCTCAACTTTCAGATATTCGAGTGCGCTCGAATCAACGATTGTTGAAGCCGATTTGCGGAATCAAGTGCGCTTGATCAACGCTTGAAGAATTGAAGATCTTCTCTCACGGTATCGTGCGCGATCAACGTGTCAAAGATAGCTAGAATTCGGTATCTTTGTGATCAACGAATTTGGGCATTTCAGTATCTTCAATCCACCGATTGCTACTTTCATCGATCCATATCGTTTTGTCAATTATCCGCTGCGTCAGTTTGGTATCAGAGCTAGACTTAGCCAATCATAGCTAAGCCGAGACTTGGAGCCAATTTTTGAAGTTGAAGTTTGAAGTTTGGAGTTCATCGTGTTCATCTTGAAGTTGCAACGAGTTTGAAGATTTTGATTCATTTCATTTTGGATCTAAAATTGGAAAAGTGTTTGTATTTTGGCCGGGAGATTTTGCACGCCAAAGTTTGAAGAGTGTTGCCGAGTTAAGTGATAAGCCGAGTTTGATAAAGCCGAGCCGAGCTAACTTTGAGCCGAGCCAAGTTGAGCCGAGTAGTGAGAAGCCGTGATTTGTTTGTTTTGTGTTCGATTTGTTGAAGTTTTTGAGAAGTTTTCAATCATGCCACCAAGGAGAGCTAATCGTCATCAAAATGTTGAAGCGTTGTATAGAAGAGAAGAAGCCGAGCTTATGGAACAACGTATTAATGAGAAATTTGATGAAGGCATTGGAAAGTTAGAGAAATTGATGAATGATCTGAATCAAACTCAAAGGAGGAGATCACCAAACTCGAACCATGGAGGAAACAGAGTTTCGCCATCGGTTACGGAAGCGAGGAGGGTATCACCGCAATCTTTTAGAGAGAGAAGAGAAACATCAATTTCACCAAGGAGAGATCACCATGACTATGGACATGAAGAGAGGAGAACTCCACGAGAGTTTGAAAATGAGCCATATAGAGATGAAGAGAGACATAGTAGAAGAGACATGCGTGATCAAAGGGATGATAATGGTCGAGATCGATATAGACGTACATTTGATTTTGATGAAGAGGGTGATAGAGCTAGCATTCATTATCGAGATCGAGACCCAGTTCGAAATTCATATCGAGATGTGGATGATGATCGACGATGGGAATCGGGTATGAGGATGGAAATTCCTGAATTTAAAGGTGGAATGGTAGCAGAAGAATTTCTTGATTGGTTGTCTAATGTTGAAGAGATCTTTGATTTCAAGGAAGTTCCAGAGGATCGTCAAGTGAAGTTGGTTGCTACTAGGTTGAGGGGGAGAGCTTTGGCATGGTGGCAGCAAACTAAACTTACAAGGGAGAGAATGGGAAAGTCAAAGATTGAATCATGGGAGAAGATGAAGAAGTTGATGAGAGCTACATTTTTACCTTACAACTATCAATCACTCATATACCAGAGGTTGCAGAATCTGAGGCAAGGGACGAAGTCAGTTAATGATTATGCAGATGAATTTTACCAACTCATTGCCAGAAATGATATTATGGAGACGGAAGAACAGCTAACTGCTAGATTTGTTGGAGGGTTGCGAATGCAGATCCAGGATATGGTTAATATGTTTGATCCAAGATCTGTTGCAGAAGCACATCAGAAAGCGTTGGCTTGGGAGAAGCAAGGAAGGCATGGAGTTGATGTGTTTACTAATTCCAATAATCAAGTGAAGGGTGCTAGTGGGAGTTCTAATGTTCCTAAACCTGTAAGTAAGCCAGTAGTAAAGGAGGGTGAGAAGGCAAAGGTTAGCAGTGGTTTCAAATGTTACAATTGCCAAGAGATGGGTCATAAAAGCAATGAGTGTCCGAAGCCTAAGAAGCGAGTGATGGTTGCAGAAGCTGAAGATGAGGAAGTAGAAACTGAATGTTCAAATGCACCTTATGTTGAGGAGGAAGACTTATTGTCCGGGGATGAAGGTTGTAATTTGATGATGAGGAGATCTTTTCTTACACCAAAGCGAGAGGAAGATTCTAGTTGGTTGAGGAGCAATATTTTTCAGTCTACATGTACTATTCTGGGAAAGGTTTGCAAGTTTGTTATTGATGCTGGAAGCTGTGACAATATTATCTCGATAGAAGCAGTAAGGAAGTTGAACTTGAAAACTGAGAAGCATCCTAAACCGTACAAATTAGCATGGTTAAGGAAGGGTGGTGAAGTGAAGGTGTGTCGAAGAGCTTGTATGAATTTTTCAACTGGAAAGAAGTACAAAGACGAAATTTGGTGTGACGTTGTAGACATGGATGTGTGTCATCTGTTGTTGGGCAGACCATGGCAGTTTGATAGAGCAGTGCAACATGATGGTCGTGCTAATAGCTATAATTTCATGTTTGAAGGCACTAAAATTACTTTAGTTTCCAAGAAACAACAACAGAAGGAAAGCAAGCTAGAAGAGATTGAAGAGTTGAAAACTTTGCTATCTTTGAAGGAGTTTGTTAAGGAAGTTGAAGAGGAGCCTGAAGTGTTTTTGTTGATTGGGCGAGAGTGTAGTGAAGAGGTTGAAATTCCAGAAGAAGCGAAGCCAGTTTTGAAAGAATTTGAAGATGTATTTCCAGATGAGCTGCCTAAAGAATTACCGCCACTGAGAGACATTCAACATCAAATTGATCTTGTTCCGGGAGCAGTTTTGCCACATCGACCACATTATCGAATGAGTCCGAAGGAACATGAGGAGTTACGAAGACAGGTGGAAGAGTTGTTGGAGCAGGGACGTGTGCAGGAAAGTCTGAGTCCTTGTGCGGTTCCAGCCTTGTTGGTACCAAAGAAGGATGGAACTTGGAGAATGTGTACCGATAGTCGAGCATTGAACAAGATTACCGTTCGCTATAGATTTCCTATGCCGAGGTTGGATGACTTGCTAGATCAGTTGAGTGGGGCTACTATCTTTTCAAAGATTGATTTGAAAAGCGGATATCATCAAATTCGGATTAGACCTGGAGACGAATGGAAGACAGCCTTCAAGACGAGAGAGGGGTTATACGAATGGTTGGTTATGCCATTTGGTTTATCAAATGCACCTAGTACATTCATGCGGGTGATGAATCAAATCTTTAGACCATTCATTGGGAAATTCGTGGTGGTATATTTTGATGATATTCTGATATATGGTGGAAGTACAGAGGAGCATATAGAGCATTTGCGGAAGGTGTTAATTATTCTTCGTGAGGAACAGTTCTATGCCGCTACGAAGAAATGTGTGTTCATGACTCGAAGTGTTTTATTCTTGGGATATGTTGTATCTGAGAAGGGAATCCAAGTGGACCAAAGTAAAGTTGAAGCTATTAGAAATTGGCCACAACCGAGAACTATCACTGAAGTTAGAAGTTTTCATGGATTGGCATCATTCTACCGAAGATTCATTCCACACTTCAGTAGCGTGATGGCACTAGTTACTGATTGTATGAAAGGGAAACAGTTTTCTTGGTCAGAGGAAGCAGGAGTTGCTTTTGAGCGAATCAAAGAACTTTTGACGACAGCACCAATTCTTGTATTACCAGATTTTCAGTTGTTATTTGAGCTACACACTGATGCATCAAAGGTTGGGATTGGAGGAGTGTTGAGTCAGAGGGGACGTCCTATTGCATATTTCAGTGAGAAGTTATCAGGAGCAAAGATGAGATACAGTACATACGATGTTGAGTTTTATGTTGTTGTACAAGCTGTTAAACATTGGAGGCATTATCTATTTGAGAAAGAGTTTGTTCTTTACACTGATCATGAGGCATTGAAGCATTTGCAAGGACAGGATAAGATTTCTGCGAGACATGCATCATGGATTGCTTATCTGCAGCAGTTTACTTTTGTCGTGAAACATAAATCTGGGGTAACGAATCGTGTGGTTGATGCTTTGAGTACGAGGAGTCATTTGTTGACTACAATGAAAGTTGAGGTATAGGGTTTGAATTATTGCCAGAGTTGATTGACGAAGATCCTTACTTTGCAAACTTCGTTGAGAAAGTTAAGGATGGAGATACTGATGAATTTATGTTGGTTGATGGATTCTTGTTTAAAGGAAATCGATTATGTATTCCAGAGAGCAGTTTGAGAATGAAGATTATCAAAGAGTTGCACGAGGAAGGACATGTGGGCCGTGATCGTACATTGCATTTGATTTCTCAATCTTACTTTTGGCCGTCGATGAGGAAAGAAGTTGAAAGGTTTGTGGAGAGGTGTCATATTTGTCAGGTTTCAAAAGGAACAGCGACGAATGCGGGATTGTATATGCCATTACCTGTACCGTCTAAACCATGGGTTGATATCAGCATGGATTTCGTTTTGGATTTGCCTAGAACTCAAAGGGGAAATGATTCTATATTTGTTGTGGTGGACAGATTTTCGAAAATGGCACATTTTGTTGCTTGTAAGAAGACGGCGGATGCTATTCGTGTTGCTCAGATATTTTTCAAAGAGATCTATAAACTTCATGGATTGCCAAAGTCTATTGTGTCGGATAGGGATACTCGTTTTCTGAGTCACTTTTGGTTAAGTTTGTGGAAGATGGTTGGAACGAAGCTGAAATTTAGTAGCGCTTATCATCCGCAAACTGATGGACAGACAGAAGTTGTTAACAGATCGTTGGGAAATTTGTTGCGATGTCTTGTGAAGGACAATATGAAAAGTTGGGATATGAAGTTATGCCGGGCAGAGTTCGCTCATAATAATGCAGTGAATCGTAGTACGGGATTCAGTCCATTTCAGATCGTATATTCAAGTTTGCCAAGGGGACCGTTGGATTCGACAGTAGTACCGCAACCGAAGGGGACTGTTAAACGAGCTGCTGATTTTGTTGAAGGATTGACGGAATGTCCTAAGATCGTTCAGGAACGATTGGAAAAGACGAATGAGAAGTATAAGCGAACTGCAGATTTGAAGCGACGAAATGTTGAATTTAACAAAGGTGATTTGGTGTATGCTGTGTTAACGAAGGCTCGTTTTCCAGTGGGCGCTTATAACAAGTTGAAAGCCAGAAAAATTGGTCCTGTCGAAGTTGTGAAACGAATTAATGAAAATGCTTATAAGTTGAAGCTGCCGGAGGATGTGTACACTTCTGACGTGTTCAATGTTAAGCATCTTGTACCATATTATGGAGATAAACAATCTGACGGGGAAGAACTTACAAATTCGAGGACGAATTTTTCTCAACCAGGGGAGGATGATGCAGCACGGTCTACAGAAGTTCAGAGGTTAGGTCGTTCACAAGATAAGGAAGCTTCGGTTCTAACTCTTAAGTCATGCACGAGTCAACCTAAAGAAGTTTCGGTTTTAACTCGTAAGTCGTGCACGAGTCAGCCTAAGGAGTCACATGGGAAAGAGCTACGACCTAACCAAGAAAATGAAAAGGAGTTACGACTTAAGGGCTTAAGTCGTTCGAGTTTGATGAGTCGTACACGACTCATCTATAAGTCGTCCACGACTTATCTCGAAGCAGGGGAAAGTTCCAGCTATTAAAGGCTTTGAGTCGGAGTAAGGGCACGACCTAGTTAAGTCGTTGAGGAGATATGCTGCAAGAAGCTCGTGTTGTTTGAGTCGTATGAGTCTTAGGTCGTAAGCCAGGTCATGCTAAGTCGCGAGTCTTGAGTCGTTGTTTTGTGTTGTGATATAATGAGTTGAGTCGTGTACATATGCGTGTGTTGTAATAGAGGAGTGTAGTACCTGTTAGGTCGGCAACGAGCTAGATGAGTCGTAAGTCGGTCTGGTGAGTATGTTGTGATGTAGTTACTATGAGTCGTTGTATATATGCTATTGTGATAAGTCGGTGCCGACTTAGTTAAGTCGTAAGTCGTATGCGACTTAAGGACTGGGTTGAAACTTCTATAAATAGGGAGTGAGTTGTAACTTTTAGAGGATTGATTTTTGTTGAATAAAATTCTTGTTGATTGCTGTGTGCTTTCATTTTAAATTGGTAGTTGAGTGTAATCTCCTATCTCCACTTTCGGATATTCGAGTGCGCTCGAATCAACGATTGTTGAAGCCGATTCGCGGAATCAAGTGCGCTTGATCAACGCTTGAAGAATTGAAGATCTTCTCTCACGGTATCGTGCGCGATCAACGTGTCCAAGATAGCTAGAATTCGGTATCTTTGTGATCAACGAATTTGGGCATTTCAGTATCTTCAATCCACCGATTGCTACTTTCATCAATCCATATCGTTTTTTCAATTATCCGCTGCGTCAGTTTGGTATCAGAGCTAGACTTAGCCAATCATAGCTAAGCCGAGACTTGGAGCCAATTTTTGAAGTTGAAGTTTGAAGTTTGGAGTTCATCGTGTTCATCTTGAAGTTGCAACGAGTTTGAAGATTTTGATTCATTTCATTTTGGATCTAAAATTGGAAAAGTGTTTGTATTTTGGCCGGGAGATTTTGCACGCCAAAGTTTGAAGAGTGTTGCCGAGTTAAGTGATAAGCCGAGTTTGATAAAGCCGAGCCGAGCTAACTTTGAGCCGAGCCAAGTTGAGCCGAGTAGTGAGAAGCCGTGATTTGTTTGTTTTGTGTTCGATTTGTTGAAGTTTTTGAGAAGTTTTCAATCATGCCACCAAGGAGAGCTAATCGTCATCAAAATGTTGAAGCGTTGTATAGAAGAGAAGAAGCCGAGCTTATGGAACAACGTATTAATGAGAAATTTGATGAAGGCATTGGAAAGTTAGAGAAATTGATGAATGATCTGAATCAAACTCAAAGGAGGAGATCACCAAACTCGAACCATGGAGGAAACAGAGTTTCGCCATCGGTTACGGAAGCGAGGAGGGTATCACCACAATCTTTTAGAGAGAGAAGAGAAACATCAATTTCACCAAGGAGAGATCACCATGACTATGGACATGAAGAGAGGAGAACTCCACGAGAGTTTGAAAATGAGCCATATAGAGATGAAGAGAGACATAGTAGAAGAGACATGCGTGATCAAAGGGATGATAATGGTCGAGATCGATATAGACGTACATTTGATTTTGATGAAGAGGGTGATAGAGCTAGCATTCATTATCGAGATCGAGACCCAGTTCGAAATTCATATCGAGATGTGGATGATGATCGTCGATGGGAATCGGGTATGAGGATGGAAATTCCTGAATTTAAAGGTGGAATGGTAGCAGAAGAATTTCTTGATTGGTTGTCTAATGTTGAAGAGATCTTTGATTTCAAGGAAGTTCCAGAGAATCGTCAAGTGAAGTTGGTTGCTACTAGGTTGAGGGGGAGAGCTTTGGCGTGGTGGCAGCAAACTAAACTTACAAGGGAGAGAATGGGAAAGTCAAAGATTGAATCATGGGAGAAGATGAAGAAGTTGATGAGAGCTACATTTTTACCTTACAACTATCAATCACTAATATACCAGAGGTTGCAGAATCTGCGGCAAGGGACGAAGTCAGTTAATGATTATGCAGATGAATTTTACCAACTCATTGCCAGAAATGATATTATGGAGACGGAAGAACAGCTAACTGCTAGATTTGTTGGAGGGTTGCGAATGCAGATCCAGGATATGGTTAATATGTTTGATCCAAGATCTGTTGCAGAAGCACATCAGAAAGCGTTGGCTTGGGAGAAGCAAGGAAGGCGTGGAGGTGATGTGTTTACTAATTCCAATAATCAAGTGAAGGGTGCTAGTGGGAGTTCTAATGTTCCTAAACCTGTAAGTAAGCCAGTAGTAAAGGAGGGTGAGAAGGCAAAGGTTAGCAGTGGTTTCAAATGTTACAATTGCCAAGAGATGGGTCATAAAAGCAATGAGTGTCCGAAGCCTAAGAAGCGAGTGATGGTTGCGGAAGCTGAAGATGAGGAAGTAGAAACTGAATGTTCAAATGCACCTTATGTTGAGGAGGAAGACTTATTGTCCGGGGATGAAGGTTGTAATTTGATGATGAGGAGATCTTGTCTTACACCAAAGCGAGAGGAAGATTCTAGTTGGTTGAGGAGCAATATTTTTCAATCTACATGTACTATTCGGGGAAAGGTTTGCAAGTTTGTTATTGATGCTGGAAGCTGTGACAATATTATCTCGACAGAAGCAGTAAGGAAGTTGAACTTGAAAACTGAGAAGCATCCTAAACCGTACAAATTAGCATGGTTAAGGAAGGGTGGTGAAGTGAAGGTGTGTCGAAGAGCTTGTGTGAATTTTTCCACTGGAAAGAAGTACAAAGACGAAATTTGGTGTGACGTTGTAGACATGGATGTGTGTCATCTGTTGTTGGGCAGAACATGGCAGTTTGATAGAGCAGTGCAACATGATGGTCGTGCTAATAGCTATAGTTTCATGTTTGAAGGCACTAAAATTACTTTAGTTCCCAAGAAACAACAACAGAAGGAAAGCAAGCTAAAAGAGTTGAAAACTTTGCTATCTTTGAAGGAGTTTGTTAAGGAAGTTGAAGAGGAGCCTGAAGTGTTTTTGTTGATTGGGCGAGAGTGTAGTGAAGAGGTTGAAATTCCAGAAGAAGCGAAGCCAGTTTTGAAAGAATTTGAAGATGTATTTCCAGAAGAGCTGCCTAAAGAATTACCGCCACTGAGAGACATTCAACATCAAATTGATCTTGTTCCGGGAGCAGTTTTACCACATCGACCACATTATCGAATGAGTCCGAAGGAACATGAGGAGTTACGAAGGCAGGTGGAAGAGTTGTTGGAGCAGGGACGTGTGCAGGAAAGTCTGAGTCCTTGTGCGGTTCCAGCCTTGTTGGTACCAAAGAAGGATGGAACTTGGAGAATGTGTACCGATAGTCGAGCATTGAACAAGATTACCGTTCGCTATAGATTTCCTATGCCGAGGTTGGATGACTTGCTAGATCAGTTGAGTGGGGCTACTATCTTTTCAAAGATTGATTTGAAAAGCAGATATCATCAAATTCGGATTAGACCTGGAGACGAATGGAAGACAGCCTTCAAGACGAGAGAGGGGTTATACGAATGGTTGGTTATGCCATTTGGTTTATCAAATGCACCTAGTACATTCATGCGGGTGATGAATCAAATCTTTAGACCATTCATTGGGAAATTCGTGGTGGTATATTTTGATGATATTCTGATATATGGTGGAAGTACAGAGGAGCATGTAGAGCATTTGCGGAAGGTGTTAATTATTCTTCGTGAGGAACAGTTCTATGCCGCTACGAAGAAATGTGTGTTCATGACTCGAAGTGTTTTATTCTTGGGATATGTTGTATCTGAGAAGGGAATCCAAGTGGACCAAAGTAAAGTTGAAGCTATTAGAAATTGGCCACAACCGAGAACTATCATTGAAGTTAGAAGTTTTCATGGATTGGCATCATTCTACCGAAGATTCATTCCACACTTCAGTAGCGTGATGGCACTAGTTACTGATTGTGTGAAAGGGAAACAGTTTTCTTGGTCAGAGGAAGCAGGAGTTGCTTTTGAACGAATCAAAGAACTTTTGACGATAGCACCAATTCTTGTATTACCAGATTTTCAGTTGTTATTTGAGCTACACACTGATGCATCAAAGGTTGGGATTGGAGGAGTGTTGAGTAAGAGGGGACGTCCTATTGCATATTTCAGTGAGAAGTTATCAGGAGCAAAGATGAGATACAGTACATACGATGTTGAGTTTTATGTTGTTGTACAAGCTGTTAAACATTGGAGGCATTATCTATTCGAGAAAGAGTTTGTTCTTTACACTGATCATGAGGCATTGAAGCATTTGCAAGGACAGGATAAGATTTCTGCGAGACATGCATCATGGATTGCTTATCTGCAGCAGTTTACTTTTGTCGTGAAACATAAATCTGGGGTAACGAATCGTGTGGCTGATGCTTTGAGTACGAGGAGTCATTTGTTGACTACAATGAAAGTTGAGGTGATAGGGTTTGAATTATTGCCAGAGTTGATTGACGAAGATCCTTACTTTGCAAAGTTTGTTGAGAAAGTTAAGGATGGAGATATTGATGAATTTATGTTGGTTGATGGATTCTTGTTTAAAGGAAATCGATTATGTATTCCAGAGAGCAGTTTGAGAATGAAGATTATCAAAGAGTTGCACGAGGAAGGACATGTGGGCCGTGATCGTACATTGCATTTGATTTCTCAATCTTACTTTTGGCCGTCGATGAGGAAAGAAGTTGAAAGGTTTGTGGAGAGGTGTCATATTTGTCAGGTTTCGAAAGGTACAGCGACGAATGCGTGATTGTATATGCCATTACCTGTACCGTCTAAACCATGGGTTGATATCAGCATGGATTTCGTTTTGGGTTTGCCTAGAACTCAAAGGGGAAATGATTCTATATTTGTTGTGGTGGACAGATTTTCGAAAATGGCACATTTTGTTGCTTGTAAGAAGATGGCGGATGCTGTTCGTGTTGCTCAGATATTTTTCAAAGAGATCTATAGACTTCATGGATTGCCAGAGTCTATTGTGTCGGATAGGGATACTCGTTTTCTGAGTCACTTTTGGTTAAGTTTGTGGAAGATGGTTGGAACGAAGCTGAAATTTAGTAGCGCTTATCATCCGCAAACTGATGGACAGACAGAAGTTGTTAACAGATCGTTGGGAAATTTGTTGCGATGTCTTGTGAAGGATAATCTGAAAAGTTGGGATATGAAGTTATGCCAGGCAGAGTTTGCTCATAATCATGCAGTGAATCGTAGTACGGGATTCAGTCCATTTTAGATCGTATATTCAAGTTTGCCAAGGGGACCGTTGGATTCGACAGTTGTACCGCAATCGAAGGGGACTGTTAAACGAGCTGCTGATTTTGTTGAAGGATTGACGGAATGTCATAAGATCGTTCAGGAACGATTGGAAAAGACGAATGAGAAGTATAAGCGAACTGTAGATTTGAAGCGACGAAATGTTGAATTTAACAAAAGTGATTTGGTGTATGCTGTGTTAATGAAGGATCGTTTTCCAGTGGGCGCTTATAACAAATTGAAAGCCAGAAAAATTGGTCCTGTCGAAGTTGTGAAACGAATTAATGAAAATGCTTATAAGTTGAAGCTGCCGGAGGATGTGTACACTTCTGACGTGTTCAATGTTAAGCATCTTGTACCATATTATGGAGATAAACAATCTGACGGGGAAGAATTTACAAATTCGAGGACGAATTTTTCTCAACCAGTGGAGGATGATGCAGCACGATCTACAGAAGTTCAGAGGTTAGGTCGTTCACAAGATAAGGAAGCTTCGGTTCTAACTCTTAAGTCGTGCACGAGTCAATCTAAAGAAGTTTCGGTTTTAACTCGTAAATCGTGCACGAGTCAGCCTAAGGAGTCACATGGGAAAGAGTTACGTCCTAACCAAGAAAATGAAAAGGAGTTACGACTTAAGGGCTTAAGTCGTTCGAGTTTGATGAGTCGTACACGACTCAATGACTCATCTATAAGTCGTCCACGACTTATCTCGAAGCAGGGGAAAGTTCCAGCTATTAAAGGCTTTGAGTCGGAGGAAGGGCACGACCTAGTTAAGTCGTTGAGGAGATATGCCGCAAGAAGCTCGTGTTGTTTGAGTCATATGAGTCTTAGGTCGTAAGCCAGGTCATGCTAAGTCACGAGTCTTGAGTCGTTGTGTTGTGTTGTGATATAATGAGTTGAGTCGTGTACATATGCGTGTGTTGTAATAGAGGTGTGTAGTACCTATTAGGTCGGCAACGATCTAGATGAGTCGTAAGTCGGTCTGGTGAGTATGTTGTGATGTAGTTATTATGAGTCGTTGTATATATGCTATTGTGATAAGTCGGTGCCGACTTAGTTAAGTCGTAAGTCGTATGCGACTTAAGGACTGGGTTGAAACTTCTAGAAATAGGGAGTGAGTTGTAACTTTTAGGGGATTGATTTTTGTTGAATAAAATTCTTGTTGATTGCTGTGTGCTTTCATTTTAAATTGGTAGTTGAGTGTAATCTCCTATCTCCACTTTCGGATATTCGAGTGCGCTCGAATCAACGATTGTTGAAGTCGATTCGCGGAATCAAGTGCGCTCGATCAACGCTTGAAGAATTGAAGATCTTCTCTCACGGTATCGTGCGCGATCAACGTGTCGAAGATAGCTAGAATTTGGTATCTTTGTGATCAACGAATTTGGGCATTTCAGTATCTTCAATCCACCGATTGCTACTTTCATCGATCCATATCGTTTTGTCAATTATCCGCTGCGTCAACATTAGACTATTATATACCTTAATTAGATTATAAATGTTATATAATAGTTAAAACGTATATAATATGATTGTATAATAAAAGGTGGAACAATAGGAAACCCTAATTAGATTTAAGGAATAAATACATATGTCTAATGCATATAACATGATTTCAAATGTGTCCAACTGTTGAATCAGAAGGGCATTTTATAAAATATATAATATTCCATAAGTCGGTTTCACTCGATTAAATATATTAAAGATTATGAATATCTAGTATAAAATTATTCTCTACTATTCATATATTAATAGATTACTTGCATCTTCTTAGTTGTCTTGCTTTTCTTAAGTTAGGATTGTTATGTGTTGTATTATTAGTATATACAATAGACGATGTCATATTGTTTATATAGATTGATCCAAGGCATTTTGTAATATTTTTTCTAAACCTACCACAAAGTTAATTTAATGATGTATGTAAAACAAGTCGAATTGTTAGTGGTTAGAAAACAACAAATGATTATGTTTAAGATATGATTTAAGTTCAAATGTTTCTAGTGCATTTTTTCTTTATCGCTGATTTCCGTTATTTAGTAATACGGCAAAATGTATGATGACTTAACATTATAATACCAAAAAAAATTCTATTTTTGAAAATAAATCGAACTAAAAGTATTTAACACTATCATTAATGATTATCAATTTATTGTATACTAACCATCGGTATACATATAATTTAATAATAGTGATGGTGTGCATTAGGAACAGTAATGATATTTTTTGAGTGATAGTGGTAAATATTATGTTAACAATCCTAGTTGAAAGCATCATGTAGAGCAAATGAAAAAAATTAATTTGACTACCAGACAATCTAAAATGGGAAACACACACTGATAACTTAATGTGGATTCAAGTGAACACTGCATCTTGAAATGCTAACACCATGGTATGACAAAGTATTTTCAAGTTTCATAAATTAAATTGTCTATTTGTTAGTCTATTTTTAATGTTTCCTTAATTAAATTGTCTGTTTGTTAAGCAAAGTAGTTTCCATTTTAGACCATGTTAGTCAAAGCAGGTTCTTCATGTGAATTGCTATACATGATACGTCTAACTAGGATTGTTAACATAAAATTTACCACTATCCATCAAAAAATACCATTACAATTCCTAATGCATATTACTACCGTTTTTGAAATATTGGTATAGCGATGGTTGGTATACAATAAACTAATAATCGTTATTGATAATGTTAAATTACTTTTAGTTCAATTTTTTTGAAATAACAATCTTTTTCTAAAAATAGCATTTTTGTACTAGTGTTGGGTTATTGTAAATTTTGTCCCGTTACCTAATTATTTGGATCTCTTTTCTAATTCATAATTTGTTTGGATAATTTTAGTTGTCTTATTTTTCAAAATTACATTATCATTTTCAAGGGTTTTCAACTTTTCTTTGATGGCATTTAATTCCTTTTCAAAATTTGCATATTTCATGCATATAGGATTCTTGACCTCTTTAATCTTTCTGATTTTTTTTTCTCCGAACTAAAATCATCTTACTTTTCAGTAAATTTTCTTTTTCAAAAATTTCACATTTGGAAATTTAAACATCTTACTTGTTTTTATTAAATGTTTTTTTCTCATATCAGCTTAATTTCATTTTATTTCAAAATCAGAATTTCCTTTTCATGCTTTTGAAAATTTTCACTAAAGAAAAACATAATCTTATCTGGAATTCAAACATTCTTCACAATCATAATTTTCAATTTTCTTTATTTTTTCAAGCTACTTTTTCGATCTATCATTTTCTGATGCAGTTTAGATTTTCACTTTTCAAATTCTTATTTTAAAATTTTTTCAGTCGAAGATCATTAATAGTTTTAGTTAATTTATGGCAGAAGAGGACTAATTCTTTAAATAAAAAAATCACTTATATCATCATTCGTTGAATCATAATCACTATTGTCTTTACTATCATCGCACGAATCGCATTCTATAACACCCATCAAACACAACTCTGATCTTTTTTCACTTTTGGGGAGTTCTTTGCTATTATTGACATTTCCATCATATATTGTATCAAGAGTGCTTTAAATTTTCTATGCACTTAAATAATGAGAGGTGCGGTTAAATTCAGCACCATCAACCAAAAAGATAAGCATATACATAAATTTATCCCTAAATGAAATATTATTCTTATAAACCATACATATCCATTTTTAATGATATCCAACGTTTTAATATTAACATATTTTAAACAAATTTCCACTTTAAATTTCCAAACTAAAAATCTGTTCCGTTAAAAATTGGTGGACTAACAATGAACTGACTCTCACTAAATCTACAACTAGAGTTACACAAGGAATCAGATTTTTCCTAGCAACTGGCTCTAATATCACTTGTTAGGATTATGCAATATACCCTCGACTTTATGCCTGAACTAATACATGTAGCTCAACCCTACAAATCTAGAGTTCAAAGTTAAAAAGAAAATAAAAAAATGCACTAATACATATATTATAAAAAACTATAGGATGAGGAGATTTCTAAAAGTTGCCCCCTTTTAAAGTAACTTGACTGAGTCCTTTATTATCCAACATTTGAACCAAGCAGCTTCTATGTGAATTTAGACATCGAGACGAAGATAAAAAAGAACGAGAACTTAAGGGCATGCTTGCAATGACTAGAGAGATAACTTAGGAAGTTTAAAGTGAGTCGGAAGATGTTCAATATGATCAGTTAAGAATGGCTGGTACCAAGTTGATTTTGAGGGGGTCCCCACTTCTAAGCTTGAAGGACTGAAGCATGGATAAGTATGGAAGAAAGGCTGATCTATAAAAAAAGATCATGTCACTACCAACAAGATTTGGTATAGTGAGAATTGTACTTGAGAAGTTCAATTCTAAACGAGTAGGTGAACAACTCCGGAGCTTTTCGAGAGAAGTCAAGTACCACATAAGGCAAATCATATCGGTGCAAACATGATTTGAAGGAGAAATTTTATGAATGAAGCTTAAAGAGTTGAAGACATGAGAAAGTAAAGAGAAAAAGGTCCATCACCAACTAAACAATGGTTAGTACTAACATGATTATGGTCGGTAGCAACATAACTTTGAGCATGAATCTGACTTATTCTTCCTCCCTATTCTCTCGGATCTGGATTCCTGTCCGATCTACTTAATCTGGTGACTATCGAAGACAATTTCAATTGTAAATATTGGAGGCAGAGCAATAGAATAAGGATCTTTTGACCCAAACACTTCATCCTTACACTTTACTCCATTATTGTAATAAAGTGTTGTGATTCCGAGCATACTTTGTTCTTAGATCTGAAATCATTGTAATAGCGCTTGTACTTGCGACAAATCCAAATTTAATAATACTAAGTGACTATAGGCACTTATTTGACCGAACCACTATTAAAATTTTCATATTCTTGTTGTTTTTGGTTGTTTTCATTAGATATGTTCTTTTTTTGATTAATTAAAGGTGTTTGCCTCTTTTTCGGCTTAACATTTTTAGTGCTTTCACTGAAAAACGAGCTTCTCAGTTGAAAATTTAGCTTAGTATGGTGGATTTCGAGCATCCAGAAGTTAGATCCTAAAGAAAGTTGTTGTAGATCTAAAGGTACTGTGATTTAAAAGGAATCAACATCAAATATAAAGAAATGGCCTTGAAGAGAGTGTCTACAAGATCAAGAGCTATTGCTAGTGGAGAAGATGAAGCTTCTCATCATAATAATGAAACCACTCAAAGGTTGAATGCTTTATCAGGGTCGTCATTCCCGTAGGAGATGGTGTCCAAAGTTGAGCCTAGTATGATGAGGGATAAGTTGAACTAGAGAATGATTGATAACCAAAAGGCCATCTTTGATAAGATTGAGATGATCTTCGCTTTGTTGTACTAGTAGTCACAAAGGCGTAGAAAGAACTGAAAAAATTCACTGTCTTTAAGTTCTATGGAAATAAGTTCATCTTCATTTGATCATAGCCGGAGAGAAGGCAAACAAAAGACGAAGGAAAAGGCTGCTAGGACATCAAAGAGGAGCACTAAAGGAAGTTTCCAAGTTTAGGCCATGGCCAATATGGTCGGCACTAACCAAATCATGTCGGTACCGACCATGCTAAGTGTAGTGCCGAAGCATAACAACTTGATGTTGTTAAACTATCTGATAATGAAGATGACTTTTAGGATACTGGCAATGACATTGAGCATAATGCTAATATATAGAATGTTGTTAGTCAACCGAACGCCACAGAATCATCAAGGCATCATGGAAGATCCGAATGAGTGGCTCTCCCAAAGATAGGATAGCGTAGACATCATCGAACAAACCGAGTGCATTTCCAGAGTCAAACACTCTTGGATGTCCCTAATACCCGCCATCTGGATATCAAGTTAGTCAAGAACATTTTGTGGATATGGTAAGGAGGTCGCTGATTAAAATTTAGTGGAGAAGAAATGAAGAATGGAGCTTGGCACCCAGAAGGACCCATTTACTTATTACATTTTATGGGAAGAATTTTCTAGAAAGTTTTTTATGCCAATGATGTCAACGTACAATGGGACAATAGACCCTAGATAAAATATACTAAAGTAGGGATGGGAATAAACTGCACCGCTCTATGGGAACCACCCGCAACGAACCGCAAAAACCATGTGAAAACCCGCACCGAATCTTCTATCCAAATCAGACCGACCCTCATTGATATGGTTCGGTTGTAGTTTGAAATATTGAACTGACCATATTAAACCGAACTGAACTGAATATTTACACTAGTAATCTTAAGATAAAAATATAAGTAACTCCTATCTCATTTTATATTCTAACGATGTATATTCTACTTTCAGCTTATATTAATAATAATCGTTGTCATAAAGGAAGAAGTTATAGTTTAAGTGTAACATTTTTCATCTCATTTTTTGGATAATTGTAATTATAATCCTATTCTAGTCATTTTACTTATTGATTATACATTGATTAACATTGATGATTGGTTAATTCACAAAAATAAAGTCTCACTTGTAGCTAAATATCAAATTGAAATATTCATACAATTAAGAACTAATCTTCCATTTCGGTATAACATTGTGTGTTTTAACCTTTGAATGTAAAAGCTTCACACGGTTGCCTACGTAAATTGATTGCTGGTGGAAGTAATTCTCTAATTTCATATTTAATATGAGTTCAAATTGGATTGGACCGTATTAAATCAACCGAACCAAAACTGAATCATTTAAAAGATTAGTATAATGGTTTTTTTATTATCTGTTTTGTGCGATGTGGAAGTGGTTTGGGCTTCAAATTGCAACAAACCAACCCATGCCTACCCCTATATTAAAGTATTAGTGGCACGTGGATGGTGCCAGATAAACTGACGCCATGAGGTGCTGGTGCTTCCTTATATTCTTAGATGGGGTTGCTATGATGTGGTTCGCTCGGCTCCCATCGAGGTTCATACCTTCATTTGATCAGCTGGTGAAAACATTCATGGAGCAATTCAGGCTCCATACTGCTCGAACTAAGGATATGATGTCCTTATTGACTGTTCATCGGAGTTCTAGAGAAATACTAAAGGGTTTTCTAAGTCAATTTAACATTATTGTGACTAAGGTAAGCAATCTAAAGGACGATATTGGGTTGATGGTGTTAATCTGGGGCATATGCCTAGATATAAAGTTTGGTAAGTGGCTAAAGAGGAAGCAGCCACCTACTATAGAGGAGTTCTATCGCAACCTAGTTTTGGTGCTTGGAAGAGGCATACCTAGTCGATAGACTAGTTGGTGGTAGATCGTCAAATGAAGTTGTGCACAGAAACGTTGCTATTAAGAAAACTGGTTAGAACACATGTATTATTGCAGTAACTATCATAAATGATAATAATCAAAAAAAAGGAACTAAGGCACTGGTGGAAAGAAAAATGACACGAGAAAGCATCCGAGGTACTTGAAGCCGAAGGATTACACTCCTTTGAACGATACCCTTGAGACTATCTACCTTACTACACAAGGAATAAAGGATTATAAGAAATCTCGGAGGGAGACAAATGAAGCTAATTGGTGCATGAGGATGCTTTCTTGCTTCCATGACACTCATCGACATAATACCAATGAGTGTCGTCAACTAAGATATGTGATTGTAGATTTGATTCATAAGAAAAAGTTACAGCAATATGTGATAAACCCGCATGATGGCGAATATAATGCTGGACCCTAGGGGCAGAATGCTAAGAGGGATCAACCAAGGTCCAATGGAGAGGGACCAAGCATGGAGAGTCGAAATGTGATAAACACTATAACTAGAGGACCTTATCTAGCAGAGAAGAGCTAGAATGAGATAGAGCGGTATGGAAGTTTGTTAAAGCATGTGCTATATGAGAGTTGCTTTACTGTCGAAGACGGAGCTCCAGCAAAATAACTAAAGACGATGAGTGACGATATTGGTTTTTAGAATAGAGATATTGACAGGGTGTAAGCATTAATGGTTGACCTCATGGTGATTATGACTATTGTTGGGCCGGCGACTATGCATCGAACTCTGATTAACCGTAGAAGCTTAGTTATCAAGAAGACGTTCAATCAAACGAAATTATTCCAAAGCATATCAAGCCATGAAAATCCCATATTCAAAGATTCATTAGAGAGGCTAAGGAACCTATCAGATATATTGATATGTCTATGGAATTGTGTGAAGGAGACCTCAGGATTCCGTGGATGCAGAATTTTATGGTAACTAATGAATTTTTAGATTATAATGATTTTACGGGCCAACCAGACCTTGCTAGTTTCAGGATATCAAGCCATGAAAATCCCATATTCAAAGATTCAAGAGGCTAAGGAACCTATCAGATATATTGATATGTCTATGGAATTGTGTGAAGGAGACCTCAGGATTCCGTGGATGCAGACTTTTATGGTAACTAATGAATTTTTAGATTATAATGATTTTATGGGCCAACCAGACCTTGCTAGTTTCAGGATAGCATTGGCTCATGGAGTTTGATGATGAAATTCCCCATTGAGAATGGGATTGGAGTTATTCAAGGTGACCTGAGCATTGGTCTGGGATGCTACATCATGGAGTTCAAAGAGGAAAAGCGACATGAGAATGGAAAGGGTGCAGAGAAGGCTTTCTACATCAAGAAAGTTGATGCATGGCAACCATTTCCCAAGCCTTGGCTGGAGTGCCATAGGAAATTGTTAAAGTTATTGAATCCCTGGAAAGAGCTAGAGGAAGCAAGGGCGGTACCTGTGGAGTTGATAATCCATGTTAGTGAAGATTATTCTACATGGGTCCTTAAGGTCGAATCTTAGCTTGACATTAAGAAGAAAAAGGAATCAGTAGAGTTTGTCTACGAAAACCTGTATGTATTTTCCTAGATCATTCTAACATGTGTGGAATATCACCTAGATAGAAAGTCACACATTAAATGTGGACCTAAGAAATCCTTCTATGAAGCAGAAAAGACCCAACCTCGGCTAGAAATGATCTATTGCACTGAAAGAGGATGTGGATAAGCTGAAGGTGAACGGCTTCATCTGCGATGAATTATACCCTGAAAGGATATCAACCCCTACGTTATCAAGAAGCCAAATGGATAATGTCGGATATGCATTGATTATTCAAAATTGAATAAAGCATGCTTGAAAGACAACTTCACACTGCCTAGAATTGACCAGCTAGTTAATGGAACTGCTAGACATGAAGTGCCATCCTTTATGGATGCGTATTTCGGCCACAACCAAATAGCAGTGTGCATTTCAGATCAGGGGCACACAAGATTTATAACTGATTAAGGGTTGTACTGCTATCGAATGATATCATTCAATTTGAAGGGAGCTGGAGCTACCTACCAGAGATTGGTAAATACAATGTTTAAGGATCGGGTGGATGATGAAGGTATATGTGGACAATATACTTGTGAAGTCACAACTCTCGATGAACCACATGGATGATCGTTCTGAAATTTTTGATGTGCTTCAAAGGTATGGGATGAAGCTTAATCCATTAAAATGTTCATTTGGAGTCACACTGGAAATTTTTTTGGATTTCATTATGAACTCAAGGATCCTTGAAGCTAATCCAAAGCATATTAACGAACTAAAATATGTTAACACCCCAAAGATAAGGAGGGAAATATTGAGCTTGAACAAGAAGGTCGCTGCATTGAGTTGATTCATTTCAAAAGCAACTAACCAATGTATACCATTCTTTTATACCCTCAAGAAAGAAAAAAAGAAAGTTTGTTGGAAAGAGGAATGCTAAAAAGCTTTCCAGTAATTGTTAGAACGTATAAAACGACCATCGGTCTTGTCAACACCGGTACATGAGGAGTCTAGAATCCAAAGTATGTGTACTATATCAACAAATGGTTCACCAGAGCCAAAAAGAATTAACCTAAGTGGAAAACTTGCTCACTTCTTATTGATTTCCTAAAGAAAGAAATGACCATATTTCTAGGCTCACTTGATAAAAGTGCTGATTGATCAGCCTCTGGACAAGTACTACATCTACCCAAGACTTCGAGGAGATTGCTGAGATGGAATATCAAGCTGAGAGCTAAGCAATCGACATAACATATCATCCTAAGAGGGAAAAACTAAGACATGTGTTGGTTGATTTCATTGCTAAAGTTAACATTTGAATGGAGAAGAGGAAGAAGATATGATCCAACTTTCCGAGTGGAAGTTATACATTGATGGAGCTTCCAATGAATGTAGTTCAGGGGCTGGAGTGAATCTCATCACCTAGAGGTACGAGAATTTCTATGCACTAAGGCTAGAGCTCTCGTAATGAAAAACGAAGTTGAATATGAAAAGTTGATTGTGAGACTCACGATAGCAAAGAACTGGGAGCCAATACACTACATGTTGTTTGCGCCAAAATTGGTCATAAACCCCGAATATCGTGAAAGCACCAGTGTATGAATATAGATAGGTAATATTCTAACAAAAATCTCAAATCCAAACGAAATAATTGGAAAATAAGGAGCAGAAACACAAGATTTATAGTGGTTCGGCTATCTACGGCCTGCGTCCACTTCGAATGATAATCTTTTATTAATGTTCTTGTTGGTTACAGTGAATTACAACAGTTATATTCAAATACAACAACGAAGTTTGAGTGTGATCGAGATTTCGGCAGAGTCTGGACGTTGTAGGTTCCAAAAGTCCTTTTTTCGTAGGCTCTAGTGTGCTATTTATAGGCGCTTCATGCAAATATCTCGCTCAAACTTTGGGAGACTTCTTCTGGCATGTGAGTGGGCCCACGCGATTGATCCCACGAAGTTTTGACTCGATCCGTGGTCGATACGAACGTAATTCATATCAATCAAGATTTTGTCCAATGGATTCGAAACTTGGCATGAACCTTCTTGAGCATGTACGCAAGCTCCTGTGAAAATTTCATAGCATTTGGGCTTGTGGATTGTGAGATACGATCGATGCAAGAAAGAATTTCTATTAATGTTGTCGCGTTCGAATTGATCCTTCATATCGATCCATTCGTATCGATCCAAGCACATGATAGCATGTTGACATGGCGCGCACTCTTCGGATCGATCCACTTTTTATACCGAGTTGATCATGTCGTATTTGTACCTTGTTCGTATCGATAGTTCGTGTCCTATTTCGCATCAATGAAAAGCGATGATTTCGTATCGATCATTTGTAGCTCTGTTCGCATCGGTGTTTACAGGTTACTTCGCATCGATAGCTGGGGGTCATTTCGTACCGATATCTAGAGGTACCGTTTCGTATCGATCGTTCGATGGTCCACCCGTATCGATCGTTAATCAATCGATATGAATTACCCAACTGGGACAGATACGAATTGACTCCGAGTGTTGGATACGTAGTAAAACTGAGTCGAGTGGATGCGAAGTAAAACATAGTCGAGTGGATACGAAGCAGAGTGTTCATGATGGATACGAAGTGGACATTGCTGATCGATTCGAAACTACGGGTAAACGATGGATACGAATTGTTTCACTCTGATCGATACGAACTCAATGGATTCGAACAACGCAACCATAGATCATTTCGAACTTGATGGATTCGAACAGATCGAGGCGAAGTCATTCTGATCGATATGAACTTAATGGATTCGAACAGATCAATACCATGGCTCTCTGATGGATATGAACAACGTGTCTTTCTCAACTTGTATTGATCATATCTCAATCATACGAACTCCGATTGACCTAAAATTTAAAACATCGGCTTTTATGGCTTCGCTTATCATGTCTTATCAATCGTAGCTCGATCTGGACTCGGAAAAAATTCATCGACGTCTGTAGTGAACCTGCGATGTATATTCAATATTCGGAACGAGTAATCATTGATTTTCAGTTAATTTCTTGATACTTTGACCTTGCCAAAAGGTGGGATAACACTTTGCCCTCCAAAACATGCGTTTTGGCAAAATGTTTGTTTTGAATAGATTGAAATCAAATGCTATCAGTTCATGTTTTATTCATAGCTATAGTATCGTCAATCGAGTTTATGGCTGTTCGAAGCCGAATCAGTATCCATTTCCATTTGCGGAAGTCAATAATCTAATTCTACAGCCTTTTCGGCCATCGATGGTCACTCCGGACCCTTGTCAAGTCCATTCCAGACTTAACAATCGAATAGAAAGATCCTGTTGCGCTCCAGCGTTGCTTTCTATCCCTTGCACTCTGGTCCCAGCGAGGGAATATAGAAATTTCTTGGTCTTTCTGGACCAATTATAGCATCTCCGAGCTCTTGCTGGATCCTATCCTATCACTTTCCGGTGAAGGTGAAACAGCGTCGGGTGAGCCATCCTGTCGGTCTCCGGCGAAGCGGCAACACCCCCTGCACTCCTATTCAGTGCCTCTGAACATTAAGCAATGTAATGGCCTAAATCTTAGGCCAATCACAGCCACTTCGGGGTCATATCGTAGCCTGATCCAATCACTCTACGGTGAATGGAGAACGACGTTAAGTAAGTCGATCCTGTCACTCTCCGGCGAAGCAACTCACTTCCTGCACTCCGGACCTCGCCTCTTTGGGTAGGGTCATAAAGCGATGATTTCCAAGCTGGTTTTCAATATTCATCCTTTAACTCTCCGGTCAAAGGTTTATTTCGAGAAATTCAAGTTCAATTATTTAATTCAAACCCTAGATGTTCAATCTCAAACAACAGGAAAAATTAGATATTGCCTCTCCAGGCAGAGTGGTCTATTACCATCTCAGAGCATCCCTGGGGATCGCTCCGGTTCCCGTACATGTGTGAGTGAAATAGCCATTTTTATTTTAAAATTAAATCTAAAGGGTTTATTTGACCAAAGTTCAAATCATGAATTTGGCCTTGCAATCATAATCAATTATTGACAAGTCGTGATCCTGATCCAAGATCAGTCTTGTTAGGTGGAGGCCGTAGTTGCTCAGGTTCTACGGTCGTTGTGTGATATCTAGTGTATTGTGGATATCTATCACTTCTGGCATGCTCTTCCACATCATCCTTCAAATGGCGGCATTCATCAGTAGTATGCCCTTCCAGCTCATGGAATAGGCAATACTTTCCACTCCTACGTTCCCGCCCTGTGGGATCTCTCCGGGTGGTTTTCGATAGGGGAGTTGCCCCCGAGTCTCCGTGTAAATCCGTTCCAGGCTTGCTGTCAAATCCGTGTATTGCCTGAATCTGGGCTCTCGAAATTTCTTCCGTTTGTCAGGACCATCGTATCTATCATCCTGCTTTCGCTTTCCTTTGTTTTCTCCAGGTTGTTCTTTGGCTTTTCCTTCGCCTTGCACAGCGTTTGACTCTTGCCTCTCGACGCGTGAGTCTTCTAGCCGAATGAACCTTTCGGTTTCATGATAGAATTCTCCAAGGTCTTGTGGTGGATCTCTTTCCAAAGAATCCTTAAACTCTGTGCCTTTCGCAACTCCTGCTACCGCCGCCATCAAATTCAACGATTGATCTGGGCGATCTTCTGAAGCCACCATTGCATTGAATCATAGTAGAAAAATCTCTTATAGACCCTCTGGTCCTCTGCTTTATCGAAGATAAGGTCATCTCACTCTTGGGTCGCGTCACGTGGACCCTAAACTACCTCATGAAGCATTCCACTAGCTCGCCCCATGTTCTGATCGATCCATTCTCTAGCTGCCTAAACCAAAGCGTAGCCAAATCTGATAAAAATAGAGGGAAACATCGTGCCATCACTTGATCGGATGCCCCCAGCACTTCCATATGCCTGATATATCTGGTAATATGCGTGGTCGGATCTGACTTTCCATCATAAGGGTCCAGCATGGATGACTTGAAGTTTGGAAGGTTCCTCGCATTTCTGATATTCGGAGTGAACGGACTCCGACTAACTTCCTCCAACCATCTTCTTGACAATCCTCCTCTCATAATTCGTTGCACTAATCCAGCCATCCTTTCATCTCTATCCAGGGGTTGTCCCCTTAACATGCCTCCATCCTTCCCTCCAGGTCTCGAAGGGTATTCTAGGGAATATTCTTCAGGTGGCTCATTAGCGTTATCATTGGCTCTAGCCTGTTGAGCTCCATCTATGGGTCTTCCAATGTCAGATCCCGAGGGTCTGCCTCCAAGTCCTTGATGATTGTCTTCAGGCTCTGCATTCTAGTCTTGGATCTGACCTCCATTGGTCTTTGTTGCTCTAGCTCCTTGTCCCGCATTTGCAGCCACTATAGTCGGTCCAAGGTTCTGTGCTCCAATTGCTCTCATCCGCTCAAAGAAGCTTTGCATCATATCTTGTTGACTCTTCAATAATCTTTCGTGTATTGAATCTGCCATAACCTCCATTACGTCCCAGGTAATGTAGATCGAAGATTATTCTTCTATGGCTCCAAAGGATGCCTCATGACTTCCCCCTTATTGGCTTCTCTCGTCTCTTTGTTTCTACTTGTTTGTTGCGTCATTATCTTTCAAATCTAAGTTCTTCAAGGTTTCAAGCCCAATGTCTAAGTGGTAGAATCCTTGAGTTAGGCGTTCTCAATGAAAGCACCAAAGTGTTTGCACCAAAATTGATCACAAACCCTGAATATCATGAAAGCATAGGTGTATGAATATAGATCAGTAATATTCTAACACAAATCTCAAATCCAGATGAAATGATTGGAAAATAACGAACAGAAACACAAGATTTATAGTGGTTCGGCTATCTCCGGCCTACGTCCACTTCAAATGATAATCTTTTATTGATGTTCTTGCTGGTTACAGTGAATTACAACAGTTATATTCAAGTACAACAGCGAAGTTTTAGTGCGATCGAGATTTCGGCAGCGTCTGGACGTTGCAGGATCCAAAAGTCCTTTTTTAGTAGGCTCTAGGGTGCTATTTATAGGCGCTCCATGCAAATATCTTGCTCAAACTTTGGGAGACTTCTTTTGGAACATGAATGGCCCACACGATCAATCCCATGAAGCTTCGACTCGATCCGTGATCGATACGAGCGTAATTTGTATCGATCAAGATTTTGTCCAATGGAGTCGAAACTTGGCATGAACCTTCTTGAGCATGTACGCAAGCTCCTCTGAAAATTACGTAGCATTTGGGCTTGTGGATTGTGAGATATGATCAATGCAAGATTGCAATTCTGTTAATGTTGTAGCGTTCGAATCGATCCTTCGTATCGACCCAATCACGTGATAGCATGTTGACATGGTGCGCACTCTTCGGATCGATCCACTTTTTATGCCGAGTTGATCGAGTCGTATTTGCACCTTGTTCGTATCGATAGTTCGTGTTTCTATTTCGCATCGATGAAAAGCATTGATTACGTGTCGATCATTTGTAGCTCTGTTTGCATCGGTGTTTTCAGGTTACTTCGTACGATGGATGGGGGTCATTACGTACCGATATCAGGAGGTACTGTTTCGTTTGATCGTTCGATAGTCCACTCATGTCGATCGTTAATCAATCGATATGAATTACCCAATTAGGACCGATACGAATTGACTCCGAGTGTTGGATGTGAAGTAAAACCGATTAGAGTGGATACGAAGCAGAGCGTTCGTGATGGATACGAAGTGGTCATTGCTGATCGATTCGAAACTACGGGTAAACGATGGATACGAATAGTTTCACTCTGATCGATACGAACTCAATGGATTCGAACAGCGCAACCATAGATCATTTCGAACTTGATGGATTCGAACAGATCGAGGCAAAGTCATTCTGATCGATACAAACTTAATGGATTCCAATAGATCAATACCACGGCTCTTTGATGGATACAAACAACGTGTCTTTCTCAACTTGTATCTATCATATCCCAATCATACGAACTCCGATTGACCTGAAATTTGAAACATCGGCTTTTATGGCTTTGTTTATCATGTATTGTCAATCATAGCTCGATCTGGACTCGGGCAAAATTCATCGACATCCGTAGTGAACCTGTGATGTATAATCAATATTCGAATAAGTAATCATTGATTTTCAGTTAATTTCTTGATATCTCGACCTTGTCAAAAGGTGGGATAACACATGTATTCAGCAACTATCAATCGATGGTTTGCCAAGTCAAGAAGGAGTCTTAGCTTAAGGGAGCAAGACTAGGCTCTTACCTAACGAAGAGATTGGAACTGTTGAATTATACTGAATATTACATGATTATTCACATTCCCATAGGGGAGACTAAAAAGCTGATTCCCTAGCCAAATTAGCTAGCTCTAGGGATGTGCAGCTTATGGTGCTTATTCCTATGGAAGTTTTCTCGGCTTCAATCATCAACCAAATAGATGTCGATTGGACCTTGGAGACTAAAGGAAGGATGTCATGGACAACCATAACCAAAGACTAATTTCTAAAAGGAACTCTCCCGAATGGAAGGAATGAATAGTGAAAGCTCCTTGTAATGTTGCACAATTCATTATGCAAGAAGAAGTGTTGTATAGGAGAGGTTATTTGACCCCTGTCGCGGTGTGTCACCAAGGATAAAGAAAAAAAAATCCTTGTAGATGTATATGAGGAAAGGTGCGGTGATCACACATGGGGGAAAACTTTAGCAAAGAAGGTTCTTCGCTATGGATACTTTCGGTTGACGATCAACTAAGATGCCATTGATTACACCAAATGATGTGATAGATGCCAGTGGTTCACAAAGATTCCAAGAGCCCTATCCACAAAGCTTACGCAAATGGTTATCCCATGGTCGTTTGCAATTTGGAGAATTGACATAATCAACGTGCAACCGATATTGAAAGGAAGTGAAAAATAAGCTATAGTAGTTGTGCACTACTTCACAAAGTAGATTGAAGCAAAATAGCTAGCCAAGTTTACTACGAGAACAGTGATCTGCTTTGTGGTCAAGAATATCGTATGCAAATTTGGAGTTCCATGGAAGATTATCATCGATAATGAGACTTAATTCAAGGGTATCAAGTTCAAGGACTTTTGCAATGGGTACGAACCGAGGAAAGTTTCTCGATACTAGCACACTCATAAGTAAATGGATATGTCAAGGCAGCAAACAATATAATCAAAGGCAACTAAGTGGATGAGCTACCACTTACATTATGGGATTATAGAATGACCTACAACCCTACAACTGGGCATACTCCATTTACTTTGGCCTACAGAGCTGAGGCCATGATTCTGATAGAATTAGATGTCCCGTCTCACTAAAGAAAACACTATGATTCCAATATGAACGAGAAACTCTTGCTTGAGTCCCTTGAATTAGTCGATGAAAATCTAGAAGAGACTAAACTAAGGGTAGCCACTCAATAGAAAAGTGTAGCATGTTATTTCAACACCAAGATCAAAACCCATACCTAAGGGACCGTGTTTTGAAACAAGTCTTCCTTGGTTTTAGAGGCACTTGGTCCAAATTAGGAAGATCCCTTCGAGATTGAATAGAAGCTTGGAAATGGAAATTTCAAGCTATCAAAATGTTGATGGGGTCTCAATTTCGCAGGCATCGAATTGTGATCTATTCTTATGTTATTTCGCTTAGATTCAATTATTTCTTGTAAATAAACCATCCTAATTGACAGGATGTGATGTAATAAGGCAGAGTCTACCGTGCTTTTTTTATAAATAAAGTTGGCTTTTGGAATCAATGGAAATGTATTCTATACAATTCTTACTTTATGCCGCATATTTAGTGGCAAAAATAGGCATCCTATGTTTTGGAAAACCAGATGTCTAGTTACTCAAAGATGGGTATCTATCATAACAACCCACCCTCGTAATACCATAAAATCAACATCGAATGACAATGTCTGACTTTTGAATACTAAAATGGACAGATTGTTAGGATAGAAATTTAAAACAAACATTATACTAAGGCATATCGACAGAATATAACAGTGGAATGGTAATATATAATATACCGAATATACATGAACAAAACAGGATAACAATATATATATAAGAGATTTTACTAGCAGGAATAACTGATGAATGAACATTAATATAGAAGTCAGAATACATCAAACTCCATACAAACGGAGTCCTAAATATAGTATCTAATACAATAAGTCTCATATATAAGTACATATCATGTACTACTATAATATCAAGTATATATACCATGTATCAACATCGCCTCCATGGAATACTCAAACAATTTTGAAAGCATATCCCTAAAAGCACCTGCCTCCCAAACTACTCAATCGAGTACCCGAAAGTTGTCATGACATAAACAGATAAAGATAAAACACAAAGCAGACATAAAGCCTTGTGTGAGGGGAACTATCTCAAAATATAGTATATTAAAACTATATATAACTAAACAGGGACTATTACGGCATAGCCAGTCCACACCACAATGGTAGCTCAAGGGTAATCCGGACTGTCCAAAAACAAGTAAAATAAACATATCCAAAAGATAAGAAGTCATACCACAATTTGCTCTACTCATGTAATCAACGAGTCGCCACAACCAATATAGTATGACTGGAATATAACAACATACTATGATAAGGTAACCAAACATCCAAAAGTATGGTAATCATAATATGTCTATCATGAAGTGCACACTAATAATAAAGGTAACAATAATATCATCAGCCAACTAATAACACGGACAACACTGCAATAAAAGACAACCAAAGAATAAAATTGGTAGCCATCATTGCTGATGGGTGAAGTCCACTATGGACATCTATCACGATCCAATAATTATAATTGAGGGTCCAAAGTAAATAGAGTCGGTATTGAATTGTACCATAGACCCATAATTGCACCCAAAGTGTTTGTGCTTGTGTAGATCTCACCGTGTCCCTCATCGTGCATTGGTGACATATGACTTACTCTATATATACCCAAAACCTAGTCCTTAAAATAAATAGAGTCAGTACATAATGTAGAGTCACTAGTTTGATTCATGACAAAGCAATTTAGAAGACAAAGAGAATGCACGATCAATCACAACAAAAAGAGACAATCAAAGGACTATGGTGATATCGAGACTTTGAATCTATATTTTCACTGTTTAATACTTGTGTTCGAGTCTGAGAAGTTTTTAAAATCTATCCTCAAGTAGTCCGCCCTTCTTTGTTTTCATTTTTTAAACAAAACATAGCTACTAGTGCAAATACACTACTGCCAGTCGACTGGCTATAAACGACTAGTCGACTGACCGGTGTACGTGCACATATAAGCACTAATTTTCTTTTGAATTTGTTGCATGGTAAGTCAACTGACCCAAATCGACCAGTCGATTGACCTGAACCCAACTGTCATATTTTGAAAAGACATTTCCATTCTGCGAAAGGTTGCGATCCTTCTCTGAATGGGAATGGTTGCTTCTTTTGGTCAGAACTCTTCACCAATGGCAGTAACCCTCTGTCTATTATAAATACATGTTCCCAAACACTTCATATTCATCGAAAATCTTTCTCACTATCTTATATTCTTCTAATACTTACATTCAAACAGCAAACAAGCATTGTATTGCTTCGAATCTCCAAATAAACTTTCATTATCTTCGATTCTTAGCATTAACTTCTTTTCATATCTTCACATACACTTCATATACTTTAGGATTTGATTATAGAAGGTTTGTACTATTAGAGACAAATAGTGTTATCAAGAACACACAGTGTCAGATATTATTTTGTATTAGTGAAGTCCTCTTCTGCTATTGAGGCAAAAATCATGTTCTGCTGCTCAGGTGTCAATTCTGCTGCTCAGGCTGTGTATATCTATTCCTCTCGGTTAACCAAGGATTGTTATTTTAGTGAAATTCCCAAAGGAGTCTGGGACTGGACGTAGGACGGTGCTCCGAACCAGTATAAAAATCTCTGGTGTCATTTTACTTATACTGCTTTTATATTCCGCACTATTTATTGTATTACTATCATCATTATACTCTACATTATCATATATCTGTATTACACGGTCCTATACACTTTCATTTGGTATCAGAGCAAGGCTTCATCTAACCGTAACATAATTATTTGATTCTTTGCTAATATGGATAGTAACACCAGCACTAGCACTATAAGTAGTAACACTAGTTTTGTAGAAGGTCAATCCACTGCGCGACCTCCATTTTTCAATGGTTTTAACTATAATTATTGGGCTACTCGTATGAGAATCTATATGCAATCAAATAGTTTTGAATCATGGAATATCACACAAAATGAATACACTCTTCCTACAGAAGAATAGTCCACATGGACAAACACACAAAAATTAGATGCTTCTGCCAATGCTAAAGCTATGAACATGTTATTTTGTGCACTAGATAGAAATGAATTTAATCATGTTAGCATGTGTCAAACTGCTTATGAAATATGGAGAACACTTAAAATCACACATGAAGGAACTAATAAAGTCAAACAATGTAAAATTTCCATGCTCAAAAATCAGTTTCAAAATTTTAGAATGAAGCAAGATGAATTCATCAGTGATATGTACTCCAGATTTCAAGATATCTATCATTCATTATTAGGATTAGGAGAAAAGTTCACTGATTTGATATTGTATCAAAAATTCTAAACTCTTTAACAGATGAATGGGAAAGAAAAGTCTTGGCTATTGAAGAAGCTAATGACCTCTCTACTATAAAAACAGAAGAGTTAATAGGAAATCTAATGTCCTATGAAGTGAATTTTCAGGAAAAACGAGTACAAGCGCAGGATAAAAAGAACATAGCTTTCCACATTGAAGAAGAAGAGGATGAAAATTCAGATGAAGAAGATCTAGCATTTATTGCCAAAAATTTCAAAAAGTTTTTGAAATTTCGAAAAAACAACAGAAACAATGGAAAAAGGAACTTTCCAAGAAAACCATCCTCTTCAGTACTAGAATGTTTTAATTGTCATAAGAAAGGTCAGATCCAGTAAGACTATCCAGAACTAAAGAAAAAAATACTTCAACAAGGGCAGGAAAGATAAGTAAAAGAAATCATTTCCTGTGACATGGGATGATTCAGATACCACTTCATCAAATAGTGGCTATGACAGTGAAAACGAGCAAGCTAATGTTTGCTTCGTTGCTACTGAAACAAGGTTAGTGATTTTACCATTTATGATACGATAGAGATAAATTCTGAACTAGTCGACACTCTCAATAATTTCAAAAGAAAATATAAGGAAACTCGTGAACATCAGAACAAACTAGAATTTGAAAGAGATGTGCGTAAAGATGAGAAGAAAATACTAGAGGAAGAACTTGAAAAATTACAAGAATCATTCTCTAATATTAGTTCTCAACTCACTCTATTGAGTCAATAAATTGAAACTCAAAAGGAGAAGAATGACACTCTTGTTTCTGAAAATCACGAATTGAAGACAAAAGTAAAATTAACAGAATTAGATAATATTGGTCATAAAACTAAGTTAGAAAGCATCACCAAAAATGTCTCAAATTTTAGTAAAGGAAGTGAAACTCTATCTAAAATTATTGATAGCTCTCAATATGTTTCAAGTAGGAACGGATTAGGATATGCTAAGTAATCAAAAGCTCCACCTAAAAAGGAAACTAGGAGAAATATTAAGCCTACTTCAAAACAGTCAAAAAGAAATACTTATCCTAAAAACATAAAAATTTAGGCTCCTAAAATAAAGAACAGTTTGATTAGGAAGAAATATATTAACACGTTTTTGGAGACGGTTCATAAGAATAAAGATTATATTATCAAATAGAATACTGAACCCTCTTGGGTTTCTTAGGACCCTAACAAAAGGTGTGTACCAATATAATTCCTTATTTTTGCAGGTCCCACTTAAAAAGAGAGGAAAATGGATACTCGACAGTGGTTTCTCAAAACATATGACAGGAGACAAAGATATGCTATCAAACATTACGTACTCAGAAGGAGGCTCCATCACATTAGGAGACAATTCCAAAGGCTATATCATCGGCAAAGGCGATGTGAGCAACAATGGTATTTCAAATTTACCTGTTATCTCAAATGTTTTACTAGTCAAAAATTTGAAACATAATTTACTCATCATCAGCTAATATGTGACAAAGGATTCAAAATCACGTTTTCTGAAAATAAATGTAGTATTTTTGATCAAAATCAAAATCTTATCTTTGAAGGAAATAGAGACAGAAATATCTATGTTTTGAATATGAAAATAAACCATAATTCAGATATGTGTTTAATAGCCAAAGAAAATGATCCTTGGTTAAGGCACAAACGATTATGTCACATTAACTTCAAAGCTATCATTAACTTCAAAGCTATAAATAAGCTTTCTAAAAATGATTTATTAAAAGGACTACCAAAAATGAATTTTAAAATTGACCACATTTGTGATGCATGTCAGTTAGGAAAATTAACTAAGTCATCTTTTAAATCTAAAAAGGTTATTTCAACTTTACAACCACTTGAATTACTACATATGGATTTATTTGGACCAACACAAGTACAATCCATTAATCACAGTAGATATATGTTTGTAATTGTTCATCATTTTTCTAGATATACTTGGACTATTTTTATGAAAAATAAAAGTGAAACTTCTGATAATTTCAAAAAAAAATTCAAAAGAATTTAAAATATTAAGGGATTGAAATTCAAAAACATTAGGAGTGATCATGGAGGTGAATTTCGAAAACGAAGCCTTTGAACATTTTTGTAAGAAGAAGGGAATATTCCATAATTTTTCATTTCCTAAAACTCCACAATAAATGGAGTTGTAGAACATAAAAATAGAACCTTACAAGAATGTGCAAGGACTTTGTTAAATGGAAATACGTTACCAAAACATTTCTGGGCTGAAGCAGTTGCAACTGCCTGTTATGTTTTGAATCATGTTTCTATTCGACCAATGACTAATATTCCTTATGAACTTCTTAATGGCTGAAAACCAAATATTTCTTATTTCAAAGTTTTCGGTTCAAAATTTTTCATTTTAAACTCAAAAGATCAACTTGGCAAATTCGATCCAAAATCCAATGAAGGAATCTTTGTAGGATATTCAGACCGAAGCAAAGCTTATCGAATTTAGAATAAAAGAACCAACATCATTAAAGAAATACTTCATGTATCCTTCGATGAAAATTTAATCAAATGCCAAGTATAAGAGATGATGAAGAATTCCCTGATAATATCACAAATATGGAAATTTCAAATTTTGAAAATAATGAAAACATTGTTCACAATAATAATGAATTAAGATCTTCACCTAGATTATTAGGGATCATCCTCTATTAATGTCATTGGAGAACTCAATTCGTCTGTTAGAAAAAGAAGTCAATTAAATCAAATGGGCTATGCAGCTTTCCTTTCACATATTGAACCTAAAAATATTAAAGAAGCATCCACCGATGAAAATTGGTTAATCGCTATGCAAGAAGAGCTAAACCAATTCGAAAGAAATGACGTTTGAGATTTAGTTCCGAGGCCTAATGATCAATCAGTTATTGGTACAAAGTGGGTCTTAAAAAATAAAGCAGATGAACAAGGAAATATTACTAGGAATAAAGCTAGATTAGTTTCACAGGGATATAATCAAGAAGAAGGGATTGACCATGAAGAAACGTTTGCTCCAGTCGCTAGACTAGAAGCGATACGAATCTTACTAGTCTATGCATGTTTTCATAACTTTAAATTATATCAAATGGATGTTAAAAGTGCTTTTCTAAATGGTTTTATAAAGGAAAAGGTTTATGTTGAACAACCTCCTTTATTCGTACATGAACAATTTCCAGACCATGTCTATAAACTTAAAATGGCCTTATACGGTTTGAAACAAGCACCTCGTGCTTGGTATGATCATCTTGAAAGGTATTTAATAGATTTTGGTTTTGAAATTGGGAAGGTTGATCAAGCTTTTTTTATTAAAAGAAACAAGCAAGATATTTTAATTGTTCAAACTTGTGTTGATGATATCATTTTGGGTCCACAAATGAAAAATTATGTCAGGAATTTTCTGAAATAATGACCAAAGAAATTGAAATGCCACATATGGGTGAATTAAATTATTTTCTTGGTTTACAAATAAAATAATTATAAAATGGTATTTTTATAAGTCAAGAAAAATATTGTAACAATTGTTTCAAAATTGGTCACAAACCCCAAGTATCGTGGAAGCACGAGTGTGTGAATACAAATCAGCAATATTCAAACACAAATCACAGATCTAAGCAAGCAACACACAGCAATACAGAAATAATGAACAAGAACACACGATTTATAGTGGTTCGGCTATCTCCGGCCTATGTCCACTTCAAAGGTTTTAACTTTTATGGATGTTCTTTGCTGGTTACAAGTGATTGCAGCAGTTACAATAATTGAATTTCGGCTATATCAGCTATGGAAGGAAGTAGAATTAATTCCGGAAGAGTCTGGACGTTCATGGATAAAAGATCCCTTTTTCTGTAGGCTCTGGGGCTCTATTTATAGGCATAGGAGGCTGAGATCACGCTGAAACTTCGGAATACTTCTTCTGGCACATGAGTGGGCCCACGCGACCGACCCCACCAAGTTTCGGCTCGATCTGTGATCGATACGAAGTCATTTCGTATCGATCAAGATGATGTCCAATTAGGCCGAAATTTGGTGGAGACATTCTTCATCATGCATGCAAGCTCCTATGAAAATTTCATGGCATTTCGATTAGTAGATCTCTAGATATCGTGGATACGAAGCGGAGTCTTTCGGTTGCTGTCTGGTTCGAATCGATTCCTTCGAATCGATGCCTTCGACTCCATCAGCTCATGTGGTTCTGTGATGAGGTGGCGTGCGTCCTTCGAGTCGATCCGGTCTTCTCTCCGGGTTGAACGCATCAATTCATTAGATCTCACCTAATTTGCATCAAGGATCGACACGTCATCTAAGCTTGTTGACTTGGTGGATTCGAAGTGATCGTCATCCATGGATTCGAACAACTGTCACATCGATGGATACGAATAAGTCTTTATCTATGGATTCGAACAATCGCCTTTATAATGGATACGAAGTAGGCATTGGCTGATTGGTACGAAGCACACTATCTTTTGATGGATGCGAAGTGAGATCATCTGATGGATGCGAACTAGATGGAGTCGAACTGAGGCATGAGGATAGGTACGAACTTGATCGATACGAACAAGATCGGTTCAAAGTGACTAACTCCTGATGGATTCGAACCTGATGGATTCGAATGGAGCGAGACGATGTCATGCTGATGGATTCGAACCTGACGGATTCGAATGGACCATCACCTCGACCTCTTCATGGATACAAACAACATGCTCTTTCCTTAGATTGAATCGATCATAACCTGCACATACAAGCTCGGATTGACTTGAGATTTGAAACGCTGGCTTCTACAGCTTTGCTCATCATGTCTTGTCAATTGCGGCCCGATCCGGACTCGAACAAAATTCATCGATATCCATGGTGAACCTACAGCGTATAATCAATATTTGTGACTAGTAATCATTGAGTTCCTGTTAACTTTTGGGTATCTCGACTCTGCCAAAAGGCGGGTTAACACTTTGCCCCCTAAAACATGCCTTTTTGTAAAAGGTATGTTTTGAACGGTCTAAATCGAGTGTAGTAAATTCACGTTTTATTCATAGCTACAGTATTATCAATCAAGTTTATGGCTGTTCGAAGCCGAATCAGCATTCGTTCTTTCCATAGAAGTTGAGAATGAAGTTCCGTAGTCTCTCCGGACTATTAATGGCTACTCTGGACCCTTACTAAGTCCATCCCAGACTTAGCGATTGAATAGAAAGATCCTATTGCATTCTGGCGTTGCTTTCTATCCCTTGCACTCTGGTCCCGGCTAGGACGTATAGCGATGCCTTGGTCATTCTAGACCGATCATAGCCTCTCCGGGCTCTTGCTGGATCCCATCTTGCCGCTCTCCGATGAAGGGGAAACAGCGTTAAGTGAGTCGATCCTGTCGCTTTCCGGCGAAGCAACTCACTTCTTGCACTCCGGTTCAGTGTATCTAAACATTAAGCGATGTCATGGCCTAGATCATAGGCCGATCGTAGCCTCTTCGAGCTCTTGCTAGATCCCATCCTGTCACTCTCCGGTGAAGGTGAAACAGCGCTTAAGTGAGTTCATCCTGTCGCTCTCCAGCGAAGCAACTCACTTCTTGCACTCCGGACCCCGTCTCTCCGAGTAAGGTCATAAAGCGATCATTTTCATATTGGTATTTAATGTTCATCCTTTAACTCTCCGGTCAAAGGTTTCAAGAAATTCTAATTTATTTATTTAAATTCAGGTCCTAGATGTTCAATCTCAAACATCAGGAAAAAGCTAAACATTGCCTCTCTGGGCATACCGGTTTATCTCCATCTCAGAGCATGCCTAGGGGTCTCTCCGGTTCCCGTACATGAGTAAGTGGAGTAACCGTTTATTATGACAACAAATCTAAATGAAATTATTCGACCGAAGTCCAAATCCCAGACTTGGCCCCTTCCATCTTTAATCAATGGATGACGAGTCATGATCCCGATCCAGGATCGTTCCTGTTAGGTGGAGGCGGTAGTTGTTCGGGCCTTACTGCCGCTGTCCGTGCTCTGACATACTGTGGCAATCTACCACTCCTGGCATGTTCTTCCACCTCATCTTTCAAATGGCGGCATTCATCTGTAGTGTGCCCATCCAGCTCATGGAATAGGCAATATTTACCAGTTCTACGCTCCCGCCCTGTGGGATCCCTCCTGGGTGGCTTTCGATAGGGGAGTTGCCCCCGAGTTTCAGTGTAAATTCATTCCAAGCCTGCAGTCAGATTGTATATTGCCTGAATCTTGGTTCTCTAAATTTCTTCCGTTTATCGGGACCATCATATCTGTCATCCTATTTCCTCTTTCCTTTGTCTACTCCAGACTGTTCCCCGACGGTTCCTTCGCCCTGCGCAGCATTTGTTTCCTACCTCTTGGCTCGTGATTCTTCTAATCGGATGAACTTTTCAGCTTTATGATAGAACTTTCCGAGATCTTACGGTGGATCTTTAGTCAGAGAATCTTTGAATTTGGTGCCTTCCCCAACTCCTGCCACCGCCGCCATCAAAATCATTGATGGATCTGGGCGATCTACAGAAGTCACCGTTGCATTAAATCTTAGTAGAAAATCTTTTATGGACTCTCCGGTCCTTTGCTTTATCGAGGCTAGTGTCATCACACTCTTGGGTCGTGTCACATGGACCCTAAACTGTCTCATGAAGCAATCTACAAGCTTGCCCCACGTCCTGATTGATCCAGTCTCTAGTTGCCTGAACCAAAGCGCAGCCAAATCCCACAAGTTTAGAGGGAAGCTTCGTGCCATCACTTCCTCAGATGCCCCCAGCACTTCCATGTGCCTAATATATCTGGTAATGTGCATGGTTGGGTCTGACCTCCCGTCATAAGGATCTAGCATTGGTAGTTTGAATTTTGGAGGGTTCCTTGCGTTTCGGATGTTCGGAGTGAACGGACTCCGACTGACTTCTTCCATCCCTCCACTAGACAATCCTCCTCTCATGATTCATCGCATGAGACCAACCATTCTCTCGTCTCCATCCAGGGGTTGGCCCCTTGTCGGGTTTCTATCCTGCCCCCGAACCTTGAAGGGGATTCGGGTACATACTCTTCGCGAGGCTCGTTAGCATTAGCATTGGCTCTAGCCTGTTGAGCTTCATCCCTTGGCCTCCCAGTATCGGACCCTGAGGGTTTGCACCCAAGTCCTTGCGGATTTCCTTCAGTTCCTGCATTCTGGTCTTGAACCTGATCTTCATTAGTTTCTGTAATCCTGATCCCTTGTCCCGCACTTGCAATTGTTGTAGTCGGTCCGAGGTTCTGCATATTCGCTGCACTTATCTGCTCAAGAAAATTCTGCATCATCTCTTGGTGAGTCTTCATCATGCTTTCACTTAACGAATTAGCCATAGCCTCCATCTCATCTCTAGTGATGTAGACGGAAGCTTGTCCTTCTCCTGCTCCAGAGGATGCCTCCTGGCTTCCTCCTTGTTGGCTTCATTCAGCCCTCTGCCTTCTACTGTTTTGTCTAGTCATTTTCTCTAAGTCTGAAATCTTCGAACTCTTAAATCTGCATTATGGATCTGATGTAGTGGGTGCTAATTCCTCTCAGTGAAAGCACCAAAGTGTTTGCGCCAAAATTGGTCACAAACCCCAAGTATCGTGAAAGCACCAGTGTGTGAATACAAATCAGCAATATTCAAACACAAATCACCGATCTAAGCAAGCAACACACAGCAATACAGAAATAATGAACAAGAACACACGATTTATAGTGGTTCGGCTATCTCCGGCCTACGTCCACTTCAAAGGTTTTAACTTTCATTGATGTTCTTTGCCAGTTACAAGTGATTGCAGCGGTTACAATAATTGAATTTCGGCTATATCAGCTATGGAAGGAAGTAGAATTGATTCCGGCAGAGTCTGGACGTTCAATGGCCAAAAGATCTCTTTTTTTGTAGGCTCTGGGGCTCTATTTATAAGCGTAGGAGGCTGAGATCACACTGAAACTTCGGGAGAATTCTTCTGGCACGTGAGTGGGCCCATGCGACCGACCCCACCAAGTTTCGGCTCGATCTGTGATCGATACGAAGTCATTTCGTATCGATCAAGATGATGTCCAATTGGGCTGAAATTTGGTGGAGGCATTCTTCATCATGCACGCAAGCTCCTGTGAAAATTTCATGGCAATTGGATCAGTAGACCTCTAGATATCGTGGATATGAAGTGGTGTCTTTCGGTTGCTGTCTAGTTCGAATCGATTCCTTCGAATCGATGCCTTCGACTCCATCAGCTCACGTGGTTCTGTGATGAGGTGGCGCGCGTCCTTTGAGTCGATCCGGTCTTCTCTCCGGGTTGAACGCATCAATTCCTTAGATCTCGCCTAATTTGCATCGAGGATCGACACGTCATCTAAGCTTGTTGACTTGGTGGATTCGAAGTGATCGTCATCAATGGATTCGAACAACTGTCACATCGATGGATACGAACAAGTCTTTATCTATGGATTCGAACAATAGCCTTTATAATGGATACGAAGTAGGCATTGGCTGATTGGTATGAAGCACACTATCTATTGATGGATGCGAAGTGAGATCATATGATGGATGCGAATTAGATGGAGTCGAACTGAGGCATGAGGATGGGTACGAACTTGATCGATACGAACAAGATCGGTTCGAAGTGACTAACTCCTGATGGATTCGAATGGAGCAAGACGATGTTATGCTGATGGATTCGAACCTAACGGATTCGATTGGACCATCACCTCGACCTCTTCATGGATACGAACACCATGCTCTTTCCTTAGATTGAATCGATCATAACCTGCACATACAAGCTCGGATTGACTTGAGATTTGAAACGCTGGCTTCTACAGCTTTGCCCATCATGTCTTGTCAATTGCGGCCCGATCTGGACTCGTACAAAATTCATCGATATCCGTGGTGAACCTACAGCGTATAATCAATATTTGTGACTAGTAATCATTGAATTCCTATTAACTTTTGGGTATCTCGACTCTGCCAAAAGGCGGGATAACAACAATCTAATTAAACGCTTTGGTATGGAAAATGTTTGCGCCAAAATTGGTCACGAACCTCAAGTATCGTGAAAGCACCAGTGTATGAATACAAATCAGCGATATTCAAACACAAATCACAGATCTAAGCAAGCAACAAGTAGCAGTTCTGAAATAATGAACAAGAACACACAATTTATAGTGGTTCGGCTATCTCCGGCCTACGTCCACTTTAAAGGTTTTTCTTTTATTGATATTCTTCGCTGATTACAGTTGATTACAGCGGATTACAATGGATTATAGCTCTAAAATTCGAGTACAACGGTAGTAGTGAAGTGCAAGGTAGAGTCTGGTAGAGTCTGGGCGCTTCCGAATCAAGATCCCCCTTTCTGAATGACCTGGGGCTCTATTTATAGGTGTAGGAGGCTGATATTTCGCCTAAATTTAGGGAGACCACTTCTGGCACGTAAGGGGGCCCACATGCCCGGCCTCAGGAAATTTGGGCCCACTTTGGGATCGATTCGAACTTCATTTGAATCAATCAAGAAATCGTCCAATCGAGATGAAATTCGGGGTGGACATTCTTCAACATGTAAGTAAGCTCCTGTAAAAATTTCATGGCATTTGGACTTGTACATCTCAAGTTATGATCGATTCGAAATTGCGTTCTTTGTCTGTTCATCCTGTTCGAATTGATCAATTCCAATCGATCGCTTCGATTCGATGGTGGCATGTGAAAGTGCGGTGTGTATACAATTATATGTGCTAATATAGTATACACGGATCGTGTAATATGGATTACAATACAAATGCAGAAATAGATGATAATAGCATTGTAAATAAAAAATAGAAAAATCACACCAGAGATTTTTATACTGGTTCGGAGCACCGTCCTACGTCCAGTCCCAGACTACTATCTGGATTTTCACTAATTACAACCTCGCTTCACCCGGAGGAACAGGTTTACAATTACCCGAACAGCCGAACGGGATTTCACGCCTCTACAACACTGAGGGCTTCAACACTTGCCTCTTACAATACTGAGGACTTCAACACTTGCCTCTTACAATACTGAGGACTTCAATAAAAACAATTACAATTGTTGTTGACAACTTGTGCTCTTGTAAACACGGATTTGTCACTTGTAGTACACTCTTCCTATAATCTTATCCTCAAATTGTGAATGATGTTTGTGAAGATTATGGAATTTATATTGCTTATTGAATCAAAATATATGAGATAGTGTCAATGATTCAATAAGGAATGAAAGTAGTTTAGAGCTTTTTGAATGCAAGTGAATTCAAAGAATAGATAGAGAGCATATATAATCTTAATAAAACTTATTGTTTTAATCAATGATATTGATGTGTATTTATAGAGAGAAAATAGTTATAACCCTTGGTGAAAAGTTGCAGTCAAAAGTTATGATCATTGATGAAGAAGAAGAGACGCAACCATTGAAGAAAGATGTGTCTTTTGGAAGAAGTTGCTCTCTGTTTAAAAACGGTCGACAGGTCAAAAACTAACCGGTAGACAGGTTTTTAAAAATATAGTCGTTATGTGCATGTGTGCACGTTTATTGTGCACATTCAACAGGAACGGTCGACCGTTCATTTTTGGACCGGTCGACCGGTCTCTGTTAAGTTGCACAATAAAGTGCACAACCTATATAAATGTGTATATATATATATTATATTTTGTGCATGATTATTTGAGGATAGATTTTGACAATTTTATTACTATTATAACATCAAATAATCAACCTATAATCTAGAGTACCATATGTAGGTCTTGATTTGTCGATCGCTTTAATATTGTTGTCAGCAATCAAAATCTTCATAGAAGCTGTGACTCAACATTCTCCCCCTTTTTGATTGATGACAATATAAAAACTCAAGTATAGGATCTCCCCCTGAATATGTGATTTCCTGCAGACAATTATTAGCTTCTTTCATCCTGCAAACAATTATTAGCACCTTTCTCCCCCTTTGTCATCGACAAAAAGGAGTAAACAATAGAAAATATAAACCAAAGAGAACAATGCATACATTCAAACACAGGATGTTTTGATGAAGTACAATGCAAGTCATAGTCTACTACGAATAAAAAGATGGACACTATTTAGTACAAGTGCCATATATGTTTTTAAAGAAATGAAAAGAAAAACAAACTAACTTCATTCCGACTGAATCTCTTCCTCATCATCATCATCATCATCATCATCGTCGTCGTCGTCATCGTCATCATCATCGTCATTGTCCCCACGACCTTGTCCGCTTGTACCACCGGATTCCTCGGATGTCGACCAAGTAAAAGTTGGAGGAGCCGGACGTTTTCCGGGGTCTTGATGTTGGGTCGAGACGGATGTGCTACATGATATAGCATCCCATATAGCGCCGAAGAATGACTTTACCTTATTGAATCGTCTATCAATTTTCGAATCCATTCGTTTTAGTCTTGATTCAAGTAAAAATTTGTAACGATCGAGATTTTTCGTTGCCGAAAAATCGAACCGTTAGGGTTTAAGAAGAAGAAGAAAGAGGTAGGAGAAGAGAGAGAAAGATAGAAGAAAGAAAGGAGAGAAGAAACAAAAACAAGTAACAGAACAGGAACAATATCAGAATCTCACAGTCGCAGCGGAACAACATATAATAGATAAATGAATATTCATTAAAACAAAAGAACTATACCTTTTTATACATTACAGCACATTACATTACATCAATCAGAGTGTACAACAACAACAGCGGAAAAAGAAAAGATATATATACAATAGATAATAGACTACGCTATCTGGCTCGCCTCCAGATCTGCTCAGCAACTCCCGAATCCAGAATAACCTGATAACCTAACTCTAGACTGCCCGTGTGGAAAATAGTGGGCACCCAGAGTTTAAGAAAGGAACAATAAACTCCAGGTCAGTCATGGGACTGGTGTGAGAACTCAAAACAGTTTATCTTTAAACAAGCAACAAGAAAATTTAAATTTTTAAATCCGCAATGCTTTTTGGAAAATGAAACTACCATAAGGCCTCCCGCCACACACACAATGCAAACGCAGAATTGGAGGAGATTTCTCCTTATGATAGTCAAAGATGCTTACTACGCGAAAATCAAATCATTTTTGATATTATTACTAGTGCATAGTGTAGAAAACAATTCGAAAGTAGAATATAAATCCTAGCCAGCATAGACATTCCGAACTATGCCTACTATAGCTACCATCCAAACAGTGGTGACCACCATAAGTGAATGGCAGGTAATACAACTAAAACCGTACAAGGCGCGTATTGTTTTGATTGGATTTCCAACAAATGGTCAGGCTAAGGAACTTCCCACTGCCACATGGGATCGCCTCTGGCGGGACGTCCCGAGAAACTAACGTTACGGTTAGATCTCTGCCAACACAAGGCCGGGTTACCTCTGTAACTAGGTAACTACTACACGAATATGTCATCCCCCGGTCCTTTGGGACCTTTATCCGAGCGCTCGCAACAACACCACACACAGAAATATATATAGTGTATCAACATGAGTAAGCATCTGGGCTCCATACCATGATACCACCCTTTTCCAGAAGGAAATGACATACCCTAAAGGGCGCGACCCTCATAACCTTGCCGCATATTCCTGTTTCGACCATTTCCGGGGAGTGAGGTCCTGACGAAGTCTCGTCCACAAAGCTACGCTTTGTGTAACAAAGCCATGCTTCGGGTCCACAGATGACCAAAGCAATAATCACAAAGATAAATGATCAAACAAATGATCATATCCAAACGATCAACCAATGATCATCACACAGCAGCACTCAGCATGCCACATTACCAGATTGGGAAATATCGCTGATAACCTTCAACTACATAACCTCTGAGCTCGTACGTCTCAGAGAAGGGTGTTAAGCTAAGAGAATAAATTCTCCGCCACCAACAGAAATGTATTTGAAAGAAATCTGCTCTATCTCTCAAAACGTAATGTCAGACACGTAACCATACAAGTCTGTTCCGGGTTCGAACAGAACCGAAGGCACTTCCAAAGAAGCCCTTGCAATCCGGGTATTCACAATCCCGATAAAATTTCCCATCACAAAGGAAATCTCCATATCGTAGCTAACGATGCGGAGACAATCGATAGGTCATCCTATCGTTCTCACAAATACCCGGTCTTCAACACCGGTCTTCAGATGCAATCCAAACGACGTATCGCATATTCGGAATGGGATATATGACACAAAGGTCCTCTCCCGGCTAAACCGAATAGCGAGCGCTTATTTTTAAAAATAAGTGTAGCATTCAATTTCAACAATCACAACAATTACCATCCAAGGGTAAATACTGATAGTCGGTTATTTAACTATCAATAAAGATGCGCCACATCATCAGATTCCAAATAATTTTTCCAAAATTATTAAGTCCCAAAATATCTTTACAAGATATATATACACAATTTCCAAATAATTGCCCAAATTATTTGATTTACCAAAACCACTTCACGATAAAATTTTCCACACTTTACCCATTTGAAAACCCATTTCAAATTAAACACCTCAACCATTTGAAAACCAATTTCAAATCACTTTACATCATTTATACCCTTTGAAAACAGATTTCGAATCATCGAATAAATCTTTACCGATTTATTTTAAATTTACGTTCCAAATTCGTAAATTGATTTCCATACTTCAAAATAAATCAATATTTATTTTTAAACAAATTTCCCTTCCTTTTATAAATTCCATAGTGAATTTATATTTCAAAATATCTACTGACCTAACGTTTTCAATAGATTTCAGTTATTCAATCTCAATTTATCTTCAAAAAGATAAATTCTCAAAAACATTTCATTTCATATTGGAAAAGCATTCCCATACTTATTTAATAATAAGGATTCACAAATTTTATTTATTTTCAATAATTTGAAAATATTCGATATACTTAACCATAGCCAAGTATATATTTCATTCTTTTAAGGAAAACATTCTTCTATTCACTTTTACTTGGGTCAAAACGAATGTTGCGTAAAACACCGTCACGACAACCCAAAATCACTGGAATAGGGTTTCAAAATAAAAATAGAAACATACATTCCAATACTACACAAAATATTTCCATTTGGAAACCATTCACTATAACAACAGTGTTATAGTCCATCATTTCCTCATTTTCTCGAAAACGCCTATTTCAACAATGAATGTTGAAATCTACGTATTCATTTCCTTTTATTTCTCGAAAACGTCTATTTCAACAATGAATGTTGAAATCCCAGTATTCGATACTTAATGCATTTTAGAGCATCTTAAAATCGTTTTAAAATTCCCTTTAAAACATTCTTCTCCCAAAACATGCCCATTTGACTTAATAATATATTCATCGTTTAAAAGAGTGAATGTAACCCCTTTAACAATTCTAAATTCAATTTACCAAATTACATTGATTTCAAATTTATAAACAACGTTTATAAATTCTATTTCTATTAATAACTTCGGTTTAGAAATCTCTTTTATTAAGCCAATTCAATTTATAAACCCAATTTCTATACCAAAAGTTCGTATTATAAGTCAAATACTTAAAATATTATTTATTTACCAAGTCGTTCCTTTTAAAACTTCACAAATTGTTAATCTTATTACTGATAAGATTTCTCACCTTTTATAATAGTTTTCAACTTATAAAAACCTCCTTTATTAACAATTTCTATAAAAATCCCCTTTTAAATGCCCAAAGCCATTTTATAAGTTAATTACTTATAAACTTTTATTTTCAACATCAATTCATTTCATAACTTTCATAATTTATAAAACTATAGTTTAAATGAAATCCATTTTTATACTTCATTTTAACACTTAATAACCCGTCTTATAATTCCAAAATTTTTAAATTTATAGATATCAATTTATAAAATCTTTTACATAAACTATTAATAAAAATTACCCAAAAACCCAATTTAACTATTTTATAAATCTATTTATTTTAAAATTTTCCTTTTGGTTATATTTCATAAAAATCATAGTTTTATAACTTTAGTATTTAAAATCTTAATTTATTTAAAATGAATCAAGTTCAAAATTTAATAAAACATATACTTGAAAAATTACTTAAAAATCCTTTTAAATTCAAAATCGTTATTTTTAACTTTTTTTAAAAATGAATCCGATGATGCAACCGCATCAAATGGTCAATCACGGGAATAAACATCATATATCGATATGATAGTTAACAATCAACACAATATTTATAAACAAATAAATATGTGAGGAATCCAGTTGGATCCCTCCAACCTGTTACCCTGCATCCACAGACGTTAGCACAATACCAATTCCACTTCAAGGTGGAATATCGCGGTATATGGGATTTTATAAAATATCCGCTTAATAGGCGGCGCAATAGGGTCTCATCCGCTATACGAGGCGGGGAATCAAATCCGATATATACATATGCCAATATATATATATCGCTATATATAGTATATATCCTACTATATCTACTAGCACAATCAAACAGCAATCATCAATCAACATTAACTATTTAAAATTTTAAACCAAACTGTTCGATTGAGTGAGGAGTTCTCACCTTGATTTTATTTCCGGTTTCGGCGTTCGTTTCGAATAAAATTAAACGAACGTTTAATTTTACCCGAAATTCAAACGAGCTCCAATCGACTCCAGACTAGCTTCATCGCGAAGAGCACGACCATACGATTCCAACGCACTTTGATTCGTCCCAATCGGACCTCGCATGAACAAGATATTGCATTTTAAGTTGACACGAATTCAAATTTCAATTAAATTAACACAAAAAAAAAAAGAAAATTCACCCAACACATGTGGGCCGCACGCACTAGCTTCCTCCCGCTCTCCTTCTCTTCACGCGCACGGTAACTCCTCTCCAGGAAACAAAAACACGCACTTGAACCCATCACATGCCGACCTAGGGTTTGATTTTCCGACCACCACGAGCATCGATACTTCATCACCCTGCCACCAAATGAAAGCCCTCGACAAAAGCCACCATCGGCCCAAGCATGGCCAAGCTCGGCGCCCTCCTCCACCTTGAGGAACGCACGCAACAACCAGGGGACACGGCTCAATATCTCATCCAAATGGCGACGATAGCTGAGATCCACCGTTGGATTTGTAGTTCATACCGTGCTCTACAACTTTCATGTTGGAAGTTTCTCGATTCGATGAGCGGATTGAGAAATAATTTGGAAAATAAATTGGTGATTTTCGGCCATTAACTGGGGTGGAGGCGGCTGAGCAAAAATGGCTAGGGTTTAGAAAGAATAATTAGTATATACATGTTATTAATATTATTTTAACAATAAAATCTCCAATTTAACACTTATGCAAACGACCTCCAATCTACGCGTTCCGATAGGCGATCCTAAGGTTTTTCCGCGTTCCGGACACAATGGAATGGGTTTCGTAAGCTAATTCGATCGTATGTGTGAGATATAGAATTAAACGATCAATTTAAATTAAAACCGATTTAAACGATTCCTAGGCGTTTTGGCTTGTACCGGACAAACGATAAATCCGATCGACTTGAAATTTGGAATCTTACAATAATATCACATTACGGATCCGATGAAACTAGTTTCGTCGAAATCCGAGACCGTTTGAAAAATGGCTATTTTTCAGTCGATAATTAAATATTAAAATATTCAATTTTTACAAATTAACTCCAAATTCAGTTTTACAAGTTCTAAAACATTTCTATAACTTCAATATGATAAAACAAAATTTTCCAAATCATTTTCAATCATATTTAACCCAATATTTAATTATTTGTGGAATTTCATTATTAAATAAATCGATTTAATTGTCCCATTAAATCCAAATATTCGATAAATAAATTATTCGACTTAAAAATTCCACTTATTAATATTAAAAATAAATTAAATATTCAAATTCAAGTTATCAAAAATTCTGGGTCGTTACAATCTTCCCCCCTTAAAAGAATTTCGTCCTCGAAATTGCAAGTTAAGGAGAACGATCCTAATCCGTTTATTATTTTTCAAAAATCAATTAGTTTTATCAACTTTCTAACACAAATCTTTTATTAAAGATTTACTATCATTTCAATTAGCTTTCCAACTTCAATTATAGGTTTCAAACAACATTGTTTACTCAACAATTCAAATTTAAATTTAAATTCAAATTTCAAACTTTTCAAAATTTTCTCAAAAATTTTCTAACTCCCTAAATTTTCGAAAAATTTCGCCAGCGTCTCCTTTGCGCGGCTCGATCGGTACGACTACAAAATGGCACCACGGCCCCTCAGAATCAAAAAGAAAAGAGAAAGCCAAGTGGCTGGAGAAGGAAATCATCAAATCTCATACTAAAATTGAAATACGTACCTTTTTGTCGAGCAATTCAATTTTTTAACTTCAAAATCAAATCCCAATTCCATTATACACCTGTATATCCTGCTAATAGTAGTACACAATTCCAACTTCAACATTCAAATCATTTTGCCAATTCAATTACAAAACCTTTCAACATATGCTTCTTATACATTTTTAGTTTACTATTGAAGTTGCATATTCTTTCTCATTCATTTCCCATTAGTTTACATTCACTAATTAAATTCACATTGGTTCACTTTCAAATCAACTCGAATTCAATTCTATTCAAATTTATTTACTTCACTTTCAATTTGAATTCAATTACATAGTTTTCAAATGCGCTAATTCAATTTCATTAACACTTAATGAATTTACATACAATCAACCAACAAGCGAATAACAACCAATGTATATCCAATAAAACCAAATTATTAGTTTTTCTCTCACTACATTCAATTTGGTTCAACAGTTTTAATTCCAATTGATTTAACATTCAACTGATTTTCATTCAATTATTCAACTAGCTCGAAATGAATTTACACTTACATACATCATTTCATATCAACTTATTCACATTCGATTAATTAACATTCAATCCATACTTTAATTCAGTTGCCAATTCTTTTTACATATAAAAATTGAATTTCATTTATATAACTCAAGTTCACATCATTTAACGATTTCATTAATTCACTTTATTCATTTTATTTTGATATCAACATCAATTCTTTCAACATTACTCAAGTTATATTCCATTCAACTTCATTTACATTTACTTCCACTATTCAACTTAAGTATTCTCCTAATTCATTTCAAACTCTATTCCATTTAACATAATTTGTTCAAATAAACTTAAGTTTCCACTTATCAATCCAATTCGGTTTCCAATTCTAAAGTAAATTCTATTTAACTTTTACTTAAGTCAAATTCATATCAACAATCAAATTCGTATTTCATTTTACTTAACTTAATTGTTTAACCACTTCAATAATTGGTTTTACTTACATTTTCTCATTCTATAAGTTATACAACTTATTATTCAACTTCCAACTCATATTATAAGTTCAAAACCCCTTTTTTTCACTTATATTTGACAATTTCAAGTTGAATTTTAATTTCAAATTTGTTTACTACAACAAAGCTTCAATTTTAAATTCATTATTGTAGCAAATCCATCACATAGAAACTCGAAAATGATACTGATGATGCTGCAGTCATCATCCTTATTATTTCCCAGTAACCATAGTGAAATCAATGCTAAATATTCTTTCAAAATTTCCCTTTATTTATAAATTACATTTATAAATCTTACTTATAAAATTTCACTTCTTATATACATAAGATTATTTTACAATTGTAAATCATTTTAATTATAATTCCATACTTATAATTCATTAGCTTATACAATTATTCTTTTTACGATAGTTGTTTTTATATAACTTATTCAAACAACTTTTAATTAACTTATATATATATATATATTTCAAACAATCAAACAATCAATTATACACACACTTCAATAATTCTTGAAAAAATTATTTTCTTATATAGAAAATATAATCAAGGTAAAATTATTTCATTTACCCAATTTAAAACAATATCATGTCGAATTGTTCTATTCAAGTGTTTAGAAACCCCTTCGATCCAGTTGTACAGACTGTGCCGACGAAGGTTCATATGCCACTCAATAAACCAATCATCACAATATAAAACAATTTTATATTCACTAACAAATACGCGCTCATATCTATTATTACACTCACACTCATTCTAGAGTACTGCTGACTCTATCTCTAATGAGTAATACCCAACAGAACCATGGTTGTCGCTTAACCACATGCTCTGATACCAAATGTAAAGAACCTCATTTCCGTCAGCAGTAACCGGTAGGCTTTTCAACCATCCCAGCCCCACCGTGGCTTACACTGGTACCCCAGACCTTGCTTTTACGGCCAGCCTCTCGACTGTCACGGCTTACGCCTAACCAACCCCGTAAAGAGGACGTGTAGGGGTAAGAGTCTCCCGTTCGCCACCTAACGCAAAGCGAGAACCCCCCATCACGTTTCACCTAGATAAGCAAGTCTGGTCCGGGTTCGAACAGAACCGAAGGCACTTCCAAAGAAGCCCTTGCAATCCGGGTATTCACAATCCCGATAAAATTTCCCATCACAAAGGAAATCTCCATATCGTAGCTAACGATGCGGAGACAATCGATAGGTCATCCTATCGTTCTCACAAATACCCGGTCTTCAACACCGGTCTTCAGATGCAATCCAAACGACGTATCGCATATTCGGAATGGGATATATGACACAAAGGTCCTCTCCCGGCTAAACCGAATAGCGAGCGCTTATTTTTAAAAATAAGTGTAGCATTCAATTTCAACAATCACAACAATTACCATCCAAGGGTAAATACTGATAGTCGGTTATTTAACTATCAATAAAGATGCGCCACATCATCAGATTCCAAATAATTTTTCCAAAATTATTAAGTCCCAAAATATCTTTACAAGATATATATACACAATTTCCAAATAATTGCCCAAATTATTTGATTTACCAAAACCACTTCACGATAAAATTTTCCACACTTTACCCATTTGAAAACCCATTTCAAATTAAACACCTCAACCATTTGAAAACCAATTTCAAATCACTTTACATCATTTATACCCTTTGAAAACAGATTTCGAATCATCGAATAAATCTTTACCGATTTATTTTAAATTTACGTTCCAAATTCGTAAATTGATTTCCATACTTCAAAATAAATCAATATTTATTTTTAAACAAATTTCCCTTCCTTTTATAAATTCCATAGTGAATTTATATTTCAAAATATCTACTGACCTAACGTTTTCAATAGATTTCAGTTATTCAATCTCAATTTATCTTCAAAAAGATAAATTCTCAAAAACATTTCATTTCATATTGGAAAAGCATTCCCATACTTATTTAATAATAAGGATTCACAAATTTTATTTATTTTCAATAATTTGAAAATATTCGATATACTTAACCATAGCCAAGTATATATTTCATTCTTTTAAGGAAAACATTCTTCTATTCACTTTTACTTGGGTCAAAACGAATGTTGCGTAAAACACCGTCACGACAACCCAAAATCACTGGAATAGGGTTTCAAAATAAAAATAGAAACATACATTCCAATACTACACAAAATATTTCCATTTGGAAACCATTCACTATAACAACAGTGTTATAGTCCATCATTTCCTCATTTTCTCGAAAACGCCTATTTCAACAATGAATGTTGAAATCTACGTATTCATTTCCTTTTATTTCTCGAAAACGTCTATTTCAACAATGAATGTTGAAATCCCAGTATTCGATACTTAATGCATTTTAGAGCATCTTAAAATCGTTTTAAAATTCCCTTTAAAACATTCTTCTCCCAAAACATGCCCATTTGACTTAATAATATATTCATCGTTTAAAAGAGTGAATGTAACCCCTTTAACAATTCTAAATTCAATTTACCAAATTACATTGATTTCAAATTTATAAACAACGTTTATAAATTCTATTTCTATTAATAACTTCGGTTTAGAAATCTCTTTTATTAAGCCAATTCAATTTATAAACCCAATTTCTATACCAAAAGTTCGTATTATAAGTCAAATACTTAAAATATTATTTATTTACCAAGTCGTTCCTTTTAAAACTTCACAAATTGTTAATCTTATTACTGATAAGATTTCTCACCTTTTATAATAGTTTTCAACTTATAAAAACCTCCTTTATTAACAATTTCTATAAAAATCCCCTTTTAAATGCCCAAAGCCATTTTATAAGTTAATTACTTATAAACTTTTATTTTCAACATCAATTCATTTCATAACTTTCATAATTTATAAAACTATAGTTTAAATGAAATCCATTTTTATACTTCATTTTAACACTTAATAACCCGTCTTATAATTCCAAAATTTTTAAATTTATAGATATCAATTTATAAAATCTTTTACATAAACTATTAATAAAAATTACCCAAAAACCCAATTTAACTATTTTATAAATCTATTTATTTTAAAATTTTCCTTTTGGTTATATTTCATAAAAATCATAGTTTTATAACTTTAGTATTTAAAATCTTAATTTATTTAAAATGAATCAAGTTCAAAATTTAATAAAACATATACTTGAAAAATTACTTAAAAATCCTTTTAAATTCAAAATCGTTATTTTTAACTTTTTTTAAAAATGAATCCGATGATGCAACCGCATCAAATGGTCAATCACGGGAATAAACATCATATATCGATATGATAGTTAACAATCAACACAATATTTATAAACAAATAAATATGTGAGGAATCCAGTTGGATCCCTCCAACCTGTTACCCTGCATCCACAGACGTTAGCACAATACCAATTCCACTTCAAGGTGGAATATCGCGGTATATGGGATTTTATAAAATATCCGCTTAATAGGCGGCGCAATAGGGTCTCATCCGCTATACGAGGCGGGGAATCAAATCCGATATATACATATGCCAATATATATATATCGCTATATATAGTATATATCCTACTATATCTACTAGCACAATCAAACAGCAATCATCAATCAACATTAACTATTTAAAATTTTAAACCAAACTGTTCGATTGAGTGAGGAGTTCTCACCTTGATTTTATTTCCGGTTTCGGCGTTCGTTTCGAATAAAATTAAACGAACGTTTAATTTTACCCGAAATTCAAACGAGCTCCAATCGACTCCAGACTAGCTTCATCGCGAAGAGCACGACCATACGATTCCAACGCACTTTGATTCGTCCCAATCGGACCTCGCATGAACAAGATATTGCATTTTAAGTTGACACGAATTCAAATTTCAATTAAATTAACACAAAAAAAAAAAGAAAATTCACCCAACACATGTGGGCCGCACGCACTAGCTTCCTCCCGCTCTCCTTCTCTTCACGCGCACGGTAACTCCTCTCCAGGAAACAAAAACACGCACTTGAACCCATCACATGCCGACCTAGGGTTTGATTTTCCGACCACCACGAGCATCGATACTTCATCACCCTGCCACCAAATGAAAGCCCTCGACAAAAGCCACCATCGGCCCAAGCATGGCCAAGCTCGGCGCCCTCCTCCACCTTGAGGAACGCACGCAACAACCAGGGGACACGGCTCAATATCTCATCCAAATGGCGACGATAGCTGAGATCCACCGTTGGATTTGTAGTTCATACCGTGCTCTACAACTTTCATGTTGGAAGTTTCTCGATTCGATGAGCGGATTGAGAAATAATTTGGAAAATAAATTGGTGATTTTCGGCCATTAACTGGGGTGGAGGCGGCTGAGCAAAAATGGCTAGGGTTTAGAAAGAATAATTAGTATATACATGTTATTAATATTATTTTAACAATAAAATCTCCAATTTAACACTTATGCAAACGACCTCCAATCTACGCGTTCCGATAGGCGATCCTAAGGTTTTTCCGCGTTCCGGACACAATGGAATGGGTTTCGTAAGCTAATTCGATCGTATGTGTGAGATATAGAATTAAACGATCAATTTAAATTAAAACCGATTTAAACGATTCCTAGGCGTTTTGGCTTGTACCGGACAAACGATAAATCCGATCGACTTGAAATTTGGAATCTTACAATAATATCACATTACGGATCCGATGAAACTAGTTTCGTCGAAATCCGAGACCGTTTGAAAAATGGCTATTTTTCAGTCGATAATTAAATATTAAAATATTCAATTTTTACAAATTAACTCCAAATTCAGTTTTACAAGTTCTAAAACATTTCTATAACTTCAATATGATAAAACAAAATTTTCCAAATCATTTTCAATCATATTTAACCCAATATTTAATTATTTGTGGAATTTCATTATTAAATAAATCGATTTAATTGTCCCATTAAATCCAAATATTCGATAAATAAATTATTCGACTTAAAAATTCCACTTATTAATATTAAAAATAAATTAAATATTCAAATTCAAGTTATCAAAAATTCTGGGTCGTTACAAAATTGATTCCGAGCGATGGTTTCAAGAGATTCTCTTGTAGATGATTTAGATTTCAATAATCTAACATCTTCAGAACGACGACGAGATGGTGGAGCTTGTTGTTCTTGAGTATCGCGTTGTTGCCATTGTTCGAATGGCATAATATGAACATATGGAGGAGGAAGCTTCATCCGTTTGATAGTAGTGGAGTCAATACACTTTGGTGTAGAATATGCCGAATCCGGGGGTGTGACTCCACATGCAAGCAACATACGCATAATATACTCGTTATAGAAGAAATGTGGACGAGTAGAGTTATTTACCTTAAGAATTTCATCGAAAATCATGTGAACCCAATTTATTTCGATATCATCGTAGATAGCATAAAGAGCCTTGAAATTCTCTTTGTAAACGGCATCATAGTTTCCTAATCGAGGAAATAGAGAGTGCATTAGGACATGGTGTAACAACCTTGCAGTCGGTCGTAGCCCAATCGATTTGGTGCCGTTACTATCATCTTCTATAAATTTATGACTCGTACTATTCCGGGTGAAAACTTCACAAAATGTCGATGAAAACTCTTCACCCCTATTCGGTATTCCCAAAATAGAAGCAATTCTATCATAAGTGAGATAGATTCGTTTGCCACATACTACTGACCAAATAACTCCATTTGGATTATCCGGAGTATATTCCTCTAAATTCATATTCGCATAAAATAGCTTAATCATCAAATGATTAATTTGTACGCTATTTACAGAAAAATCAATAAGAGGAGAGATACGAGATCTATTTGCTAATCTTTGAATACCGTATGCAGTGAAATCGTCGAATTTGATGAATGAGCCCGGATGGAACTTGTAATTTGTCATTTGATTCCATCTAGTTACTGCAACCGGAGATTCTAGCCATTTTCTAGCAGAGAGAGTAAGAGAAGAAGTTTCTGATGTTGCTCTTTTCTTTGATTTCTTCTGAGGAGGAGCCATTGAAGAGAATTTGAGAGTTTGTGAAGCTTGAGAATATGAACTAGGGTTTGGAAATGGGAAAATTTTCAGTAGAGAGTAGAAAGTAAAGAGGGTTGGTGGCAAAATATATACATGAAGTATAAAAAAAAAGAAATAACTGCCGACCGGTCGACCGCCTGCATATTGCCGGTCGACCGTTTTCAACCCGAGAGCAAAACGGTCGACCGGTCATATTTCAGGCTGTCGACCGGTTTGGCTCTGTGTGTAAAAATGCAGAATTTGGCAAAAAATTTTGAAAACGAGTCGAATGAATATATTATATATTATGTTATTATTGCAAAAATATACTGTATTACAAGAATTATATATGAAAGCAAAATAATATACATTATGGAATTCTAATGAGAAGGTGAGTTGTTATTAGAATTCTTGTCGTTTTCAATGCGTTTAGCCCACGGACTCCACTTATATCGAGCTCCTTCATTCTCGTTATAGTTTTTATCCCAAGAGTTTGGAGTTGTTGAAGTCGATGGTCTTGACGGCATTGGTTCATGAACATCGTGTTTGTTTGAACCGCAGAAGAATGAAGCCATTCGTTCTAAAGCGGATAAACGAGTTGAAGTACGTTGTTGTTCATGGTATAGTAGGTTTTGACCATAATGTAGTTGTCGTTGAAGATCGATTTGATGCTTTTGGTAGTGATGAATCTCATCGATTTGCGCCTTCGTGCGCGGAGAGCAGAATAGTGCTTTCTTTGCACGCTTGGATGTTGGAGTATGGCCAGGTGTGTAAAAACAATGGTGAGGGCATTCCGGCCTTTGTTTCGGTGTAATCGGAGAGTATTGTTCCTCCGACTCCGAGCTTGTGATAGAAATATGAGATTCCTCTGCGCATTTGTCGCAAATGTGTGCCATGGTAGCTTGTTTAAGGTGATTTATAATTTTCAGCAAGAAGGTGAATGAATGAAAGTGTATTTTTCAAACGTTTATATAGAAAAAAGTTTGCCAATGAACTTGAGGATAGGATTTGTTAGAGATAATTAGCCGTAAACAAAAACAATGATGCATAAAAAAGTTATAAAAATAGGTATAGTTTGTTATAGGCTGAAATTTAAGAATTATTTGAAAAATATATAGCCTAAGTTTGAAGGTTACTTATTCTATTCTAGATCTTTCCGAGATACTAAGCCAAGCTCTCTTCGTAGTTTAATAAAACTAGATTCAAGTAATGGTTTAGTGAAAATATCGGCTATTTGATTGTCAGTGTGAACATATTCAAGATGTGTATTACCTTTTTCAATATTATCTCTAAGGAAATGATGACGGATATCAATATGTTTGGTTCTAGAATGATTTACTGGATTTTTAGAGAGATTTATTGCACTCGTGTTATCACAGTATATAATAGAATTCGATAAATGTATATCGAAATCTTGAAGTGTTTGTTGCATATATAGTACTTGAGTACAAGCGAGAGCCGCTGATATATATTCAGCTTCACATGTTGATAGTGAAACACAATTCTGTTTCTTACTAAACCAAGAGATAAGTGATTTTCCAATAAAATGGCACGTACCACTTGTACTTTTTCTATCCGTCCGTGAGCCACCAAAATCAGCATCACTATATGATACTAATTCAAATGGACATTCTTTTGGATAGAAAAGACCAAAATCTTTGGTATTATTAAGATAACGAATTATACGTTTCACTGCTCGTAAATGTGATTCCTTTGGATCGGCTTGAAAACGAGCACATAAACAAACACTCATTAATATATCTGGACGACTAGCTGTAAGATAAAGAAGAGAACCAATCATGCTTCGATATAATTTCTGGTCAACATTCTTACCACTTTCATCTTTTTCAAGATGTGTAGTTGTACTCATAGGAGTTGGTTTACCAGATGTATTTTGTAATCCGAAGCGTTTGATAAGATTTTCACAGTATTTTTCTTGATTGATAAAAATACCGTTTGAAAGTTGTTTGATTTGAAGTCCAAGAAAATAAGATAGTTCTCCCATATGAGACATTTCGAATTCTTTGGTCATAATACTTGCAAATTCCTTGCAGAGTTTATCGTTTGTTGAACCAAAGATGATATCGTCTACATATATTTGGATAACCAGAATATCATTTCGAGAATGTTTAATAAACAAAGTTTGATCGACTTTGCCTATTTCAAATCCTGAATTAATAAGATAGCTACGTAAACGTTCATACCAAGCACGAGGTGCTTGTTTTAAACCATACAGAGCTTTCTTAAGTTTGAACACATGGTCAGGATATTTTTCATGTACGAATAAAGGTGGTTGTTCGACATAGACATTCTCTTTGATAAATCCATTGAGAAAAGCACTTTTGACATCCATTTGATAAAGTTTGAAATTATGATAACAAGCAAAAGATAATAGAATTCTAATAGCTTCTAGTCGAGCAACTGGTGCAAAAGTTTCTTCATAATCGATACCTTCTTCCTGATTGTATCCTTGTGCTACTAATCTTGCTTTATTTTTGGTGATATTTCCTTGTTCGTCAGCCTTATTTTTATAGACCCATTTAGTACCAATTACTGACTGATCAGTTGGTCTCGGAACAAGTTCCCAAACGTCATTGCGCTCAAACTGATTTAGTTCTTCCTGCATGGCAATGATCCAGTAATCATCTGTAGCAGCTTCTTTTGAATTCTTGGGTTCGATATTTGAGAGAAAAGCGACATGACCCATTTGATTGAGTTGACTCCTTGTTCTGACATGTGATGTTATTTCACCTATTATATTTTGGGCCGGATGGTCTCTTAATATTCTTGGTGGTGATTGTAATTCACATATTTGAGGAGTATTCTCAATAATTACTTCTGAGTCAGAATCAGTATTTGAGATGATTGGATTATTAATGACTATTGATTCGTCATCATCTGATATTGTGTGAGGATGCTGATAGATTTCATCAAAAGATACATGAAGTGATTCTTCAATAGTTTTGGTTCGTTTATTAAATATTCGATAGGCCTTACTTCGTTCCGAATAACCGACAAATATTCCTTCATCGGCTTTTGGATCGAATTTTCCAAGCTGGTCTTTCGTATTTAAAATAAAGCACTTAGAACCAAAAACTTTGAAGTATGAGATTTTGGGCTTTCTTTTGTTAAACAATTCATAAGGAGTATTCTTGGTAAGAGGTCTTATGGACACACGATTTAAAACATAACAGGCAGTTGCAACAGCTTCTGCCCAGAAGTGTTTTGGTAAGGTGGTTCCATTTAATAATGTTCTTGCACATTCTTGTAAAGTTCGGTTCTTTCGTTCTACTACTCCGTTCTGTTGTGGAGTTCTGGGAAACAAAAAATTATGATATATACCTTTCTTTGTACAAAAATGTTCAAATTCATTATTTTCAAACTCTCCGCCATGATCACTTCTTATATTTTTAACTTTAATCCCTTTTGATTTTTGAATTCTTTTGACGAAAGATTTGAAATGATCGAAAGTATCACTTTTATTTTTTAAGAAAATTGTCCATGTATAACGAGAGAAATCATCAACAATTACAAGCACATATTGACTGTGATTTATTGATTGAACTCTAGTAGGTCCAAATAAATCCATGTGCAGTAACTCAAGCGGTTGTAATGTTGATATGACTTTCTTGGATTTAAACGATGATTTGGTCAATTTTCCTAATTGACATGCATCACAAATGTTGTTAACTTTAAAACTCATTTTGGGTAGTCCTCTAACTAGATTGTTTTTGGCTAGCTTGTCAATAGTTCTGAAGTTTATATGACAGAAACGTTTGTGCCATAGCCATGGATCATTGTCATTAGCCATAAGACACATATCTGAATTATGATTAATATTCATATTTAGAATATATATATTTCTGTCTCTATAACCTTCAAAAACCAAATTATGGTCTTTATCTAAAATACTACACTTATTATTTGAAAAGGAAATTATAAAACCCTTGTCACATAACTGACTAATACTAAGTAAATTGTGTTTTAAATTTCTAACTAGCATGACATTAGTAATAAGAGGTAAGTTAGATGTACCACAATTGCTCACATCGCCTTTGCCGATGATATAACCTTTTGAATTGTCTCCAAAAGTGACTGAGCCACCATCTGAGTATTTAATATTTGTTAGTAAGCTCTTGTCTCCCGTCATATGCTTTGAGCAACCACTGTCCAATATCCACTTTCCTCTTTTCTTCAGTGGGACCTGCAAACATAGAATTAAGTTCATGGTACCCACTTTTTATAGGGTCCTAAGAGTTAGGTCTTAGGAGTCCAAACCCATTTGGGTCCGGTATCCCCTTTATATATATAATTGTTATTAAAATGTACATTATTCATGAATTGCTGAATGTATTTGTTCCTAATCAAGTTATTATTTGTTTTAGGAACCCATATTTTGATAGTCTTGACATTTCTCTTTTGAAATTTCACAACTGGTTTTGGTTTGAAATATAATAAACTAAGATTTTTCTTAGCTTCAGTTTTTTGTACTTTCTTCTTCCTTTTATTTCTAAGATGTTTTTTAGTTTCATGTTTGTTATATCCCAAACCTTGTTTATCTGAAATAGATTGTGAACTTTTAATGATTTTAGTCAAATTTTCTCGACCTTTGTTAAAGTTAGAAACATTTTGAGTAATGTCATCAAATTTTGTTTGTAAACTAGCTTTTTCTAGGTCTAGAATTTTGACTTTTGCTTTAAGTTCATGATTTTCAGTAGTGAGAGCATTATTTTTCTCTTTTTGAGCTTCTATTTCTTGACTCAAAAGAGATATTTGAGAGTCAACATTAGATGATGATTCTTGAATATTTTCAAGTTCTTCTTCTAATATTTTCTTCTCATCTTTTAACATATCTCGTTCAAACTCTGCTTTACTTAAATCTGCTTTGACTACTTTTAATTGACGTTTTAAGTCTTTATATTTGACTATCAATTCAGCATTAATATCAAGTAATTCATCAAATGTAGGAATTTGTACCTCATCTTCTGTTGCCATAAAGCAAACATTAGCTTGTTCATTCTCCGAATCACTTTCACTTTCTGATGAAGATGACTCTGAATCATCCCATGTTACTGAGAAGGCTCGTTTCTTTGATTTGTCCTTCTTATATTTGAATTTGTCATTTTCTGACTTTTTCTTTTGTTCTGGACAATCCTTCTGCATGTGTCCCTTTTTATGGCAGTTGAAACATTCTATAGCAGATGAAGATGGTTTATTTGATCCAGGTTTCCTTTTATTGTAGCGACTGGCTTTTCGATATTTTAGGAATTTTTTGAAACCTTTAGCAATGAACGCCAAATCTTCATCTTCAGAATCTGATTCATTTTCATCTTTCTCAACATGAAATGCTACATTTTTCTTTTCTTCTTTCTGTTCTTTTCTAGCCTGCAAATTTGCTTCATAGGACATTAAATTTCCTATCAATTCATCTGGCTTCATGACGGAAAGATCATTAGCTTCTTCAATTGCTAATACTTTTCCTTCCCATTCATTAGTCAGAGAATGTAGGACTGTTGAAACAACATCAAAATCAGAATACTTTTGTCCTAACCCAATAAGTGCATGGTGAATAGTTTGAAACCGTGAATACATGTCATTGATTGTTTCATTTGGTTTCATTTTGAAATTTTGAAATTGACTTTTCAGCATGGCTATTTTGGCTTGTTTGACCTTGTTAGTACCTTCATGAGTGATTTTTAGCGTTTGCCAAATTTGATATGCAGTAGTGCAGATACTAACACGATTATATTCATTTTGGTCTAATGCACAGAACAACATATTTATTGCTCTTGCATTTACGGCTGCTGCCGTTTTCTCAGCCACAGTCCATTCTGAATAATCAGTTGTTGGATTCACTATTTCTCTTTGAGTAGCATTCCAAGCATCATAGCTACTTGATTGCATAAAGAATGACATACGTGTTGCCCAATAACTATAGTTAAGACCATTGAAAAATGGAGGTCTTTGTGTCGATTGCCCTTCTGTGTAAGTGGTGTTTTGAGTGCTAGTACTTGCGTTATTTGCCATATTACAAGAATATATCAAATAACTGTGTTACGGTTATATGATAACCTGGCTCTGATACCAAATGAAAGTGCGGTGTGTATACAATTATATGTGCTAATATAGTATACACGGATCGTGTAATATGGATTACAATACAAATGCAGAAATAGATGATAATAGCATTGTAAATAAAAAATAGAAAAATCACACCAGAGATTTTTATACTGGTTCGGAGCACCGTCCTACGTCCAGTCCCAGACTACTATCTGGATTTTCACTAATTACAACCTCGCTTCACCCGGAGGAACAGGTTTACAATTACCCGAACAGCCGAACGGGATTTCACGCCTCTACAACACTGAGGGCTTCAACACTTGCCTCTTACAATACTGAGGACTTCAACACTTGCCTCTTACAATACTGAGGACTTCAATAAAAACAATTACAATTGTTGTTGACAACTTGTGCTCTTGTAAACACGGATTTGTCACTTGTAGTACACTCTTCCTATAATCTTATCCTCAAATTGTGAATGATGTTTGTGAAGATTATGGAATTTATATTGCTTATTGAATCAAAATATATGAGATAGTGTCAATGATTCAATAAGGAATGAAAGTAGTTTAGAGCTTTTTGAATGCAAGTGAATTCAAAGAATAGATAGAGAGCATATATAATCTTAATAAAACTTATTGTTTTAATCAATGATATTGATGTGTATTTATAGAGAGAAAATAGTTATAACCCTTGGTGAAAAGTTGCAGTCAAAAGTTATGATCATTGATGAAGAAGAAGAGACGCAACCATTGAAGAAAGATGTGTCTTTTGGAAGAAGTTGCTCTCTGTTTAAAAACGGTCGACAGGTCAAAAACTAACCGGTAGACAGGTTTTTAAAAATATAGTCGTTATGTGCATGTGTGCACGTTTATTGTGCACATTCAACAGGAACGGTCGACCGTTCATTTTTGGACCGGTCGACCGTTCATTTTTGGACCGGTCGACCGGTCTCTGTTAAGTTGCACAATAAAGTGCACAACCTATATAAATGTGTATATATATATATTATATTTTGTGCATGATTATTTGAGGATAGACTTTGACAATTTTATTACTATTATAACATCAAATAATCAACCTATAATCTAGAGTACCATATGTAGGTCTTGATTTGTCGATCGCTTTAATATTGTTGTCAGCAATCAAAATCTTCATAGAAGCTGTGACTCAACAGCATGTGCTAGCAGGTTGACGTGGCGTGCGTTCTTCGTGTCGATCCACTTTTTACTCCGGTTTGACTAGGTCGACTCCATGATTTTCGCCACTTTGACTTAGTGGATTCGAAGGCTTTCTGGGATTCGAAGAGAGGCTCGTTCATATCGATCGTGGTGAGCTCTGGCCGATCGATACGAAGCTGTTGTAGTAGGATGGATGCAAACTTATATGCTTTGATGGAGGTGAATTAGAGCGACTTCATGGACTCGAAGGACTTCAACTTGATGGATACGAACCAAGTAGACGCAAGGCTAATTCCTTTCTGATCGATGCAAACGCAATGGATACGAAGTCTAGCAATATTCATGGATTCGAGTATATCTTCTGCCGATGGATACGAAGTGGGGATTGGCTGATTGATACGAAGCACACTATCTATTGATGGATGCGAAGTGAGATCATCTGATGGATGCGAAGTGAAGCGACTTGATTGATTCAAAGTACTCCAAGCTGATGGATACGAAGAGAAATGACTCCATGGATTCAAAGCGCTACAACTTGATGGGTACGGAGTGGCTTTAGCTGGATGGATACGAACAGAACCCCTGTCTATGGATTCGAACAAGGGCTATTTTCTCTATCTTGAATCGATCATAACTTGAGCGTACGAACTCGGATTGACTTGAAATTTGAGATGCTGACTTTTATGATCTTTCTTGTCATGTCCTGTCAATTGCGGCCCGATCCGTACTCGGACAAATTCATTGATATCCATGGTTATCCTGCAATGCACAATTGATATTCAAGAATAGTAATCATTGATTTTCAACTGATTTTTGGGTATCTCAGCTTTGCCAAAAGTTGGGATAACACTTTGCCCCCCAAAACATGCCTTTTGGTAAAAGGTGTGTTTTGATCATTCTCAAGTTGAACGTAGTGAACTCATGTTTTGTTCAGAACTTATAGCATTTTCAATCAAGTTTGTGGCTGTTTGGAGCCAAATCGTTATCAATTTTTTCCAGTGGAAGTTAAGAATGAAGTTTTTTAGTCTCTCTGAACTATCGTTGGTCACTCCGGACCCTTGCCAAGCCCATTCAAGACTCGACGATTGAATAGAAAGATCCCATTGCACTCCGGCGTTGCCTTCTATCCCTTGCACTCCGGCCCCAGCTAGGGCATATAATGATGTTTTGGTTGTTCTAAACCGATCATAGCCTCTCCGGGCTCTTGCTGGATCCCATCCTGTCACTCTCCGGTGAAGGGGAAACATCGCTTAAGTGAGTTGATCCTGTCGCTCTCCGGCGAAGCAACTCACTTCTTGCACTCCGGACCCCGCCTCTCCGGGTAGGGTCATAAAGCGATCATTTTCATATTGGTATTCAATATTCACCCTCTGACTCTCCGGTCAAAGGTTTATTTTAAGAAATTCTAATTTATTTATTTAAATTCGAGTCCTATATGTTCAATCTCAAACATCGGGAAAAAGCTAATCATTGCCTCTCCGGGCGTATCGGTTTATCTCCATCTCAGAGCATGCCTAGGGATATCTCCGGTTCCCGTACATGAGTAAGTGGAGTAACCGTTTATTCTGAAAACAAATCTAAATGAAATTATTCGACCAAAGTCCAAATCTTGGACTTGGCCCTTGCCATCTTTAATCAGTGGATGATGAGTCGTGATCCCGATCCAAGATCTTTCCTGTTAGGTGGAGGCGATAGTTGTTCAGGCCTTACCGCCGCTGTCTGTTCTCTGACATATTGTGCCAATCTACCACTCCTGGCATGTTCTTCCACCTCATCCTTTAGGTGGCGGCATTCATCTGTAGTGTGCCCATCTAGCTCATGGAATAGGCAGTATTTTCCAGTTCTGCGCTCTCGCTCAGTGAGATCTCTCCTGGGTGGTTTTCGATAGGGGAGTTGCCCCCGAGTTTCAGTGTGAATTCGTTTCAGGCTTGCAGTCAGATCTGTGTATTGCCTGAATCTTGGTTCTCGGAATTTCTTCCATTTATCAGGACTATCATATCTGTCATCCTGTTTTCTCTTTCCTTTGTCCGCTCCGGACTGTTCTCTGGAGGTTCCTTTGCCTTGCGTGGCATTTGTTTCCTGCCTCTCGGCTCGTGATTCTTCTAATCGGATGAACTTTTCAGCTTTATGATAGAACTCTCCAAGATCTTGCGGTGGATCTTTAGTCAGAGAATCTTTGAATTTGGTGCCTTCCCCAACTCCTGCCACCGCCGCCATCAAAATCATTGATGGATCTGGGCGATCTACAGAAGTCACCATTGCATTGAATCTTAGTAGAAAATCTTTTATGGACTCTCCGATCCTTTGTTTTATTGAGGCTAAAGTCATCACACTCTTGGGTCGCGTCACATGGACCCTAAACTGTCTCATGAAGCGGTCTACAAGCTCGCCACACGTTCTGATTGATCCAGTCTCTAGTTGCCTGAACCAAAGCGCAGCCAAATCTGACAAGTATAGAGGGAAGCATCATGCCATCACTTCCTCGGATGCCCCTAGCACTTCCACATGCCTAATATATCTGGTAATGTGCATGGTCGGGTCTGACCTCCCGTCATAAGGATCTGGCATTGGTAGTTTAAATTTTGGAGGGTTCCTTGCGTTTCGGATGTTTGGAGTGAACGGACTCCGACTGACTTCTTCCAGCCCTCCACTAGACAATCCTCCTCTCATGATTCATCGCATTAGACCAATCATTCTCTCTTCTCCATCCAGGGGTTGACCCCTTGTCAAGTTTCTATCCTGCCCCCCGAGCCTTGAAGGGAATTCTGGTACATTCGTGAGGCTCGTTAACATTATCATTGGCTCTAGCCTGTTGAGCTTCATCCCTTGGCCTCCCAGTATCGGACCCTGAGGGTCTGCCCCCGAGTCCTTGCGGGTTACCTTCAGTCCCTGCATTCTGGTCTTGAACCTGATCTTCATTAGTTTCTGTAATCCTAATCCCTTGTCCTGCACTTGCAGTTGTTGTAGTTGGCCCAAGGTTCTGCACATTCGCTGCCCTTATCTGCTCAAGAAAATTCTGCATCATCTCTTGGTGAGTCTTCATCATGCTTTCGCGTATCGAATTAGCCATAGCCTCCATCTCATCTCTAGTGATGTAGACGGAAGCTTGTCCTTCTCCTGCTCCAGAGGATGCCTCCTAGCTTCCTCCTTGTTGGCTTCTTTCCACTCTCTATCTTCTACTGCTCTGTCGAGTCATTGTTGAACCAATCTGAATCCTTTAAACTTTTAGATCTGAACTTCAATCCGATGTAGTGGGCGCTAGTCCTTCTAAGTGAAAGCACCAAAGTGTTTGCGCCAAAATTGGTCACAAACCCCAAGTATCGTGAAAGCACCAGTGTATGAATACAAATCAGCGATATTCAAACACAAATCACATATCTAAGCAAGCAACAAGTAGCAATTCTAAAATATGAACAAGAACACACAATTTATAGTGGTTCGGCTATCTCTGGCCTACGTCCACTTCAAAGGTTTTTCTTTTATTGATGTTCTTCGCTGATTACAGTTGATTACAGTGGATTACAATGGATTATAGCTCTGAAATTCGAGTACAACGGTAGTAGTGAAGTGCAAGGTAGAGTCGGTAGAGTCTGCGCGCTTCCGAATCAAGATCCCCCTTTCTGAATGACCTGAGGCTCTATTTATTGGTGTAGGAGGCTGATATTTCGCCTAAATTTAGGGAGACCACTTCTGGCACGTAAGGGGGCCCACAGGATACGAACCAGGTAGACGCGAGGCTAATTCCTTTCTGATCGATGCGAACCCAATGGATACGAAGTCTAGCAATATTCATGGATTCGAGTATATCTTCTGCCGATGGATACGAAGTGGAAATTGGCTGATTGATACGAAGCACATTATCTGTTGATGGATGCGAAGTGAAGCGACTTGATCGATTCGAAGTAATCCAAGTTGATGGATACGAAGAGGAATAACTCCATGGATTCGAAGCACTAAAACTTGATGGGTACGGAGTGGCTTTCGCTGGATGAATACGAACAGAACCCCTGTCTATGGATTCAAACAAGGGTTATTTTCTCTATCTTGAATCGATCATAACTTGAGCGTACGAACTCGGATTGACTTAAAATTTGAGATGCTGACTTTTATGATCTTTCTTGTCATGTCCTGTCAATTGCGTCCCGATCCAGACTTGGACAAAATTCATTGATATTCATGGTCATCCTGCAATGCACAATTGATATTCAAGAATAGTAATCATTGATTTTCAGCTGATTTTTGGGTATCTCAGCTTTGCCAAAAGTTGGGATAACAGAAAATACTTCTACCAAACCAACTCCTATGAGTACAACTATACATCTTGATAAAGATGAAAGTGGCAAAAGTATTGACCAAAAATTATATCAAAGTATGATTGGATCGTTACTATATTTAACAGCTAGTAGACCTGACATACTGATGAGTGTTTGTTTGTGTGCACGATTTCAAGAAGATCCCAAGGAACCACATTTGTGAGCAGTGAAACGCATATTACAATATCTTAATAAAACCAAGGACTTTGGACTATTCTATCCAAAGGAATGTCCTTTTGAATTAGTGTCCTATAGTGACGCTGATTTTGGAGGAAGCCGGACAGATAGAAAGAGTACAAGTGGGACTTGTCACTTCAATGGACGATCTCTTGTATCTTGGTTTAGTAAGAAACAAAACTGTGTTTCATTATCAACGTGTGAAGCAGAATATATTTCTGCAGCTTTGGCATGTGCTCAAGTTATCTATATGCAACAAATACTACAAAATTTTGGTTTTAACTTATCCAAGTCAACTATTTATTGTGATAATTCTAGTGCTATAAATTTACCTAAAAATCATGTCAATCACTCACGAACAACACAAATTGACATTCATCGTCATTTTCTTCGTGATAATATTGAAAAGGATTTGATAAATCTAGAATTTGTTTCCTCTGACAACCAATTGGCAGATATCTTTACAAAACCTTTAAATGAAAATACTTTCATCAAATTAAGACGAGAACTTGGAACTGTCTCTTTTAAAGAATTATAAATTTTCATGACAATTCTTTATATATGCATTTTCTTATGTGCAAAATTCATAGCACAATTTTATAAAATTTTGATATGCAAAAGATTGTTTTTATGCAAGATATTTTTGGCAAAAATAAAATTTTCTTTGTGGCGCTGGAAGGACTTGAACCCACGATCTCTTGGTTATAGACATGCAATTGTTTTCTTGCCATTTGAGCTATATGTGTTTCTTATCTCAATTAGAAGTTTGTTTATAAATATTCTACAAAATTTCGGGTTACAAAAATAATGTAGCTGCTGGAGTTTGAACTATGGTCTCATAGCTGGTAAGTGTATGCTTTACCAGTTATGCTATGTTGTATTACTTGCTAAGCTACATACTTTGGTTTAACTTTTATCACATCAGCTCGTAACCATCCATTTTTTGAATTCACTCTCATCCATTCCCTCGATACTTTATTTCCTCTGGCTCTTGTTTATACCCTTCTCTAGCCATCAAATTCTGGTCCATCTCCCCTATATATATTTCTCTTTCTATAGCAATCACCGTTATCATTTCATTCTCAAATTCTTCAACATTTTTTTCAATGGCTTCTCGTGATTCATATGATTCCTCCAACTCTAAGCTGTCATAAGCCACAACAACATCTTCAAGTAGCTCAACTCCTTCTTTGGCCACTCCTACTCCTAAAAGAAAACCAGCTCATGGTTAGGGACAATATCACACTGGATATACACCAAATAGCAAGAAGTCAAGGAGATCACTTTTTATTTCTCCAAAAACTAAAGAGAAAATAGCCGACATCCACCACTATCAAAGGGAGCTAATCAACTTGCAAAGAGAGATGCACTATGAACAACAAATAAATTCCAGACGTCTTAGCTTAATAGAATCAATTGCCTTAAAATTTTATGGCAAATCACCAAAGAAAGACGTTATTGAACCCTCATCATCTCGTCAACCACATACATCTGGCTGGAATCCTTGGGAGCAAATTCCATAGCAGCCTTCGGTGTCTCCCAACTCTTGGGAACGCCAAAACTATTGGTCTCCTCTACAACCTCATGTTGATCACCAAGATTGAACCAGTGAATGCTCTCCTTCGACTCCAAAATATTCAATTTCCTTGTGTATTTTGTTCTATATTTCTGTTTGCTTTATTCATGTATGTTTTATCCCATAAATCTTTGAATAAAATTGAAACAAACTATTTTAAAATTCACTGTCATTTTTAACTACAGCCACTCGACTGAGATAGATTGGTCAGTCGATAGTTTACAAAGAGCAAATGCTCTCGAGTTTGCAACCAGTCGACTGACCTACCCCGACCAGTCGACTGGCTAAACAAATTAACCGTGGTCTTTCCTTTTTAACCCTTTTTACCCTTTACTTTTCACTTTGCCTTCTTCATATTTTTTCACCTTCCAGAAACATAATCCCATTTTTTCCAAATTCTCTCTCAATAACATAAAATTAATGGCTCCTCCTAGGTCAAAACGATCAAAGCAAGCCTCTTCATCTTTCGTCGATACTCATGTCGCCCATTGGATATACGACGCCACTGCAATAGAAAGAAGGGAAAATATGAAAAATTAAAGGATTTTTGAAGGTTCTTTTATGGTGTACTCTGATTTTGGGGATTATTCACTTCAAGAATTGATGCGGAGATGCCGATTAGATTCGCTACATGACTACAATTCCAATCACCACAATATTAACCATCTCATGATAAAGCTTTTTTTACGCTAATCTCAATCTTAGCCACCAACAACGGTCTAATCCGAATAATTAGGTATGGAGTTTGGTTTGTGGTCAACAAGTTTTCTTTTCACTTGATCGAATGGCACATATCCTTCAATCTCCAAATGAAGGTATTGATTTGAATGATGTTGAGTGCAATATGAGACAGAGAGATAGAGTTAGTCACATGTTCATGGGTGACGATAGGACTGAATTACGATCCAAGCTTCTGAGGCCTAAAGCATGAACCTTGCACAAGATTCTTATGCATTCTATTCTCCCAAGAACTATATCGTATGAATTGATAGAGAATTTCAAAGCTCTCTATGCGATATGGGGAAATATACAAGTAAATTGGTTACAACGTATTTTGGATGAATTTCTTACCTTCCCCTATGGAAATATGCACGCTATTTACTTTGGCAAGTATGTAATGTGACTTCCTCTAGATGTCGGTGTTCGTCAACCTGATTCAGAATTCTCTACTGTCGGAATAATCAATATCCGTACCATAAGCCTTATGATGCTACCGACAAGACCTCTACCTATTACAACATACGAAGATTGGAAGCGTCAACGGGCTCAACAACTAACTGGAGGACCTATAATTAGAGAGTGTTTGCGTCAAAATTGACCACAACCACCCAATATCGTGAAAGTACCTGTTTATGAACACAAATCAGCAACAAACAATATAGAACTCAGATCTAAGCAATAACAATCACAATAATTCACAAATAACAATCTCAAACACAGGATTTATAGTGGTTCGGCGATCTTGCCTACATCCACTCTGAAGCTTATGTATTTATTGATTCACTTGATGATTTCAATTGATTACAGCGGATTACAATTGATGATAGCTTTCAAATCTGATTACAACAGCGATAATGGAGTATGGAATTGAATCCGGCAGAGTCTGGACGTTGAATCGCTAAAAAGCTCCCCTTTTCTGAAGGCTTCAGGGTGCTATTTATAGGCGTAGGAGGCCCAGATCTCGCTCAAACTTCGGGAGAATTTTCTGGCACGTGAGTGGGCCCACGCGACCGACCCCACCAAGTTTTGACTCGATCTGAGATCGATACGAAGTGATTTCGTATCCATCAAAAAATGATCCAATCGAGCTCAAACTTGGTAGGAACAAACTTTACCTTGTATGGAAGATATTATGAAAATTTCATTGCATTTGGCCTCATGGTTTGGGAGATATGATCGATTCAAGTTGATATGTTTCGGTTGGCTGTTTGGTTCGAACCCATCAGTTCAAAACGATACGTTCGAATCGACCTTGTCACGTGTTTCTTTGGTGACATGACGCGCACTCCTCGCATCGATCCGGTTCTTGTGCCGAGTTGACTACTTCGCATCCACGAATTTCGCCTCCTTATCTTTAATAATCCAACACCTTTCAATGTCTAGTTCGAACCGAGATAGGCGGCTTAGCTCGCATCGGTAGCATCGTATCCATTCAATGGATACGATTGTGATGGATACGAACTAACACTGCCTGATGGATTCGAATGAAGGCTTCGTTCATCGATTCGAACTAGGAATCGATCGAAAGATACGAAATTCATGGATACGAGGATCTGGCCGTCCCGGTTGATACGAAGCAAACTATTTTGATGGATACGAACTTGTTGAGGTGATGCCGACTTCATCGGTTCGAAACCGATCGATTCGAACTGATCGATATCGCGTTACCGATCGATTCGAACTCGATCGATTCGAAGCATATGTAAACCGATGGATTCGAATCAAGACAAACAATGATGGAACGAATCCTATGGATTCGAAATGAGCATCTCCGCAACTTTTCGATGGATTCGAACAGCATACTTTGGCCAACTTGCATCGATCATATCTCGTTCATACGAACTCCGATTAACCTGAAATTTGGAACGTTGGTTCCCATGACTTTGCTTGCCTTGTTCTATCAATCGTAGCCTGATCCAAGCTCGCACAAAATTCATCGATATCCATAGCGAAGCGAAGTGCAACCAATCTCTGAGACGAACTGTCTTTTGTTTTCAACCAATCTTTTGGTATCACGGCTTTGTCAAAAAGCGGGATAACATTTGCCCCCCATAACATGCCTTGCGGTAGGAAGGTGTGTTTTGTAATGCCTTGAGGTGGATGTTCATATCCTGTCAACAACCTGTAAAGAACTTGATAGTCTCATATGATCTCAAATGACGATCGTTGGGGATCGTGTGTCATTTGAGATGGATCGGGACAGTTCGCGGTCAATGCCGTTCGCGGCAAAGGATGGAGTGGGACCATTCGCGGTCGATGCCGTTCGCGGTGAATGATGAGATGGGACCGTTCGCGGTCGTATGCCGTTCGCGGCGGATATCGATCGTTCCCGATCGAGTGTCGTTCAAAGCTGATTGTGACCGTTCGCGATCGTGCGCCGTTCGAGGCGAATTGTGACCGTTCGCGGTCGGGTGTCGTTCGAGGAAAATTGTGATCGTTTGCGATCGGGTGCCGTTTGAGGCAAATTGTGATCATTCGCGATCGTGTGCCGTTCGAGGCGAATTTGTGACCGTTCGCGATCGTGCGCCGTTCGAGGCGAATTGTGACCGTTCGCGGTCGGGTGCCGTTCGAGGCGAATGAATGTGCCCTAGGGGGGACTTAATATTATTGATACCAGGCTCACGTTCGAGTGGGTCCCTGGATCGTTTGTCAGGGCGGTTTATCGCCATCTCAGAGCATGCCTAAGGACCGTTCGCGACCCCGTACATGTGTAAGTAGCTTAGCCATTTCAGAATTATCAGAACCAAATATCTATTCAAAAGATGAGCTTTAAAATAGAAATGTCCAAACAAACCAAGTCTAAATGTCCAAATCAAAATGAAACAAAAGATGTCAAAGTGTAAGTTCCCACTACGAAACGATCAATGATCATTCAGAGCATGCCTAGGGATCGTTCGCGATCTCATACATCTGTAAATGATTTAATTGTGTTAGTGGGAACCTTACGACTTGTTCATCATTATTTCAATCAATTGATAATCATAAGGGGTCCCGGTTCAGGGCCACCCCTGGCTGATGTAGACGATGGTCGCTCCGGCTCCACCGCTAGAGTTCGCCTCCTCATGTATTGAAGCAGCATGCCATTCCTGATGTGCCCTTCCACCTCATCCTTCAGATGCCTACAGTCATTAGTGTTATGACTGTTCAATTCATGAAATACACAAAACTTATCTGATTTTCTTTCATCATAAGTCGGATCCCTTTGCATCGGTCTACGATACGGAACCTGCTCTTTGGTATCCTGATAGATACGCTCCAAACTCTCATTCAGCTCAGAGTAAGTGGTGAATCGCGGCTCCCTCCATTGCCGCTTTGACCTGTCCCCGTCATTCTCAGTCTTTCTTTTACCTCTACTAGTTTCCGCGCCTTTCTCAGGGGGATTTCCTCCTTTGATCGCATAAATATCAATTCCTTCTCCTTCTTCTCTTTCGGCGTTCGCATCCTCTAATCGTAAAAACTTTTCTGCCTCGTCGTAGAATTCCCCTAGATCCACAGGCGGATCTTTAGTTAATGAATTTTTGAACTCTGTGCCGTCAGCTACTCCGGACACAGCTGCCATCACCACCATAGATGGATCTTCTCGATCCACCGAAGCTGCTGCTGCATTGAATCGCGTCAGAAAACTCCTCAAAGTTTCTCCAGCCTTCTGTTTTAGAGTTGCCAAAGTCATCACATTCTTGGGTCTTGTAATGTGAACCCTGAATTGCCTCATAAATCTCTCAGTTAAATCATTCCATGTTCTGATAGATCCACTCTCTAGTTGTCTGAACCATAACGCTGCAATATCCGCCAAGTATAATGAAAAGCACTGGGCCATAACCTCCTCTGATGCCCCCAGCACTTCCATATGCCTCATGTACTTTGTCAGATGAACCGTGGGGTTCGTTCTCCCGTTATACATGTCCAACGATGGTAACTTGAAATCCGGTAGGTTCCTAGCTCGTCTGATTGCCTGAGTAAAAGGACTCCTATTAACATCCTCTAAATCCTTGTTCACTAATCCGCCTCTCATGGCTCGCCTGACCATCTCTGCCTACCTGTCATTGTCTCTGTTGGGCGAATTCTCACCCAGGAGAACTCGAGACCCAGAAGTGTCATTTCAACCGGGTTCGCAACCTCCTCTTCACTTGGCGAACACAAGGCTCAATACAAGCATGAGTCCATTCGGCATTCCAAGTAGATGTTCGGTCGGCAATACAGGCACAAGTTCATCCGGTCGAGCTTCATCCGGTCAGCACTTCACCACCGGTCCAAACCACCACCGGACCAACTTCCTTCACCGAACCAACCTTTTCCCCACTCCTAGCCGAACCAACTACCAAGCCACAACCGAACCACTATATGCCGAACCAACATCTCTCCCTACTAATACCGGACCATCCTTTTCCACCGGACCAAGCCCGCAACCAGACCAAGACATCACCCATCACCGGACCGGCCTCTACCACCGAATCAAAGCTCCACCGGTCCACTACACTCCAAGCACGGGCGAACCAAGGCTTCGCCGAACCAGAACGCTGCCAGGCCAGATTGCTTCAGCCCAGGCCCACCAGCAGCTATATACATCCAAGACCCCTGCCCCTAACCTCAGTCTATAAATAGAGGGGCAGGGGTACAACAATGGCAGACAAGTTTGAGAGCTCAAGCACGGAAGGAACTTTCAAACTACTTTCATATACTTGTACACAAAGCATTGTACTTGTAATCTGAAACAGAGAAGATAATAACATATAAAGTGGACGTAGGCACGTTCTGGCCGAACCACTATAAATCTGTGTGTCTTTTACATTTCAGCCCCTGCTTTTTTCATATTTACATAACTCGTCTAAATCATTAAGAATCACATAAAATCAACTAAATCACACAACTTGGAGGTGTTTGCCCATTTTTTGCGCAAACATTTTTGGTGGTTTCACTGAGAAATTCGAACTCGAAGCTTCAGCTTCCCTCATTCAACCTTCTTTCCCAATAGCACCCTTCACTGCCTAGGAAACATGACCTCCAGGCCAAGAAAAGACGCCAACAAGGGAAAGAACGTTGCAACTAGATGCGCTCCAAATCCAATGGATCCAGATCAAGAGAACCATCCCACTACAGCAGCAGTGCCGCATGTAGATCAGGCAATTCCAACAGCCCCTGCCGCGGAACAACCGGCAGTAATCACTAGAGCAGACCTAGACAGAGTCGTGGTGGAAGTGACTAACCGCTTCGCATCCCAACAAGAAGCTTTGGTGAACCAACTCATGTCACGCTTGAGGGATGTCGAAGAATCCAACCGCAACACTGAATCATGGGATGAATCTCAATCTGGAGGATCTCGGAGACAGCAAAGGTCTTCCCTCTTCGAGGAAGCCATCAACAGGAACAACAATGATAGGGGCCGCGCCCGGACTCAGCCCGAACTCCGACTCGAGGAAGCGCTTGGAACCGAACCCAGTGGGGGAGGCGCCAGGCGAGGGTCGGATGTAGCTGAGCCAGTCATGCCACCTAATCATAGAAACCCCGCTGAACGGAGCCGAGCTAGAACCCAGCCCGAAGTTGACCCCATGGAAATGCTCGAAACAGAACCGCACAGGGGAAGATCAAGGCAGGGGGCAACTGTAGCTGGTCCTAGCATGCATCCGAGCAGCCAGAGGCAACCACTGGATAACGTCAGAAGTGATAGACTATACCATCCCTACAGGTCATCTGGACAAGATCGATCCCGCAGGGAAGAACCAAGTTCATTTCTATCCGCTCCAAATTCTGATGAAAGAATGGCATGATTATTCAGAGAATGCGTCCAACGGGAGCAAAGGGACCGAGGAATAGGCGCTAGGGTCACCAGCCCCTTCACCCGCAATATCGAAACCGCCATCACCCCCCGGGAATGGAAAATGCCAACCATGGAACCTTACAAGGGAACTTCCGACCCCATCGTACACTTACAGAGATACACCCAGCATATGCTCATGAGCGGAGCAACAGAAGGGGTGCTGTGTAAATGCTTTCCGCTATTCCTAGCAGATCTAGCTACCTCCTGGTTCTGCCATCTACCCCAAGGATCTATCAGCTCATGGGAGATGTTGAAAGAAAGGTTCATTAGCCAGTTCCGCATCCATGTAGAACAACCCAAGGATGCTTATTCTCTATCCAATGTCAAACAGAAATCCGGAGAGACACTGCAACAATATCTAACCCGGTTCAACGCCGCAGCGGCCGCAGTCCAAGATGCCGATGAGAAGCTCACCCTAATGGCCCTCTGTAGTGGTGTACACCCAGATACAAAGTTCGCTAGAAGACTAACTAAGGAAAAACCAGCTACTTTACCTGATTTCTTCCATGAAGCTGGAAAGTATATGAGACTTGAAGACGCCGCCACTGAGAGGCAGTCAGGGCAACAAGGTAAGATAACTTCGGACAAGGTTCCCGCTGCAGCTAAGGACACTCGAAGAAATGAATCTAGAGACAATGCTGGGGGCAGGAAGGTTGAAAAACGCCAATATCGACCAGGACCAAGATTTGACTCCTACACTCCTTTGAACGAAACAATCGAAAACATCTTTCTAGCCACTCAGGGCGAACTCGGATACAAGCGCCCCCCGCACAAGAAAGAATCTGATAACGCACTCAAGTCTGGAAAGTTCTGCCGCTTCCACGAATCCCACGGACATGACACCAATGAATGCCACCATCTCCGGGACTTGATCGAAGAACACATCAGAAGAAGAAGGCTGGAACGCTATGTGAAAGGTCAGAACAGGACTCCAACTCCTGCCAATGAGAACTCAAAGCGACCCCTCCCAGAAGTAGGCGGAGGGAATCGCAACACCAGTGGCTCTAGTCAAGAGAAGATAGTGGTCCATACCATCTCGGGAGGACCACACATCGCCGACAGAAGCTGGGCAGAGATGGAAAGATACGGCAAGTCACTTAGAAATGCTGAAGGCTATGTTAACTCCATTATGGAAGAACGCCACCCGAAGCGAAAAGAGAGTGACGACATCGTATTCAGTAGGCGTGATTTAAAAGGAAGACAGTATCCGCATATGGATCCCATGGTCATCTCTGCCTGGTTCGGTCCAGCTAAAGTTTTCCGAATTCTAATAGACACAGGAAGCTCCGTAAATATCCTGTTCAAGCATGCTTTCGACAAAATGAAGCTGTCAATGAAGGATGTGTCTCCCTGCAACAAACCCCTGCACGGTTTCACTGGAGATGCGAAAATGCCCCTCGGGCAACTTGACCTCTTCGTCGAAATAGGAAGTCATCCCCGCTCCGTTGTGCGAAAACAAATGTTCGTACTAATAGAAAACCACTCGGCCTACAACGCCTTCTTGGGAAGACCAGCCTTATCTGACTTCCAAATTGTCCTAGCCCCGTGGTGCCTAAAGATGAAATTCCCAACAGATAACGGAATAGGAGAAGTTGAAGGAGATCAAGACGCCGCTCGAGATTGCTATGTAACTGAACTTCGCAATAACCGTAGAAAGAATAAAGGGAAAGATGCAGAGACTACTCTCTGCATGAAAAGCTTGGAAACATAGCAACTAAAGAAAGCCCCTCCTCTTCGATACACCAGCGATCCTTTCAATGAACTAGACCCCAGGGATAAGGAGGAGGAGGCTAACACTGAGCCTGCAGAGGCCATGGAATTTGTATCTGTAGACAAACATGATTCAAGTAGACTATTAAAAATAGGATCTCAGCTAAAAACAGGATTGAAAGATCAACTCATTGACTTTCTCCGCCACAACTTAGATGTATTTGCGTGGACACATGCCGATATGACAGGAATCTCCCCAGACATAGCATGCCACATGCTGAACATCGATCCCACCAAGGTACCGATAAAGCAGAAAAAGAGAAGCATGGGAGCAGAACGATCAGCAGCCCTCGATGAGGAAGTAAAGAACCTACTTGCTAATGACTTCATACGAGAAGCCATCTACCCAGAATGGATCGCTAACTCGGTACTAGTAAAGAAAGCTAATGGGAAGTGGCGAACATGCATTGATTTCTCCAACTTAAATGACGCTTGCCCGAAAGACTGCTTCCCGCTCCCCCGAATCGATCAACTTGTGGACAGCACTGCCGGGCACGAACTTTTATCTTTTATGGATGCATACTCCGGATACAACCAGATTCCCATGCACGCTCCCGATCAAGACCACACTAGCTTCATCACTGACCGGGGATTATATTGTTACAAAGTCATGCCTTTTGGACTCAAAAATGTCGGAGCTACCTATCAGCGCCTCGTCAACAAGATGTTCGCGGAATTAATAGGACGAACTATGGAAGTATATGTGGATGACATGTTGGTAAAGTCCAGGAGAGCCTACGATCATGTAAGCCACCTAGGCGAGATGTTTCAGGTACTTCGCCGATATGGAATGAAGCTGAATCCTCTAAAGTGCTCCTTCGGAGTGTCATCGGGAAAATTCTTAGGATTCATCGTCCATGCCAGAGGAATTGAAGCAAACCCTGAACAAATCCGGGCTCTAAAAGAAATAAGGATACCTTCCACTCGAAAAGAAATGCAGAGCCTAAACGGAAAGGTGGCCGCCCTAAGCAGATTCATTTCCAAAGCAACTGACAAGTGCGTCCCTTTCTTCGAAGCTCTCAAGAAAGACAAAGGAAAGTTCGAGTGGACCGATGAATGCTTAAAAGCCTTCCTTAACCTGATCGAACACCTTCAGAAACCACCAGTACTCTCAACTCCAAACGAAGGCGAAGAGCTATACCTATACCTCGCTGTATCATCTCATGCTCTAAGCGCTGCCCTGGTAAGAGAAGAAGACCGCACACAACGCCCGGTATACTTTATAAGTAAGAGATTTACAGGGGCAGAAGCCAGATATCCTAAACCTGAGAAATTGGCATATTGTTTATTGATCGCGTCACGAAAACTGCGACACTACTTCCAATCTCACTCCATCAGAGTTCTAACCGATCAACCAATAAGACAGGTGCTCCATTGTCCCGACACTTCTGGACGACTCCTCAAATGGTGCATCGAACTAAGTCAGTATGACATCACCTACCATCCTCGCACCGCTATCAAGGGGCAAGCCATGGCCGATTTCATTGTCGAATTCACTACCAACGAAGGCAAGGATCAGTTTGAAATAGCAAAAAACATCAAGTGGTACCTCTTTGTAGATGGAGCATCGAACGAACAAGGCTCGAGGGCAGGTATTGTGATAATCACCCCCAGGGGAAGAAAGCTGTACTATGCATTAAGATTGGAATTCGCGGCCACTAACAACGATGCGGAGTATGAGGCAGTAATAGCGGGATTGGAGCTTGCCTTAGAAATTGGAGTCAATTCTTTATGTCTTCATAGTGATTCTCAACTTATCGTAACCCAAGTACTAGGAGAATTCCAGACACGAGGAGAACGACTCACAGCATATCTAAAGAAAACCAAACTGTTGTTCGATCAATTGGACCATTATCTAATCAAACACATTCCTCGAGAAGATAACCAAGAGGCCGATGAACTAGCAAAGCAAGCTAATATGAAGAATAGCACCATTTCCGGAGCACTAGCCATCTCAAGGCAGCTAGCCCCAAGTTTCGAACAAGTGAATCTGATAACTGCAATCGAAGAAGGAACTTCGATGACTCCTATCTGGAAATATTTGCAGGACGGCACACTACCAGACAAACGTGATGAAGTCAGGAGAATTTTGAGGAAAGCTCCCCACTACACAATACAAGAAGGCATCCTCTATCGGCGTGGCTTCTCTAGCCCCTTATTTAGATGCGTCGCTGGAAGGGAAGCCAAGGAAATCTTATTCAACATCCATCAAGGAAGTTGCGGAGATCACACTGGAGGGCAGACTCTGGCGAAAAAGATACTCCGATATGGATATTACTGGCCCACACTAAACAAAGACGCCTTAGACTTCGTCAAGAGATGCGACAGATGTCAGAAATTTGCCAAGATTCCTCGACTACCCACAAATGAGATTACTCAAATGACCAGCCCTTGGCCCTTTGCTGTATGGGGAATTGATTTAATTGGCGAACTGCCAACGGGCAGAGGCGGAGCCAAATATGCTATAGTGGCAGTCGATTATTTCACCAAATGGGTGGAAGCGGAACCCCTAAATAAAATATCTTCAGCAAAAATTATCAACTTCTTGATCAAAAATATTCTGTGCAGGTACGGAGTACCACTCAAGATCATATCGGACAACGGACTCCAATTTGACAGCGAAGAATTCGCCGACTGGTGCCAAGAGCATGGAATTCATAAAAGCTTCTCATCAGTAGATTATCCTCAGGCAAACGGACAAGTCGAAGCTGTCAACAAAATTCTCAAAACCCTAATCAAGAAGAAACTTGAAAAGTCAAAAGGCGCTTGGGTGGACAAACTTCCTACGGCACTTTGGGCCTACCGCACATCTTTCAGAACATCAACGGGACATACTCCTTTCTCTTTGGCATACGGATCAAAGGCAATGCTCCCTGTTGAGACTATTGTTCCTTCCCACCGTAGGATCCACTACAATCCAGAAGAAAACGAAGAACTCCTCCTCATGTCTTTGGATCTGATTGAGGAAAGGAGAAACGATGCAGCACTCAAAGCAGCAGCTCACAAACAAAAAGTGGCAGCACTATACAACTCCAAAGTCAAGCATCGCATCTTACAAGAAGGAGATCTTGTCCTCAGGCGAATTTTTCCGCGCCCCGGGGCACTGGACCCCATCTGGGACGGACCATATGTAATTCGTAAAGATCTCCACAACGGAGCTTATATTTTGTCAACAGTGGACGGAGAGGTGTTCCAGAGGGCATGGAACATCCGACACCTCCGTCGATACTTTTCTTAACTTGTACTGCCCATATGAAGTGAATTAACAAAGAGAATCAGTGGACGTAGGCATTTTCATGCCGAACCACTTTAAAAAATCTTATCTCTTTTTAACTTGTTCCTTTATATCTTGGCTGCTTGTTAAGCTTTATCCTTTTCTGTTGAACAAAATCCTATGGCATCTCCACTCAAGACGCACCACGGCCTCATCTGGACAAGGCCTAACAGGTACGCTACGATTCTATGCACTCGCCAATGAGACTCTTTTGCTCCAGCATCCCTCTGCTGCGGGTTAACTCATTGCGCGCGACTGCCCTCAAAGCCAACTGTAATGAGCCGATTATAAGTCATCATAAAGGCCGACTATAGCCGATGGCAGCTCATTACGGCGTTCGGCTCGCCGGCAACTGTGAACCTACTTTAAGCCCCAACATAAGGTGTGGCCAGCCAGGGGTAGTTCACGGCCAACGGCACCCACGCTAACCGGCCACGGTAAATCGAATAATACCCACGAATACGGACCATAATGGTTCGGGTAGTTACCGTGCGCGATCTCGGCTCCGATGTGTCTTAAGCGCGGCTGTGGTAAAAAAGAAAACTCCTCGCGGAGGCGTAAGATGGGTGACAAATGTCTCCAAGACCCACAGCTAGGGAAAGTGACTACAAAACCCGTTTGCCATGAACTTAAGCACATCGACGGCCTTTCGTGACTGGAAGTTTTACTTTTCCCATATTTCCATTTCATTTAAATACTTTTCTCCTATCCTGTATAACAAACTCTAAAGTACAGGAAACCAAATAGGGAGCATTCACTCATGAGAATCTAAACCTGCGTACTGGGTGGCAAGGTACTCAGCTATATCCATGATCAGTTACACAAGACGCTCAAAGTTACCACCTGCAACTAAAACATGAAGGGCGGTACTCTCTTCTCTTGTACATAAATATGTAACCATAGTTTATTCATACGTCACACTAACATTGCAAAACATGAAATTATGTTTCAAGCAACAGCTTAACATCAAACACAACTAAAATCACAGGCATATGCATACTTCTCACGCACCACATCAAAATGACAACAACATTTAAACATAACAAAATCAGCTTATGTCATAAAACCACATAAAGTTATTCTTTGCAAATAATATTATTACAGTCACATCAATGTTTTGGACTAACATAAACAGCAATAAAAGAAAATAAAAAGGTGGCCAAATCCGGACAAGTAACCAGCTGCGTCCACACTTCGCTCTCATCCTACCAACTCCCCCAAGCCTACTTGGCCACAGGGTCAGAGCTCCCAGCATGTTGATTGGAAGTTCCACCTGTCCAATTCAGAAGAGGAATTCATTAAACAAACGATAAACGATCAAGTTATGGAAACCCAGAAAGAAAAGGAAAAGAGAAGAATAACTCACCAGCGTCCGCCGCTTGATCCTCATCCTCCAGTTGCACACCCGCTTCCTCCGCAGCAAGCAACCGCATCCCCTCCTTCACCGCCGCTTGCTCCTCTTTCGAGAACTGAGCAGTGACCACATCCAGACTAAAAGCCACTCCACCTTCCTTACCCGCATTGACCCTGGCCTCCTCTAAAGCCCGAAGATATATCTTGGCCATGACCCGGGGATAGTCATCCATCCAAGACAAGCTGCCCTCCTTCCAAGTGCGGAAGTACATGTCCTGCAGCATCTCGTCCATCATCCCCTCATTCTCCTCAAACTCCCTCACCCGGGCCTCGGAAACCTGCAACTTGGCGACAGCGACATCCCTCTCTGATCGGTATCTCAAGCAGTCAGCCTGGAGAGACCTCCTCATCTCCTCCATCTCCTCCTTTAACTTGACTTGAGCCATCTCCGCGGCCTCAAGCCTCCCAGACAACTCCTCTACCTGCTCGAGATCCGCATTCCGAACCTCATCCACTGTCGCAATGGCCATGTCGATCCGCTCCTTACAGGCGGCCTCCATCTTCCGTAGTTCTGCCCTACTAGCCTTTTCCATGGTCTCTTTCAGCCGCATGGAGGCTTCCTCGTGCTGAGAAATCTGAACGGCTTGACCGGCAAGTTGTTCGGCCTGATCGGCAACCTTCAGCCGCAACCGAATATTAGCACTCCCAATCTCTTCCCCGGCCTTGACCAATTGAGCATGATACTTCATTAACTTCTTGGTCTCTTCAGCCACCCGATCGATATTAGCTTTGGCTTCGTCACCCATGGTAACTACCCGAGTGGTAAGCAGATCAAGATCTAGGGACTTAGCCTCGTCTAGGACTCGTACCATGGGGTTGCGGGGAAGAAGGTGCTCACCCGTGGCCTCATCAAATGAAATATCCTGAGAGCTTGGATCTAAATCAGGATGACCGGCAAAGGGGTCGCGAGGCACGTCAGGACGCCTTATACGGATAACAGTGGGATTCTTAGAAGGAGGTGGAGGGGGGATAAACTCCGTGCTCTCCTCCGTGGTATCACGAGGAGGCTGAACAGGAAGCTGCGGACCAGGGGAAGGCTCAAATAAGGAACGACTCCTCTTCTTTTTCTGAATGCTCTCTTCAATGACCCCAAGAAGAGGACGGTATCTGACCACGTCCCCAGGACGACCAGTAAGAGGCTTCGACTTATCAGAAGCTCTCATCAACTTGAATTGTTCAAGGCGGTGTCGAACGTCTGACGTTTTAGCCGCCTGGCCTGCCCCTGGAGTAAAAAACAAGTGTTATGAACATACGACGATCCATAATTCAAGAAATATGTTAAGTTAAAAAGAAAGAAAAAGTGAGAATGCACATCTATTATACAAAACCTGCGGAGGAGTGGGATACTGCAATAAGTCCTGAATCTCATTCCAGGACGGAAGTGAACCATAAAATATTTCTAAGTCCCTATCGTAAATGGAATCGACAGAGGACAAAAGTTCACCTTGCACCGCCGGAGTCACCCTGGCTGAGGAGCCCTTAGGGGATAGATCGGCACCAGCCCCAACCTTGCCAGTCTCCTTCGCCTTCTCCGCTTCCGATTCTCCCTCCGATTCCCCGAAGGCCTGGCGGAGAGCCTCATCCAGTTCAGAGTCTTGCCCAGAGGTTAAAGCACCAGCACCACTACCACCCTGACCATATCCATCTCCTCCGCCCTCCGACTCTCCTTCCATATCGCCTCCTTCGCCCTCTTCCACACCTTCCTCCTCTGGGATGATCGGGCAAGTACTAGGAGAGGGGCCCTCAGACTCCTTAAGCTTCTTGCCTCCCACGACGGGATGTTGTGCAAAGGGCTTCCTCTTGCCACTCTTCACCGTGGCCCCCTCCTTAGCTTTAGCGGCCTTCTCCTCAGCCGTGTCCCTCTGCTTAACCATGGACTGGTGCGGCTGGATCAAGTTGTACTCCAGGAGGGTAGCGTTCCTGATCAGGAACGAAGCCGGCCTGTCCCGTGCGGGAATGGCCTTTATTTCAGCAGCCATCCGCGCCAAAGAATCATCTTCCACGACTGCAATACCACCTGTCGCTAGCAAGAAATGGAAGCGTGTTAGAAGAAGCACTACAGTCAGAACATGGAAAATATAAATGAAATTCATCTTACAACCGGAAGTGAATAGGCGGAAAGAAACAGAATCGTCCTTGATAAAAAACCATTCTTTCTTGAACATGGTAAACTTTGAATATAAGTCCAAGACCGGTTTGAAGGGCACGACCGCTTCTAGACTGATATACGGAGACCCCTTCTTGTAGCCTCTCAGGTTATACAAGTATCGAATTTTCCGGTTAGAAGGAGGGCGCCCGTACCTCCTCTGGAAGATAACGAAAAGGCTCACCAGAATGGCATAAGAGTTCGGCTGGAGCTGGAATGGAGCCACCTTCAAATATGTGGTAAAGCTAACTATCCAGGCATTGATAGGAGGGATAGCCCCACACATGCAATGATATCTGCTGTAAGCAAAGTAGCCTTCGGGGGGATTATACGGCATCACTCCATCCCCCGGCAACAGCATGCGAGCCATGTCTATCCCAAAGGAACGGGATATAACATCAAGTTGCTCCTCCTTTAGGGAGCTAGGAAAGCAATCGGGAGGGGAGACCAGAAGTTTCTAGGGACCGTACCCATCCACTAATGACCTCGGGACAGGCCCATGTTGCACCGGTCCTGGTTGGGCTGGGGGCACGGGGGAGGATGACTCTCCTCTACCTTTAGATTTCTTTTTATCCGATCGGGTTTCCGCTTTGCGAGACATTTATCTGCAGCACAAGAAAAACATGATATTAGAACAAGAAGTACAGAAACATAAACAAGCAAGAATCTAAAACAAGCGTATAAAAGCCTAAGATTTCGCTCAAGATTCATGTTTCCGAGGCACATTCGGTATATGCTTCATTCGGTAGTTTCATTCGGCATTGGAAGTTCATCCGGTATTAAAGGTTCATTCGGCACTGGAGGTTCATCCGGTATACGAGTTCATTCAGCTATGCAAACACACATTTTCATTCGGTAAAAAAGATCATTCGGCAAAAGGACATATACCTGATTCGGTAAAAGCTTGATTCGGCAAAAGCTTGATTCGGCTGGAGATTGGTTCGGCGTCCTTGGTTCGGTAAGGAATAACTAAGGGGGGATGGCCCCTATATATAGACGAGCGAGAAAGCACTGGACCAACCGGTTCGGCATACCGGACCAAACGAAAACCGAATGAAGCTATCCGAATCAGTGAAGACCAGTAGCAGGGGGCATGTAGAGCTCCTCACTCAGATAAGTACCGGACTCTAGGATCTACTGATAAAATAGAGATTATGATAACGATGAATAAGTAGTAAATCTCCCACTAACATGGGTTAATCGTTTACACATGTACGCGACCACGAACGGTCCACAGACATGCTCTGAATGGCTATTGACCCTACCGTCGTGAGAATTTACACTTTGACATCCTTTTGAAACCCATCGGTTGAATGGATATTTGGTTCTGATAATTCTGAAATGGCTAAGCTACTTACACATGTACGGGGTTGCAAACGATCCTTAGGCATGCTCTGAGCTGGCGATAAACCATCTTCGCAAACGATCCAGGGAACCACTCGAACGTAAACCTGGCATCAATAATGCTAAGCCCCCTCGGGGCACACTTACTCGCCTCAAACGGCACCCGACCTCGAACGCAGGATACGAACATCCAGCTCATGGCATTACAAAACAAGCTTTCTTATCACGGGGAAACAAAGCGCGACACATGCAAGCACGTGCCCCACTTTGGGGGGCAAATGTTGGGCGAATTCTCACCCAGGAGAACTCGAGACCCAGAAGTGTCATTTCAACCGGGTTCGCAACCTCCTCTTCATTTGGCGAACACAAGGCTAAATACAAGCATGAGTCCATTCGGCATTCCAAGTAGATGTTCGTCGGCAATACAGGCACAAGTTCATCCGGTCGAGCTTCATCCGGTCAGCACTTCACCACCGGTCCAAACCACCACCGGACCAACTTCCTTCACCGAACCAACCTTTTCCCCACTCCTAGCCGAACCAACTACCAAGCCACAACCGAACCACCATATGCCGAACCAACATCTCTCCCTACTAATACCGGACCATCCTTTTCCACTGGACCAAGCCCGCAACCAGACCAAGACATCACCCATCACCGGACCGGCCTCTACCACCGAATCAAAGCTCCACCGGTCCACTACACTCCAAGCACGGGCGAACCAAGGCTTCGTCGAACCAGAACGCTGCCAGGCCAGATTGCTTCAGCCCAGGCCCACCAGCAGCTATATACATCCAAGACCCCTGCCCCCAACCTCAGTCTATAAATAGAGGGGCAGGGGTACAACAATGGCAGACAAGTTTGAGAGCTCAAGCACGGAAGGAACTTTCAAACTACTTTCATATACTTGTACACAAAGCATTGTACTTGTAATCTGAAACAAAGAAGATAATAACATATAAAGTGGACGTAGGCACGTTCTGGCCGAACCACTATAAATCTGTGTATCTTTTACATTTCAGCCCCTGCTTTTTTCATATTTACATAACTCATCTAAATCATTAAGAATCACATAAAATCAACTAAATCACACGACTTGGAGGTGTTTGCCCATTTTTTGCGCAAACAGTCTCCGAGATGCAATCTTCGTTCATCACTTTCAACCTGCCCCCCGAGTTCACGAGGGAAATCTGGGATCTGCCCCCTTGACTGAGCGTTCACTCCTCTACTACTCCCGAGTTGCGCAGATGCTCCTCTCTCTCTCTCCGGAATTGGATCAACGTTCTCCATGGGTGTGCCTCCTAATCCAGGTGCTATGCCGGATGGTCCTGCTCCGTTCCGGACTCCATCCGCTTCCCTATTCTGTGCTCCAAGTTGTCCTATCTGTTGAAATAAACTCTGGTTCATCTCCTCCTGTCTCTTCATCATCGTCTCCATCTCGTCCCTAGTGATGAAGACTGAAGCTTGATTCGCTCCTGAGGAAGCCTCTTGACTTCATTGGTGTTCACTTCGCTCTGGCCTTGGCCTTCTACTCGATTGTCTCGTCATAATTTCTCAAATCTGAACTTTCAAACTTTCTGAATCAACTTCTAATTAGTAGAACTCATGAATTAGGCTTCTCAGTGAAAGCACCAAAATGTTTGCGTCAAAATTGACCACAAACACCCAATATCGTAAAATCACCCGTTTATGAACAAAAATCAGCAACAAACAATATAAAACTCAGATCTAAGCAATAACAATCACAATAATTCACAAATAACAATCTCAAACACATGATTTATAGTGGTTCGGCGATCTTGCCTACGTCCACTCTGAAGCTTATGTCTTTATTGATTCACTTGATGATTTCAATCGATTACAGCGGATTACAATTGATGATAGCTTTCAAATCTGATTACAACAGCGATAATGGAGTATAGAATTGAATCCAGTAGAGTCTGGACGTTGAATCGCCAAAAAGCTCCCCTTTTCTTAAGGCTTCAGGGTGCTATTTATAGGCGTAGGAGGCCCAGATCTCGCTCAAACTTCGGGAGACTTTTTTTGGCACGTGAGTGGGCCCACAAGATCGACCCCACCAAGTTTCGACTCGATCTGAGATCGATACGAAGTGATTTCGTATCCATCGAAAAATCATCCAATCGAGCTCAAACTTGGTAGGAACAAACTTTACCTTGTATGGAAGCTACTGTGAAAATTTCATTGCATTTGGCCTCGTGTTTTGGGAGACATGATCGATTCAAGTTGATATGTTTCGGTTGGCTGTTTGGTTCGAACCCATCAGTTCAAACCGATACGTTCGAATCGACCTTATCACGTGGTTCTTTGGTGACGTGGCACACACTCCTCGCATCGATCTGGTTCTTGTGCCGAGTTGACTACTTCGCATCCACGAATTTCGCCTCCTTATCTTTAATAATCCAACACCTTTCAATGTCTAGTTCGAACCGAGATAGGCGGCTTAGCTCGCATCGGTAGCATCGTATCCATTCAATGGATACGATTGTGATGGATACGAACTAACGCTGCCTGATGGATTCGAATGAAGGCTTCATTCATCGATTCGAACTAGGCATCGATCGAACGATACGAAATTCATGGATACGAGGATCTGGCCGTCTCGGTCGATACGAAGCAAACTATTTTGATGGATAGGAACTTGTTGAGGTGATGCCGACTTCATCGATTCGAAACCGATCGATTCGAACCGATCGATATCGCGTTACTGATCGATTCGAACTCGATCGATTCGAAGCATATGTAAACCGATGGATTCGAATCAAGACAAACAGTGATGGATACAAATCCTATGGATTCGAAATGAGCATCTCCTCAACTTTTCGATGGATTCGAACAGCATACTTTGGCCAACTTGCATCGATCATATCTCGTTCATACGAACTCCGATTAACCTGAAATTTGGAACGCTGGTTCCCATGACTTTGCTTGCCTTGTTCTATCAATCGTAGCCTGATCCGGGCTCGAACAAAAGTCATCGATATCCATAGCGAAGCGAAGTGCAACCAATCTCTGAGACGAACTGTCTTTTGTTTTCGACCAATCTTTTGGTATCACGGCTTTGCCAAAAAGCGAGATAACAGAGAGCATGAACCAATTCAAGAAGAAGAAGTTATCCGTTTAGCTACCTCCTCCAACACCCGTGAATCCATTGAAATCCTTTCCCGAAATCAACTTATCCTAGATTCAAGACTCAAGAAAATGGATAAGAAGCTTGATAAAATCAAAGGCTTCTTCTCAACTTTATGGGATGTCATATCATGTTCTTCCTCCACTGCTTCCACCTCCGTTGCTCAAGTCAAGCGTCCAGCACTAAGTTTTACATGGTCTACGTCAAAGGAGCATACTAGTAGCGACACTAATGGAGCAAGCAGTGGTGCTCAAGGCACTTCTAGACCCGGGAAGGAGACTGCATCGGAAGAAGAATATAACTGGGATTTTGACAAATGAGCTTTTGTTGGTAGGTTGGTAAGTTTTGTAGTTGTTCGTGTTATTTGCCGGTTGGTTAGTTTAACTCTATGAACATTTTTATCGACTTGTACTAAATAGTCTTACTATGGATATTTGTTTCTGCACTTGATATTGTAATTATTGGTATGATATGTCTCTTTATTGTCGATGACAAAGGGGAGAAAAAGTATATGTACTAACCATTTTGATGTAGGTACAAGAAGTGTCATATATTCAAGGGGAGTTTTTTATATTTTCTCTAGGTTAATTATATAAGGTTGTCATCAATCAAAAAAAAGGAGAATGTTGAATCACTATTTTTGATTCTTGAAAAAGCAATTTAAAAGACAAAGAGAATGCACGATCAATCACAACAAAAAGAGACAATCAAAGGACTATGGTGACATCAAGACTTTGAATCTATGTTTTCACTGTTTAATAATTGTGTTCTTTGTTTTCATTTTTTAAACAAAACAGAGCTAATAGTGAAAATACACTACAGCCAGTCGACTGGCTATAAACAACCAATCGACCGACTGGTGTACATGCACATATAAGCACTGTTTTTCTTTTAAATTTGTTGCATGGTCAGTCGACAGACCCAAATCGACCAGTCGACTGACCTGAACCGAACTGTCATATTTTGAAAAGACATTTCCATTCTACGAAAGGTTGTGATCCTTCTCTGAACGGGAATGGTTGCTTCTTTTGGTCAGAATTCTTCACCAATGGCAGTAACCCTCTGTCTACTATAAATTCATGTTCCCAAACACTTCTTATTCACCGAAAATCTTTCTAACTATCTTATATTCTTCTCATACTTACATTCAAATAGCAAACAAGCGTTTTATTGCTTTCAATCTTCAAATAAACTTTCATAATCTTCGATTCTTAGCATTACTTCTTTTCATATCTTCAAATACACTTCATATACTTGAGGATTTGAGTATAGGAGGTTTGTACTACCGGAGACAAATCAGTGTTATCAAGAACACACAATGTCAGATATTCTTTTGTATTAGTGAAGTCCTCTTTTGCTGAAATCCTATTCTGCTGCTCAGGTGTCTGTTCTGCTGCTCAGGCTATGTATACCCGTTCCTCCGGGTTAAGTGGGGATTGTTGTTTTAGTGAAATTCCAGAAGGAATATGAGACTGGACTTAGGATGATGCTCCGAACCAGTATAAAAATCTCTGGTGTCATTTTACTTATACTGCTTTTATATTCCACACTATTTACTTTATTACTATCATCATTATACTTTGAATTATCATATATCCATATTACACGGTCCTACACACTTTCACATAACTGTAACATAGACCCCGAGCCAGCTCTATGTGATCGAACTCGTATAGATCTCATAATATCCCATATTGAACATAGGAGATATATGATCTACTCTATATGCCTAATACTTTTGGGGATCTCACCATGTCCATTATCGAGCATAGGTAACATATGATCTCATAGTAGATGATCCTCGTCATCTCCTCCTTCCTAATCATCATCGATTTTTCATATAACATGCATACACATCTTTCAAAAAGAGAACGACGGTCATATCTTATATAATATGCTATCGGGACCACAAAGGGACATTAATATTGTGTATATATATATATATGCACACACACATCAAATATAACATCATGTAATCATATATGCTTATTACAAAGGAAGTGCAATGTCATGTCATCGTTTATCTATATGTATGGTCATTGCGGAAAGACTAAATAATATGTACGGCCGTAGATATAAGATCAATACAATGCATGGTCATCAATATAAGACCAATACAGCTTGTCAAAACATATGTCCCAAGGCCGAAGCCAAGGGATGCAGATAGCTCCGCTCAATCATACATGCTCGTCGGACATGGTCATAGGATCGATCATCATACTCAACCCATGCTTGACCATTCTTATAAGAATCACTTAACATTCATGTCTTGATCTTGATATTCACCTTGCATTCTGCCTCTTTGAGTAGCCTATAGTCTTCCCAAAAGTTGCACCAAAAGCTCCCCATGAATCCGCACTCAAAACAGGGAACAACCCCTGCTTAAATAGCATGTAACTTAGGCTTTACTGCCTAGGTCAGTGCACCACCAGTGGTCTACCACCAATCGACCGGTGGTAGCCTGTCATGGGCTGTAAAGCCTAAGCAGGTTGTCTTTGAGCCGCTATGGCCATTGAATACGAGCTCCATCTTCTCCGTTGCTTCATCTAATGAGTCACCTAGCTCACCTCGTCGGCTTCCACTACATTGGACCTCTTCTGAAATCTTTTGTTTAATGTTCTGGAAATGGTTCCTTATGTGTTCGAAAATTAACCTCGACACAAAATCCACTCTCTACACATGTAGAGTTTAACGGCCAAATATAGCGACCCAACCTCCTCTAACATGCCAAAACAACATATTCGGCCGTCCTACCTTGTGTGATGCCTATGTGTACGCCTATAAACCAATTTGTGTATGTTTACACACGCACAAACATACAACCAAACTTTCAATTATATAAATCACATTTTAGACCTTACCAAAGTGATTTTTCTCGGCCCGGCATCTTCTCATGCAACTTAGCATTTACAACAGTGGTTATAGCTATAGTAGTTGCTACAGCAACATGAGACACTCATTACATGTTTATATACAAATATGGATATACATACATATATGTATATAATAATTCACTTATATATATGCATAACTACATACGACAATTCTACCTATAATACGAGAATTGTCTTGATTAATATAAAGCTTCAAATACATGTATAGGTATACCCATTCATGTACACATATGCACACACATATTTGAGTAAGTAATTCAATCATTACTAAATCAAATATTACTTTTATTTACTAAATCTTTTCGATAAAAGTATGATATCTCTTTATATTATTTCATAAAATCTCATACCAATTTATAAAATACAATGCTAGCTTATAAATCCATTTAAGCCTTTGAAATACTAAATTTCTTCATTTAAAATTAAGTATTCCATTCACAAATATTTTATAAAACCCTGTAAACATATTAAAAATATCTTCTTCATATTATTTAAAATCTTACACTCTTTATAAAATATATCGTTCTTACTATTTTATAAAATTACTACTTTATAAAATATCACTTTCTTACTATTTTATAAAATCGCTCTTTTATAAAATACCACTTTTATACCATTTTATAAAATCACTTATTTTATAAAATATCACGTTTATACTATTTTATAAAATCGCTAATTTTATAAATATCACCTTCATTTATAAAATTATTTCTTTACACTAGTAATATTTATAAATAAACCATTCACTTATAAAAATAATTTCTTTTCTTTAAATAATATTTATAAGTGCTAACCAAGTATCATAATACCTCTAATTGCTTTAATGATAAGTGTGAAGCCCTTAAACTACTTAATTAGCTATAGCTTTTCCCAAAATCATTTCAAATGGTTGAATAATTACTATTTAGTGATATTCACATAACTCTATCACTAAATTAGTCTCTAACGACTAATAACATCGTATAATATCAATTACTTAGCCAATAATCAAAATTTAGGCTTACAAACTATTTCAAAAATAGCAACTAAGGTCTCAAACAAATAACGAGTTAATATAATCATGTTCATAACATGAATACAAGCCTAATTCAAACCAAATAATCTCCAAACCACTTCATATAATTCCATATCATCGATAAACAAAATAAATAAGATTAACAAGTACATATATATGGAGATCATCCCACTCACCGTCTCTTTCCCTAAATCAAGCTCTAATCACGAAAATCCATTCTATGCTCTCTTTAAAGTTGAGATCTTGATGCATATATAAAATCACTCTAATTTCTTAACGATTTTGTAGAGAATGAGAAGAGAGGAATTATGGTGTTTTTTATTTGAATTTAGGAATTTTATTTGAAGAGATTTGGGCTTGGGATTAAGGGATGATTAAAGGGGTAATTAAGAGGAGATTAGGAGAAGAAGAGGGAAAGAAAGGTTGAAAATGAAATGAATGATGGAATTATGCAGGGAATGCCAACTTATAGGCTATTTCATGGACCTTAGCCCAAATTCTTTCATCCACTCGAAATCATTATTCACTCCAAAAACTCATCGACTCCAAAAATAGTCAAGTTTATACATATTTCTCTCATGTCGAAAAAGTAAACTCAGGTACGAATGTTTTGAGTCTCAATTCGCTCATCAATAAAGGTCAAGTACAAGGGGCATTTTATTACTTAACAACTTAATATTTAAATTAGTTATTTAAATACCGAGTCATTAAAATGCAGGTTGTTACATCTATGAACTCCTTTAATCCATCATCGGCTCAGAGAAGTATGATCATACTAAGGGTCGATCGAATGATTGGCGCTTACACATCTAATCTTCAACCCATACCCGGAGACAGGAAAGGTCAAAGGTTGATGCCCAAAGATAGCCATCTGAGCACCGGATCTCGAAAATAGGAACCGATGTATAATAGAACCATTTACAAGTACGACTACACTTACAGCCTAGTGAAACACATCTAGCCAACGATAAATGATGACAATCAATAAATGACCTCGATCAACACCCAGAGACAACGGGACAGACAATTGACGTCCAGATATTGAAGTCTATATTGCTGTTTCCCAGACATAGGAAACAATAAGAATTTGAATGCTTCTTCAAATACAACCTTGTTTATGGTTGGATGGAACACGATCGAAAATCAACAAGACAGGCTATGGAGTTGGCCATATCAATAATAATTCTTGCTTGGCCAGGAAAGAAATACTTTGGTAATGATAACCAGAAATAAATAATGAAACATTAGTAAGCAATTGCAAATATTTACTTATATATACATATTTACGATAAGTAATGGCATTGCACACATGGGCATGTATAATATAAATGAAATAACATCATAGATGATTATATTGTATATGGATGTAGTTATATAGGCAAACAAAACAAAACGTCTAAAAATATACGTACAAAAAAATTGTATGAAAAAATTGTTTTTTATTTACATCAACTTTTCATGCAAGAATGTGGGGGCTACTTTTGCACAACGACAGCCTATATACAGTAGATACAAAAGAACAACAAAAGTACATCAAAATGACAAAAAGAAACTATCTTCCCAAAAACTAAGCAGATCACTTACTTCTCTCTTCCTCGTTTACTGTTCCTGATATCAAATTTAGGGAGATGCTTCCTTGAGGTCTTCCCCACTGGAACATCGCCTTTTCTGGAGTGCTTCCATCAGAAGGTATGTATTCTTCTTTATTGGTCGGATTGATAGGGTCCTCAGGCTTATTAGTGGCAGGATCAGAATATTTAAAAGCACTGTCGATCTTTTGAAGGCTTTATTTTAAGAGGAGGGTGCTTGGGAGTAGGCTGGACTTTCCAAAATTTAAAAGACTAGTGCATGCTAGGACATGAATTTCGATGTGGGCAGCCTCAGAGATGGCCATGCTGAAGTTATGATTCATATTGCAGGCTCTCGTGATGTGGGAGTAGGTTATTCTTCTTAGTCCAATGCACTTGAACTAGCATGAGCCTTAATAGTTTCCATCCCCGCAAGTGCATCTTGTGCGGCAAAAAAGGCTTTTCCTTTCTCCATGGCCGCAACGTCCTCATCATCTAGAAGGGCCCTTCACCAGTTGCAGTAGCTCTATGGAGTTTTTCTTTCCAAACATAGGCTAATGTGACAGGATAACTCTCCCTCGGCCAATTCAGATTCTTGTTATTAATAACATTGGTGACGAATTTCTAGAGAGCAGTATTCATTTCTTTATTGGTCTGAGAATCCTTCATCATGAGTTCTATAATTTCCTCTTGGCCTTAGTATAGTCAATTTAGGCTAGGTCTTTAAAATCCATTTTAGTATTTAGATTGGCCATGAGACTATCTACCTAAGATCCGAGAGCCATTAGTTTTTCCTTCTTTGCTTTAACTTGATCCTCAAGTTGGAGTTTCCTTGATGGGTAGACTTAAGTTGACCTTTTATAACTGTGGTAACTTGAATGCAGACTCTTAACATTTCTTATATTAACTCCTTTTTATTTTTAATCAATTTCATCAATTCATCTTTTTCTTTGTTAAGATCATCCAACTTTATTTTATAGCCCCCCTCTATCTTTCTATAGTTCGCTATCAATTAGTCAAACGACTGAATAAGCATCTATTTAATCCTATTGACGTAAGAGAGGCCTTTAGCAAGCTTTTTACATTCGAAAAGCTAATCTGAAATCTCCTTAACCCAATCCATATTTTGGTTGACCCCTTCGTGAGTGATATCTCTAACGTTGAAATCACACAGCACCCCTATCATGCGGTAGATAGGCAAAGATGCCTACATCCTAGTAAAAATAATTGTAGATGGCCCCGTAAGGGATGGTGGTGGAGAAGCATTACCTAAAATTTCTTTTGATTTATGGGAGGCAGTAATGGAAATCATTGGAGCTTGAGTCAGTGGAGGTTGTTGTTAGGGAGTTTGCGAGTGATGTGCGGTTGAGAAGCACCTGAATAACGCCCAGGGTAGTAAAAAGGGCCTTGTTGTTCTTTATGATGGCGTCACTTCTTTTCCATGTCACGACTCTCTTTTTCTTCGTCGCAGCGCCTTTTTATCCTCCTTGTCTCGATACTCTTTATCATTATCCTCCTTCTCTTGCCTTTAGACACTTAGTGTGAGCTAGGACATTGTGCGTAAACGTCTATAGTTGATGAGAAGCACTGACTCATGCTTGAGTGGAGAAAGCCTTTATGATATCTACCCATAGTAATTAAAAAGAGGAAGGGATATATCAGAGCTAAGTCATTGGACTAAGAATGGGTGCAGAGTTTTTGTATCTGTAATCCTAGAAGTCTGTAAAGTGCTAGTATTTCCTTAAGTACCCTATAGACCGTATTTATGGAGTTGCAAGGATGTTGTTTCATCACCCACCACAAGGATATTCCCGATAGGAAGTTGACTCTTGGGGACTGGCATTTAGAATGTCTTCAAATCAGACTCCCTTGGAGCCGAAATCTGAAAGCATTTCAAGGTCGCCCAGCAAACCGAAAATACCATCTAAAGAACACGTAGGAAGAGTTGCCTCTTCAATTGGTGCTAGACATGGACCAGGGGCTTGTTCGGAGGATATGATAACCAATCTTTTTGGATTAGATGGAGTTGGGGCTATGACACTGTCTGAGGATGTTTCTCTATATGACCCTTCGTCGCCTAAGCTATAATCTTCATCATCTTCCTCGTCTCCTACTTCTCTTTCTTATTCTTTTCCTTCTCCGCCTCTTCCCTTGTCCTCTTCTATAATCTTCATCATCTTCCTCGTCTCCTACTTCTCTTTCTTATTCTCTCTAGTGTATAACGTGCATGCAATAACTCAAGAGGTTTTACGGGATTTACCATCTCTTAAGGATCCATCAAAATATTTATATGTAATAGAATACGCTATATATATAATGTCTAATCAGTAAAATAAATATTAAAATAGTGTTAAGGCTTTATATTGATCCCTCTTAACGCGTTTTTAAGCGTTGTCATACAGTTTACATATAAAACACCAGTTAAACAGTCGATGGATATGGATGCGCCGTGATACGACAACACTAAACCAAAATCATATGGGTCTCGTTTAGGGATAAAAGTATGACAAAACACGTGAGGCAATGCATAAGGTAGGATACTACCAGTTTACCCTTCCCGGCTGGTGGTAATGCATCACAGCCATGATCGCCCATCGTGTCCAACACTCCCATAAAATCGGAGGATGCATACCAATTAATCATAATGTAAATGATGGTAATACGAAAAAGTGCGTCTGCTCGGGGTAGCTAACCCACTTGGCCGGTGTTTGTACCAAAATTGGGCACAACACTATTCGGAAGTATTTGAAGAGATAAAAATTAAGAATAGAAGTGTAAAACGAAGATTATCTAACAAACACTTCGAGAAACAAATATGAAAACACGTAGGAACACAACAAATTTAGAGTGATTAGGCATATGGCCTACATCCACTATGAAGTTGATGACTTTATTGATATTCACTTGTCGATTACAACTGATTACAAAGGGTTACAACGAATTATAGCTCTAAAATTCGAGTACAACAGCAGCTATAGAGTGCAAAGTTGAATTCGACAGAGTTTGGACGTCAAAAAGCCAAAAGATCCTTCTTCTGTAGGCCCTAGGGCTATATTTATAGGCGTTGGAGATAAATATCTTGCTCGGATCTTAGGAGACTTCTTTTGGCACATGGGTGGGCCCACGCAATCGATCCCAGGCGATTTCAACTTGATCCGTGATCGATACGAATGAATTTCGTATCGATCAAGATTTGATCCAATCAAGTTGAAATTTGACAGGAACATTCTTTAGGTTGTACGTAAGCTTCTATGAAAATTTCATAGCATTTGGACTTATGGATTGCAAGTTATGATCGATGCAAATTGGAAGTTTTCGGCCTCGGTCCTCTTCATATCGACACTATTCTTATCGATCGCTTCGACTCGATGTTGGTTACGTGGCCGTGAGTTGACGTGGCGCTTGATTTTAGGATCTCTCCACTTTCGAAGCCGAGTTGATCGAATCTTCCCAAGATTTTCGCCTTGTTCGCATCGATAGCAGTTTCCTTGTTCGTATCGAAGGAATTTGTTCAATTTGTATCGATGGACGTGGCATTGTTCGTATCGATTGATGTTGCCTTATTCGTATCGAAGGAAGTGGTTCAATTCATATTGATGGATGTGGCTCTGTTCGTATCGATTGATGTGTCTCTGTTAGTATCGATAATCATGGGTGACCAGAGACTATTTCGCATCCATCCTTATGCAAGTTCTTCGTATCGACCTTTAGGGTACTACCTCATATCGATGGTAATCAATGGATACGAAGAGGGCACTCGTCCGATGGTTACGAAGTGACGCATTCGATGGATACGAAACCGGACTAATTGAATCATACCAACAGCCGAAGCTTGATCGATACGAACAACGGAGGATTGATCGATACGAACAACGGAGGATTGATCGATACAAAGAACACTGTTCTCCTAGTCGATACGAAATTGTGCACCTCAGATTGATTCGAACCTCATCGATACGATGTCGGGTCTTCCTTGATTGCTTGATGGATGCGAACAAGAGGATTGATTAGATTGCATCGATCATATCTCGAGCATACGAACTCGGATTGACTTGAAACTTGGAACGTTGGCTTTCACAGCTTTGCTTATCATGTCCTGTCAAATGTAGCCTGATCCAAACTCGGACAAAATTTATCGACATCCATAGACAACTTGCGCATACTTGACATTCAGGGTGAGCGATCCTTGGTTTTCAGTCAACTCCTTGATATCGCGGCCTTACCAAAAGCCGGGATAACATTTGCCCTCCAAAGTACGTCTTGTGAAAACATAACATGCTTTGAAAAGCCGTAATCTTCATTCTGAATAGTCCCTCTGAATTTTTAAACAGTTATTGTTTTCTCTTTGGAGGTCGTAACCCTTGACTGATCTTTCAGTAATATGAATTGCCGGCTACCAACTGTTGTGCCCTATACTATTGTAACTGATTGTTGTATGATAGTGATTAGCTATTTGTTTTTGTAATCGTCATCAGGTGAGTATTCATTTCCTGTGGATTTTAAAAGTCTAATATTATTCCGGCATACACGCATATATGTTAGTCTGACTCCCGTTAACGTCGCACGTTCACGAGTCGTTGTCAGTTTTCTTGCATCGAATTCCATATCGATCCTCTCCTGAATCGATGTAAAATTCAAGTTATAACAATGGTTGATGGTTAGTTTGGAGTGTCCCTTTGTATTGATCCTCTCCTGGATCGATGTAAAAGGTTAAAAGATGGTTTTCGTATCGATACAATTCGTATCGATGGATACAAAATAATCATTCGTATTGATAGATACGAGCTTCGGTTGACTTATGAGGGACACGATTGGAGTTGTTGGCTCTTTATGCATTGTTCGTATCGATGGCTATGAATCCTTGCAGTTCTCAAATTGACGATTATGAAATTGCAATTTCGTATCGGTGGGTTAATTAGGGACGCAAACAGCTAATTCATATCGATTGATACAAATATTTAGGAGCTGTGGCTCGATGGATACGAACAATGTGATTCGCATCGATGGAATTCGAAATTTTAGAAAAATATGTGCTACCAACTTCGTATCAATAAAGCACGAGTATTTGGATACGAATAACAAATTCGTATCGATGCTAGCTGTTAGCACCAAAATTGGTCACTAACACCCAAATGTAAATGAAAGCACCAATTAACAGTTACTGATAACAGATAGAGTGTGTGTAGAGAGTAATAATATGAAGAACGGTTAAAATTAAAATGAAAGCAGTAAAGAACATTAGATTTTATAGTGGTTCGGCTAACTCTGGCCTACGTCCACTCCAGAAGTTTTCTTTTTTATTGCTGTAACAATCGATTACAGTTACAAAGTGGTAGGCTAGCCTTAGCCTTAGAAAATAGAAAGTCCGAAAGCAGAGGAGAAGAAGAAGAAGAAGATAAAAATGAAGTCCCTTTTTCTGAAGCTCTACGTGCTCTATTTATAGACACGTCCAGGTAGATGTTGGGCTCTCTGAATGATTCCGGCCCACCAAGGCCATATGCCGAACCGTGCTTCCCATTGTAACCGAACTACTCGTGCCGAACAACAACCATGGCCGTACCATCCTTTGCTAAACCCTCAGGCCGACCTACCTCCTAATGCCGAGCCAACCTCCTAATACCGAACCAGGACCTTATGCCGAGCGGCATCTGCCGTCCTCCTCCTTATGCCGAGCCACCATCGGATGCCGAACCATCCAAAGGCCGAGCCACTAATGAGTGCCGAACTACCCTGATGTCGAACGATGTCTGATGCCGAACGAGGTTGGATGTTGAATGATGCTTCCATGCTGAACACTCGTCCAATGCCGAACGATGCCATCATGCCGAACGCTAGTCTAATGCCGAACGCTACTTCCATGTCGAATGCTGCTAGGATGCCGAGCGATACATCTAATGCCGATCGATCCCTGATGCCGAACGATCCATCCCGCCGAACGACCTACCATGCTGAACAATCCCTGATGCCGAGCGACCTACCAATGCCGAACGATCCAACGTGCCGAGCGACCTCGTATGCCGAACGATTGCCAATGCCGAACCATATTTCCTAGACCCAAACTATAGTTGATCCATCTTTATCCAGTCATATTTCCATCTCCTAAGCACGTTGCGTCATCCATCCATCCAGTCGACTGAATCCATCGTACACCAGCCTTGACGAACGTGCAACCGATTAAGTTAAACCCGCATGTCCATGGCCTGGTAAAAAGGCGGGTTAACACTTGACCCCCAAAACATGCCTTGCTATTGGGAGGTGTGTTTTGAATAGCCTCAAATCTGATATCCAAAGTCCACATCCTTTTTGTAACCATATCATCAAATCCATGACCTCTCCGGGCTTAATCTTGATTTTGTAGACCTCGCCGGGTCGTGTTATCCTGTTCCAGCCTTGACTTTTCCATCACGGGCTTGTATGTTCTCCGGCCTCGACTCTCCGGTCAAAGACTTTGATATTCACCGGCCTCAGCAAACCGGCTAAGGATTTTGTTATTCTCCGGCCTCGACTCTCCGGTCAAGGGCTTTTTATATTCTCCGGCCTCGACTCTCCGGTCAAGGACTTTGATATTCACCGGCCTCAGCAAACCGGCTAAGGATTTTGATATTCTCCGGCCTCGACTCTCCGGTCAAGGGCTTTTTATATTCTCCGGCCTCGACTCTCCGGTCAAGGACTTTGATATTCACCGGCCTCGACTCTCCGGTCAAGGATTTTTTATATTCCCCGGCCTCGACTCTCCGGTCAAGGACTTTTTATATTCTCCGGCCTCGACTCTCCGGCCTCGACTCTCCGGTCAAGGACTTTTTATATTCTCCGGCCTCGACTCTCCGGTCAAGGACTTTTTATATTCTCCCCGAGTCCATTTCTTCGCTCTCCGGCGAAGGGACTCGCAACTTGTGACCATTGCCCCGTCTCTCCGGTCGGGGCAGTAATTATAAAACCTGAACTGTTTATTACATTGATCCAAAACCAAATATAAAACCAGAAATCCGTATCAAAAATCAAACATCCAAACCAGAATGGGAAACCAAGAAAAAACCAACCAAATCGGGAGTTCAATCCAAACTCCAAAACCATACCAAAGAAAAGTAAATGTCCGAAATATGAAAGAGAGAACCAAAGTTTGCAGAAAACTAGAAAGAAAGCAGAATTTCATAGACTCAAGTAGTACGAATTTCAGTTATCTCAGAGCACGCCTAGGGACCGTTCTCAATCCCGTACGTGTGTAAGTGACCTAGCCGTATTACTTTGAGTTCTATTACTTATTCAAAACCATGAACCTGTTTAGTTGATAGTAAACCGGCGTTGACCAGACCCAATGCCGCCATTGCTAGAGGTAGGTGGTGGCTGCTCTTGCTCCCCTGCCGTAGTTCGATTCCTGACATATTGCTGTAGGTGACCATTCCTTACATGCTCCTCAATGATATCCCTCAAATGCCTACAGTCGTTTGTGTTGTGCCCATCCAGCTCATGGAATAGGCAATGCTTTCCCGATGTCCGTTCGTATTCTGAAGGCTCTCTCTTTGCTGGCCTTCGGTATTGGAGCCGCCCTCGAGTGTCCAAGTAAATCCTTTCTAGAGTCTCAGTTAAATCTGTGTAAGAAGAAAACTTTGACTCCCTCCGAGGTTTCTTCGAAGTGCCACCATTTCCATTCGTTTTCCTTTTTCCTTTATCATCTTTACTTAGATCCTCCCTGGATGGAGCTCCACCCCTCACTGCATAAGCTTCAGCCTCTCTCTACTCTCTCGGCCTGCGCATCCTCCTGTCTCAAGAACCTTTCCGCCTCATGATAGAACTCCCCGAGATCCCTCGGTGGGTCCCGTTCCAATGATATTTTGAAATCCGAGTTATCCGCGATTCCCGAGACGGCTGCCATCAAAACCATTGACGGATTGGGTCGATCCACTGAGGCTACCGCTGCGTTGAATCTGGTTAAGAAGTCCCTGAGCGATTCCCCTTTCCATTGTTTCATAGATGTCAGAGTCATCACGTTCTTGGGTCTAACTATGTGGACCCGAAACTGTCTCATAAACCTCTCAATTAGCTCCGTCCATGTGCCGATAGAACCATTCTCCAGCTGTTTAAACCACATAGCTGCGATATCTGTCAAATACAATGGGAAGCATCGAGCCATGACCTCATCCGATGCCCCCAGTACCTCCATATGCCTTATGTATTTCGTCAGATGAACCGTTGGATCCGCCTTCCCATTATACATTTCCAAATTTGGTAGCTTAAATTCAGGTGGGTTCCTAGCTTGCCTGATAGTAGGAGTAAAGGGACTCCTATTTACATCCTCCAAGTCTCTATTTACCAATCCACCTCTCATAGCCCGTCTAACCATCTCCGCTAATATGTCGTTGCCCCCAAGATGTAATCCTTGTCCATCGCCTCTGGTATGCCCCCCGAGTTTATGAGGGAATTCTGGCACATACTCCTCATCTCGCACTCCTTCACTCCTGTTAGTGTCGGGTTGCACAACATCGTCTGGTATCCCTCCATGGGTTGGTCCAACATTTCCTGGTGGTATGCCCCCAAGTCTAGATCCATCTGGATTGATAGCTGTTTGCTGATTGGGGGTTGCCCCTTGCCGAGCTATTCCCTCTGCTTGCTGGTTGAGTGCTTCTGATCCAGCTCCAC